>CM069299.1:31008882-31666382 GCA_035609425.1 Epinephelus awoara | reverse complement strand
CTGCCACCGCCGTGATCGAGAGTCACAAACTCGGAGGTACCTGCGTGAGTAAAAATTAAACAACAAAACACTGTTATCCATCCCGACCTCAGTCACTGTGCTTCTGCAGCTTTCACACACACGCATACACACACACACGCACACACACACACATGCTGGTTGCCAGGTTCACTGCGAAGCCTCCGGACTCCTTTTGTGGAAGTTTTTTGTGTTTGCAACAAACACTGCGGGTTTGTATGAAGTTTAAAGCGTCCCAGCCCTCACACACTGGAGCTAACAGCCTATGTAGGTCATCAAACAGCACACACACAGTCTTAGCAGTAAAACAAATTACATTAACACCTCCCTCCTCTTCAATTCCTTCATTAAACATAAATAGACATATTAAAAATGCAGGTGTTTGTGTACAAAGGCTTCAGCTGCTTTACTTTTTATAACTGCAAAGCTATTGTAAAGTAAAAAACATAAGATTGTAGGTGTTCATATGTTTGTGTTCACCCACTACTTTAACTTTTAAGTTGATTTAACACATGGGAAGTTGAAATATGTTGCAGCAGATGTGTCCTAAAAGCACTTCCTGTCTGAACTGTTAGAAAACTTCTCAATTCTGGTATTAAATGGGGAAATAAGCTCATACAACATAATTTTGTACTTAATTCTATATAACAAGGGACTCTAGCATGGTTAAATCCAGTCAAACACAATTTAAGAACCTTAATATTTGCAGAAAATGTTACGTACAGCTTAACCGATGATACAGTTTAATTAAAGTCCATATTAATTTTCTCATTTAGGGACTTTCGCTGGTACTAATCATGATAATAGGGTCATACAGGCTCTGTAATTTTACACCTGATGTCTTATCCTAACGTCTAGTTTACTCTGGGTTGTAGTTTAACTTGTAAGTTTTCATTTAACTCTGCCACACACACTGCATCTCACTGTGCAAATAGACTTAAGATCTTTGCAGTGTTGCTCTGAACTCTTTTCTTTGTGTTTACTCTGATCAAACTCACACTGAAGTAATTCCCCCTGTTTGAATGTTTTTCAGGTCAATGTCGGCTGCGTCCCAAAGAAGGTACAATTATCTTTCAGTTCTTGTTCGAAAAGGCCACATTTTAACTCTCACGCATTATAAAATTTGTGTCAAAGTTCACTCAGTCTAATCCCACGTCTTCACCTGTCACTGCAGGTTATGTGGAATGCAGCCGTTCACGCCGAGGTGCTCCACGACCACAGCGACTACGGCTTTGAAGTTGGAAATGTTCGTTTCAGTTGGGAGTAAGTCACGGCGCAGCTCGGTGTCTTGTCTCACTTGTTTTTGTGCAACAACAATGAGCTCTTTTGAAACCTGTTGCAGTTGTTCCCGGAACAAGGAGGTGTCCATTTCATGGCTCAGTTTCTCAGCCCGTTGAGTCTTTTCTTGCCCCACTTCAGCCCACTTCTCTATCTCTGTGAACGCCGTTGTTAAGTCAAGGTGATAGTTAGAGATAAGCCTGTGGAGGGAGTGGCAGCCTGAGACACCAGGAAACATTAGTCAGGGATACAAAACACCAGCATCAGTCTGGCCAGGGCTGGGAGGTCAGTTAAGGTGCGGCTGCATGGAGTTATGTAAATACTACTTATCAGTGGTGTTTTATTTCAACATATTATTCACATAGACATATTTTACCATGTTAAATTTGTTTCAACTACAGTCAGTTGTGTTAGACTATATTATATTATATTATATTATAATGTGTCTGTGTTCCTTTGTCCATCCCGTGCACGTTGCAGCAGCAGGATCCATTTTAATGGAGAGTAGTTTTTATAAAATGTACCGTAAAACTTCAATTAAACACCCAGTCCCTTTTACTAGCCTGGTGTAGCTACACATTTAGACAAATTAAATGAAGGAGCAACATTTAGATCACTTTGACATAATTTAATATTAAGACTGTTGTCATTTAATGTTTGATATATTTACACACAAAAACATCAAATTCATGGCGTATTCACAGTTTTTAAATCACACTCCAGCTTTTGGGGAGCCCTGTTTTTCTGGGGTCAAAGGGTGCTCACAGTGCTCACCCCTTTCACCACCTCTTCACCCTGCTCCCCTCTGGAAGACGCTACACGGGCCTGAAATGCTGCACCTCCAGACTGAGGAGCAGATTTTACCCCACAGCCATACACAAACCGAACTCGCCCGGCAGTGATGCCAATCCAGGTGTGCCGTGGGATTTTGTGATAATCTCACATTGTTAATGCAATATTCAATTGGGCCTCGACTGTATCAGTATGTTCTGTGCAGCCATTTCCTAATAAAGAGGAAAAACTGCAGCTAAAAAAATGTAATTTAATTTAATTTGATTTAAAAAAAAAAAAAAAAAATTTAACAGGGAACCTATTTGGTGCCATTTGTGCGTGGGAATTAAAGTGTATGACACATCAAAAGCCAACCTACCACCGAATGAAAAGAGGAAGAAAATGTCAGTAGACAGTTATAGACGCTGTTGTGCACAGATATAATACAGGTGTGCCTTGAGATTTTGGCTTAGCCTCAGGCACAAAAGTTTGATAACCGCTGTCATAATATAACAGAAGTGTTTATGATACTGCGGGGTATTATTTACAGATTCAGGCTGCAGGGCTGCTCAGATCGTTGTTGGTCCCTGAGCTCCAGCAGTAGACAGCTGCAGACTTGTGAGCTGATGGTTGCCAGTTCCAGTCACTTCACTGAATCCTGTTTGATAAGACTGGAAGTTCTGGTTAAGGGTACAATGGATTTTTTGTTCCCCTTTAAGTTACAATAAGGAAGTATGGAAAACATTCAGCACCTAGTTCAAATGTCAAATTTCCGTCTGACCTCAGCACTGAATATATTCGTACTTCAGTGTTTTGTATCTGTTCATATGTTTTTGTACCGTGGCTTGACATAGGTGCATTTCCCAGGCAACACTTCCTGTAGTTTTTTCTTCCCTGTGCCTAGCAGCAGTTTGCTCAGCATGCTAGGCCTCTACCCAAAAACATCTGCTGGGATGAATGTGTGTTTTGGAGCATTATTTAAGTGTATGTTCTATTTTTAAATGTAGGATTTATTCGACCCTGTTGTAACCTCATGAAGTGTATCGGCTTCATGCATCTGTTAAACATACTTTAGTGTCAGGACTTCCTTGAGTAAATGCTGGTAAAAACATAAACAACCTCTAATCGTTGATCATTTCCTGTTTGTTTCAGGGCTCTCAAGGCAAAAAGGGATAATTATGTCAGTCACCTAAACCGCATTTACCGCAACAATCTTGACAAAGTAAGTTTACGTCATCTTATTATTTCAGTGTGTATTTACAGTGTTTTCTTTATGTAAAATGTTCATGTTTGTTTGTTACTTCCCAAAGAAGGAAAAAAATAATGACATGTGATTCATTTCAGGCTAAAATCCAAACTATTCAAGGTCACGCCAGGTTTACCAGTGATCCCGAGCCGACTGTGGAGGTCAACGGAAAAAAATACACAGCTCCTCACATCCTCATTGCCACTGGGGGGCAGCCTTCTGTTTTGAGTGATGATGAAGTCCCAGGTAAGACATGTTGTTCTCAGGTAATCCTCTCTGTGTTCGGCTCTGTTGAGCCTGAGCAGTTCATTAAATTTAATTTATAAAACAAATAAGACGACTTTTTGAAGTTAAGAAAGTGTGCAGAAATGTTGTTTATTGATAATTTCAGGGGGAAGTCTTGGCATTACCAGTGATGGCTTTTTTGAACTTGAAACTCTGCCAAAGTAAGATTACTGTATAATCTCTGTAGCGTTTAAACCATGTGTTAAATTTGTGCCTATAATCATAAGTCTTGTTTTCACCCAACAGGCGCAGTGTGATTGTGGGTGCGGGTTATATTGCAGTGGAGATGGCAGGCATCCTTTCCACCCTGGGGTCCAAAACATCACTCATTATACGACAGTCAGGAGTAAGAAACCAATGCAATCACAATTAAATACTAAATTCTGATGTTTCATGCAGTAATAGAAATACATGCTTATTCTCATTCTCCCTGTGCAGGTTTTGAGGAACTTCGACAGCTTCATAAGCACAAACTGCACCAAAGAACTGCAAAACAATGGTGTGGATCTGTGGAAGAATTCTCAGGTGAAGTCTGTGTGTAAAACGGACAGGGGACTGGAGGTGACGCTTGTCACCAAAGACCCGGAGAAGAAGAACGATGAGGAGAAGGTCAGCACCATCCAGGATGTGGACTGCCTGCTCTGGGCCATCGGCAGGCAGCCTAACACCTCCGGACTGAACATCGGCGAGATGGTAACAGTCTGCTCATGATGATTTCTGTACTGGAAACGCAGAGGTAGAAGCAGCACTCTTCTTAAGTAGAAGTAGCACTACCACAGTGTTTTAAGTAAAAGTACTGCATTCAAAACTTTACTTAAGTAAAAGTATGGTATCCTAGCTGACCACTAACGTTGTTGGACATTTATATTTAATTGAATTTAGGTTGTGATGTCTGGCTGTTTGGTTTGGTTCAATCAAACTCAGGTTCGTTTGCTCCCTAAGTTTGGTTCATTTGGGCAGGTGTGAACACAGCAATCACACTCAGGTATGCACCAGAACTGACTGAGACCTTCTTGAAGAGGTGGTCTCAGTCCGGTTACAAACAAACTCTGGTGCGGTTTGTCTGTGATGAGAAAGTATTCTGACCTCCATCTGAACCAACTGCGGTCACATGACACACTGTTTGGGTTAAACATGAGCGTGTTACAGTCCTGGAGGGTTATTAATGTGCACCTCCTCCTGTACTGCCTTAATATGCACATTCAGCACATCCAATGCATCAAAACATAGTTGGAGCCGCGCCTCGTTTTCAAACTGTATGGTTTGACTAAAATGAACAATGACAGCAATATAGTCCACGATGAGCAGCGCTAAAATCAACCTGCGTAGTTGTCCCTCCATTGTGACATTAGAAAGTGTCACATTTATCTTGCAAGTGTACTCTTCTTCAACGTTTGGTTTACTTCCTGGATTTTTCCCACATGGAAATTCTGACCAATCAAGAGCAGCTTTCACACACAAGGCATTTGATGAAAATGACATAGAATACTGACGACAGATGACACTGATATTTTGTTGGTTTTCTGACGTCTGGTGATAGCTAGGTTAGCATCAAAAAAGTATTAGCATTAAGTGTACTAAAGGTACCAAAAGTGTAAGTACTAATTATTCAGAATGGCCCATTTTGAATGATATATTTTATCACTGGATTATAATTATTGATGTTATAAACATCACTAATGTTGCAGCCATTATAAGTGGGGCAAATTTAATTACTTAATGTGCTGCTGGGTAGCTTAATTCATAAAAATACAACATGCTTCTGAATCTGCCTGCAAAGTAACATGAAACTAATGCCGTCAAACCAATGCGGTAAAGTAAAAAGTACAATATTACGTCCATGATGTAGGGATGTAGAAGTATGAAAATGGAAATATTCAAGTACTTCAAAATGGTACTCAGGTATAGTACTTGAGTTACATTCTACAACTGCTGCAATGTGCAGCACGAAAAACAACATATAACAATGGGAAAATATGCAGATGTTCCTAGAAAGACAAAGTAATGTTTCCTTTTTGCAGCTGGATTAAAACAATCAACATCAACATCCTTCAGTTAAAAAGTAACCGTGCATTTAAGACAGACGACTGCAGCTTATCACCGCTGTCTGTCTGCAGAGGGAATTAATTAGTGTTTGGCTCTGTGCAGTTTTTCCTGTGTACCTGTCATCATGGCTGCTTAACTGTCTTCATACATCATGGCAGCCATTCAGATCATTTAAGGTAATTGCTGAGAACTAAAGAACTAAATTCACTAACACACTACTGGATGTACGGTTTTATAATTTGACACCTTTTATTTAAGAAGAACTCAGAATAACCCAGGCTTAGGATCACCTTAACTCAAAGATCAGGGTCTAATCCGGGAACGAGACGAGACAAAAGTCACTTAACAGTCTTTGTTACGTTGTTTGTCAGAGGAGTGAAACGCTTGTCAGCTCAGGATTAACAGGCACATTGTTAACAGATTAAAGGGGCAGTTAAGTCTGTCTTCTATTTAAGGTACTTAAACGTACAGTCGCTCAGGGAAGTGGGCTATCAGATTGTCCACTGTAAAGAAAGATTTATGTAAAAGATATTTGCAGCTGATTATTAGCATGTATTCTGATTTATTGTCTGACCTGGAATATGAAGAAAAATGTGACTGAGCAATCGAAGCAGCAGCTCAACAATCAGGAAGCCACTAAGTTTTATCTGGAAAGCATCAAACTACAGGAAGTGCGATGGAAAAAGTGATGTGATCTGACATCATTCCTGGTTTTAGATGGTTTCCAGAGATTTGTCTTTGTTTACACATAATAATGTTGTTCCTGCTCTGTGTATCCTGGTTTACATTTCATGCTCTGACCCTCCTCGGGGAGGTGAGTCATCAGTTTATCAATGCTGATAGAAACAACATTTTTCCGCTCTGATGCTCACTCCTTACTTTAAACTTCACTTCACTGTCTGCAGCTTGTGAGTGGTTGTCAGGGAGAGAACAGAAATGACTGCGACGTACAGTGTCTTTCCTTGTAACTGTGCACCCCAGGAGAGTTTTGGAAGAAAATAAGAAAAATGGTAAATATATACAGCTATATAACAGTTCTTTCCTGTGTGATTGCAGGGTGTGGACACAGATGAAAGAGGCCATATCATTGTGGACGAGTATCAGAACACCAGCAGACCAGGGATCTACGCTGTAGGGGACGTTTGTGGCAAAGCTCTGCTCACACCTGGTAGGAAGTTGCACGAATATCTGGGATCGTTTCATGGAGGCTGCCTGTAAACAACACAGTCGTGTTTATATTTGAGCTTGGCCAGTATGGGCCCAGACTAAAGGCTTCAACAGTATTTTGTATCTGCGTTGCATGCCTTTACATGTGTGTTTTTATACTGGTAGAATGAAAAGTGTTCATACACAAGAGACATTTAGGCGACTCGTTGAACAAAAGAAGCTCAGGTTACTTTGAACACATTAGAACCAAACTCAGACCACGTCCCGCTTCACAGACATCTGAGTTCTCTTGGAGTGTTCACCTATGTGCAAAAAGTGCTGAGTCACCGCTCTGAGTCCACTAGAGGGCTGAAAGGGACCAAGTGTGAAAACATCCTTAAACAATAGAGGCTGAAACCAACTGCTCTAAATTGCCAGAGAATGCCTTGTTCAGTCAAATCCTGCTATTCTGAGTCACACCATGCATGTGAGAATTGCAGGAAATGCATGTTTTTGTCAGTTTGCTGTTGCGTACAACAAGATATTTTGATTAGAAAACAGCCATTATGACACATCTTGTCAACAAGGTGTAAATCTTGAACCGCAACGAACTTAATACAGAAACATGACAAGGAAAGCTTTTCAGCTGCGGCTCAGGTCCAACAAAATGAGCTGGTGTGGGTGAAACTCTTGACTGCAAATCTCACTCATTAAAAAAAAAAAACATTAAAGGAGTAATTCACCCACAAAATGATTATTTGTATATCAGTTACTCCCCGTGAGGTTAGGCTGAATTTGTAGATACAACTTTGTGTCTCTCGCATGCCTCCACAGTGAACAGAGAATCCAAAAACGGAGAAAACTCTTGATGGATTGAAGTCATAGGGGTCCGCATTTAACAACAACATGTGTTTTTCTTTCATTTTGATGACACTCGGCCTTTGGGCCTTTGTCAAGATCAACAAACAAGGCTGAAATGTCATCAAAATAAAAGAGAAGCGCATGAAACCAGAGTATGCGACACTTGTTTTCTACGATCAAGTTCATCAGCACCTCATTATAATTCTTGGTGCGTGTTACTTCTGTATTTTAAATAGGATGGATTTAGCACAGATGCATGTGTTTGGGAAGCACTGAATTTTACTGTATGAGTTGTGTGAGAGTTTGCAAACAGATATTTTTGGATATTTTTGGTTTTTGGATTCTTGGTCCACTATGGAGTCATTCAAGAAAAATAGAAATTAAACACAGCACAAGGGGAGTAACTGATATACTAATTTATGAGTCATTTAGTGGGTAAAGCATTCCTTTAAGTAACCCGCCTCTTTTAGTGGTGTCTATAAAAAAGCAGTAGGAAATGAAAATCAGTGATCAGAAATAAAAATGATAAAAATGTAATTGCCTGGTGCAGCCCACATGACACAGATACCCTCTGTAGTTACAGTTTACGACAACTAAATTAGATATTGGCCGTTTTATAGTCAAGGGATAAACTTTCACCTTACAAAATGAGTTGGTCTCACAGTGAAGTGTTTTTTTTATGCTGTAAGTATTGATGTAGTTTTGGCCTCTCTGGATATTTGTTCTCATGCACTGTGTCGCGGAGGTGAGCCAGGAATCCCCAACACCAGCAGTGTTGCTTTGTTCTTGGCTTTTTTTGTTTTAGAATAAAGGGTTTTTATCCTTTGTGGGCACCTGAAATGTTTTCTTAGAACGTGTACTGCACAGATGCACTCTGATGTTGTGTTGTGTGTGTCGGGACAGTTGCCATTGCTGCAGGCAGAAAGCTGGCACACAGACTGTTTGAGGGCAAGAAGGACTCCAAGCTGGACTACGCGAGTATCCCCACAGTGGTGTTCAGCCACCCACCCATCGGGACAGTGGGCCTCACAGAAGGTGAGCAGAAGTGTTTGAAACGACCTGTAACTCACTCTGGATCAAAGTGTCATCTAATGTAAATACTGTATTAATCCCAGCTGCACTTATTAAGACAGGAATTAAAGTGCTTAATTTGTGTTTGTCACAGAGGAGGCCATTAGAGCCAGAGGAAAGGAGAACATAAAGATCTACAAGACTTCTTTCACTCCGATGTATCACGCCATCACGAGCAGGAAGAGTCAGTGCATCATGAAGCTGGTGTGTGAGGGCAAGGAGGAGAAGGTACGACTCACATGCTGTTTACAGTTTGTGGAAAAAATGCTGCTGCTCCTGCTTAAAAACATATATGTTGTACATAAATTGATCATTAAAAGACTAATCTGCTCAAAACCAATTTGAAAAAGAAAAACATGCCTTCATCCTTTGGTAGAGTGTGTGGTAAAAGAAACATATTCCAGGCACTTACGTGGATGGCAATAATAAAAAAAACTTTCATAAATAAGGCCTAATGAGTTATTAAAATACACACGCTGGTATCATCAGCACACTTACCTTCATCAGTGACACAGTGAACCTAAGCTAATATGTCTAAGTGAACCCAGTACACATTCAACTGACTATCGTGTCATATCCTTTGGGGAGAAAACTAAATACATAAAAGCTAATGATAGCTTTAATTTTCAGCGGGTGCTGTTTGGTATACATTTTCCGTTTCCGTAGCAGCCAGACGTAGACAAGACGAGTCTGACTTTGAAACCGTGCTTCACCAGCAAATGTCAAACTGCAGAGGCTTCTGTCTCGATGCTCCGACACTGTAAAGAGAACTCATGCGGAGAGAAATCTGTCTGTCATGATCAACGCACAAAGACAAGCTTGACAAGTCCAGAGTGCAATTCAATGCAGTCTGTCTCTTGCTGTTTCTTGTCTCAACTTGGATTATGTTTCCTTCTCTTTCTATGTGGAATCAAAGTTGTTTTCTCAACCTTTACATACTTGTATAAGTCACAGTTCACCGCCAACATGTCCACACCCGACATCGGGTGGCACCGCAGCTGTGTGAAGGGGTGGTGCTGTCATCCACATTCTGTGTGCATTCCACATCCTCCTCCTCCATCATCATCATCCACCTGTATATAACTATCTGACCCGTTGAAAGCAGCTATCTGAGTTATGAAATGATTCTGTGCGCCCCATTCCTCTGTCTTGTCGGGGCTGTGTCCTGCCGCCGCATTTTCTCCACTGATTCTTGGTCAAATGTCTCCAAAGGCTTCTGAAAGATGCGAAAAACGGAAATCCTCAGAAAATTTTAATGCAGGTCAAAACGTCAAACGTGATTGACACACCGTGAGGTTGTTTTTAGTTTTAGTCATGCAACAATTTTGGACAAAAAAAGGTCTCAGTGTGCAAAAGCCTTTAATTCACCCAGTTAGATGTCACTGTCTGTATTTTCTTATTTTCATCCTATTTTCTGTCTGTGGGAATGTTTATGGGCGTGTTTGGGCTTTCTAAAAAGGCAGTGAGGAGGGGTCTCTTGTATAACCATTGCCTACGCATAAAACCAGGCCTGAAAGAGGCGTACGCCACTTCACATGCAAAAGTTGTGATCTATAAAAACAGACTTCATGGGAGAAACTTTGACCCTTGCTTATGAACATTTTGGAGACAGAAAATTGGCGACCCAGATGGTGAGATGGAAGCCCGATTTAAGAAATTGTCCAATATTTTTTGGTGCTCGCATTTTTGATTTTTGCCTGTACGTGCATTTTTACATAAATAGGGAAAATGGGAATATACATAGCCTCCTAGGCTAGAATTCCAAACTTCTTACGTCGTAATGTGTTTGACTGTGTACTAATTTTTGACTGAACACATCCACTGCAGTGATTTCCAAGCGCTAACTCATCTCCTGTCCCCAGGTGGTGGGCCTGCACATGCAGGGCCTGGGCTGTGACGAGATGCTGCAGGGCTTCGCTGTGGCCATCAAAATGGGTGCTACCAAAGCAGACTTTGACAAGACTGTCGCCATTCACCCCACCTCGTCTGAGGAGTTTGTCACGATGCGTTAAGGCGAACGCAAACTCTCCCCTCGCTTCCCTATACGACCAGCAACCCAGACAAGCATACCAGGACAGAGTCACTCCTCTGTACCACTCTCGCATCAGCTTGACGACTTGCTTTCTAAAAACTACATACTTCCATTTTCTCTCATTTAAGTGACCTTATTCGTGCGCAGTGTTTCATCTTTTCTAATTTTTACCTAAATGGACCAAGACCAAGTTATGGCCTTCTTAAACTCTTAAACTGTACTGTGGGTCTTGATTATTGATTGAATTTTCCGAATTCCATTTTAATGATTGTGAAATGGAAGTGATGGATCTGCAGGTATCGTTGTCAAGTGATTGCATGGGAAATCAAAAAGACCTCTCTCCTAGTGTATGTGTTTGATTTGTCAGTCATTTGTCAAATTATTATTACAAACACTGCTGCTCCTTAAGGCACCTATTTACTACCAATGCAAGGTCATAACATATCTACTGTACTGTTCTAAAGATTAAATAAACATGCAGGTTTTTTTCTTAACCTTTGTGACTCCTCTCTTTTTCTTCTGTGGCTAAAGCTTTTGTTTTTATGTCAGTGCTGTGTTGCAACACTCCTCCTCGCTAGTGCCCCTCCCTGTCTCTGCTTACAATTCACATAACATAAGGTGAGCAATGAATGAGATACTTCACAGACTTGGACAAAGGGAGCTGCTCATACCTCAGGTTAAAATGTGTGGCAACATTAAAGACAACTCTTTGCAGGTTCCAGTATTTTTATTATTGTACCTGAGTATAATTTTGAGGCACTTGTACTTCACTTTTCCATTTTCTGATAATTTACTTCTCTTCAACTGTATATCTTTGACAGCCAGAGTTGCTAGACACACACAAAACAAAATGTTTATAAAAAATATGATTCTTCTTTATGGACTAAACACAACGATATAAAGTAATCTAAAAGTACTCTGTCAACCATTTATAGTACACAATTAAATGCTGTTTAGGTGTTAATGAATCTAATATTTGATAGACACAGTATTACCCTTACAGAGACATTTTGGCTGTGTAATTAAAATTTTTAGTACTTCATGTGGATTTTGCTGTCAGCCCCTCTGTATACACACATACATACAGAGGATACGTCCCCCATTTCTGCATTTGTCCCCCCAATAACAATGACAAAAAGTAGAAAGGTAGGTAGATACTTTTTTTAATCCCCAGGGAAATTAGGGCAAAAATTAGGGAGAGCTGTTACCACAGTCGATATGCTTCAGATGGTAGTGCAAATTTAGGTGCAGAAAGCACAAGTGGGTGTGATGATGTGTCACACCCACTGAGCTGCAAACAGATGACAGCTGACGGATGACGGATAATGACGGATGACAGTTCATTGAAGCAACTGATAGTAATAATAAGAATATGAATTGTGTAGGTGATCAAAATAATCCTAAATATTATCAACAACAATAGAATATAACTATGAAAATGACAATGACAGAGAACTGCAGATGTAATTTCAATGTCACAAATACAGTACGTTAAAATCCATATTGCAAAGTAACAACAGCAGAGCTTTAAGGGTTGATCTCTGTCTGTGGCAAATGTTTGTTTAGCTCCAAGGAAACAGATATGAAAAGCAAGAGGGTCAAAGTTCAGGGCGTAATGTTATGAGAAAGTAGTATGTCCTGATTATGTGCCTATTGCATGCAACAGTACATACTTTTAAGGGCTGCTGCAGTACATATTAAAAGCAAGAAAGTAAAAGTATGCGATTCAAAACACTCACTGTGTTTGATGCACAATATTTGTCAGGGGGAGGATCTCTTACTTAATATGTGTCCCCCCAAATGTGAAAAAAATCTACGCCCCTACTACAGTAAGAGTTATCATGCAAGTCTTACAGGGGTTTGTTTATTGCCTGTTTTACCCAACTAAACGATCTTCCACCACTGGGTAATTTAACAAGATGTATTTAAAGATTTCTTTACATCAGATTAACCTTTAACCTTTCTTCTTAAGTGATACAGTTTGATATAAACAGCTGCATGGAGATGACAGAGCCTGGACTCTGCACATAAATGACCTTGTTCGCACAGTAGTTTACAGAATATCGCGATACCGCTGACGTAACACTGACACTGCCCACACTCTCGCGAGAACATCCCGACGTCACTGTAGTGTCACAGGTCACTCGTGTGTTTGTAGCAGTTACCTTACGTCCATAGTGGCGTTACCATCAGTTGGACCATAGATTCTCAAAATGGAAACAGATTATGCGGAACAAACCTCACAATAGAAAGGTAATGGCTCTTTTTGAAAAGACTAACCTCGTTTAAATGTTGTCGCTGTTCAGCTACGGTTGTTTCTGGGTGAATAAAATGTTACACAGCACTTGTTACTTAGCGGCTAACGATATTAGCTCGCAGTGCTAGTTAGCTAGGTTAGCCGAGTTTGTGGCTCCGTCGCCGCCGGGTTTGGCGTTAGCCGGCCGGCAAACGCAATATTTGCCTAGACAACTGGTTATTAATGACGGGCTTGTCAGTTAGACACCGGTGACAGCTGTGTTACACGTTTGAGTTTGTCTCTAGACGCGCTAAGGTGACACTGTCAGATGTTTAGAGGCGATGTCTCGGCGTTAATCTGTCTGAATTGGGTTAAGTTGTCAAGCTAACATAACAGTGACGGGGCTGTGTGTGTGTGTGTGACTCCGCACAGCAAGTTCCTGCACTCCAGTCCCGATCCCCGTCACAGCGAGGATGTTCCCCAGCCTGGCCCACAGACCATGGCATGTCATCTGCAGGATCTCCCTGCAGCACAGGGCCCCCCTGTCACAACGGTCCCCGAGGTTCACCCAGCTGTGCTATGGTGAGGAAGAAGTGACGTTACAGCTGTTACACTCTGTGGCTCTTACTGCTCTGCTTGCTCTTTGACTATAGCTCAGTACAACCTGCAAAACAAACTGATGTCATGCATTGTGTTGCACAGGTTGGCAAAGTGGAGGCATACACAACTTTTGGTTCAGCCTCCCAGACTGCCGTGTTGCTTCTTTAGGACTTAGCAAGGTGCACTACTACTCTACCTCTGGCGACAGTAAAGATGGCCCCCCAAAATCAGCGCGAGGTGATGCTCCATCTGCAGAGAAGGTCCTGTCTGCTGCTGGTAAAGCTACGGCAGCATCACCAGGTGACTAACTTGAATGTGTCAGAATATTGCAAATGGTGGTGTCCGTCTGCTCCTGACATTATGTGTGGTGTTCCATTGTGTCACTAATGTTTGCTTATATTCCCCTTCTATAACTGATGTCTTATTGCATGCCCTGTCAACATAAGCACCAGAAAATGCTACTGGTAAGTTTATAATGTTGAGGAAAATGTAAAAGCCCCCAGAAGAATTTCTCTTCAGTTCACGTCTTTGATTACATTTAAATGTTTGCTCCCGTAGATTCAACACCTCAGGGGCTGACGAAAGCGGAGACAATTCAAGTGAAAGGTAATGAACTCGCTGCCTTACTCTTAATGTACCTTTTTATTTTTGGTATCTTAAGAATGTGGGTGTGATTTGGTGGCCTACGCAAGAATGATGACTAATAAAAGCAGATGAAAACTGTTTATCATAATTTCCATCTGATGTCACACGCAGTTCGGGCAGTCCTAAAAAAAAGGGAATATGGAGCCAAGTACACAAAGAACAACTTTATCACAGCAGTCAGAGCCATGAATGAATTCTGCCTGAAACCAAGGTAACTCCTGTTCAGACATAACTATGTCATGTTTAAATTATTTGATTAAACAACACTGAACTGTAAGTCACCATGGCAAAGCTGAATTGAATGGTCATATGTTCAGTGTAACCATGTTCAATGCTGGCTGAGATGCCAGACTCCAGCACAAATTCCTTTGAGTTAATAAGTAAACATGCTGTCTTGATTAGCTGATTTAAGACGACCAAACATTGTGTAACTCAGGATTTCCTAAATCTTTTTTCTTCCCCTCATGTGTTCGCAGTGATCTGGAACAGCTTCGAAAGATCAGAAGACGCAGCCCTCACGACGACACCGAGGCATTCACTGTCTTTTTGCGGTCAGACGTGGAGGCCAAGTTAGTTCTTCATCCTTTTTGTTTTACACATCAAAAGATATCAGAAATATAAATGCTAAATGTCCTCCAACAAATTATTGCTCAAGCCACCATTTTTCATTGATATGTTCTCTAACTTTTGTTTGTTCATGAATATCTCTGTGTGACTTCAGAGCACTGGAGGTATGGGGGAGCCACGAAGCTCTGGCCCGAGAGAGAAATCTAAGGAAAGAGGTTGAGAGAGAGTACCAAGAGAGTAGGTTTTTATTTTTCCCTCTATGTGAAAATGCAATGATACCTAAGAAATGATCTTAAAGCAGAAAGTATTTGGGAAATATGCCTGTTTACTTTCTGGCAGGAAGTTTAATGAGAAGTTCAATACCATTTTTATAATGGGCTGTTAGATTTGAAGCTACAACAGGTAAGCCTAGCTCAGCACAAAGACTGGAAATGAGGAAACGGCTAACCTGAGTTCACGAGTAACTGTAATATCGCCTATGCAAAACCCAAGCGTAATAAAAATGGTAATTATTTTTTAATGTTTTTGGGAGGTTATTTGCTGGACTATTTCTTGGCTTTGAGCAGTTGCCAGGCAACCAATGGAGACTCCAAGAATACACTGCACACAGCCAAGATACAGTCTGACACATAATCATCCGTAAGATGGACAATTGTTGTTTTTACACTTTGGATTTTGCACGGATTTAACAAATGAGATGTAACATGGTAATAATATGGGCTGGGCTGGCTCAGTACGTGATACCTTTAAGGTATCGACAGAAATAACCAAGTACCAAGTAGTACTGAAACGTCACCTGTCAAACAATACCTACATTCGATCCATTTTGCTTCGGAGGTCTGATCCCAGGCTCTTGCTGAAGCAGAGACAACCCATACAGTCTGTGGTGAAGTTGAGCACGGTGTATTGACAGAGGTGGCAGTGCAGCGAGATGCTGAGATGCTACCAAACATTTGAAAGTATGGCTGTTACACTACACCCACTCCATTCATATCATGGTTATCAAATGAAGGACTCTGTTGGTATTTGTATCACTTTAAGGGTCCTAATATTGGTTCTGTTATTGTAATTTTTCAGCAATACCCAGCCTGAGTATTTACTGAGCCATAAATGTGCTGGTAGGCAGATTTTGTTACCTTTAGACCGAGCCAGGCTCGGCTATGCTGGCTGTAGCTTCATATTTAACAGTCTCATGCTTTGCCAGAAAGCGAATAAGAATGTTCTCCAAAATATCTAACTATTCCTGTTAATGGTTAGAACTGAGCTCAAGACCCATTTTGGCTGCAGTAGAAATGTTGTGACTATTTGTAGAGTTGCAATGATTAGTCAATTAATAGATAAGCAATTGAACAGAAAATTAATTGGCATAGAAGTTTTGTCAATTTCTGAAGCAAAAAAGCCAAACATTTGCTGGTTACATGTTTCTTAAATGTAAGAATTTGATTAGTTTCTTTGTCATAGATGATGATAAACTGAATAGCTTTCTATCCTTGGACTGTTGGTCAGATAAAACTTAGTGTCTAGAGATGGTCCTTGGGCTGTGAAAAATTTCCCAGGGCATGTTTCACTATTTTCTGAGATTTTGTTAACAAAAACAGTAATGATAAATAAAAATAATCGCATGAACTGTTGACGTATTCATTTGTATCTCTTGTTTACTGACATCCAGATATTTTTCGGAATCAGCAGTTGTTGAAGGAATACAAAGACTTTTGGGGAAACACAAAGGTGAGCTCCTTTGCCATTTTTTTTTAAAAAACAGAATAAGATCTCCACATTTAAATGTGAAAGACAAGAAAGTAATGTGGACTTTAGTGGTGTGTTTGTGTGACTCTGCTCCAGAGGTCACTGCATCTGTATGTCAGTGTCATCATCTGTCGTCATTTATGCACTTCCCCCTCTTTACTGTTATTTTGATAACCATACTGTACTGTTCTACCCTTCTCTGGTATATCATGGTTGACACTTTGCTGGCCTGTTTTTCCAGAGTGTTCCCACAGTATTTTTAATCAGATAACATCAACTGTATAAGTTGAGAGATGGAAATTCCCAACCATGACGTAAAGCCAGTTGTTAAATTTCACTTTGCTTTTTTTGTTCCACAAAGCCTCGATCAGGCCAGAGGGCAACTTTCCTACAAGGGCCGGGGAAGGTGGTCATGGTCGCTATCTGCATGTAAGTTTTAACACTCTCACCCTTGTTTCCGACTGCTGTGAAGTCTGTCTGTACTCAGTGACTTTACTGAGCTGTAACACTCACACAGCAGGATGTTCAGGATTAGAGAGGAGCCACGAGGCTGCTCTCAACAGGGTCACCATGTACAGTGTGTCAGAGGAATATCAGAGTGTAACATTTGGGAAACTGAGCAAAAATAGTGACTGCATTTGAACAGTAGACCTACTTTCACTTGAGATCTTTTATTCTTAAAAAAAACCAACCCTGCACTTCAAAGTTTTGACGATCACTGACGTAAAGATCTAAAAGATGTGAAAATTTGATGGCGTATGGATGGGAACTTGTCTCACATGAGATCTCTATTGGATTATGATGATTGTGTTAGAGAACATGTGCAGTCACATGAACAGCAGCTTCATTCACTTGGTATGCACAGAGACTCACAGGACTCAATTAGAGGAGAGATCCAGCCTGGGTGTCAATTCTGTGATTCAGGAGCATCCAAACAGAAAGGCTGAAATACTTTGTAATAAACATGATACAAACCTTCAGCCAGTTTGTTTGTCTACATTTAATAGCCACATAATCAGGTACCTAACTATGTTTTTATGTCTTGTACAAGCTACCTGATCAGTGTGAGACCAACTGAGTCAGAACTGCTGTTAACCATGAAATTATGTTTTAGATGATGCATTATTTTATTGCCCTTTGAGTGCTTCATCTAATTCAATAAATCAATCAGTCAAACTTAATTTGTATAGCACATTTTATACAGGTTCAGTTCAAAGTGCTTCACAGATGACTGACAAGGCAACGCTTAAACAACATGGAACCAATGTACGCAACACAATTAAATGAAAATGTTACAATATAGATTTAAAAGCTGTAACAGCAGCAATTGTAGTAAAACTAAGTAAAATAAAAATAAGATAAAACAGATTGAAATGATAAAAAAGAATAATAATAATGACAAGAAAAATGCAATAAAATAGATTTAAAAGTCATAATAAAATAGTTCTAAAAAGTAGAATAAAAATGAAATAAAGTAGATTAAAAAGACAAAACAAATGAAAATAAAAATACAATGAAATAGATTTAAAACGTATAATAATAAAATAGTTATAAAAACTAGACTAAAAACTTAATAGATTACAAAGACAAAACAAGAATTGAAAATGACAATAAAAATACAATGAAATAGTTTCAAAGGCTACGATAAAAAAATAGTTAAATAAACTAGACTAAATACTAAATAAAGAGATAATTAAGACAAAACAATTAAAAAAGACAATAAAAACACAATAAAAGGTATATAAAAGTATAACAATAATCATAAAAATAATAAAAAAATAAATAGTTATAAAACAAGAATAAAAACTAGATAAAATAAATTAAAAAGACAAAAAAAAAACAATAAGAGTGATACAAATATATAATGATTGAATGATAATAAAATAACAGATAAAATTAATTATTTTTTTTTTTATGTTTTGTTTTTCCTTATACTGTTTTTCTGTGTCCTCAGCAATGGGCTGAACTTCTTCTTCAAGCTCCTGGCTTGGGTCTACACTGGATCAGCTAGCATGTTCTCTGAGGCCATCCACTCTCTGGCCGACACGTGCAACCAGGCTCTGCTCGCCCTGGGAATCAGCCAGTCTGTCCGCAACCCTGATCCCGGGCACCCGTAAGCACCACACTTTACCATACCTAACCAATAAAAGAAGTTAATGAGATGATGTAGGTCAAAGTCTACAGTTTATGGATTTAGAAGTTCGCAGAAGGAACCATTAATCAGAGGCTACATGTGTGTGTCCTTTACAAAGTCCTGATCCTGGCTCTGTTTAAATGATGCTATAATAGAGACCATACATTTTTTCCAGGTACGGCTTCTCCAACATGCGCTACATTGCCTCCCTCATCAGTGGGGTGGGCATTTTTATGATGGGAGCAGGCCTCTCTTGGTACCATGGCATCATGGGATTGCTGCACCCAGAGCCCATTGAATCTTTGTTATGGGTGAGTGACTGTTTTTAAAGCAGACTTTTTGAGTGCAGCACCTGCACAATTTTGTTTATGGATGTGCGTTCTTTTCACTGGTTTGAGTGACCCTTGTCTATAATAACAGTTGCCTATATCGAACATAATAACGATTCAACACATTTCTGTGTTCCAGGCGTACTGTATTTTGGCGGGCTCTCTGGTGTCTGAAGGAGGTCGGTAATACGAATAAAGTTTTAGATAATTGATGACATGTTGACAAAGTGCAGTTTGAACTGAAACATCTCCTTCTGTTTTCTTCTCTCAGCCACGTTACTAGTAGCCATCAATGAGATAAAGAGGAGTGCCCAAATGAATGGACTGTCTTTTTATGAATATGGTATGTACAACCAAAATATTTATGTTTTACTGATGATGCCCCGCAGTTTATTTAGCTTGCATCTACCTAAGGATGCAGGCGACATGAAGCTGATATAAGCTGATATTAAGATATAAGGGAGGGGAATAAATTCTGAATGAATTTAATTAGTTAAAATCCCATAAGACACTGTTTTTATGTATTTTATTTTATCCATATTTAACCAGGTAAGTCCTGTTGAGAGCAACAATCTCTTTTACAAGAGAGACCTGGCCAAGACAGCAGCATACAAGTTACAACCAAACAACAACACAATTAAAAAAACATGAAAGATATATAGTAACATGCAGAAATATTAGAACACCTACGATGACAATGACAAGAACTAATCATACATCATATGTCCTTGTACTTATGACAGCTGTGAAGTCAGGCTGAGAGACACATTCATGTGGTTTCAACTCTTTTTGAATATTTTTCCAAGTGAGAGGCAGAGCGCATAAACACTTTCTTTCCCAGCTCAGTCCGTGCACTAGGAACAGACAATATATATACAGATACTATATACAGAGGAGGATGGTTTAAGGTTTGTTCGATCTGAGCGGACCTGAGGGCTGATTAGTGATATGTTGAGTCTAAAGCCAGAGTCTTAAATCTTTCAAAAGGTCTGTCTTTTTTAACCTGGCTAGATTGCCATGGTAACCTACACTGAATGGTTAACCTGGTCCAGACCAGTGTTTGTTCCTGGTTTAGGCTTGAAATCTCTGTCGCTAAAAAGCGCTTTTTACTCCAAACAACAGTGTTGCTTTTTACTGTGATAATTTCCTGAAGACAGCCTGGGTTAACAAAGACAGTTGACAGCTAAATGATCTGTATCTGTACTCTGAATGGGCAAAGTTTATGCCAGGAGTGTGTGGAGTTTAAATCTGAAGTGTTTTTTATTGTTATTTTAAGCCTGAAATGTATCTGGATTAATCAGACAATGCAGTATTTATTAACTATGACTACTGAGTGATAAACTAACTAACAACTGAGTTTTTTTTAAAGAACAGCCTCAGAATTGAGCTTCAGATATAATTTTTTTATCACAAAAGTAACAGATGACTCACAGCTACCAAAATGATGATTTTCCTTTATCACCAGTACAGATAATGACACATTTTTCTCGTATGATGCTCGTACTTATAAAAAGTGCATTATCTGTACCAGATACTTGTTTCATGCGGCTCAACCCCGTTGATAACCACCGTCATGACACACGTTATTTCTGACTGAGGCTGTAGGGTTTGTCAAGACAGCTCAAGCACAGAAAGTCTGGCCAAGTCAATTAAATTTTCCTTCTGTTCATATACTAGCTGTATATGTCTCGTATTTTATTTATTCATATTTTTACTTCTCTATCTCTGCTTATTTCTGTGTATGTGCTGCTGCAACAGCTGACTTTCCCCTGTGGGGATCAACAAAGGCTTATCTTAGAAATTGGTGTAATGTGGATACACATAGCTTGAAAACTGAGCTGTAAACATGGTCTTTTGTTGTTTTTATACGTGCAGTAATGCAGAGTCGAGACCCCAGTACTAATGTGGTGCTGCTGGAGGACGCTGCAGCAGTGTTAGGAGTCATCATGGCTGCTGGCTGCATGGGGCTCACCTCACTCACAGGTAAATAAGAGTCATGCAATTAATGAGTTCACATTTTATTGCTTTGGTTTATGTTATCTGCTCTACCTGTACTATGATTTATTATTCTTCCTTTGATAAAAACAATCAGGATAATCTTTCTCTTGTGTTTTTGTACTTTGGTCTGTTAATGGCAGTGATCTAGAGTTCTTAAGTTCTGCTCTTTATTTCATTTTCTTTCCCTCTGTCCCTCTCCGTCTGTGTTGTCCCAGGTAACCCATACTATGACAGTTTGGGCTCTCTGGGCGTGGGTACGTTGCTGGGCACAGTCTCAGCCTTCCTCATCTACACTAACACAGAGGCTCTGCTGGGTCGCTCCATACAGGCTGAACGTGTACAGAAGCTTACCGAGTTCCTGGAGAATGACCCCGCAGTAAGGTCAGCAAATGAACAGGCACAATCTAGTGCACGCACACGCGCCACACACGCACCTCCATGACTGTAAAATCATTAATGATTATCATCATGGTAGCAATCCTAATTTACAATCCACAAACCACCAAGCGAGCCGGTCCACATGGTCTAACTCGACGTTATAGGTCTGCTGATGTTGACGGGCAACATTCAGGCTTAAAATAGACCAGGTGGTATTTACTGGTCTTCACATGCGACCGTCTTTAGGGCCAGCTGTACGCAGAGCAGCTGATCCAGTTTAATACCTCTGTCACAGCAGGAACATGCGAGTAACACACCTCGCTGTAAGAGGTTAAACATTGAAGGAAAAAGAAGGAATGGTGACAGTGACAGCCTTTGAGGAGCCGGACGTTCGTGTCAGTTCTGTTGGAGTCAATGGGGCGAGCACTGCAGATCACACTACCCATTATGTCTTTCTTGTTTCAACTTTGACTGAAAAATCCTTCCACCTGATTAAAAACACACATTATGTGATGCTTACTGATGTTTTTAATTTGAATGTGCGCATTTGTTTTACTTGTTATTGGTCTCTAAACAGATCATGGCTCTGTCCAGTAGAGGCTAGGTTGCAGCTGCGGGACAGTCAGCCAGTTGCCCAATCAGGCCAGTGACGGGGCAGTTTTCCAGACACTGATCACAAGCAACATCTGCTCTGCTCTCTTTCTGTATCTGTCTCTACTCAGAGTCACAGGAACATGAGTACAGCTCGCCATGCAAAGACAGACACAGGCAGCCTTGTTTATTTCATAGATAAAATAGCAGTCAATATAAACAACATGAGCTGAAACACATAAAACATTCATTGTGTCTTAGAGAAAAACATATGACTGGTGTTATAAGAGCAGTGCAGTTGCTTTAAGGGATTGCTTGTGCTACTGGTGTGTGGTTGAAGGAGACAAACAAAGGCTGCACTAACAGAGAGAAGGTGTCAGTGATCAGAGCAGAGAAATAAACCTGCAGTCCATGCTACACAGCATAATCAGACTCATGTGCTCTCTTCCCATAGTGTATACATTAAACAAAATAAATCGCTTTGTGCAGTGTCATACGATCCAAAAAGAGTGCCAGTGTGTAGCTGTTAAGGAACCAATTAGCCTTAGAAATAGAATACAAGTAGAGCGGATGTTGAACTGTTTGCCGTGGTCATTTCACTTGTCAGTAGGGCCATAAAATATGAAGCAGTTGAATCAAGTCATCCTCAATTTCTTTTTAGCAGCAAGGCAATGGAGATAGTGCACAAAAATGCCTCTCCATGCTTCATACCTCTCCACTGCTCGTTTGGTCATTACTGCAAAACCTCATCTCAGTGAGTTCACAACTTGTCGCAAGGCAGTCTATAGGGAAGTTAGCCCGCTACAACGGTCACAGTTCTTTGCATTGGTAACAGGACACATTAAAATGGCTGCCACTCTGACCATTCTGCCATGTTGATTTGACCAGGAATGCCCATTTTACTCCTATCCTATTTCTATGTTCATTAATTTTCCCTAACCGCCTCAGCCCATCCCATCTGTTACTGGGCGAGAGGTGGGGTACACCCTGGAGAGGTCACCAGACTATCACAAGGCTGACACATAGAGACAGACAACCATTCACACCTATGGACAATTTAGAGTCACCAATTAACCTGCATGTCTTTGGATTATGGGAGGAAGCCGGAGTATCTGGAGAAAACCCACACTGACACAGGGAGAACATGCCAACTCCTCATAAAAGGGCTCCCCCACCCTGGGTTCAAACAAGGAACCCCCTTTCTGTCAGGCAACAAAGCTAACCACTGCCAGCAGAATTGAGATTTACAATTTCTTAATGATGCCTTAAGGATCTGAATTTTGGAACCGGTTGTCGATGCCCAACCCTGATCATGTTGTAGCAGGAATCCAGAGCAGCGATGTTTTGTTCTCTGTGATAGTTGCTTGTACCTGCCAAACCTGCAGAACACCTGACATGCTTTGTTTCATTATGAGCAGAGCCATCCACGATGTGAAGGCCACTGATTTGGG
This sequence comes from Epinephelus awoara, assembly GCA_035609425.1. NCBI lineage: Eukaryota > Metazoa > Chordata > Actinopteri > Perciformes > Serranidae > Epinephelus > Epinephelus awoara. Next base: position 31,642,953 of record CM069299.1, on the reverse strand, counting down.
ACTGAGTAAAGTGCGCTTCAAGGCTGAAGTTGACTTTGATGGTCGAGTGGTGACGCGGTCTTATCTGGAAAAACAAGACATTGACCAAATCCTCAATGTAAGTTTGTTTTTTTCACTCCCTCTGGTATATGTCGTTTAAAACAGAATCCTTTTTCTTTAATATTGCAACTTTAAATTTTGATGTGTACTTTTTATAACTGTGATGTGTGGTAGGCTATAAACATGTCTTTTGAACCGTATTATGAATCAGTCTCATTGTTTGTATTCAAGGACACATTGAACAAATCACAAATCCATTCAAAACAAAGATTTTTCAGTCATTAGGGGATAATTACGGGTTTTTATTTTTCTTTTTTATGCCATCATCGCAGTAATGAGTCATAAAATAAAGAACAAAATGTTGTCGTTTTACGGACTATAAATTTTTATGTTCCTCTTGTCGGCTGAAAGCGCTGATGCACATTACACTTTTGCAACTTTTTACAACCCCCTTACACTGCAGATAACAAAGTGACTTGACTTTTAATAACAGAAATTGATTGGCTGTCAGGACATTTTAGTTTAAAAAAAAGTCACATTTATAGTTATAATATATAATATAATCATTATACAGATGAATTATAAATGACCCTCAGCAGATGAGGATTGAGCTTCAGTTCAGTCAGAGAGGTTCTAACCAAAAATTATAAACTGTTTGCAACAGGAATTTGGACAAACCTGACCTTGATTTTTCATGAAATAATTTGTAACTCTTTAACCCCCAAATGAGCATGCGTGTATCAGTTACTCACCCTGGGTCGCGTTGAATTTGTGAAGAAAACTTTCTTTACTCGCATGGCTCCGCGGTGAACGAAGAATCCAAAAACTGAGAAAATTCTTGATGAATCGGAGTAAACGGGGCCCATGTTCATCAACACATTCATTCACAAACTCACAGGCAACTGGTGCAGTATAATCCCAGTCACATTTATCCAGTCGTATGCTCAGTATTTCCCAAACAGACAACTCTTTTCAGCGGGTGACCCAAGTGAGAGTGAAAGTTATCTGTTTTCTTCAAAGCCGAATTCCACTAACAAAAACAGTAATTTCTCCTCAGTGGACATGGGAGCTTCTGGTCTACCACTGCCTCGATCAGTGAGTTTATTATTTTAGTGGACAACTATGACTTCAATTCATTAAGAATTTTTTCCATTTTTGGATTCTTTTCAAATTCTTTTCTTAACAAATTCAACATAATACGTGGGTGAGTAATTGATAGACAAATGGTCATTTGTGGGGTGAAGTGCTCCTTTAAGAGGACTACCAGTCATACATAGACATACTGATAGACAAAAAAGAGACAAGGAAAGAGAACCTGATCAAAATATTTGCTTTTGTCTCTGCAGGACATTCAGCAGGTGAAGACCCCCGAAGAGCTGGAGAACTTCATGCTGAAACACGGGGAGAACATCATCGACACCCTGGGGGCCGAGGTGGACCGCTTGGAGAAAGAGCTCAAGGTACTGAAATGTTAAACTTGTCCAAGTTGTTGTGTACAAAACACTCACTTTTTATTACATCAGGGTGCTGTTGTTATAGTTATCATTGGAATTTATCTGCACAGCAAAGACAGATTGGTATATAACCCTTTTATGTTCCTCCACAGCAACGAAACCCAGAGGTTCGTCACGTAGACCTGGAGATACTATAATACCCGGCAGGTCTCTGCTGAGGGAGCATCCTGCTGTACCACGAAGAGGAAATGATGAAAGGAGGGCCAAGCCCGCCTCCGCTTTCTGCCTCCAACCCCGACCACCACAAAACAAACCTCCGGCTCTGCACAACTCATCAAGTCTTACTGTAGAATAGTCCACAACCATGCTGGAGGTCTGGGCATTTATCGTGCTTTCTTTGCGTTGCTTGAACTCCAGTTAGCCGTGAATCCAACCTGCCGGAGATCCAGCGTTTCCTGCTGAAGACTAAGAACTGTCATTAGTCTGCTTAAGTTTTAAGAGAAATGTAAGTCTCTGTTGCAGTTCATACACATCTATAGTACAGTTTAGTCTTCTGGCCGTTTGCTTGAGCTCACATTCCTGCATGAATGTGTTTGGATTCGGTTCAGAAACAAACAAAAATGGACCAGTACCATTTACTAGACTTTAATGTAATACTCGAACCACAGTGATAGTGTTTCCTTCATTAGGACGAAGGAAACCCGAGAGGTACATATTCAACCTAAATTTATTTAACTTCTAGACATTAGATTTTTTTTTTTTTTCTTTTAATGTAAAAACTGAGGAACTGACGATGGTGCGATCCTGCTGCAGGTTCTCAAATGAAGATGGTTTGTGATATATAGATTTTAAAGCTATTACAGAGGAAGAAATTAAAACATGTTATTGAGACATTTCACTGCATTGTATGTTAGAGTTGAAGAGTGAACTAAGGTTTAAGACAGTAGCACTTGTGCTTATGCAAATCATGAATACTAGAAAACAGGGTGTTAGAGGACAAGTTGAAAGTCTAAGAATTTATCAGACATGTTCATCTTTACAAATCCCTCAAAGCCAAGAGATGACATTATAGGCAGCAGCATCCCTCTTTCATTTCTCTCTTGACCAGCTTCACACTCCAAACTTTGAGCTCTTGAACTCTCCAAATTTAGTAACTTTGTCTCGTAAGGTTTGGCAGCCGATCAGCAGGTGACTGATTGTACTGATCCAAAGATGAAGTACTGGAGGGATGCAGCTTCCCTACTGTAAATAAGCAGTCCATGGCGACAAAAAGTACCAAACGAACGGACCAGCCCCATCTCCAAAAGTTTTTTTTTTTTTTTTTAAATCATCCAGGACGTCACCCTGTACAGTACATGTATCAAATAATCAAGTGCATAATCTCCTACTTTGGTGTTTCTGCTCAATAATCTGTGTGAAACATACAGCGACTGTGCTTTTTGGCTTTTCATTCTGCTTCTTACTTCAGTCAGTCACAGCAGCAGTAGCACCGGACACACCTGCCTCGCTCTGCTTCAGGAGGTGGGCCCGAGGCATTTCATCTCTGCTGGGAGGTGCATATATATTTTTTTGAAGGTGTTAATAGTGTAAAATTTTCCCGTTGGTTGTAATGATGTTGCCGTTGCTGAAGGAGTTGGAATAAATTTGAAATAATTTATTAAATTATTTTTGCTTTCCTTTTCTGTCATGTGGTTGGATTTCATTTCAACACTGCTTCATGTGTAGTATGTGAGCAATGGAGGATCCCCCTATAGGTGAAATAGGCGACGGCCTAGGGTGCCATCCAGAGAGGGGTAGGCCAACCCCACCTTCCAATTTTTAGAGGGTTTTTTTTTTTATTCAAAAAAATTAAACATAAGGGAAAATTTATCCAAAGATATGATTTTAAAAAAAGTTGGTCAGTAGTAGGGGCACTTGGGACGACAGATTCGAACTGTTTTAGTGTTTGTGTGAGACTGTTGTGACCACTTAACAGCTTGGTGTTGGATGTAGCCCCTGCTGCAGTGTTAGCTCGTGCTAATGGCAGGAGGGGCGTGGCTCACAGGGACGGTCCTTCAGCGCTGCTTTGAACAGCAGCAACGGCTGTTTGTCAGCTGTCAGCCACCATCCTGTGTACAAATGCAAAGGCAGCATACAGAAGAGACTTCTTAGCGGCCCTGTAGTGCGATCTCTGTGTTATAAGGGCTATAGATTCTAATTCTGTGGGGAACACTGAATGCTCAAAATAATGGGCTCTGGACCCTGGGCAGCATTGCAACTATTTCTGCAATTTTCATTTTAGAAAATCTGTGAAATCCGACATTTCAGACAGCAACAACCCCAAAGAATGACTGAGAAATCCTGGAGGAACATGCTACGTCATTGATGAATATGGTGGTGTGGAGTGTATGTAGAGAGCATTAGAGTAAGAGAAAATGGAAAGGCAGACGGCATCGGGCATGCAGTATGAAAAGAAGAAAGGAAAAAGCCAAAATTTGCACATATTGGATTCTTTTATTGTTTATTATTGTTGTTTATTGAAGTTGGGGTTGCTCCGCTCAAGCTCTTGTTCCTGTCTGTATTAGTATTTATTTAATTTAATTATTATTATTTATTTATTTATTTATTTATTTTTATTTATTTATTTTTTGTGGGAGGGTAGGTGGGGGTGGGGGTGCCAGGAAAAGCTTGCCCAGCGCGCTGAATGTGTTTAGTCCGGCCCTGTATGTATGTGATTAATATTATGGAGGACATTGATGCCAACTTCTCAAGATGTTTGGGGACCTTTAAGGACCCGGATTCTAACCCCAATGAATGATCCTTTGGTGTACTGAAGACCTCCTGAAGCATGTGTTACAGAACAAAGGTACATTTTCAATCCTTGCATTTTGGATTTGGGGGGCCTGTTTCCTGTTTAAGGCTCAGATGGTTGACTGGAATGTAAACCCAAGTCCATTAGATGGTGCAGTTGTAGGGATGAGAGAGGAGAGGAGAGGAGGGGAGGGGGGGGGGCACTAGCCTGTACGCTGACGTCAATAAAAACAGTCATTTCCAACCAGTCTGCGCATTGACCGACCGTTCAAAACATTACGCACAGCACCGCGGCTGGACCCACGCTAGACTACTCGACTGAAATAATTTTTTCGCCGAGCCCCGGAGAGCGGAGACAATGCGGACAAACTCCACTGCAGGTTTTTAGACCATTAAATGTTGTCTTAACATTTTTGGGTGTTGCGCGCATATCAGTGTCATGTCTCGTCATACCATTCCCAAGTCAGTTGTGCCAGTGCCGCTGCCCATCTTGTGTCCTTTCATGTCTCCCCTCCGCAGAGAAGCAAAGGGTCGCTTGTGCACGTTGATTAAAAAAAAAAAATAGCAGCAGATCCTGAGGCTGATTTGGCTCCATTATTATACAGGAAACATGCGTCGAGACGCGCCTGTACACGTCTGGAGATCACCAAACACATCTTGAATCCTTCCGCAGCCTCCTGCACATCACACCGTCACTTTCACCACCATTTATTGCTTTATTTCACGAGCGCATTTAATCAAAATGAAGCTGTTTTGTCATAATATTCGATGCATTTCCCCCTCTCTCCAATATTTTCGTCTCCAGCAGCCCACAGATGGGGGCGCAGTAAACCCGCACAGTTGGGGTCTCTGATTTTCATGCAACCTCCCCTCCATCATCACAAGCCTGCGGTTACCAAATCCCAAACCCCATTACTCTTCGGTGCGGAATTGAATTAAAGAAACGAGGTTTTGTTCTGCGATGCAATCACCTGCCATTACCCATGCACAAAACCCATCAACCTTTTGCTTTTGCTGTTTTTTCTTCCTCTAAATAATCGATTTGCTGTTTCAATCACAGGTGCAGGAGCATCTAGAACAATCCAGGTAGTGTGTGATGGCAGGAAAGGTCTTCATGGCGGATGATCACCACCACCATCATCATCACCACACTGCTCTACGCTTTTAGCCTCTTTACAGTGCTGCCTTGTCTAATCATGTTCAAGCAGCATTGTACAGGGCTATGACAGCATAGAGAGCTGAGCTGCACGGGCGCTGCGTTTCTCTGACCCTTTGGATGGCAGCCAACGAATGACATCATCCGTTAAAAAACACTAAACGGCGAGGATCGCATGCGAGGACCGCTGTTAGCGGAGTGACTTGTCTTTTCATGCTGATGTCGTCAAATTCTGAAATGCATTGCTTTGGTATTTTAAGGTTAAAGGAAAAATTGGCGCACATTAAGTTCTCCCTGGGCTGAATTATTCAATGCAAAGCTAAATCCCTCTGCAGCCAATGCATTATTGAACCAATTAGTCACATTGCATTGTGTGCTGCCTTCTGGATTAACTCGTTTGTGCATCTCATGTATTACAATTACATTCAAGTCACAGGGCTGAGCAACCCCATTTTACTAGAAATCTTTCATCTTTGGAGAAGTCATTGGAAACAAGGGCGTAGCTTTGCTAGAATAAGCATCAAAAAACTAATTTCTTGCATTTTGGTTAATTTTAATGCACCAATTTGTGTCTTTTTCTGCCACGACGTGTTAATATTTATTTATTTTATTTTTTAAATTTTGTATGTATGATTATTATGTTTTTATTTATTTATATTAATCTGTTTTTTTTAGCTGGCATATACTTATATTTCTTTAGTTTTTATCCCGCCTCTGGTGTTTGATTGATTGATTGAGTAATGAAAGATTTTTAACCCAATTTACAATCATGAGAGCCACAAACTGAGGCTGGATAAGTCATTGTTCCGTGTTCATGTAGACCAGGACTGCAACTATTATTTTCATTATCGATTAATCGTTTGGTCACAAAAACTCAGAAAATACTTTTAAAAAATCACAATTTCTCACAGATACAAATTTTTGCAGTCGAATGCGACCTCTTCAAATATCTTTGTTTTGTCCAACTCACAGCTGGACAAAGGAAACCAGCAAATCCTCTTGATTAAAACAGGGTCTTTATCCTTGAAAAATGACTTAACGATTAATCGATTATCGAAATAGTTGCTTTTTCTAAGAAAGGACAGCAGAGGAGACGCCCGCACACCAATATAATTGGGCTAGACAGCTACAAAATAGGTTCCCAGGCTAAAATCAATGCAAAAAGATGTCAGTTTATTTTAAAAAGGGTGCTCAAAGTGCAAAAAAAAAAAAAAAAAAAGCGAATACAAAACAGCAGCAAACGTTTCAGTCCTTGACTGTCACTGGTAGCACTGATGATAGCCCAGTTGTATTGGTGTGCGGGTCTCTCCTCTGCCGTCCTTTCTTGGTTGTCCATCGACTCACCCAGAATGAACATTTTTGTCGCCCTCAGAAGGCGCCATTTCACAGCAGCTTTTGTCAATCAATCAGCTATTTGTTTTAGCTAATGTAGCACCAGAAATATCCAACATACTATTAAAATGGTTTGAAGTTGTTTGATTTCCTTGATTTATTTAAATTAAAAGTTCTAGTGTGTAGGATTTAAGGGCATCTAGTGGTGTATGTCAACCGTGTAGGACAGGGGAAGGCAACCTGCTGCTCTGGAGCCAGATGTGTCTCTTAATCTCCTCTACAGCGGCTCCCTGTGGCTTTGTCAAAAATAAATAGCAGTTATTTTTTAACATTTTAATTCCATACACCTTTGTTTTAGGCCTAGAGACATTTTACATTATCGGATTGTAATAATGTGTAGCCTACACACAGATTAAAATGCTCAATGGTGGTGGCCCCTCTTGAGTCTCCCTAGCTAGGCAAATCCAAAAAATAATGGACAACAGAGAATTTAGTGGTGTGCGAATAATCACAAACAGTCCACTGCAGAGGAGCAGCCTTGTGTTAAAAGATAGTAATGAATGCTCAGTTGGAGCCATTAGTAATGTTGATTGGCTCAATAAGATCGTCATTATAAGGTTCAAGTATGTTTTGCTGCTCCACACAGATTGTTTTTGTATCTTTTTTTATAGTAAAGGTTGTTGCCCCCTGCTGTAGGAGAACTACAGTGGCCAACGTGAAAACACGAACATGGTTTGTCCAGTCTGGCTACTGTAGAAACAACACGGTGGACTCTGTGGGAGAGAATCCTCTCCACATGAAGACATAAACAACTCATTCTGACATAACAAAACCCCAATGATTCTTATTTTCAGGCTGTTATACACTAAATGGAACATAGTCATTAATATTAAAATCAATTCCTGCCAAAAGATGCCCCTGAATCCTACACACTAGAACTCTGAGTGTGAGTTTGCCATATTTTCTTATGAACACACAGTTGCCAGTTTATTAGGTACACCTAGTTAAAACTAATCTTCCATTTTTAAGGTTTAATATGAAGTTTGAATGATGTGAGGAGCTCCAGTTTCATGTCCTCTACTGGCTGCAAATTGAGCCCTTTCACTTTCCCTCTCTCCCCTGTGTGTCTCTGTGTTCCTTAACTCCGTCTGATATGGGATTAGTAATGAGAGCATTGTTAATGAAGGAGCGTCCTTGCTAATTAAATAACAAGCTTACCAGAGGTGAAACTAGTTCATGACTCCTTGGTGGACAGACGTGTTTTCGGACACCTCTCACTGTGACTTTGGCAGTAATCTAATGGAGAAACCTGCTGTTATGTGTCAGATCATAAAGAGTTGATGATCTACAGAGATATGTGCGACACCAACACATCCACAGATTCACAATTTTATTACAAATTCCTTTTCTCCTTACTAACAATGGCCATGGAGGAAGAGTCCTGCTGTGTCTCATGTCACCGCCTGTGTTACAGTCCAGTTGAAAGTCCCGCGTGAAGTCCCAGAGAGGGAAGTTAAGGATGTTGGGTCAGGCACTTAACATCCTCAGTGGCTGCAGCTCACGCAGGGCTGCAGGCCGTTCTCATTGCAGGAAGTGCACTTGAGGGCTTTGAAGGAATCCGTGAAGCAGTTGCGAAACACGGACATCTTGCTGCCATGGCACATTGGACACGGGATGAAGGCGAAGCCCCCACAGGTCTGGCACGTCTGGGGCTGCTGCACCCTCTGGATACAGGGATAGATAAATAGTTACAGTCCAGATAAGATATCCAACTTTTAATACTGAGAGCTAAAAAAGCTACATTCCCTGCATTCCTTGTTTTGACATGCAGAGTATACATGTTTTCCTCTTGTGTGTGGTGCTATTTATTAATCTCGATTATTTTGGTGTGAGTTGTTGAAGATATTAGCCGTAGAGATGTCTGCCTTCTCTCCGATATAATGGAACTAGATGGCACTCGGCTTGTGGTGCTCAAAGTGCCAAAAAGTTCATTTGAAAACCTCAATCGATGTCTCTTTCCCAGCTCCTCGGTTACTCAAGATAATCCAGTTTCATGTGGGAGCTATTTTCTGTCTACCAAACTACATCCGGCGGCTGCATCACTTATGCTCGTGACAGCATGAAATGTAAACATTAATGCTGTCGTCCTCGGCTGAGCTGTAACATTAACATTTTATTTTTTATTTTTGTGGCACTTTGAACACCACAGGACAAGTGCCATTTAGTTTGGTAATTCCCAACTGGTCCGGTCATGGGGTCCAGATTTCACTGTAGTCATTAGTTTGAGGTCCTACAGTTTAATACATTAGCATTATACTTGCGTCTGGCCATGTTGTTGAGCTGGTTTGCTGTCTCTTTTATGTAGCTGTCTGTTAGTGCAGGAAAAATATGTGGTTTAGATTTTTGAGGTGAACTGTCCCTTTAGATAAGTTGAATTTGGTACAATTTACTAACCTTAAACTTTAAAGGAATAATTCAACATTTTGGGAAGTACTTCTTGTCTTTGTTGTAAAACTTAGATGAGAAGATCGATACAGCTCACTACTATGTTAGCTTAGCTTAGCTTAGCATAAAGACTGGATACAGGGGTTACAGCTAGCCTGGCTCTGACCAAATGTAGAATAAACACCCTACCAGCACATCCAAATCTCACTCATTATATCTCATTTGTTTAGTTCCTACAAAAACTAATTGTACAAATTTCAAATTTGTGGTTATACAGCGAGTAATGTGCCAAACTATTTCTGGGCTAAACGGAGACTAGCCCAAACTCAGAAATAGTCTGGCACACATGCCATGTTCATATCATATAATTTAGACCAGTCGCAAGTCCATTCTGAATGGACCACAAGTGACTCAATAATCTGTCAGATTTGTAGAAAAACACACTTTATTTTGAAATACAGTGACCCTCTTGCACAAAGCTTTTACTTTGAAGTAGGCAGCCAACAGGCAGCTGTGTAACAGAGACGGCAAACTAGCTGGATGACATGGCCAAATGCAGGTATGACGCTGAATGTATTAAACTGTGTGGACCTTGAACTAATGACCCAGATGGGAGCCACTCATTTAGACAGTAATTAGCAGAAATCTTGTCAGAATAACTGTTCACAGCACCCTCTGAGGTGTAACTCCAAGTAGAAGACACTGGACGGTATCTCCAACTTGATACAAAAAAATAGAGACGTGCTTGTCTTTCTTGAGAGGCCACTATGTTTGAATAGCTGCTGTTATTATTTTATTGTAGATTTTTTTATTATATGTTGTATTTGTTGCATATTTATGAGTTTTGATTGGCTGCTACTTTGGCCTGGTCTCTCTTGTGAAAGAGATTTTCAATCTCAGTGGGACTTCCTGGTTAAATAAAGGTAATGCTTAAAAAAAAGAAGTGTCAACAAGCTGCTGCCTGTTCCATCTACATAAAATCCACATCAATCAACATTAATACAGTTAATTCAGCTATTTTTTAAGGTATCAAACTTTTCATCTGACTCTCAGCAAGAAAGGGCATTTTCCAAAATATTAAATTATTCCTTTAATCATAACTTCTGTTCCACATTTGAGGTTTTGTCGGGACATAGCTCTGCAGCTATAAACACACAGTAAAGCCATGTTACAGGCCAGTTCTGGACTGATTAGAATATGCATGACCTTTCAGAGCTGCATACTTTTTTTAATAGCCTGCAGTGACTGGAATACATGACTTAAATGTCATAACACTGCTTTGTATTCGCTCATGAAGACTCTTGTTGGGTCCAAATTACAACCGAGGCCTGAGAAAAGGCCAGTGCGTGTGTGACAGGCGTTTGTGCAGCTCCGTGAGAAACAGAAATAGTTCACACGATGTCAGTTTGTACCACCGAGCGTTGTGCTCTGCGTCGGTGTGTTTGAACAAATGTGTTGGAGGCAGAATCAATAGCACGCCCTCCATTATTGATGGTCACTTATTGATGTGCATGCATCTTTTACATTGCAGTTTGCTCGTGTTTTATTGATGACACGACTGGTGAGAGGGGAAATGACTGCTCCTGTTAGCACTCAGTTCATCTCAGTGACTTTGGGCAAACACAAAGCGTTAATTTATTATGACTTTATAATTACCTTATGCCTTAATATGATATGTGCTAAACATGAAACACATGAATGATTCAACATCATGTGTCAAACCAAGTGGCTGACTCAACCTGATTCACAGGAAATCAGCTATTTGCCCAACATCAATTATTCAGAGTGTGATTTCTAATGCTAACACTGAAAACCAACCTCGATTTTTGTCAAAAGATCTTGAAGCTCTCCTGATTCATTCATGCCTAGTATCTTCTCAGCACCCTGCAAAACACATTTTTTTTTTTTAAATAACCTCAGTGTCTAAAATATTGATGTCAGATATAAGACAGGAGTAAGAAAAAGAACTGACCCCAAGGTAGTGTCCGTCAATGAACACAACGGGTAATGAAGGAGGCTCTCCCACACGTTTGCAGCGCTCCTCCAGCTCCTTCCCGTACTCGCTGTCCAGGGCGATGTTCTTCTCCACAAACTTCACCCTGTGGTTCTGGAAGATCTTGCGGACCAGCTCGCAGCGCTCGAAGGTCGTCCTCACCACACGGAAGCTTGTAGTGTAGATCACTATCCGCCCAAATTCAAGAGAGAACTCCATCTAAGAGGGAAGGGAAGTCCTTAGTGTAGTCGTTTTTATCCATAAGTGTTGCACCGCCATGTTTCTACAGTAGCCTACAATGGAGAAACCAAACACTGACCCTAGATAGGGCCACTGGTGTTTTCACCATAGTTTGGTTTTTGGTACTTTGAGCGCCACAAGCCGAGCGACAACATTGGTTGTGTAGTGTTTCCACCGTTGTTTGAGCCTCCAAACCTGAGTGTTTCCTACTAACTCATCCGTGCTTTTCCAGCAGCTTTTATGGCACTAAACACGGGTGCTTTAAACCAAACACGATCTTCTCCTCACCAGAACCAAGTGGGTTTGTGCCTTAACCTAACCACACCTTCACCACAGTGTTGGGAATGTATCAGCTACAAAATAATGTAGCCTACAAATGTAACATGGTTTGAAGAAATGTACAATATTAATATTTTTCTCTGGTGATTGTGTTGAAACTGAGCACCTGGGAGAGGTGTGTACTTTCACATGATGTACAGGTTGTCAAGGTGAAGTGAGGATCCAACTAAATGCCATCCCAAATATGGCAACTAATCCCCTCCTCGGCCTTGTCTCTGAGTGGCTGTGTGTTTGAAGGTCAACACTTATAATCCATTTATTAAAGGTGCCTTGTTAGAAAGTGGTACCGCATGTCATAACCATTTAACAAGTTACGTATTATTTGCACAGCTTTCAAGAAAGAATGCTATAGATTTATATCCTATTATATTAATGTGCTCATTCTCCCTTCCAGGCGGTGTTTGGTAACTATTTATTTTAACAGAGTTTGGAAACTGTACAGAGACAAATTGAAAGTAAATTACTAAAGATGCTGCAGGTGGTCCATTAAAATCTTTTAAAATGTAATGTTTTATTGAATGCTATCGCAGGTGAAAGTAGATCTGCACAGCTTTACCACACCAGCATAAATGTAGCTCAAGTGATAGGCATTTAAACTTCCCCCTAAAGGAAAGATCAACATGATGAGACGCTTTATCTGTTCCACAGTGACGCTGTTCATTCACCTAATAACACTTTGCAGAGAAATGGCTTCTCTGATATGACCCTTTACATCACCTTTGCATCAGCACAGGGGTTACCTCAGCATAACAAACACTTGTTCCTGCAGGGATACTAGAAAGTGCCGAGAATTCATTAACCTGATTAGTTTCTCTTGAAACACTTAACGAAATGCATCATTAATCTTTAATTGCTCTGTGACCTTGTCCTCTATTGTGAGCTTTTATCCCAGCTGTACACCAACATGTAGCTCCTTCCTGTAAGTAGACATGAGGACGTGGACGACACAAATGGGAAGTGGCGTCATGTATGGTATTAAACAAGAAAAATAAAGCAGGCCCTGTCAGATGTACTTACACTGCTGGAATTGGGAAGGTTTTCAAACAGCGTCTGACCGGCGCTGACTTTGTGTTTGACCCCTCTCACTGTCCCATTTTTACTGAGGATGTTGACCCTCTTGGTGGTGAACATCCAGTCTTTGGTGGCCCCTGCGTACATGAGCAGGTCATCAGGCTCACACTCGCTGTCGTCCAGCTCAGAGCCCAGGAATCCATACAGGTGTCCGTCTCCACTCGTAGAAGGGGTGCTGGCCCGTTCTGCATCAGAGCTGCTGGTGCAGTCTGAATCCAGGGAGTCTGAAGGCCCCTCATCCTTGAACATCTCCTTCAGCACGCGGCCGCTGTTCCCCGAAGCCACGCGGAACCTCACCCGCTTCTGTGGCTTCTCCTGTCCAGCCGTCATCATTGTCCCCTCCATTGCAAACCCTCTGCCACATTACATGGTCCACAACACTGCAGCGTAGCTCCTCGCCTCTCATTCAGAGGTAGACATGCAGCTCAGACACACCAGTTTGTCCCCCATGGATTACTACCTTGTTTAATCCTCGCTGTTTGAACAGATCTAAAAACGACTGAGAGCCTATAAGCTGCCTCACAGTCAGACTCACACTGACAGTAAATAATACATGTATCTCTACCATGGCAACCTAGCAAGCTAATCTCAAGTAAAGTGATCGTTGTCTTTGAATTATTTATCACAGTTTACACAGTTTTCACCAAAGCTTTGACAGAAGACTTTTAATGGCCTGACTTTGTGTGCTTTAATCAAACATACAAACATTTCTCCTCGAGGGATAAGATGACAGCCGACGCTGGGAGGAAACGTCAGCCTCTTCGTCAGCTACATTTCACAATTCATTACAGTTATATTCTTTTGCTACATGATAGCCTGGTAATTTAAAACATACAGTAGATAATAATTACAGTGTGACTGAACACACACCTTAGTTAACGCAAACTATATCTGCTGGGTAGTCAGCCATTTTGGAATAGACCGAAATATCTCAACAGCTCGGCTAATTGATGAATTATCATGAATTAAAAAAATATATATATATTTTACAGACAGTCATGGCTCTCAGACAATGAATCCTAATCACTTTATTATTCCTCTAACGTTCCATTTTGTTAACAAACACCCACTAAATTTACAATATTCCCATCGGCCTCAGCAGTGCTTTGTGATCAGGGCTAATTAGAAAAATTATAGCATGCTAATGCGCTAATGCCCACAGTCTCACAAGGCTGCTAGCATGCTTGTAGCTTAGTTTAAATTCTTTACACACTTTGTGTTACAGTAGATATAAATAAAGTATCTTGTATCTTTTTATTCTTTTATATGCAATTTGCTATAACATAACTTCTTTTTTTGTTGCACTTTGTTTCTAAACCAATAGGCCTAGCCCACATAAGTGATTATTTTTGTTGTTGTTTTGTTTTTGATTTGATGGTTCTGTGTTTTAGTCTAAAAGTTTTGCTGGTTTTATAAGTTTTAACTGTGTTTGTTTCAGTTGAAATGACAAATTAATTTTGAAACTTGTGCAAATTTAGATATAGATTTAAATTTACTGTCATTGCACATTGTAGCATCTATCTAAATAGGTCAGGATGTTGCAAAAATGCATATAGATATAATGATAAACAAATATACAGTCAATCAGGCAGCCTAGTGATAGTAAGAGCAGAAGCATATGAATAACCTACACATTTATGCAAGTATGGCCTTTATTTTGAAAACTTTGCTCTGCAGTTAGTAGGCTAGGTTTCATAATGTAAATGTCTTTAACATGTCAAAATTAAAGTCCTTTTCTACTATCGTGCACCTGTCCCCTGTATAGCCCCTGAAATCTACATTCAAGGAACTTTTTTTCATCGTGGCGTTTTTATTATTATTCATTACATACAGTAAATTACAAAGTAAAAAAATATACAGTGACATCTTCCAAACACATGGACGCATGACGTAAGTGGATATCCCCTGAGCGCTTACTGTGTTACACCCAGAGTGGGAGTGCAGGTGTTCACTGGGCATCCTCACAGAGCAGAAGAGGACCAGACCATATAATATGTCACAGTGACACAATACAGCAGCGTGTCCACAGAGACGCCTCGGCCAGTTTTTTTGTGTCGCAGGTGATGAAGCATCTCCCTGGAGATGTGACACGTCAGCTTATAGTGGTGACAGCACCACTCTGTTTGAGTGCTGCAGTTTGGCCCCTGAGGTAAAAGCTACACTCACACACACACACACACACACACACATATATATAAACACAGACACAGCATGTCATCACCTGTATGTGTCACACTGTGCTGATCATGAGAGAAAATCCATGTGGGGAAGTCTAATGTGTCAAACTAAGATTTAGTGACATCCTGAGACTGTAGCAGTATTATGAGTCTGGCTCTGGTTCCAAGTCTTATTGATCCAAAGTGACCTAACTCTCCTTTAAACTGCCTTTTATTACAAGGACATCACAACAGCTATTAAATATGGCCTGTAAAGGCTTGATGTATATTATTGCTGATAATAGCCAATGCTAGATACCATTAGGGTGTCTAGACTCTAAAATTACTGCCTGAGGGGCTGAGGGTGGCTTAATCACTTTTATTTTTTAAATCTTGTCTTAATGTTATTGAGCTGTTTTCCTTCTTTTAAATGTAATGATGTTCAACAGTCCTTGACTCCCATCTTCAGAAGCCCTGAAAACCTAATTTTCTCAATCATCCTCTTACTGTGAATGATGGGGGTCCTTCATGAACACACATATTTCTGTCCAAGTTAGACCAGTTTCTGTCTGTGCTGTTTATCGGGGCTCTTCTCGCTGCTCTGAGGTGGGTGAGGCTCAGCTGAAAAAAGGTGATGTCATGTCTTTCTGTGGGGCTTCTGTGGGATTTAACACCGTCTGAATCAAAGCCGCTGACAGCTGTTTGGTTGTTTGCTCACGGTGTGTCTGCAGGTAACTGTCAGTTAAAGGTGCTCGGTGGAGTTTTCTTGTAAACAAATTTTCTGTTTACATTCAGCGTTACTCACCAGGAAGCACTGCCTGTATTCTGGAGGTCTAATATACATATTGAGTGCATTTACTTCCTCAGAAAACATTTCCAAAGCCAGGTATTTTCAACATTTTAACCGTGGATGGGTGAGATCCATGTGTATTCAACAGCAGCTTTCTTTGTCACTGCGTTTACTGGTGCATTTCTGTTTTCCTGTTTCCACACTGTTACCACCTATAGATAAGTGGATTAGTGTGAAATCAGTTAAGGATGTAAACAAGGTCACAAATATATATTATAAAAGATCAATACTTAGACTTTGAAACCAAGTTTTTAGGAACTTTAAGTTTATACACTTGTTAATGCTCATTGCATTTTACCCTTTCTCTTGATTTTAAGTTTTTGTTTTTGACTTCTGTGTCAAAACTATGTCACAACTTCCTTTGAAAATGCATATTTTTGACATTGGAAAACATCAAACATGCAAAACTCGCTAAAAGCAAATTAGGGAACTAAAGGAGCTGTATGCAGTATTCAGATCTATGATTCAGAGTCTGAGCTAGTGTCTGCACACGGCTGTAAACATGGAAGTGGCTGAGCTGGTGGCCAGCAGCTAGAGCGGGATATATACTTCTGTGTTGAGTCGATGCCGTACCCTACGCTGTACCCTACGTCGTAGCCTGATATGCCGCGGTGACGCAGACCTCTTGTCTGTTTTTGTAAACGGAAACCATTTCCCTCAGTGGAAACAAAGCTTTTATTTACATTTATTTCACAGAGAAGAAACAATACATTTTGAAGACAATAAAGCCTCCACACAATAACATTTTAAGTCTTGTGTGTGATTTATCCTGGCTTCATATGAGAGAAATCTCCGCTAGTTGCTAGGCTAATTTATGTAATGTAAAATGCCTTAGGCTTGTGCTAATAACATTAGCATGTTGTATTTGTTTGGAAAATGTGTCTAATATAAGACAGTTGTTTGGTCGCTGAAAATTGTTCGATGGAGCTGAATTTTGTAACATTAACTTTGTTAAAGGTTGCTGTTGTCCCTGGCTTCATATGAGAAGAGGAAATCTCCCCTAGCCGCTAGGCTAATTTATACAATGTAAAATATCATAGGCCTGTGCTAATAATGTTAGCATGTTGTATTTGTGGGTAACATGTGGCCAGATAAAGACAAGTGCTTTGTCAGTGAATCCTGTGAGTTATAATTAAGCTGATTTGTGTACTTGCGTTTCTGCGTAGTTCTGCTGCTGTTACAATGCTCTGAATGTTGCATACAGCACCCTTAAAAGTTTTGGTGAAAACATTTCTCATAGTATTTTCTATTCTTTTTTAATAAACTCTGCATTTTTACATTAGTGTTCAGTGTGCAAAGTGCAGAGGGTCATACCGGTTTAAGTGCTTTAAACCAGTTTATGATTCAATGGAGAGTTTTAGTGTTACATGACTGGCTCTGTTTCTGCTTGGTTAGGAGTCGAATTGTGAAGAAAATTACATCTTTTGTTCAAAATGAAAGATATTGAATACTGATACTACAAAAGGTTTCATTATATTATATTATATTATATTATATTATATTATATTCTACAGTGCTGGAGCTGGATAAATGTTACTTTGTCTGTCAGTTGAACACACTGTTCTTATAATTGGAATGAATCAGTCATGGTTTTACATTTCATTTTCATTTTTCATTTCATTTTTTTTTAACATCAAATGGAGGAGAAATCTCTCAAACATCCCTCCTCCATGCATTTTAATTTTCAGTGTCAGTCAGACCCTCTTCAGCTGTTTTATCCCAGATAAACACTTCACATAGGTGCAACTACAGTGACACTACAGAAGATGAATTAAGATAAAGACTTACATGAAACAAGCTCACTGTGTTGTTTAGCGTCCTGTAATGAGCAGACGGCACATGCTTATCTAGAGTTCAGTGAAACACACCCACGCCATGTTGAGTCAAGCAGCCATTTTATCTCATTTTAGCACATTTTAGACAACAGACCACTGAGATGGGTGATAGTCTATTCAACCTGAAGAGCTTATCTCTCAGCCCTCTTCATCAGTAGTGCTAATGTAGCCTCGCCAGCCACCTCAACTGCTATTAAAAAAGCAATTTGAAAAGATTAATACTTTAATGCTCTTTAATTTCACCGCTGTTCGCCGGCTCGGCTTTGACTGAGTGGAAGAAGTCAAACAGTGCAGGGTGATAAATGGTTTTAATTTTGCAGAGATTGAATAAACAGATGTATTCAAAGATTGCTGGCATGATTTGTGTGTTAACTTCATAATGTGACTGATCCACAGCACATCTTTGAGCTGCTGTAAGAATCAGACTGATCTCTACATGTAAGGCTTGAGAGAAAATGGTATTTAATCCAACTCTTACCTCCTATAGACCATGAAATGAGTTGGTTTGAGATCTGCACACATTAATCAACTATTGTGAACATGGTTTGGGGAAAATGACTCCCGCAGTGACTCACCATTTGTGATTAGCTGGCCATCAAAACCACCTCACCCTCCCTGACTACAGATTAACGTCCACAAGGGGGCAGAGTGCAATTCAATTACAGCTAAATGTCACGCTGCCCAATGTTCCCTCAAGAGCTGTAGGCAAGGAATGAAGGATGCAGCTGCAGGCCTGACGCCTGCATCCAGCAGCCTGGCTTGATCAGTCTTTAGGGAAGCAGCAATGATTAATGATAAAATCAATAACACAATTATTCACCCCAAAGCAGGATTAATGCATCCTGAAGAGATACAATTTTCAGGGTAAAGATTTAAACACTTAACTCCAAACAGATTGCAGCCACAGGTGTAGTGAACACATTTGTATTTTTTTTTAGATCATCGAAGCCATTCTTTAGTCTAAAAGCACTAAAAATGAGAAATGCTCTCACCCCATCCTCATTTTTTACAGCTTAAGTGCTGTCTCAATGCTGTGGTGAGCATAAACGCCAAATTCATGTGTCCATAATATTCAATAAACACATGACTCAAGCTGTTTTTTGTAATGATTTTCCTTTTTAAAAAGAATAATGCCAAATTACTATACCATTGTTAAACACTGAGGCATTAGGTTACATAGGAGAGGTTTCACAATATCTGTTTTCAGAGCCATGGGAAAGATATCAGGAGGGGAAATAGCTGGTACTTCATCCTCTACAGTCAGCTGGATACCCCTATTAAAGGCATCTGGGATGGATCCAGTAAAGCTGTTGCAGGTTTTAAGCTGAATTACTTCTTCCCTTATTATTTCCTCTCTCAACAGCAGCAAAGTGGCTCAACGTATTTTCCTGCAGAGGCAAAGGGCTCTCACACAGGAGCTTACAAACGTCATCATTTACAGGCTCGTAACTCTGTCAGAGTTTTGTTTGCTATCTCTCAAGGACGCATCAGACTCATCATAGTTTGATGTGGAGAAGGTGAGCGGGAGGATTTTTAAGGTGAGGCTGTTTGTAGCTCAGAGGAGGTTTAAGGATCATGGCCATTACAGCTTTTTCAGGTTCTTCTGATTGATTGAAGTTATGAGCCAGACTTTACTGAGCCCTTTTCATCATGAAATTACAAAGCAGAGTGGAGATGCGTCTCACCCCCTATTTCTTCATCTCTGCTGCCAAATTGCCAATTAAATAAAAGTGTGTGCAAGTGTGCATTTGTACCGTATACTGGTCTCATCTGAGTATTTGGCTCGATCCTATTAATGGAATACTATATGTAAATTCTTTAATCATACCATGTTGTTTTGTATTCATGAAGAAAACTTATATATTTATTTCTTTGATTGCGGTGCGCATTTACAACTGCAAAACTATAAAAAAAAAACCACATCAATTTACAAACTCTCACACAACTCGTGCAGTGTAATCCAAGTCTCATTTATTCAGTTGAATGCTCAGCACTTCCCACACACATGCATTTTCACTAAAACTGAACTGAAAGTGAAACTAACCCATGCTCTCTACAAAGCCAGACTCCAGAACTAACGTTTTTGGGTGAAAATACATGAGTTCTTCTGCAGTATATGACTGCATCAATGAGACTTGGACTATACTGCACAAGTTGTGTATTCAATCAGTCAATCAATCTGTATTTGTCACATGGAATTATACAGGGTACAACTCATGTGCAATGTGATCCCATCGGCTCCTTCGATTTGTACGCTGTAATTTAGCCCTTTATTGCATCATCTTACATCGCTGGCTGCTGCTTGGTAATTGTCCATGTTTCCGGATGGTTCTGATAATCCAGGGTTTCTGGTTGTGTAATGATGTAACTGTCCGCACCCTGGTTTCAACAAGACTGCTGCCTCTGAATGGAGTGCAGTAGTGACCCACAGCAGGATTGGGATAACCCCTCTCATTCCCACCGCCACATGATCATTTAGGAATCTAACTGTCAACTGTAGGGCTAAAAAAGCATGTTTTAAACAAACCTTAAAACTGTAATTTCATTGAGTGACTGCAATTTATGAGACTATATCCTTTCATCTCCTCCAGACTCATGAAACTTTTTTTTTTTTTTTATTAATTTCAAACTTGAGAATGGCAAACCAAAAGCTGAATATAAGTTTGGACTGATAGTTGCAGATAATGGGTTTTTGTACTGACCTAAAATGCATTTCTGGGACTGATCTATATTAGAAATATATGTTTTGAAGATGACCTTTTTTTTAAAATCATGTTTTTATAATATATCGACAGCATAGAAACAGACAGGAAGCAAATCTTAACTGTAAAGTCACAACGATGCCCCAACATTCAAATATGGAATAATAGTTGTAACAATAAGTTGTTATAGTTATCAACAACTGGACCCAATCACTAGAAATTTTGGCATTGTATGTTTCTGCAAACCACGGATATATTACATGTAGATATTATTATGTAGACCATATAAGTTGTAACTTTACATTTTAAAAGTGCTGTGGTTAACATGTTATGTGGTGAGGTTTAGGCACAAAAACCACTTTGTTATGGCTGGGAAAAGATCGTGTTTTGGCTTAATCCCTGCAGGAAAAGCAGTGATGTCTCGGTAAAAACATCCACCTTTTGTGGCACTATCCCCACTGACAGGTTGCTACAAAACACTCACACTTGGACCCTTAAAAGCTCCATAGAAACACAGCAATGGCTTGCTTAAACACAGTCATTTTGGTTGTTTGTTGGTCTGTCTAGGTGACTGATTCACTATTCCCTCCACCTCACGATGACAAAGTCAGCTACTACATATTAGGTCCCTTTAGAGACATTGTTATAATATGTAAACATGCTAATGTGAAGTACAATGCCAACATTTTCTTCTGGCGCCGGAGCTACAACAGCTTATTTAGACTGTGGACGATAATATAATTAAAAGGACATGAATGTGATGTTCTGTCAGCGTTGGAGTTCGTGCTGGATCTTTTATTTGCATTTTAATCACAGCCTGCCAACATGTATATTTACACTGCAATGGCCTATCAGAGAACAAAGGTGTTGGGAGGGAGTATCAGTGAAATCTTTCAGGTTACTCTGATACAGACGAAAAATAAACTGATAAAAATCACTCATGCTGTTTGTAATTGACACAGATTCTGACAGAGGTAGAAATTATTACGGCTGGTTGAATGAGTCATTGTTTGGACTGGATTCGCTGTAAAACACAGAAACCAGCACACACACACACACACACACACACACACACACACACACACACACACACACACATAATCGAAGAGGCAGGCTTCTTGTCACTGTTGCTTAGCAACCGTGGGAGCTACATGAGCCAAATCCCCGTGGTGGCAAGCTGATGTTGAATTAGGCGGAGTGGGGGGAAAGAAAGGAAATCTTTGGGAGAGATGTGTCTCTAGCAGCCACAGGAGGAGGCGTTCATGTTCAGGTGTTCATTTCTTATTTTTGGCTGTGGTGAATCTTGAGTTCCCATGAAACAGGATCTCTCTGATGTTTTTGTTTTGGCTTTTTCTGGCTGCTGAGAATAAGACCTACCATTGCATTTAAGATTTAAATAAACTAGGAAACACATATTTTTATATTATTGTTCGAGACACACTCAAATCTCAAGTTACTGAATCTTTTTATTCAGATGTATGCCTTCCAGCATCTACTATATGGCTCATTCACAAAGCCTGCAGACTGTTATATGTCTTCACAGGTACAATCACCTCTCCTCTTAATCCCCACATCAGTAAATACATTTTAATAAAGGGAATATGGATCAAAATAGAGTGTCATATGACATTAAAATATGCAAGGAGTCTGGCAGCAATAAGTGAGGAATCTCTCTGTGAACACACACACACACACACACACACACACACACACACACACACACACACACACACACACACACACACACACACACACACACACACACACACACTCAGCATTATGAAAACCCTGTGCAATACACCAGACAACTGTAGTGTGTCTGTAACACTGCAGTTCTCTCAGGCAACTGCAGCGGTGCTGCTGCTGTACAAATGCTGTCTCCGGTGTGATTTGCATTTCAACTGCAGTGAGAATGAGAGCACACTTTGATTTACTGTACAGCCGGGCAGTCGCAGCAGAGACGGCATTGTTGCTGTGTTCTTCTTTGTGTTTGCGTGAATTATGCTTCTTTATGTGTCCTATTTTTAGCTAACTAAGGGTCCATGTTAGAGGAGAGTCATGATGGCAGAGTGACACACTGATGAGGGATATACAGGAAACTGTGAGGTAGAGTAATTCACCCTGGATTAAATCTTCTGCTGAGCTTGTCACGTAATCACATAATGACACAGTGACTGATACTAGTGTCTACTTACAACTGCTTGGTTGTGGTCAGTAGCTGTCCAGGATTTTATTTCTGACATGTTTATGAGATTAGTTTTGGGCAGGATTGATCATTTGAGTCATTAGTCTTAGAAATATGACATTACTTCTGACTTTCAAAAGCATCCCTGAATGTTATCAGACAGTGTGGAGTTGACTTTAGTGAGGATGGAAATTGCTGTGTCAGATGATGTTGGAGTGTGCGGCCACATGAGCTGTCAAAGTGTTCATGTAGACGTCACCGAGCTCTTTTATGCTTACACATCACATGCTGATCCGTTAAATGTGACGGAGCTATTTCTTGAACAACAGTCCCAGTGCGGCATCTTTAAAAAACATCCAAGTGAGGTTGCTTGAATTTGACATTTTTGTAAATTCGACCACGAAAAACATTCAGCTGTTTCTTTGATGTATTAATGAGAGGCTTGCTCAACGACTTTTAAATATGGTGGATATATTGTTTTCCACTTTTTGTAGCTTGTAGAGTTCACTTGAGTGCAACCTTTGTGCTGTACAGTCGGTGAAACAGGTCCAGTCTCTCTCTACATCTCACATACAGCTGTAGTATGATTATGAATATCAATCTTCTTGTCTAAATCAGGGGAGTGTCCCAGGAACGCTGAATCTGATTGGCCCAACAAGGTGCTACCACATTATTCTGACTGATAATCTGCCCAGTCAGTTCTTTTGTATTTGTTTATTTAAGTGTCATGCACATAATTGTGCCCAGCCCACAAGGGCTTACAAGACACTGAATGATAATCAATAATAGAAGATTGTAGTATTACATAGGATACAGTGTTTTCTGCCTCAGTATCAAGAAAATATCAATTTCAATGAATCTGGCTAAGAACCAACTCAACATATCACACTCAGACATCCAAAATAAGTGTAAGTTCTTTTCGGTTGCTATCCTCAGTGGTGGAAATGGTGGACGGTGGAACAATCGAAGTAACTGCTGAAACTGTGATAATGGCTAAACTCTGAGGAGAACGGGAAGTGATCCGAGCCAACGATAATACCACCAGAAAAGTTGAAGTTATCTGTTTCCGCTTTCAGGGGAAAAACAAATACAGAAAGTACATGATATAGCATATTTTTGTAAGTGTTTGTTTACTGGTTTACTTACCAAATATACTGACATTACTTGGATTGGATGACCCCATCTCCATCTGTCCCAGTGCAGATGATAACTCTCCTGTGTGACCGAACTCATAATATCTAAAAAATGTAAATGATATAGGATCATGCATGTTTTTGAAATAATTTTCAATAGCAAATTTGGATGTGTTGATAGTCTGCGTGTATGTATTTTGTGTTACTGGTGACTTTTTGTTTATCTAGCAGGTCTATACTGAATGTGATATATTTTTCTTTTATCTGTGATGAAATATAAACAAATATGGTTTGCATTATATTTCAGCATAATGGGAATATCACAAAGTCTTTACAAAGTATGATTTTAGAATAATCTAAATAATGCTATAATTTAATTCCAGTGTGTTACTGAGTATTAAATACTAACTCACAAAGTGCAAACATATTATGTTTTTGATATTCAAATCGAAACAACTTTTCACTCTGAATTGACCCACAGTGGAAAAAGGATAAGTATAAATAAGTATAAAGGATAAGTATAAATAAGGAGGTCAAAGGGAACAGAAGAGGTAATACAAAAATATGCATATGAAAAATATGCAACAGTTAGAACAGCATCTTGCACACCACACAAGAACGGTAATTAATAAATGAGAGTGAGGTAGTTCTGGTTATGTGTGTAAAGTGGCTGGTGCATTTATAAAGATATGTCAATATAATGCAAAATACAGTACAGGCTAGACATATGAAGTATATTTTAATGTTTGAGTATGTTACTGTATGTTCAGTGAGTGGTGGAGGTTCTCATGTGCTGACATTGCAATAACATCAATAAATATTTATGCAAAAACAAGCCTGGATTGTTATAAGCCAACTCCCACCCAGTGTACTATTGTTATGTCTTCAAGCTGTGAACAGCGTCTACTGCAGAGGGGGGAGAGGCGCCCACACCGAAGAACAATTTGTGGGCTCATTTTAAAATCTTATGGTGTCTTAAACATTATTAGCGCCATCGATTAAAACCCAGCGCTTTGTCATTTTAACACCCTCGTAAAAATACATTTTTAATGACTTGTATTGCTTTTCCGCGGTGAAATGAGAGTTATTATGTTCCGGCGCTCCCCTCCCGCTGCGGGCGAACGTGGTACAGTCCATAATGTGAAGCGGCACCGTGCCCCTCACGTCAGTTTATGGTAAGTCCGTGTCCACTCCTGCTGTACCGACGGCGCCTATCAGCTCTGTAATCCGCCGTGTGAACCGGGATGCTGGGGGATCCATGAAGCCGTGGACTCCCGGGCACGGTTCTGTCACCACCAGGAAATGAATGTTGTTTATACCTCGTCTGTGTCTCTAGCAGTAAACACGCAGCAGCACAGCCCGTGTGAGAGAAAGGTCCCTCTGAATTTTAGCCGTTATTTTTTTTGAAATTCTTTGACGGTTGAGAAGCAGCAGCAGCAGCAGCAGAACCAACAAGCCGCGGCCGCTTGACAGGTGCCGTCGCCCGGCTCTGCGTGGAGAGATGCCGCCCGTCCAGAGAACGATGTCCGATCTTCGTACCCGGGCGGAGGGTATGTAAAGAGACTTTTCACTTCGTTGAATGTGTCAGAGGAGTGTTTGCCAGTCAGGTATGCTGCTGTTTCCTTGTTCCCGAAAGAAGGCCGGCCGGTAGCTCTCTGTGGGAAGTACAGGACAGTAACTTAGCTAGCTAAAGCTGTGATTATCGGTGCCCCAACATGGGTCAAGGAAACCCCGGGGGCCATGAGAGTTTCCTGAAGAAGTCTCCAGAAACAAAAATGTAAATGTAACTCACTCCATTAAACAGAAAGTCTCCTGTCACCTGTGTATTGTCAGGCAACACATACACCTTTCCCTGACATTTCCATCAAATGGGTGTCTGTGCCCTGCATGACTCCTGTTAAAATTAATGTAGGGTGCACCTGACCCAGCAAACCCAGCACCCATCCAGACTGGGACACCCCCCCAGCTACCCACTGCAGTAGTACCATTGTCTTAGAAAGCAGTGACCAAGAGGACTCCAAGCTTATTCCTAATGACAGTAGCCACAAGTCCAACAGCGCAATAACAAGTGTCCAGCAAATGGCATCTACAGTAGCGTGGGTCTGATAATACAGCCATTGTGATTCAGCTGGGACCCTCACTCCTTCACTGCGCCAGTAACTTTCCACTGCATCTCAGTTGTTTTTGCCAGGGAAAGAGGATGCGGATACATAGACATTACTTAAGTGATCTGAATGCTCATAAGGGGATCTGTTTACGTTAGGGCTGCTAAGGCTGCTTAGTAGCTTTAGGCATTAAGGTCTGTTTGTTTATCAGGCAGAGCACCTATGGCTGGACACATACAGGCGTATTACTGGCTGCAGATGCACACTCCCGCAGGGTTTCCACCCTTTTAAATTCCTCCCATTTGTTATTTGTGGCTCTCCCTGACCTCTGACCTCTCTGTACTGGGGTAGAATTTATCTGCAGGGAGGGATCGATAACAAATCGTATAGTTGTAATTTACGGTACGTACTGCAGTTTGAGTTTCCCCCCTCACACTCGATGTAGTGGCACTGTTGTGCTTTGATTTGGGATTGCTTAGGTTTGATTTATAAATGTAGACTCAAGCTAATATCTCAATCTGAGTTATTGCTGTTGGGTATATTGTTTTGGCTGCTAAAGCAAGCAGTCTGGCCTCTTAAAGTGAATTAAAATGAACTTCATCTCATTTGTATTAGATAAGTGCTTCCATAACTCAGAATGTAGGGGCTAAGGGCACATTTGCATGCCTAATATCTGCTTCTCATTAAGGCTATCTATAAGATGTCTACTATAATGCACAGTGTGCCATCTGACTTACCTCTCGTAATGTAGGGAATTAGTTTTGATTGTTGAGTGTGAGTTCATACAGGAAGTATTCCTTATCTAGGTCCTCCCTGCAAGTAGCTAGGACTGTGGGAAATGCATTTTTAAAGAGACATGCGACTCAGTTTAAAAAATGCAGTATTTGTGAACATGAGGTGCTTGTCTGAAAGCTACTGCAGAGGAGCATAAAGCTAAGACCAACCTGTGATATGTGGACAACCTCAACTTATCCATGTACAGAAAATAATGCACCATTGATTCATTTGTCAATTATAAATACCATTCCTCAGTACTTTCTTTAAATGTTTCAATTAGAGTTAATACTACAGCAGTAGGGAATAGTTTGAAGCTTCGACTTCATTTATAACGTGAACATTTGAATTCTAGATGAACATTTGAATGCTGCATAGGTGTTTTTTGTGTTTGAGTCAGTTCATTCTGTTTAAACGCAGTATTTCCACACAGTTGCAGATAAACATCAGGCTACACTAATATTATTAGTATTATATTATTTGTAGAATTAGGTTCCAGTGCTGGCTGCGAAGGATTGATTCTGACTCGTGTGATCCAAACATTTCCAATAACTTCAGGGTTTTAAAGTCCAAAACTCAAAATTTATTGGAAAAAAAAGATGTAATCATTTCCAAAATCCACAACTTGTTTTTGTGTAACAAAATA
Source organism: Epinephelus awoara (assembly GCA_035609425.1). Lineage (NCBI taxonomy): Eukaryota > Metazoa > Chordata > Actinopteri > Perciformes > Serranidae > Epinephelus > Epinephelus awoara. The sequence continues at coordinate 31,615,708 of CM069299.1, read as the reverse complement.
TTCTGCCTCAGTCCATATTTGTTATATTTGTGTTTGTATTTAGCCAACATTTCAAAAACAACATTTTCACTGTGGTCAAGAAACAGTTTGCTAACCTGCAAAGGGAGGAGTCTAGCAGCAATCTAACGCTCAATAAATAACATTCATTCAAATAAAATAAAAAAAAGACTAATTTGATCAGAGAAATCACTTAATCCAAACTAAAGATTTTGTTTGAGGATTTATTTTTTTTAGTGAAATCATAAATTATGACAAAAGACGTTTGAAGCTGTACTCGAAAACCTCAAAATTCAGTACAGCCCTAGGTACAGTAATACACAAGTTGTGTGCGTTAGTAATGTCTTGAAAAACATGTTTGAAGGCAGTGTTGATATGCAGGTGTTGACTGAGGCAATGACGCCATTGTCTGCATTTTCACGTGTTCAGGGATTTACCTACTTTAGAACAAAACACAAATAAGAAAAAGATAATAATATGAATATTCATACACCACGTGGAAAGTAGACAGGTAATGACAGAGGGACAGAGAATAAATAACATTGAAAGTAGTATTTGGCCTAAATGACCATTTTTGCATGTCAGATTCTGAAAGATTTTCTTATTGAGCATCTTTACCATCCAGAGATTCATCTCCTCCATAGACAATCGATCGACTGAATCACAATGTTAATTCACAATAACTTCAAGATAGAACCCCCCTGCGTCAAGTACATACAAGTAAGACCACTGTGTTTAACTAGATGTTACTGTTATGGCGGAAAAAGACAACAGAAATAAACAAGTTTGGCACTTTCACAAATCTGCACTGTGATGGTCATTGATTCTCTAATGTCACAGTGATTTGGTCTATAGGTATCTTTTTTGTTCAGTCAGAGAATGTTTCTAACCCAGAAATCAGCTCCAACAGATAGCTTAAAAACCCTTTTATTTTCTATCATTAAAAATACAGCAGTGCATTTTTTATGTGACAGAACAAGTTCCTTGGTGTTAAGACTGTCTCTGCTTAATAGCTGTAAGGCAGACTGTTATGAATTACTGGTAATAATACATTGATAATTAAAACTGACTACTAAAATTCAGTAGTTTGACCCAATTTCAGTGATAAAAATAGATGCAAGCATGCCAGTAAAACCAATTTCTGTGCCACTAAAATTGAGTTCCTCTGTCTTTTTAATGAGAATAGTGAGAGCAGGGTGCATCTCACACTTGTGAGTGGTTGAGTTTGGTGGTAGTTTTGTGGCACAATTTTAAAATGCCATCTAAGAGCTGGTAATTATCACGCAATTTGTTATCCTGTGTGCCACAACAGAAATTACAGTGTTATGCCACCGAAGGCTCCATGTATACTACTGGAAGAAATCTAAATAATTAAATACTAATATGGATTCCATAGAAAACTGTTGACCAGTGTGGCTGCTGCAGCCACAAGAGCAAACACATGAATTATGCAGCAGCTATTGCTGTCACCCCCAACCACCACACTCTACCTTTATAGGTTATAAAGAGCAAATGATTGTGCTGTTTTCACTTGGCTCCATAGCACTAAGCGTACACCATCATCCTCCTGCTTCTGTGAAAATACTCTCATGTTTTCTTTGCAAGCTTGTGTATGAATGTTGGATTCGATCACCTCCTGTACGGTGCCAGGTTGACAACCTACCGCTCCAACACCAACATTTCTGGCTTAGCGGCTCCATATCTAGTGAAGTATTTTACTCAATCACGCGTCTGTTCTGCAACATTTCTTTCGGCCGCTTTTATGAGAGCCTAAGCACACTCCCCACCCTTTAGTTTTATTTTTTAATCACCACACTGCATCAGGCAGGCTTCCATCTAGAAAGGGCAGCCCTCTGCCAGGCTTACCACCTAATCCATCAGCAGCCTGTCTGTCAGTGCTCCGTGCTGCACACTCCCCAGTCTTGCCCACCACGTGCCGCTCCACTCCTTGTCACTCTTCTCCGCTGTGCTGTGGAAACATCCGACATCTCTGCCAGTCTACGTGCTGCCAAAATAACCTTATCTAGGACACCCGGGTTACAGGTGACGTCAGTAGCTATCAGCATGTTTAATGTGTGATCCCGCGTTGACAGGAAGGCACCTTTTTAGACGTTGATGTCTCCAATACAAATTTCCATGATAGGCGGAAAGGCGCTTAATACCTGCTCCCACTGTCTAGATGGGAAAGCTGATCGACGCAAGTTAAGGCTAAACAGATGGCATGAAGCATCCGGTTTGCCATCTTAGCTTGCATGCTTATCTGCAGACAGACAAAATCCCCCCTCACAATTGACACTAAGGGTGGAGATAGGCAGGTAAGCTTGTCCTGTGAGGAGGAATCTATCAGAAGACCAAAATGCTTGTCTTTTCGTGTCAGCTGATTCACATGATAGAAGGTGCTCTTCAGCATCTGATTGCCGGCATACTTGTTTTGAACGACACAAAGTAGTCTGCTTCTTCTTTAAGCATTACACCTCTACCTTTCCGTCATTGTCAAGATTTTTTTTCATCTGTAAGTGAAGCAGGATGTTCCCCCCGTAGCATTTCAATAACACCAGCTAAGCCTCAGTCTGTCTGAATAGCGGTAACAGCATGGGGAGGGAGACTGGAGGGGGATAGACTGCTCCCTTCTGAAGGGATCGAGAGCTGCCCATGTGCCTGGCGGATCACTGGCTGATAATAATGTGGCACAAAAGCCCAACACGCCACTAAATCCCCTGTCTGGGGCCGCTGGTGTGTCATATCAAGTCCCCTCGGGCCTCTCTACTCTGTCTCTGTGCCGGCATGGGACATCTCCTCTCCTCTATTTTCCACTTAATGGTTCGCCTCCATCACTAACCTGCAGCCAGTCTAATATGTGTTTCTTCAGATACTCAATTCCCCTCACCTCAATGATTCTCCTCCGTCTGCAAAGTAGAGTGGATGTGGCAGGTCGTTGTGAGGAGGGGGAAGATGTGAAAATGGTTATGTGCATGTATCCACACAGAGACGGATGCAGAGACTATGAAGCTATTCTGATGTTTGCTCATGTACGTTGTTATATTGATCTGAGACAATGAAGACCTGTGAGTGAGAGCTTCACAGACAGTGTCGGAAGGACTGCCTGTTTACAAGACGACTGCATTGTCCTGTTTAGGGCTGCAGCTAATGATTATGTTCATTCTCAATTAATCTGTTGACTGTTTTAGTAAACCAGTAATCATGGGGCGTCATGGTGGCCTTGGGGTTAAAGTACTGCCCAAAATCACAACATCTCCTGCGTGTGTTGGCCAGGGCCTTTTGTTACACACCATTCTCTCTCTATCCTCAGTTTATTTCTCAACTGTTAGCCATCCTATAAAGACATAAAATGCCTAAAAATAATGAAATAATAATAAAAATTAATTCATTTTCTTAAGTGTCATGGGTCGGCTGAAGCCTATCCCAGCTGACAGTGGGCGAGAGGCGGGGTACACACTAGACACGTCGCCATACTATCACAGGGCTGACACAGCTATATAGAGAGATAACTATTCATGCTCACATTCACACCTACAGGCAATTTAATGTCACCAACTGACCTCTTTGAACTGTGGGAGGAAGATGGAGAGCCTGGAGAAAACCCACACTGTCAGGGGGAGAACATGCAAACTCCACACAGACCAGCTGTAGCTGGCCAGCAGGTCTGACCTCTTGCTGTGAGGCGACAGTGCTAACCACTGCGCCATTGTGCTGCCCTATTAATAATAAAAACATATAAAGCAATAATTGTTTAGTCTATAAAACGTGATAAATTGTAAAACATGCCCATGGATGTTATATTACATCTGAAAGCCAAAGCAAATTTTGCCGGTCAACAGTCTCAATTGAAATATATTCTCTTTAGCGTTAAGTAAAACATATAAAAGCAGCTAATTTTGACATTTAAAAGGCTGGAAACAGAGAAAATTCCATTTTTGATGCATTAAACAGCAGTTAAGGTTAAAGAGATACTTTGCTTATTTTAAACCAGGTCTGCGTCACCGTGGTGTTGGGAGTGAGTGCGGATGAGCGGTGTTAAGGCGCCCCACCGTGCTGCCAGCTCTGGGAACTCCCTGTCCATGGCTTCAGCAAAGTCTGCGTCATCGGTGGATCTTGGCCTGCGGATAGGCGAGGAGCTGCTAGAGCTGGTGATGCGGAGGGTGCCTTAACACCATTCATCTGCACACACTACCCACATTATGGTGCTACAGATCTTGTTGAAAATCGGCTAAGCATCCCTTTAAGTGCTATCCAAATTGTTGCCGAATAATTTTCTGTTGCTCAGTGAATTAGTTTCTTCACACTTTCTGCTCACTGCTTCATTTTCTACTCTTACGAAATGTATTGCTATTCTTGGGGAGAGAAAAATTATCTACCTAGCATCTGCACAGAGCCGAACAAATAATGAAATATTATGGCGCTGGGGTCCTTTGGTATTAGTAATAAGTATAGCATTTTGTCTCTATGCAATACAGTGATAGTCTTTCTAATTAATACATTGTAAACATTATTCAGCTAGAAAAGTGAAATAAACTCGGAAAATTGTGTGAGGACTTACATTTCCAGGAAAAAAAACAATACAATATTGCCATAACTAATATTGTCCATTCCTAAACTCAATTACTGCAATGTCTTAATGTCCTAAATGGTCCAAGAGCCCTCGAATGATCAGTTGTCTGGAATTCATTAGAGCCTGTGACCTGCAGTTGAGATGGAGATCCTCGGTGATGGTGTTAGGATCGAACGTTATTTATGAGCCACCGAAAAGCTGCGTTGCAGACATGCTGTATGCTCTTAGGGAGATAAATCTTCCATACTCCTCAACTCAGCCATCAGCTCATAAGATGTACTGTAACTCCGTTCTCATCTCCGGTTCCCAAATGTCAAATATTTCATGAAAGCGGCACCAGAGAAAGAGGCCCTAAACTGTATCTGCAATCATCATTTTTTCTGCTGGTGTCTTGTTTCTGGCCTGGCCGCGTTCGTCTATGTGATGCACACACGCGTGAACAGCAGGAAAATGCAGCGAGCCTGCACATGCCAGGAGATAGTCGATGCGATTGTGTCACAGCGGGATGACAAGGTCAGATGGAAAGGTGTCGGCAGGCACTCCACAGGGAAGCAACACCATCAGTGGATGGGAAGATAAAACTCTCGCTGCTCTTGACCCCTCAAGATCTTGAGCGTTTTATGGCCTCGTTCCCGTCTCAACTTTATGTCCAACTAGGCCACAGTGCTGCTGCCACTAAAAACACACATTAAGTACTTCCAGCAGTATTTACTGTGTTAAAGTGCACCCTTATTGACACTGCTACCTTTAGATGACAGCCAAGAGTATGTGGTTATTAGTAGGTGGATATTAGTGATGTGGGGCTAATGTAAAGGCCGTCAACAATAAAGGCGTACATTATAAAGCTGAAGCTTAATCTACATTTCTGTGTTACATCCTACCCTGTGATCTTATAATGCTCCCTTTCCTGAACGCATGTGCTCCAGCACTAAAAGCAGCAGTGTAAGTGATCCTGTTATTAATAGACACAGTCTGAACACATCAATGCTGTTGAAGACCGACGCCTGGATCAATAATAGACAAGGATGGCGTCCACTTTATTATTTCCTCTACGGAGCTGAAAGGGTGCGTGCGTCTGTTGTGCACATGTGTTACTTCCTCTGTTGTTCAGGATGATGGAGGTGCCATTTTTTTCTGTTTAGCTAACACGCCACTAACGTCACATCAGGTCAATGAGCATCACTCAAACACTGGGATGAATTAATTGTCATCGCTGAGCCATTTGGATATTACAGCTATATTTAGAGAACATATGATAGAAATTAGCACATTTGTCCTGATTTTTTTGCCCCAATTCCAGATATGAGTACCTACCTTAAATATTGATAATTGGTCTTTATTAGTAAGCATTGTGGTATTTTTCTGTCAAATCCAGCTGCACACTAATGCAAGACGAATACTGAATCACCCCTGTTGTTCAGGTTTGTTCCAGCCTAGGTAATTTCACACCTGAATGTCCGAACCAAGGTCTACTCTGTACCAAGGCTCATACACTTGATCTGATAAGTTTTGGTTTCACATTACAATTACACGAGTGCAGTTAAGAACTATACATAACATATTTATGTCCTGTCGTCATCACCTATTTTCATCTCTTTATTTTTGACCTTGATTGGTTTGTAGATGGGCTCTCCCATCCAATTGTATCCCCTCTCTCATCCTTTTGGAAAATAATTGAAAAGTGTCATAAAAAAGCTCATTTTGTTATGTTGCTTTGTTCAGGGACAAACTGAAATTTCTCCTCTGCTCCGATCCCCAACACCTGTCTGCTTTGAGCGCAGCCACTGTCACTCTCCCTGTCAATAAACTACAGCAAGCCTACGCACTGAGGCACTACACTAATCTTATAACTTGACGATTGTTTACCAAAACTTCCTGCAATTGGCCTGAACGTCCAAACCATCCAAAAAATGTTTTCACACCAGAGACAAACTAAAACATGGTTCGCTTTGATGCAGACCAGGACCACCTCTTTTCATCAAACCAAGCTTCGGCCATTTGGTCCGGACCATGGTGGTTTGAAAGAGCCAAAACTACCTGGTTCAGGCTAGATAGCCATTTTGGTTAAAGAATACCTGGGTTGACTGTTGATAGAAAGACATGAGGCGAACCTATCATCTCCAGTGAGTGAGTTATCTCGATCTCCACATCCTTACTTTTACTTTCACTTTAAGAATGATGCATGCTTTTCTGTCCTGGTACTTTCACTGTCTGAATAAAAAACCATAAACCTCTCAGAGAGGAGCCGGCATTCCAGTTGTAACAACCAACCGAACTGGCCTTACAAGAGTAACACAACGTAACACTTGTTACATAACATTGCCTGTTGTTGCCTGTTATTTTCACTGTAACTGAGAAGCTGTGCAGCATGAAGCAGCTGCTAGCAGTGTTAATTTACAGTGTATGTTAATCCTCTAAATGCTCAATATTTTGTTTAGAAAAGTAGTGAAAATTAATAACATTTGGCTTTAAAGTCTTGCACCACATTTGTACCCTGTGAATATAAACGGAGGAAGGGCCCAGGTGGAAAAATACAGGTGTCCAAAGTGCAAGATGATGTCTAATACCCAGAGATATTAAATTTAAAATCATGTATAATAGAGAAAGTGGCAAATCCTCTCATATGTTTCCCCCAGGTTGATCTCTGAAAACTCTTTTGATCCTGTAAGTTTTCATTGAGTGCCATGCAAACGTATAACCCAAGTACAGTCTCAAAGAGCCACTGGCGTAGCTGGAGACTCTTTGTCTTGCTGCTTGATGAATAACCTTAATGATTAATTGATTTAACACATTTGTTGTTCATTCATTTTCTGTCAGTTGACTAAAACGTAAATCGACAATGTCTTTCCAGCACTACTGAGGTTGTTCCTCAGCAGTTGTGGAGGAACCTCAAGTCAAATTCAAAAAGGTGGTGACACTTGATGTGTTGTTTTGGCTCTAATAATAGAACCTGGTGTATTATTTTATACATCTTGATTAATGGATTAGGCACAACACTGACACAACACTATGACTGGTATCCATGAAGTCTATTTCCTGTTTGTGGTCCTTTGAATTGCACGCCATATGCCCTTCGCTTTTACCATTCATAAAGTCGCACACAGTGGAAAGGTTTCTGTCCCCGCCGATCCCTTGCTAAGCTGAGCCAGGCTGTCCCTGTGATGTCACAGCAAGCCCCAGCTGCCTGAGTTGTCCCTGCACTGTCCGTCCCACTGTAGCCCGCCTGAGCCTATGGGGAGCCAGACGGAGCCGGACGGGGAGGGGGATTAATTCTGCAGCTGCCCTGTTGTTGTTGTGAGTGCTGGTTACAGCATTGTGATCTGATAAGCGACTTATGGATGTTACTGTTGCTTAGATTGAGGCGGTATCTATATCCCCCTCCAGCTCTTCCCCACCCCTCCAATTCACAGATGCATGGAGATGGCGAGGGGGCTTTCATCTCTGGGACTTTGATTCCCATGAATAGACTGTGGCTGCTCTGTCTACTGAAATATTTATCTGGCATAAATGAATCATGTACAGATCTTTCTTTGGTGGCGATGAGCAGATATAAATGGCACATTAGGCTCAGTGGGTTGAGAAATTCCAAAGCTCAGGGATTTGGAACTAATTTGACCCCAATAACTATGGTAGATGGCCTCAGGTTAAGGTGAACAATGTGCAGACTGACAATGCCAAACTCCACATCACACCTCACCTCTCTGTCTTTTTTTATGACCCGACACATGGTGGTCTTTGTGTGTTTCTATAAGGAGCCAAGTCTCTCGTCATTCCTCTGCATTTTCTGCTTTCAGAGTATTTGCTGTAGTTTTTCTTCACAAAGCCTCTTGACTGTGGTTTGGCTGCCATTCATTTGTTCGTGTTAGATCAATGTCAGTAGCCCTGAGCCGCCCGCCCCCACCCACCTCGGTATTATTGAATGAACCGTGTGGGAGCCTAGCTGCGGCCAGGTCACGTGCCTCCTCATCTACACTTTATTGACCAGCCTACAACTCTCTCTCAGGCTCATTAGTGCTTGTTTGGTATCTCAGCAGCGAGATTGGACTCTGCCTGGACCTGTTTCTGTAGGAACAAAAAGCCTTTTTACAATTTGATTGGCCTCCAGGTGGATGTTATACCCCTGGTGATTGACTCATGGGCCCTCCTGAAGGATCCCAGGGCTTAGTAATGGAGCCAACTGACTCATCGCTGTGTAATCATAGACAAAGTAGGTGACCAAAGAAGTTGTAAAATGCTGCCGGGATGTGACATGATCTCTCCTCTGATTTGTTATAAAAGCTTTATTTGAGGTCAAACATGAATAGCCAGAATAAGATACAGTTGCTAAAAATATCTTGACTGGAACAACGATTTTCACTTGATCCTCTTATTTTAAAAACAAGGATTAGTGCTACTGTTACTGTGACAATAGGGAGTCTAAAAATACTTGGGGATGAATTTTAAAGTATTGGTCAGGTGTTTTCAGGTGTTCTTTAACCCTGAGTGTCATGTCATGCTGTGCTCGGTCATATGCTCAAGTATCAGGTCATTATTGTTCCTGTCATCGGTGCCATTAGATGTGTTTAATCTTGCTCGTGTTGACAGTCATGGCAGCAATAATTTTCCACCCCCACCACTTCTGCCTGACCTGAGCTAATATAGTACCACTCATGATATCATAAATCTGCAGAGGATGGTTTTATCCGGAACATATCATAGAAGAATTGACAGACAATAAGTTATAACTTCAGGTTCAGGAGTCATTTTCATTCGCTCAGACTCAATTGAATTGTGTTAAGTTTGGTTGTGTGTGTTTAGGATAAACTATATTGTCACTATGGTACTTACTGTAGTAGTTATTAAGAGACTAAGCTGGCCATGTGACATAGAACAATTGAAAAACTGTTACTATTTCCAATAATATATTTATGTAAAAAAAATGAATTACACATTATTAATGACAATAAGAGACCATGACGCCAATTAAGTACAATTTTTGTAGTTATACTTTGCACCAGTATTGGCAAGTTCAAATGAAGGTATTGAAAAACTTGGGTTCTGTGTTATTGAAGCAGTAAGACATTAATAAGCCAGCCAACCAGCTGGGTCTGCAGTAAATGTCTGTATAATATCCAACATATAATAATAAATAAATAAATAATAAACTTGGTGTGGCGGCTACGGCTGGCTTGACTGCAGAGTTTTACAGTGCTGCTGTTGTGCTGTGCTGCTCTGTCTTGTCTGTACATGCGCTGTCAGTTCCTTCTTTTTGTGCTGCGATGTTATCAGTTATAAATGTGAGAGAAAATGGACGTGTGGCCTGCATAGACTGTGGCTTGAGAGTGTGTGAGAAACGTCAGTTGCGTTAGTCTGTTTAAGGTCAATGAATGAAAATTGGTAGCCAAGTTACGTGCCACATGCACAGCTCAAATTCTACGTTCAATAGCACAATAGCAAGTTTTCTTGTGTGATTGACATACTTTAATTATTTAACAAATCTCTCAGGTGTCATAGAAAGCTACATTTTACACACCCGAGTGTCTCTGTAACCTACAACACTCAGCGTGGGATAAAAAGACAGACTGGGGAAGACCGGCATGCCTTGGCCAATGCCAAAGCATGCTGGGCCCAGTTTTTTCCCCATTGGGCACCGTCTCCAAAATACGTGCCCCCTTGTGACTATTGTTCCACCCGTCTGTCTGTTGGCTGACACAAGCAATAATCCTGACATCTGGCCTGCATCCAGACTCATTACGACACTTGATGGCATTGATCCTTCCTCTAGAGGCTTCCCCTCCAGAGCTGTGTGCTCCTGCTCTCTACTCCTACTGAGCTTAATTTGGCTCTTTGTTCCTTCTCTCTCTTCTTTTTCCATGCCTCTTACATTGTTTTTATACAGCTGGCTAGTATGGGCGATATGCTGGCCCCATTAATAGATGAAAGGTGTTGTTAGAAAGCCTAATATAACACAGATTGAGAATCATGTTCGCACTGAGTATCCGCCCAGTCTCCCATTCTTGCTCTCTTTATTGATATCAGGGTAGTTGAGCCGTGACACGCCCGCAGTTAATGAAATTAGTGTTGAGAAAATGCACAGTGTCCACCAGGGAATATTAAGAGCAGTTCCCACTGAGACATCTGTGGTAGTGGCTGAGAACATTATCCACACAGTATGTTAGAAACTAAGGAAATGAGCATTATGTCGGGGGAGGTAGATCCCATTAATGCTTGTAGAGGGAACGCTGTGTAGAGACTATTTTGATGATGGAACTTCCCCCATCTCTCATTCCTCAGACTGTTGGATTGTGCTGTTGGCCTGTCAGGGCTGGCCTTGTGTGCTACTTTTAAATTTTGTGAAGGCCACACATACAGTCAGGGTGCATATGAATGTCAAGCTGGATTCTATTGTTGCTTTGGTATGTCAACTGCACAGTGCACACTGGTGGGTAGAGCACTGAAACTCTACTCAAGTATGTGCAATTCCTCCCATTAAAAATGACTGTGGCCAAAATGAAAATTACCATTCAAGTTAAAGTAAAAAAGTATATGCGTGATGAATTACTTTCTAACTTACTGAAGTAGCTTTAGGCTAAGTGCTTTTGGAAGTGGTGGTTCCCCACCGGTCCAGCCACAGGGTCCAGATTTGTCCTTAGTCATTAGTTCAAGGTTCACACACTTTAAAATATTCAGTGTCATACTTGCGTTTGGCCATGTCGTTGATCTAGTTTGCTTTTTAGGTTTTGGTATAAAAGTGTGGGCAATATGGTCTGGTGTTGTCGCTGAAAGCTGCCTCTTGTTCTGGGTTTTGCTCTTTATCAACTGCATCGTGGTCAGAAGACAGGAGGTGCTGCTTTTAGTTACAGGCAGCTGGCAATGTGGCATCTGCAGTTTACTCAGTCAACAAATTTAGAGCAGACTAGCGGTAACGAAGGTAAAAATGGCAAATGTAGAGCAGTAAAAGTAAATTACTGGTTCATAAATATACTCGAGCAAATAGTAGTTTAAAAAAGGGGCATGAAAAGTACTCGTTTCTTCAGAAAAGAACTTTTTTACTCATGTGCATTACTTGTCATGTGATACTGCCCACCCCTGCAACTGAAACAGCTTTGCATTTCCACAGTTTTACTGTAAATTATTCATCCTATTCAACTGAAACAGTGGGACTGATGGGCCAGACTAGACCAGTGTTACTCTGGCAATTCCTCAAACTCAGCTGACCACTTTCTGGCTTTAGCTTCGCTTTTGCTCTGCTAATCCAATTAAAGTGTTCAATACGTAGCCTTTAAGTGGATCAAGTGTGCGAGAATAGTAGCTGTAGCAGAAACCTGGAGATCAGGTAGCTTTTGAGGACTTGAGAGGCACGACTCTTGAGTAACTGGTCATAAGATTTCTAAGTAATTCTGCTACCAGCTGGCTGTGGTCAGAATAGCAGATCAGCACATAATCAGATTAAAAACAAAGGGGACTGAATTGGCATATAAATATGTAAATATGTGGTTTATAGGGCACATTCAGCAGAGACAAGTGATAAAAACAAGTCTGCTATGGCACATTTATGTGTCACAGCCTATTCCTATCCTTTTCCTGTCCAAGTTATTTATTCAAAATATAGAAAAGGATAATGAGTATTGTGAATGGTTATTGTATTAACACCTATGTTTATAACCATACCAGCATACAATGCAGCTTTTACTTACACTTTGCATACAATCCCTTGTGTCAAAGCTGCCAAGAGGAGAGAGCAGAAGGACTAAGTTAAGCAGTAGCAGTACCAGCTGCAACTGGTGCATTGCAGCACCTGGCCTACCACAGCACACAGGCTCCTGCTGCGAGGGCTCATTCAGAACACAGAGACACAACATCAATCACAGATGCTCAGCCAGCTCCTCTGGCCTGCTATTTCACACAGGCCTTATGCTGCAGTCACCAGCCATGCCAGCCCCCTGTTTTCATTTGTCATTGTAGACTCTAATTCCTTGATCACCCAAGCTTCTTAAAGATTTAGTTTCTTGGCGCACTTTGTTTGCTGGCTTTGTCCCTTGATGTGCAAGCCGAGATTGCTTTTTGGCATATGATCAATTATTATTGAGGCTTGAGTGGCGTTTAAACACTGGCCAGATATTACAGCTACGGAAAAATGATAATCTTATTCAAAATTGAGATTCCTCATAATTTTGGGGGCATTGTATGCCCTCATTAGGCAGTGCTGATAGTTAAACAAGGACAGAGAGATGGGGAGTGGCTGGACTACCTGGAGAAACCCCATGTTGACACGGAGAGAAACATGCAAACTCTGTGCGGAGGGGCTCCACCACCCTGGGTTCTAACCAGGAACGCTCTTGCTGTGAGACGACAATGCTAACCACTGCACCACCGTGCTCCCCATTATTGACATTTGTATAGGGGAGGGATCTTCTGTGACATTGAAACTATATTTTGTGCTGCAACTTTAGCAAACTATTTCTCACAGAATATCTGCTGTGCTTAAATAACCAAATTAACAACAGGTCCAAGGACACAGAGTTTTGTTTCTTACAAAGACTAATACATAACAAAATGACATCATAGTTGTAGCCATAATCATGCAGCCCTGTCCTCATTTAGTGAGGTAGCATGCCTTTGAGTCAATGTCCTTTCCCTCACCTTTACTCAGTCCTGTTACTCATTCCAAACCACCTGTCTTCCCAGTGTCACCAGGTGAGCTCTTGGCTGCAAATTCTGTTATCATTTCAGTTGAAAGAGACTAGGCCTACAGAAAGGAGGAGGGGAGTTACCTCCTCTCAAGGAGGGACCTCCTACCGCCAAGGTGATGGAGGATCAGTGGGTCAGCTCTTCAGGAATATTATGTAGTGCTGTGTTGACACTTGGCCTGAAAGCTCCTGTTATACTTCTCTAAGGGCCAAATTCACATACCATGAAGATACCACTAATCAAAAATTCAACTGGACTCTGTGTCCTGTTACATGTGAAAGATAAAACACTGGTTGAAACGTTTTATTTAAATAGCTCAGTATCACAAATCCCTATTTCCCTCAGTGACTTTACAACTTGACCTTTTTGGCCCACACTACGGATAAGGGAAAACTCTCCCACAAAAACCTTTAATGGGGGAAAAATGGAAGAAACCTCAGGAAGAGAAACTGAGGAGGGATGCCTCCTTCATACTCATCGTACTCTAAACATCCTGCAAGCAGTGTTGCATTGTATGTTTCCACTGTAAACAAAGAACAGAACTGTCATTCAGTTCAAGGAGTCACTAGTTTTACTACCTAATATTGTGGACACAAGGCATCTGGGCTATATTGGTCCCACAAGTGATAATCCCAGGTATCATGGCAGGAAGTTTTCCCACTTATGCAGCAGGCACCATTCTTTAATCTCCTGCCTAGATCCACACACCCTTTTGCCACCACGCTAATCCAATAAACCACCTATGCTGATCTGATGTCTTGCGTAACAGGGCTGGGATAGCCGAGCCATGTTTCCTCCGGTGACCAAATGACTACGGGAGGGCAGTTATTTTTAGCCCCCCGAGCACATGCTAAGGAGCGAAACTATCAGGAGATGATGGTAGGAGGAAGGAAGGTTTGGCAGCCACTCCTCCAGTAATCCTCCATGTAAAGCCAAGTGGATCATTAAAATAACAAGAGTGGTAATTCAAGATTCAGGTTTGTGTAACATGAGTGAGAAAGTGCCAGCAGTAAGGTGAGAATGAGAGAGAGGGGAAAGAGAGCAGAGAAAGTGTGACTTTGAAGACTGCGGCAGCCTTTTGTTTCCTCTTGACTTGTCATGACAAAAGAGAAATACTGTGGGCAGGGGGACGACATGCCAGGCAGGTTGCAACTGGGGCATATCCGGTATGAGGCTCTGGTTACAGTACCTCATGACTCTGCGTTTTATTGTTGTTGATATTTCAAGCAGCCAGCTTCCCTCGCTTGTGTCCCCCTCCCAGCATGCCTCAGAACGTCCCTTCCTTCCATTTTTAAACTCCAGGGTTTATCTGTCATTGTGGAAGCTTTGCAATGCTATGCCTGCCCTTACCTCATAACCCTTGACAGCACTACTACTACATGCTATAGGGAAGGCCACGCAGCACTCAGCGGATCACATGCATGCAACTTGAGAGTCTAAGGGAAACTGTTGACTTAAGAGTTTTACAGTAGTGCTCTCTTGGCAGTGCTGACGGCACTAATCTAGACGTATCAATTAAAACACGAGGGAAGGGAAATGTGAACCTCAGGAATACGGTTTCTGTCATTTCTCATTTTACAAACAAGATAATCCAGGTCCAATCTGTTTCTGTAGATTGTGTCAGATATTTAAGCTTCAAATGGTACTTAAGTTTGGCACAAGATTTGTTTTCCAGCATGTCCACAGAAGTTAAGGAGAAGTCAGTCTCAAACTTGAACTGCTCTATCTACAAAATGCCTGGAGTGAAAACTAACAACTGTTGTAACCATTGATTAATTGTTTGACCTATGAAATGTTTGAAAATACTGAAAAAACCCGGGGCAGACCCAGAACATGCTGGGGGGATGATATATCTCATCTGGTCTGGGAATGCCTTGGGGTCCGCCAGGAGGAGCTGGAAAGCGTTGCTTGAGAAAGGGACGTCTGGGGTGCTTCACTTGGCCTGCTGCCCCCGCGATCTGGCCCCCGGATAAGCGGATGAAAATGGATGGATGGATGGATGGATGGATCAATGTCAGTTATACCAGACTGACAAAATGACTTTCTGTTAGTGGAAACACAGAACTTATTGCTTAGAAATATTGAAGAGCATCTGCATCTACTCATGGACAAAAGAGTCGGGCTTGTAATAGTTCGAGATGTAAACCTTAATGGCTGTAATGTCCACTAGCTCAGTGGTGCTAGGTGAGATACCAGTAGATGTACGCTTCCTTCTGCCTGTGATACGGTTGGCGGGTGTAGTTTGGTAGAAAGAAAATAGGTCCTACATGAAACTGCTCACAACAAGGTCTGTGGATTGTCTTCAGTAACCAGGTCATGATTTCTGGAAAAAGACATTGCTGTTGACTTTTCACATGTATTTCCTTGGCGCTTTGAGCACCACAAGCTGAGTGCCATCTAGTTCCATTACATTGGAGAAAAGGCAGACATCTCTATGGCCGATATCACCAACGTTTAGCAATTCATGCTTAAACATTCCAAACTGATAAATAGCTCTACAGGTAAGAGGAAAAATATAGATTTTTCCATTTTGTGTTGAACTGTCCCTTAAAGTGGATCCTGCCATACTAGCTGGAGTGTCTGTGCAATGCTATTTATTAGTTTATGAACAGCTGAAATTATATTTAATATATATATGTTCAGATTTGAGGGATGATCCGTCTGATCTTCTACAACAGCCTCACCAGGGCATAAGCAGGAAACCATGACATACCTGTACATACACTGAATATACAATGTTGTATGTCTTTGTACACATTTGTACATCTTTGCGACTTTGTTCAATAGAGAGATTCTTCAGTGTGTTGTCTATTTGACGTCTGGCACTGCAGTAAGCAGCTTCAAGCGAGAGGCTTGAGATATTCACACAACATCCCTAGACATCCTTTTTTCATGACGCAGCACCTGTCTGTCTTCAGCATGGAGAGCATGCATGTTAACAGCCCATCTGTGATAGTTTAGACCTTGCCTGAGGAAGACACAGAGATGCCTCTTGCCAATCAAAAAATAAAAATATTTGTATTTGGTTTAAAAAAAGAAACAGGAGGAAATGTGGTACATATATAAGCATTTCTGCGACCCACATGCAGCGCTCATTTGATGTGTTGATTTAGCCTACATAGCTCCATCCCACTTTGTTGAACCTAGTGGGAGCAGAGCAGAGCTGACTCTTCCAGAGATGGAGAGAAGAAGAGTGTTATCCATCTAAGCAGAGGGTTTGTTGATTATTTCAGCATTGAGTGGCAGCTTCTGACAGTCAAACATTTTTTTCAGTTAACGGTCAATAAATAAGGCCGACTACTTGAGTGAGGAGTGAATACACTCTGCAAGCTGTTCTTTTATACATTTGGTTTGAACTAAGTGGAATCAGGATTCAAAGTACAGTTGGATGAGTCGTGCATGGGCTGTACCTCTGCCCTTGATATGACACCACATTACTGTAACTGATTGACACACAGATGCTCTTGTCAACAGGAAACAGGAAATTCCCATACATTTCTAGCAACAATTGGGCAGTTTTCAGTTGGAGTTGCTGAAATGTCTCTAAAGTAATCTGACATTTCTTACATACTCCGTACATGTTACAATCCTTTTTTACAATGGCGTGTATCATCGACCAGGATTTTTTCACACACGTTGAAACTGAGGTCTCCTAAAGCAGACAAAATGTGATGTACTTAAATTGTTGCTTTCCTCCATACAGTAGATGCTGTAAATGTTTCTGAGTCAGACTGTTTTACATAAAGTGGGTGATTCCCTGTATTATTATTATATAACAGGGTTTTTCTCCAAGTTGGCAATTCACTGCGGAGGCGGTAATGAGAGATGTATTGTCAGTGAATGTCATTTGGCAGTCCCGCTGTTATATTTTCTGAAGCACCTTCTCACTCCATTAAGATAATAATTTGAGCATTATACTGCTGTTAGATTATTGCTTCTGATCTAAGGCAAGTGTATCATACAGATAAATACCAATGTCTCCTCGGTGTATCGTGTAGGCTGCATTGATTGTAGCCTCCAACAATGACAAGTACATTGTGTGTACTCCACCATTTACACAACAAAATAAAGGCATTGTTGTGAAGTGAAGTTTTAACAGTAAGACATGTCACAATGCCAACTTTATCCATCACAGCACCAAGAACGCATACATCTAAGGCCTCTAAAGCACCAAGGTCAGCTGCAGTCTCTATGGTTTTCTCTCAGTGTTGAAATCTCTGACTTACCTTTTAAAGACTCCAAAGACTCCTTTTGGGACTTTTCGACACGCACCGACTCAAACACTTCAGAATACCTTTTCATCTTTACTTTTGTTTGTGCTCAAGGCAGATTTTGTTTCTTATCGAATGTCTTTTCTTTCTCCCACGCCGCAGGATATGAAAAGACAGAGGACACGTCAGAAAAGACGTCCTTAGCTGACCAAGAAGATGCCCGAATGATATACCTCAACCAGCCGCAGTTCACCAAGTTTTGCAGCAATCGAGTCAGGTAAGGAAATGTAGCATCTATGGAAATGTGTTGAATATAATAAGAAATATGAATGCACTGTTTGAACTGATGGAGAATATGAGACAACTGTGAGCCTCTTTTTGGATTCTACATGTTGCATTACCACTGTTTGGGTGGTATTCCATGTGAACCCAATACTTGGGTAGTAGTAAAGTTTTAGTGGTCCACATTTATAGCTTCACCAGATCAACCCTGGAGTACCACCCAAGCAGTGGTAATGCTAGAAGGTTTTAGGTCTGTGGTGGTCTCTTTGTATCCCCTCCTTGATAATTTTGCTGACCTTAATATTGCCTGAATCCACTTTTATGTCTGGAACCTCCTGTTTACAACGGGCTTGAGATGTATGGAGCTACATTAGGGTCAAAAGTTTTGTACTTGAAAAGATAAAATTTGAAATTGAAAATTCATGTGTTGATCTTGAATTTTGAAAAAAATTGCTTGTGATGATGGCGTCCGGTCGGTCACACACAGGGGAGAAATGTTATCTAAGTTTTGGGAAATCATAACAAACATTAAGGGGTCGTTAAAAATAAAACATCTCTTCAAAGACAACACAGCGTAGCTTAACGGTAGCCTGCAGCTGCATTTTTGGAGTGGAAGAGGTACAGTCCTGATGGTCGCCAAGTCCTAGTAATGAGCCAAAAAGTCCATTATTTGTAGTTTTTCCCTCCAAAAATCTCATCCTACACTTCATAAGTCCACTGGCAAACTGCCCAAATCCCAGACCGTATGTCCTTGCGAGCTAACTGCAGCACACTGGACAGATTTTGGAGGTAACTGTAGTGTTCACAGAGCTTAGCTTGTCTATTAGTCGTAAGAGGCATCATGTGGTTTTGGCCAAATTTTGTACTAAGCCTCAAACTAAGTAATTTTTTTTACATTCCAGTGTCTGAATATTCTCAAGTTTCAGTGCTGTTTGAGAGGGTTTACTTGCATTATTATATTATTAAATTGTATCAGTGGAATAAAATGGTCTTAAAATGATAATATCATTTTACGCCATTATTTCTGGGACGATATATCATCTAACAAAAGTAGTTATCGTGACAGGCAGAGAAAATGTAACATATCCTCTCTTAGATTTGAAGCAGAAGATCAAGACACCATCTTCATGTTATTGAGGTTTAATGTGCAGCTGATGAGTATAGGCACCTGTCTCTTTTAACCATGAACATAAACCTTCACACCAAGGCTTCGTCACGCAAGGTTGTCCTCTATCACTTATCATCCAGAATTCCCAGTATATTTCTTGCAGCATGCTTTAAAGATGCTTTCCCATGTCACTTGAAATTAAATTTGATCCCAGCTGCTTTAAAAATTCACACTCCAAGATGTATTCTCTGAAGGATTTTGCTGTTGGTGCTATTTTTGACTTGGTCGTGGCAACCCAGAGGCCATCAGTGCTTTCCATGGTGAACTGCAGCATAACTTGCCACTCTGCCTTTAACCCTACATTAACCTTCAGAGTCACAAGCAAAACAGTTGAATCAAAGCATGCCTAGACTGCGTGGCTGCTACTTAAATGTCAGCCTGGGGCAGAGTTTCCTGATGGCAAGCTGGGTTGAAAACTCAGAATCCATTTTAGGGGCCTTTGTGAGCATATGTTGTAAAAATTTGGTCTTGAGGAGAAAACATTTAAGATGTTAACCCCCTAACCCCAACTCTGTCCTTCTCTACAAAGCAGTGAGAGACTGATCTACAATATATTTTACCTCATCTTGTCTTACATACAGACTTTTGAATACATGTGATATAGTTAAAACGGTGTACAGTGGTTTTGATGTGAGGAGGCACATCTGATGAGCACAGAGAGGTGCTGTCCTACAGGTACCATGACAACACCCTCAGTGATACCATATTTGATAAGTACCTGCAAGATTTGTATCACTAGTGGCGCCTCAGTCCAGATCAACCAGACTGGCCCTTTTTATCCTGTTATTCCTCTTGGAATGAGTGCAGTGCTTTTAGCATTAAAGGTCAGGCTTGTTGGGTCAGGGCGTCCTCTGTCAAGGAATATTATTGTTAGCATTCCTGCTGCATGAGCAGCCTGAGATATGTATGTGCTTATGCAGACGCAGCTATAAGCTGAACAGGAATAATGAATGAAAATTGCAAGTGTGCTAATAGTTATTTGTTTGTTCAGCTTCGTGTAATGACATGACAAATAAGCGACACAAGCAGCTAAGAAAATTACAGAAAATCTTCCTTACTCCGGTTTATTTCTTTAATTTACTCAACCTTATTTTTGTTGTTAAGGTCATTGTGTAGATATCACCTCTATCATTTCAGTTTGGTTATTAATAATTCACAGAGCCAGGTCAACGAGCATGTGCAATCAAGACTGCATTATTAGCCTGTTTGCAGTAGCAGATGGTTGATGGTTGAGTGATATTGCAACAGAGAAGTTTAAGTAATATGGCCTTTGCCGTGAAAGAGCACCTCTGCATATTTTAAAAGTAGAAGTGTATTAAATTTTTGTGACCTTACCAGAGGCGGTCATTAATTCAGTGGGCGACCTGTCCTCACTGAAAAATAAAGGAAAATATCACATTAGTTCCGTTCAGCTGAAGCACACAAACACTGTGATCAAAATAAGGCAGGTAAAATGATCAGGAATAAATCATTGTTATAGATTCTTTAATATTCGACTGATCTGAGATATGACTGTTGCTCCACCTCCCAGTTTAATCAGAGTCAGAATTAGTTAGACACACCAGTTTTAGCAATATGAAAATTAACAGAAGTATGTTTAAAAGTTTGAATGCTTGCAGCCCAGTTTTTAGAGATAAAAAGCAGACTTCTCTCCGAGCACATAGTGAACTGGATGGCAGCTTGCATGTTAATGCCTTTTCAAGCCGCATTTGTTTCCGACCCACCGCTTTCGGATCTGACTGTAATGCATCCAACTTGTGTCTTTTCAAATGATTTCAGAGGTTTAAGTGCTGCTGCATTATTTGAACGGTGGAGTCCACAGCTTGCAGACGGCTTTTGTTGAAATTTCCTTTGTCCTCGTAGTTTCTGCAATGTGCCCAAATAATCGTCTGGAACCTTGAAGGCCCATCACGCTTTAGGCTGCTCTAAAGATCTGATCTGTTGAAAAGGATTGGTTGCTGTCTCAAAGTGACCTGTGGAGACTCTTACAGGAGCAGGGGCTGTGATAAATGGTGAATCTAATCTTACAAGCTCACAGGTTTCTCGCTTTCGCTCGCTCTCGTTCTCCCTCTGCAGCATCACTACCTGCAGAATATGTCACAGCTCACCAGCACACAGACGTACACATATATGACTCCTGCCTCAGACAACAGGCACCTTGTTCTCTCTATACTATGCATGAGCATTGTTGAGATAGTTTATTCAGCTGAACTGGCTGCTGGCAGATCTGGCTGTAATGCTAAGATGAGTTATTGCTGAGATGACAGCTCATCCTATGGCAAACAGGAGTGGCTGTACAAACCTTTTAACTTCTGTGTATCTATATACTGCTAATATTGTATTGCTTATTTAAGACAAAGAACAATTGTGACATGACACACAGGACACAAACAATGACATTTACATGTGCAAAATGTTCTGATTTTTGCCCTTATTCTGAAAAAGACAATATTCCTACTAAGCTGTTTACATGAGTAATGACAATGAATATTGTTGGTGAAGATTCTTAGTCATCCAGGTCGTGGTACTCTTAAGTGCTATATCGTAGGCAAATGGATGTACTTGAGTTTCTCGAAGACGTGTCACTCACCTCTCATCCAAGAGGCTTCCTCAGTTCTAATGGACTGGTTCAGAGTCGCAAGCTTTAAAATGTGTGTGTGAGCGCTTACAGAGTCGTTGAAGTCACATGTTATTGACCCACCCGGCCATTATGAGTGCCATTAGAGTTAGATGGGTCCAGGTGTGAATGAGTGTTAAGCCGAGGGATCTCAGGACTACATGCAGCCGTAGATACTCCAATTAACGTGCCCTAACATGCCACTTATCACGTTAAAATACAAAAAGGTAGACGGGGTTGAGCTGCTTGGTATTTCAATAGGATTTTTCAAAGTTTTCTTACCTTGTTTCTTGTGTGATGATGCAGAGTCATCTTTCATTCAACCACCCTTTTGAAAAGGTCTGCGATATTTGTGCTTATCCAGAAACCTGTTGATATCCAAGTCTTTTGTAATGTTTAAAAGTAGGTGTGTTGCCCTTTGGACGAGAAATTTAGGTTTTTCTTTTGGGCATCCATCTCTGCTTCAACCTTGTAAACTGTTGGCGAGTTGGTTTGTGTACGATGTGTCCATGACAACGAACAGAGCCAACCATGTGTGTTGAAAACTGTGGTTAAAAACCCCAGTTGAGATGCACATTCCTGATGTGCAAAATGGATGTCCAAAGAATGCTATTAAATTTGAATAATTCGGCATAACCCTCATGTCTTATTCGGAAAATGCTATAAATGCTATTGTTAAAAGGCCTAAAGTGTTGACATGACATCAAATTCAGAATATTGCCATACTTGGAGTAATACCTGAATATTAGCGTGCATGTTAACGTAGCCAATCACCCATACACACAGTGACTAATTAGTGACTAATTACTCAAATACCTTGATTTGTCTTACTCACCTAACAATGAGCTATACATTTCACAAGGTGGTATTTATTCATCTTTATCAGTTCACTGCTCACTTTGTAAATCCTAATGACCATATGTGTGCCTGTCATTTTAGCAGTATACCATAATTAAAAACCTAACTGTGCACATGATGAACATAATAACATTACCATCACAGTTAGAGTTGCAGTACTGCTTGTACAGTGTTTGCAGTGTTACAAACACAGACAGACGTACCTGGAAAGGATGTTAAACAGGAGGTCAGTCATCCATAAAGGTTACTGATCCAACCAGTTGTTCAACTTTATGCAACTTCCATGTGCAGTCGCATTTGCATACAAAATGAGTTGGACAAGGAGAGAATGATGTTTCATCTTTAATGCCAAGTCAGACATTATATAACCACCTGTCGGACCATACAGTCACCATAGATTTTCTGATATATATATATGTATATATGCATTTAACTCATAAGGAAGATAAAACAACTTTATGATTCATATAAGGTTTCTGCAAGTTAACTGTTTGAGGTAACTGTGATTGTATAAGCTGTGGGTTGCTAACAGCTGTGGTTGATTTGATGATAGCTTTTGTGGTTGAATATTTGTGTGACTCCCGCTGCAGAGATTGACCACCTAAACAGTGTGCTGTGTGAGACAAGTGCGATACAACCCAGTAGCTTTGTCACTTTTTTGTATGTCAACTTTTTATGGAAGTAAAATTTCAATCTGGAAAATGATCAAGAACTTCTGCAATTTACACGTGGTAAAAAATGAATTAAATTTGTGATCAGACTCTACTACTCTTATCTACTCGTCTAAATAATCTACTGCAGTAACCCAGAGTTTATCAGCTGTTAAATCTTAAGTCATGTTTTCTGTTCCTGTGAAAGCTGTGTTTAGATAAAGCAAACATGCTTATTGGCAAAGTAGTCCTATATTTTTAATTATAATAAATTGAAAAATGACTGCTTAGAATGAAGACTCAAAATACCTTCTTGTTTCTATGGTCAAAAATACTGATTAGCCTCTAAAATAAATGGAAACCTGAACATAATATAATGCATTTTATTGTGGAAAGTGAGGATAGTGCTTGTTTAAAAAGTGCTAAACAATTCCAATTCAATTTTTTTGGGCCCTACAGTTGAGCTGGAAGAATAATTAAATAATCTTTATTCAAAAGTAACACACAGGTTTGTGGACAGGCAGGTGAGCTTCAAGCTTATTTACTGTGATAGTCTTCACCTGGTAACAGCTGGTTAATGTTTGTTTGTATTCACGGCCCCTGGCAGCCCATTAAGAGTCAACCACAGCCCATGGATGGGTCATCACCCCGTCGTTTAAATAACGTAATCTGCTGTCATTGCAAATAATGGAAGTCTTGCAAGTCATGGTGCAGAACGTCCTCATCCCCTGTTGGCTCCCCTCAGGGTTCCTCTTTTTGTGTGTTAAGTGATTTCAGTGCCCTTCACATGTGGAATTATGGAGACGTTAGCATCATTTTAATTGCATTTAAATCCACCTATAGATGTTTAAAATTCATAGGGAAAGAGCTGTGTTTCATGTAGTTTTTTGGATGTTTCATTGCTTAGAAAAGGTGTAAGGTGCGACTAAAAGAGGAATCCAACAAAGCTTCCTGACATGTCAAATGTTCAGGTGACAGTTGTTTAACTTACACAAATCTACTTAGACATAGACATTCATAACGATTTCCTGTAGTGTCAAACCTTTCTACTGTGCTGGAAATGTTGATAGATGTTAAAAGTTCTTCTGATGGCTGCTGTCTGTGAGGGAGTAGAGGAGTCGCTTCTCTCACATCCTCTTGATCCTCAGAGCACTGCCAGGAAATAAAATGTACGATCCATAATCATCCATTAAGCAGAGTGTTAAATGAGCTCTTTATCTTGCCCTGCGTCAGAGGAGGAAGTAACACAGTGTAAAGGAGTAACTAGACAGTAGGACACGGCACACTTTACCCCGTGAGACCAGAAATAAGGATGGGGTGAGGAAAATAAAGTGATAAGGAGAGAAAGACAGGTGATGAAGACACGTTGACAGATGTATTGGAGGAGAGAAATGACAACACCAGCAGGGCCTTGAGGCTAAACGTTAACCAGAGCCTTACCAGCAGCTATCTCTTGTATCTCCAGAGACAGGCTGAGGCGGTAACAATGCATTAGCGCTACCAGGCTCTCTGACTGATACCCAGTGGGGTCACCAACATTAAAATGATCTGCTCAAATTAGCGTTCATTAAAAAGAAAACCAGATGATCCACTTGGAAATTGGAAATTACAGAAATACTGCAAGTGACAGCCTGAGACGAGTATACATTATGTCACACACACGTCATCCGTTACACACATTCTCCCCCACTGACACACAAACAAACACCATACGTTATCTTTGTTTGCTTTGACATTTACAAACCAAACACACATCCATTTATGGCATTTGCATAGCTCAGTCTGCTTTTCCATTTGCTTTCCAGTTTATGACGGCAAACTTTGACCTTCTATTTATGATGATAATGATGATGATGCTGCACCGCATTAATAAACACACAATTCATGATATCCAGCAACCTTGTCACAATACTGCTTCCATAATATTATTACTGCCTGTATATGGATTATTTTTTCTCTTTTGTGTTACAAGACGCTGTCCTCATGCTAGCTATTTTTAAATTCACTTGTCAAATGCCCACAGAACCTGTAGAAATACCCAAATAGACTCAAATCTATTTGAATGTCATGTGTTTGTCTATTTAAATAACGTCATTACTCAAAGGTAACTACAGTAAACATCACCCTATGTACCTAAACACAGCTTTAAAAGCAAACGAGGGCTGGAAGGATTTTAACTTTATAAGCTAAATAAACTGAACAGCCGACATGTTTATAACACTCAATTTAAATTACTAAAAGATATTGAGCTAAATTTTGTGACATTTCAAGTTGTGCAATCTCAAAATCATGTGGCTCAAATGGGATTGGGGAAATTCAGGCACCAAAATTCAATATGAAAAAATTCCAACTTTACCATTTAGTCACTAGTGATAAGCAATCAAGCCTGAGTAGAATCTATCAGACCTCTCATATGATGGTAGATGAGTGACTGGAAACCCTGTGCATCTATCAGACTTAAACTGTAATTTTCAGAGGTTATATATTTTTCCTTTCTTTTTACAGAATCTGAAATAACTCCACTTAAAGACTAGACTTTGTTGAGTGACACAAAGCTGACCCTTTCTTGACCCTTGCTCTGACACGGCTCTTCGTCAGGCTCCTCTGTGAGGCTGGTATTATGGTGCTGCTGTCAGAACAATGCCTCGCTCTTACTCACTGGCCGTCACTCTGTCCCTTTCACTCACTGTGGACAGCTCTGCTGTACCAGGCAGTCAGGACGACAGTGAATGTAAAACTCCTTTTAAATTTTGTGTGCTAACTCAGTTTAACGTTAGCTCTTTTCCCCATAACTCTTCATCATGCTCGAGGACGTTCCACAAGTGAAAAAAGCTGCAAGTGTACTCGTCATGTTTGATTCAGTCTAACAGGAATGAAACAGTGATATCACTAATGTGAACCTCCATATGCTTCACCCCCTTTAGATGGGTTGGAGGCTTCCTCTTTGATATTCTGCGTGTGTATTTGTGACGGTTTTTGTGTGCATGAGTGAGTAAGCAAAGCACTGCCAGTGGCTTGGCATACATCATGGCATATATGTTCCCCTAAAGTAGCTGCTCTGACTGGGCCCTTAACGCGGCTGTAAATCACACTGCTGGAGGTCTGACTCTCAAGCTCCACCAGCCTCAATATACCACCATCACCGCCAACCCCACCCTACCCAGCCCCTCTGCAGCACTGGCAACATATCTCACGTCTGCCAGAAGCTCTTTACACCCCTTCGCCAGCTCCCTTCTTCCTCCTAATTATTCTTTATGATCATTGAGTCCACTGGTCTCTGTTGTTTGTCAGTGTCACACACAAACACAGGCGCACCTGTCTGTGCAGCAGGAAAGACTTTCTGAAATGGGTGGGGCAAGGAATGGCGAGGTTAGATAAAATGTGAGCAGATTCTGAGAACTAACCGTTTGTCTCTCTTTTCTCTTGTCTCCCTCTCTCCGGCTCCCTCCTCCACCCGTGGCCTTGTTTGCTGCTTGATGGCGTCTGCAGCACAGCCAAATATAATGTCCTCACCTTCCTCCCACGCTTCCTCTACTCACAGTTCAGGAGGGCAGCCAACGCCTTCTTTCTCTTCATTGCACTGTTGCAGGTAAGACGTGGTGGTTTCTCTGACATACGAAGAAACTACCTTTATTAATGTTAAATCATCGTAGGTCTCTGCTTTGTTCTCATTACTGTTTGCCATGACCTAGTCACCATCTCCAAAGATCATGTCTGTAATTCTATACACGCACAGACAATTTCACTCTCTCAAACGTACATACACACAGACACAGTACTGTATATATCCTGATAATGAATAATACATGTAATACTATGTGTGCCTGCTTTAAAGGGAAACTAGATTTGCCTGCAGGCTCAACGCACTATACCACATATTACATGCCTTGGAAATGCATGTGGTGCCGTGCATGGCTGTATTTTGATCCTTCACTGTACCCCCCACCACTACGCTGCAGTGTAGTGGTGCGACATGGGACAAAGGCAGCACGCTCAAATACTATTCCAACTGATGTGGAGCCACAAGCAGAAGAGCAGGGGGTGATGTGAAAATCTTTAGCATCAGATTTGTTAAAGAAATAAGCTTCTCCTGGACAGGGAGTCGCTGGTTATTAGCGCTGCTCGTGTTTTGATTACTGCCCAACAGCAGCCACAGATCTTAGCAGCGCTGGCGCTGTTTTGATTTCAATACCAGCAGAGCAAAGACTTTACAGCCTAACGGAAGTTTGCAGTGGTTTGCCTGCATACTGTAGGTCAGCATTAATCCCTTTTAAGGATACTTAAAGCCTCAACACACCGATCATTACTACACGATTCAAAGGAGCCAAAATCCATGTCTCAGGTATTCACAGCTTCACAGTAAAGATTAAATAATGAGAGAAAGAAGGCTGCATGGAGCTCAGATTCTGTCTTTACCTATATCCGCGCTGACAGACTACCCTACATTAATGAGAGCTTTGAGGATGGGAAAGGGCTCTATCCAGTGACCTTGAAGTAGCGGCTTTGAAAAGCAGCCAGTGTGAATCTTCATTACCTGCCACGTCGATGTTGCGACCTTGAATAAAACATCTATGCAGATGAGGGAGACGAGAGATCTATTTTGTTCAAGTTTCCTTCCAGCAGTATAACGGTGACGGTCTCCTGTGGCCCTCACTCGGCTTTAATTACGAGACTGTTAATTTTGAAAGACTTAAAATAGCCAAATCATTAAACATTCAGTGGTGAGGAGAGCATTATAATAGCACTAAGAAAGTTATTTGTGCTGAATGTTTCTCCTTTAACTAAAGAGTTTGCATTTAGTTTTGAGTCTGTCAAATGCTTGTTACAACATTTGTGATGGTGATGGTGACTCATGGATCTGAAACCAGGCTACTAAAGCACAGCCCTTTGATGCTAATGATGACACCACCAACTGTGTGTCTGTTTGTTTTAGGGCTCCACCTAACAATGATTTTGATAATTTATTAATCTCTTAAATATTACAGAGATTAATCAATTATCTATTGGAAAAAGGCAAAAAATCTAGAATTTCTTATTTGCAGTGTTTTAGTTAGAAAACAGTACTTGCCCCTTGTCTTTTTGTACAATGCTCCTTCAAACAACTTGCAAATAACAAAACTAAGTAAATGGACATTGGAGGTGCAGCCATGCACTGAGAATAAAAGTTTAAATCCAACTAATACATATGTTTTATCAGATATTGCTATTTTTTTTTTTGTAAATAAGTGATTCATTTTTGACTGTCTCTGACTAATGGCATTAAATGTTCCAAATGCTCCAAAACGTTACATTATACTTAAGTGTCTTTCTGACCTAAGTTCGCTAATTAGCAAATTTTTATTCTTTAAAATTTCTTTAAAATAGCTTTACCAGGGGCCTGGCAGCTACATTCATATATCACAAAACAGACAGAAAACATGAGAAGTTATTTCTGTCTGTTACATTAGTTTTTAAATTAACCTGTTTTTGTGCATTTGTCTGTCAAAATGGACACAAATCTGCTGCAGGTGGTGCAGATTTACTGCAGCTAACACTAAAGTGTTTAGCTGGAGTTTATGCAATATTTAATGGCAATAGTCAGACACAGTCTAAAGTGAATCCTTTATTTCCTCACAACAGAAGCTTGCTTCAGAGACAGCTTGCTCTTGTACTTCATCATGTGAGCTACACAAGGTGCAGCATTGACGAGCTTAATGCTTCCACCTTAGCTGATGTTGCCATAGTGCATGTTGTGCAACATAGACCCAATTAATTAATGATTACGTTTGTTGCCAACTTTTCTATACTAGATTTTAATTGATTTAATTGATTAGTTGTTGCAGCCCTAATGTGTATGTTTAAAAAAGCACAATTCTCTATCTAAAACTGTCTTAAACTTGTGAAAGAGCTGACAAATCATTCATTAATTCAGGTCAAAAATAGTGTGAAGAAAAGAGAATTTCTGTTGGCTACCGTCATCCTTTTAAAGGTGCCACTAAATGTATTTGGCAGAGTAGATGGGTTTGGGACAGGAGCTGGTTAAAGTCTGATCTTTACCTTATTTTGAGCCATGGAAGTACAACGAAATTGTGGTCAGCGTCTGTAATATTCTTATGTTCTGAAAAAATGTGTCTTTTAGCAAATCCCAGATGTGTCTCCCACTGGTCGCTGGACCACACTGGTGCCGCTGCTCTTCATCCTGGTTGTGGCTGCTGTCAAGGAGTTCATTGAGGATCTGGTAAGACAAACATCAGATATTATTTGATACCAGTGTCAGTGTTTGTTTCACCCTGTTGAAAGATCCTACTCTCAATGAGAAATTTTGACTTGTACTAAAAATCATAAAGACCTTTTAGTCCTCAAAGTACTGTAGAGCATACTGATTGGATTTATGGCTTGAAGTACAGAATGATATATTATCTCACAAAAGTGATATTACCTGAAAGCCCTAATCTGCCCTAGAAAAGCATCATTACTGCAGGATTCAGACATGTACACATCGGATCACTCACTCTGCAGATATAAAAAAGCAATCAAACTTTTGAAGGTCCATTTTTTGTTTTATCTTTAAAGCAACTTTTATAACCATCATGGCTGTTGATGAACGTAGACAGTATGGACGCAGCTACATTGACTATATTTAGTTAAGTGTGGTAAAAATGTTTGCAGAGCAGAAATGTTTTATCCTCAATTTGTCTGTGCAAAAGAAGTCATTTTAATCCATAAATTACATTAATAAACTCAACATGAAATACATAAAGTGACATTAAATTCTCTGAAAGTTTTATGCTTCTTTACCAGTAAAGTACGTCAGTAGTTCTCAGTTGGAGTGATGTACCTTACCTTGCAGAGACAGTCCCCCTATAGAGGGTGTGAGCTTTTGTTTTGTCTCATACTGTACAGTGTGTCCTGAGCTGTTCCCTGTGCAGCAGGGAGGAGGCACTGATGGTTATGAAACCACAGCAGGATGCTCCCCAACATATAGACACACCGTCAGACATAGACATGTATCTGCACACGCTCATTTCAGAGGTCACAGCTGTGCCTACTGCACCCGCAGTACTCATTCAGTCAATTAACCTAGATACTGAATGCTCATGCACAAAGGCAGTTAGTACTAACAAAACAAAACAACTGTCTGCCCTCGGGCAAGTCTGAACTGTTGAGCAGATGCTTGAGAAAAGCTTATGCAATTTATTTAGTATAAAATAAGGCTGCACGATATGTGGAAAATATGCGATAACATTGTTGAACATCGGAAATATTACTTGCGATGAGTAAACTGTCTTGTGTCAAACTCTTGTGAGAGGTCGTCCAAGAGTTCAACTCTCGCGAGTTTATGCATCATTTTGCTGATGTCAGCAGGCAGCCTTGCAGTTATATTCTGTTTTTCTTTTCACACAGTATACATCAAGTATCTTCCTTCCCTATTCTCCTCCTTGTGAAGGGTTTCCTGCCCACCTTGAAATCCTAATCCATTTCAAACACTGGAGCTGCTGGTCTAACACTGCTTCAATCAGTAGTTTGTATTATTGTGTGACTTTGGTGAGTCCAAACTAACCTTTTAAAACACCAGAGTCACACAATATTACAAACAGTGGTAAACCAGCAGCTCCTGTGTTCAGTGTTCATTTTTTTTTCAATGGAGTCTGGCTCTGAAGAAAGCATAGATAAGTTTCACTTTGCGTTCAGTTCCCCGTCAGAAAGGGGCTTTCTGTTTTGAAAGTACTTAGCATGTAGCTGGATAAATGAGACTTGGATTGTTCTGCATGACTTGTGTGAGAGTTTGTAAAGAGATGTTTTGATATAGTTTTGCTATTGTTAAACGCAGTCGCTTATGACTTCAATTCATCAAGAATTCTCTTTGTTTTTGGATTCTTCAATCATCGCGTAGGGGTGCAAGAAAAAGTTTTCCTCAAGAAGAAGATTTTTATTCAATTTTAACAGTATTACACAATGCATAATTTCAACAAGTATCAAACTTAAAGCATATATACATGACGGGAACAAAGCCTGAAATCCAATCACAAACCTCCCCATTCCACTAACTCCTAATAACAGCTGGAATATCATCAATATGACAGTCCTACATCTTCTGAATAGTACAAAAAATGACAGATAAGCTGAAAATCAGGCTGAATATTAAAAGAGAGGGCGAGACATGCCTATGTAAAAGGCAGGTTCAGAATAATGGAGTACTTTATCAGAGTATACACTTACAGAAAGCACCAAGAACAAGAAACAAACACAAAATCTTCAGTTATGTTGTAATCCTTTAATCTGTCCCTACTTACTATAGGGAAAGAAAAATTTAACATTCAACACATGACATATGAACTTGCAAGTGTTGAAAAATAATGCCAACACACAGAATACATTTTTTATTAAGTTGTTACTATATTCAAAATGGATAATAAAAGTCTTTCAAAATGTGTTTATCACACAAGTTAACATCCAAATGGCATCATCTTATTGCATGAATTCTTGTTTCCCAACAAGTTAAAGGCTTCAAAATATGTTTTTCTCTCTGCTGGCAAGTAATCCACTCAGGCCCATTTGAACTAAGCGAGGGAATGTTGCATTGTACTGTATTGCAGTGACCCTGCAATGCGATCCTCTATGCAGGTCCCAGTGGACAGTTACTCTATACTATTAGCCTCTATCTCGTGCTGAAGGGACCAGCGCAGCACTTTCTCTCTCGGCCTGTTGTGAAAAACATGGGAACGGAGTGGTGATGACTCCGTCTTTATTGCTGAAGGTCACCTGCACACACACGTCTGTTCCCTGTACTGCGCTGTCCCTCACAAGTTGACCTGACAGGGCAACATCGACCCCTAACTTCATGAATCATGCACTATGGACACACACTGTACAGCCAGCCGTATATTACCGTGTTGCTGGCTGTCTCTGCTGCGGCAGACTCAGGCTGCTCTGAGTAGTTCAACTCTCTTTTTGGCTTTAAATGCCACAAACTGAAATGTAATAGTGTGAATCAAAATGGTGTGTGATGCACTTTTACACAGTAACACCGTTTCAAACTGAAATGAATACAGCAGCAGAAAGCCCACAGATTTCTTGTTGTGTGGTTTAACCTCCGTCACTACTGCATCATAGTAGCTGAAGCCATATTAGCAGGTTAATCAAGGTTACATTGCAGATGCTCTACCCTTTTATCTTTTGCTGCTTTCAGTTTTTCTATGGCTGAAGTCTACAGAGGCCTGATACTGCAGTATTTACGCATAACCTCTGCATGCTACTCGCTCTCCACTGCGCTGTGATTACACACATCATCTAAATACAGTACATCTCCCTTTCTGCACATCCGTCGGGACCAAAGGAGCAAGAGAGGAAGAGGCAGAGAAAAAATACGAGAGGGGAGAAAGGCAGGAAAAGTAGGGGAGAAATGTATATAAATACAGTTTCACTCCTACTACAGGTTTATAAATAGAGGAGGGTCTGTGCAGCCAGAGCAGATAGTGTGGATGAATGAAATTAGCTGACAGCTCTTGCACAGGGGATGATGAATGAGCTTTGTAAAGGTCTCTACTGTTGCAAAACTTTTTTCTGGGTATAGTGCAGCGGGTAAAAGTCTGAAGCCCACAGACACATCCAGCCAATTCATTAGACACTACAGCATGTTGCAGGGATATTAAAACCAGTTTTATTCAACTGGAGCCTGGAGAGAGGAAAAGAGTAAGAAACAGACACTTTGGAATATAAAATCAGAGAGAGAGAGAGACTTAAAGGGATAGTTGGGATTTTTTTGAAGCAGAGTTGTTTGAGGTAGCTATTCATAGTCAGTGTAGTGTATAAAATACTGATGAAAATCAATATCAGTGTAAGTGTATGCTATATTTAGAAAATTTTGCACTGTACTTTGCTGTCAGACAGCCCTATCCGATGGGAAGCTCAACTGAAAGTGAGCATTATCTATTCGCTCTTCAAAGCCAGACTCCATTGACAAAAACAGTTATTTAGCAAAGCTGAACACAGAAGCGGCTGCCTTGATCAGTTAGCTAGTTTGTGCTATTGTGTGACTTTGGTGTTTTAAAGGGTTAGTTTAGATTCACCAAAGTCACACAGTAACACAAACTATTGATCAAGGCACGGTAAACCAGCAACTCCTGTGTTCAGTGAGGTAAAATTAGTCTGAAATTAGAGGTTGTACACATGCTGCGCCTTTAACTGCCTGGAAAACATGAGGTTGGATGCTGGACACTGCTCTTGTGCCTTTTTTGAAAACAAAGCCTTTAGAGCAGATTCAGTTTATTTGTTGCTGTATAATGGTTGTTGTTCAGAGGGACTATACAATACAGGCTTTAATATGACTGGGTAATGGCAGCTGTAGCATTGGACAGATGCTTTTGCGACTGTAATGTTGCTAGATTGAGTCCACAGGTCACTGGAGAAATCAAGCCAAGGAGAGTGAATACCTCTCCTTCATTAGCAGCTGTGTATTGGTGCAACCCACTTCACCTTCAGCTGCTCTGGTTTTTCAGTAAACACTTTTTCCTCCTCCTGAAATGTACAGTACAGTGTGCCAAATTACCCAAATGAGCTTTAAATTGAATTCGAATGAGACTAAATTATAACGGATCTTCAAAGTAAACAGATTATTAGCATGGACGTGAGTGGATACGTCCTCTCTTCACTAATCAAGTGCAGCACATGTTGCTTTTGGAAGCCACATTGTAAAACACAGTGATTATTTATATGAGACGGACCCAGCAACACATTATTACTCAGCGTGATGCTAGTTGACAAGCTGTCCCTTGGAATCAGCTGTTGAAGTCACAGTTGATTGCATGACTGTTCAGCAGACAAGAGGGACATGAGGGGAAATAATACTGCTGATTAGTGTTTTGATGCGCTCACAGACAGTACATATAGGAGAGTTTGTTCCCTTTGTATGTTGACTCCACTTGTAAAATACTGTACACTATTTACTGTCCGATGGTGAAATAAGGATCACATGTTTCCTGCCACATTTTTCAAATTTGTTTCATTTTTTTTTATTATTTTCTATGAAATTAACTGTAACTCCTAAGATGCAGAAGCTTCCATCAGGGCAAACAAACTTCAGTACTACTACATTGTTCCCTCTTGTGTAAACTGACTTACAAATGGGAAGAGTTAAACATCAGCGTTACCAAGATTAGGCGGTTCATATTGGGGACACCAGTGTAAAAACTCTATTCATGCCTGGTGCTGTAGGGGGCACTGGACGAAGGCACTATGCTGCATTATATGAGTCTGTACATTGTGAAGGTTGTGAAGTCCTAGTGAGTGTAACTGCAGACTGCAGGTCCAGCTACCTTTCTCACTGTAGTACGTGGTGCTATACAATGTCAGCCTCTTCTGCCCTACTATAAAATCAGACTTTAGGCTTTTGTCACGCAGGGTAGTTAGCTTCTTTTCTCCCTTGTTTGTTTATCGGTACTTTTTGATAATGTACAACAAAGGATAATATGTGTGTCTTTTCTTCCTTACAGAAACGTCACAATGCTGACAGTGTTGTCAACAAAAAGGAATGTCAAGGTATTGAAAACCATTTGTTCAGGTTTTTTGAATTGGAAACTCAGTGTGTCGTTAGTTTTACGAGAGAACATGCTATTGTATTTAATGCAGACGTGTTTCTGTTGCCAACCAGCAAATAGGCCTTAATAAAAACCTGATTGTCTGCATTGTCACAAGGCTCTTATTATGTTCTTTGTCTCTTCTACTTCCTCTTTCTCTCTTCTCACTGCAACTTCCTCTGTCTCTGTCGTTTCTCACTACAGTACTGAGAAATGGTGCCTGGGAAATCGTGCACTGGGAGAAGGTATGTACCCATCATGTGTCACTAATGGTCATTTCCACCAGCTCACATTATATCCATCTAGAGCAGAAAACGGATCATTCATGTAATGTGCTGTTGTCAGTTGGAGAAATCTCTCACACACTACATACACACACACACACACACACACACACACACACCCTCTGACCCCTCTAGTATCCAGCTGCTAATTAATCCAGCGTTTCCATGTGGACGGTCATTAGAAGGCAGCGCTGGAGGACAAAGAGAAGCCTCCTCTCTGCTCTCGTAATGAAACAGTTTTATTATTGTGGCTGGAACAATTTGCCTAAAAGCAGAAACAACACCAGGCAGTGCAGAAACGAGGTAGATTTGGACCGTTTGATAATTGGTAATATTGCCTCATCCATTAGAGCGTACATTCAGCGTGCAGCGGTGCAATATAGGCCGAATCTTTTCTTCCTGCTCTCGGGGATGAGACATAACAGTTGATTTATCACACGAGGTATTTGTTGATTTGTTCTTGAGAACTAAATTAACAGCAGGAGATGTTGTGTCTGTGTAAACATGTTGCCGTCTCTACCCCTGGTTTGATAATTGCATATTATTATTACAGCAGTAGAAATGTAATATATTAAGATGGATATAAAACGGACAAATATGCCAACAGATAGATGTTAGTGTGCATCAATTATTGCAGAGCTAACTCACTTACATCACATATTTAAGACATGTTGCACGCCATAACAAGATGCTAAAATAAAACAACATACAGTGACTGTCAGTGTATGATGGATTCTGACAGGTGGGGTTTAGAAGGTACACAAAATTAGATTAAGTAAAACTTCACTGACCAATAAAGAGACCTTTTCTGCATCGGAGTGATGAGACGGCACATGGTCTCTGTAACTAACAAAGTGTGTGATTCATACATCGAATTGGTTCCTGCAGGGTGAAAATCACTGTGTTTCTTGCTGGTATGTGAATGTCCCTCCCTGTTACACACACACACACACACACACACACACACACACACACACCCACACACACACACACACACACACACGCACACACACACACACACAGAAATCCTCTCTAAAAAGGCTAGCTTTAAATAATTGATGCGTTTCACATCTTCATCATGCTTTTTGTAAAAGCAGCTTCTCTCCCAAATTTCTGTTTGGTCTCCAAGTTCCTTTAACTTGTAACCTTTTCTTGGCAGCTCAAATGAGGCCAAATGATCAATTGTTATTTTTGCCAAATATCAAGATCATTTTTATTAATAAATTGTCGTTACAGTTGTTTACACCATAGAAGACTAACATGTTTGAGTATTGCAAATACACTAATGTTTTCTTATGATTAAATGTTATTTACTCACATGATAATTCTGATTTGACAAGTTTTAGACAGTTTCTAACTGACCTAAACCTACTTATTTTTCCCATCTTTTTCTTTGTGAATAAATAAACTATAATGTCCATCTCTTTAAACCTTTAATTACGTAATTTATCAGCATTTTGATTACTGTTTTTTGTGTTTTGTGTCATTGCTGCCATTAATGAGAATTCATTAACTTGTTCAAGTTTTTTTTTATTTATTTACAACTTTAGTGGTTAGAATATAGATATTGCATTAGGAATGTAACACTCCATTTGTGCAGCCATGATGAGCTTTTTGTATGAAATGCATG
The DNA here is from genome assembly GCA_035609425.1 of Epinephelus awoara. NCBI lineage: Eukaryota > Metazoa > Chordata > Actinopteri > Perciformes > Serranidae > Epinephelus > Epinephelus awoara. The sequence continues at coordinate 31,579,216 of CM069299.1, read as the reverse complement.
AACGTTATCATGACTGATTTCTTCACAGTTTTTATGAATGAAAATGTTCTTTTTTTCTCTGTAGCTGAGCTGAGGTTCCTCCCCTTCCATTGGACCACCACGGGACCTTATTTTGGAAAAAATATGTGCAGTAGTCAATGGCAAAAGACAAATAATTTTGACACAATTCAAACAGGATAAAGAAATTATTTGTCCTTTACCGTTGACTACTGTACAAATTTTTTTCTGAAATATGGCCCCATGGAGGATACTGAAAGGGGAGGGACTTTGCCACTATATGTTGGAATATGCTGAGTGTTATGCACCTGTTATGCAAACTTCAGCAGTAACAGAAAAAAGCCTCCAACTGTGTCTGTACTGTGTTTACTGCTTTAATGTACTTACCTTCTTTCCCTCACCAGCTGTGCATTTTTGCTCCTGATGTAGAACTCATGTTTCCATTTATCCTGTTTTATAGGCCGTGCACAGCAGTAACCAGTTTATTTTCACAGGTTGAGGTGGGCGATATTATTAGAGTAAATGGCAGTGATTTCGTTCCTGCGGATGCTGTCATTTTGTCGTCCAGGTATAGGAGTCCACCCTGCTGCCAGGCTATGGGGAACTTCTCCCTTCTTTTCTTCTTCCTCTTGCTCTCTCTCAGCTCTCCCTAAAGAAATGATGGTTAGATAATACACTGGAACCTATACTGTCAACGTGGTTTAAATCCTGCATTTGTAAATTTAATTGGGATTTAAATTTTGTTTAGGAATACATGCGTTGTATCTTGTTGTGGCACCATCATTTCTCCAGGTGGGACAGTGGTAATGTGATATTGGATTAGGACTGATCAGTCATGTCAACATAAATCAACCTTCACCTTTTCAAAAAAACATTTGGACCTCCTACAGAGCGAACATTGATTCTGTGTCTTTTAAGATTCTTTAAGTTAAAATTGATCAAAAATTGTATTAAAAATACACTTTGATTTCAAAAATCTTTTCTACTGGCACGACTTCAACCACAACATCCCACGTCACTACTTTCTTCAGAATCTTTATAGTATTTTATATTTAAAACTTGACACCTCCTCACAGTTTTATCGTTAACTTAACCCTAGTTTGTTTTTCTAAATGGTTTTGTGAAAAGGAGAACAGATGACCAATCATTCCCTCTGACCATACAGGACTGATCATTGTGCTCTTCTCATTTTTCTCTCCCCTTATGTGTTTGCTGTTTGTCTGTCTGTCTGTGTTTTCTGTTTTTTTTTTTTTAATCCTCTCCATCCCTCCCTTTTCTTTCTCATCCTTTCCTCTCCTGCCCTCCTCCCCTTGTTCGAACAACTGCCACACCTCCTCTCTCTCGCCCTCTGCTGGTGTGTGGTTGGTAATATCAGGTGGCTGTTGGGGAAGTAGTCAGAGCTGCAAATGGGGATCACCTCCCGGCTGACCTCGTCATTCTGTCGTCCAGGTCAGGAAACCGGCAACATTACCAACAGAACAGCGGCGGGAGAGATAGGGGCTGTGTGTACCGACTGGGACGAGGCGTTGTAGCTCTTCTCTCACTCGTGACACAAATAAGGGAATAGTTTGAGGAAGGAAGGGGCCTGTGATTATTCTGGCAACAACCAGGCGTTGGAATGCTGCACTCAATGACACAGTGTTCCTTCCCTTATTATCTACATTGTGGTTTTGGCAGCCAAAATACTGGCCGCTTTTACAGTCATTTCATTATGTTGTATTTTCATCATGACTTGTACAGTAGACCCGTTTCAATGTTTGGCTGAAACTTCTAACACCGCTCAGAGTGAATGGAGACATCTACTATTACAGCACAGGAGCACATGCTCCTTTTGAGATACTCTTTTGATTGGGTGTGAATATTTTCCATATTCTTGCCCTTTGCATGGCTTGTATGGCACCCTAAATGCAACAGTTTAATTTGATGTGACAGTCTGCATGCAGTCACATTCCAAGATGTAAAGTTAAAAACATCTTGGAATCATAGTTTTGCTCACTTGCCACACCATGTTACTGTCATTCAAATGAGCTCATCCGGTTCAAACATTATTGCTCTATTAAATAGGAAATTGTAGTGGTTAGCAGCATTGTCGCATTATAGGATAGAAGGCTCCTGCTACACAACCGATCATGTTTACAATGCAGTTATCAGATATTAAATGGCTGGATTTGTCGTAAAACAGCAATGTATATATGATGGGAGGCCATCAGGAGGTGGATGGCACAACATCTAGACGTGACGACTGCCAAGCTGCAGACCACTGCTCGAGATCAACATACAGCAACACAGGCGTTTCTGCCCCTTGATGTGGGTGTTTTTTAGTAACCTATTGCTACATTTCCAGCAGGAAATGTGCCAGCAAAAGTGGGAGTTTTGTTACCGCTGCATTTCCAACGGGGGTTGTGCCACCAAAAGCTGGTGTTTTTTACTAAGCTATCCTTGCGCTTCCAGCTGGAAATGTGCCACCAAAAGTTGAAGTTTTTTAGCGAGCCATCGTTTCCAGTGGGAATTGTGCCAACAAAAGCTGTTGTTTTTGTGTCGAGCCATTGCTGTGTTTCCAGTGGTGATTATGTCACCAAAAGCAGGTTTTTTTATTTAGCCTTCGCTGTGTTTCTAGTAGGGATAGTGCCACCAAAAGTGAGTGTTTTTTAGTGATCCATCGCTGCATTTCCAGCGGGGACTGTAGCATCAAAAGCAGGTATGTTAAGCCAAAACATGCTCTTAAGGTTATCATAGTTAGGAGTGTTTTTTGTGCCCAAACCTTACCACACATTAAGTTTTGCTAATGGGCCTGTAATAGGTGATAACAGCATTCTAAACACACTTGTTGGTGTAGCAGGAGCCTTTTATCCTATATCTGTAACACTGATTACCACTACTAATGCCTGTTTAATAGAATGATAACAATCGAAATGGATGACAAGCTTAGGTGTAGTTCAGTAATTTACAAACACTATTAGAGCAGTATTTTGCTCTTTTATGAAAAGCACAACATTCTCACTTCCAAGCCATCGCAGCAGACTTCTGCTCATTTCCATGAGACAGAGCTCTCATTTGATGGCTAATAGCTGCTGATTCCAAACCTCTCATTGATTGTGGTCGGGCTTTAGTGTCCAGATCTCTTTTTGATTTTCCCTTCCACCCTGTGTGTGTTTGGACCAGCCTTCGGTATGAATAAATCACTCTATGAAAAGAGTAGCTAACCAGCGACCCAGCTCACCTTAAGCACCGGCACGCTCTCACTCTCTGTCGCTGTGCCCAGAGTCTGTCACAGGCCCATTTGTCTGCGCTGTTTGTTGTGCTCGGCATGCCTGCTTGCTCATATATCCCTGCTCTGGTGTTTCTTCCCTCTCCACTCCCTGTCCCATTGCAGTGTGTTTTAGACGGTTAAACTCAGGTAGCAGCAAACAAAGATGTTACCTCTGTCTTAAGGACATTAAGAGGGTGACTTTCACTCAGTCAGACTTTGATTTAGTTTCCTCTTCCTGAGTGACCTTCAGGCTGGCATGTAGCATCTTTGCTTGCTGTAATCTAGTCCTGTATCAGTGTTGTGTTGCAGACCCTTTGTATAAACCATATTTAGTTCGTAAATTATTGAGACTGAAATTTTCATAGAAAGTTATGTTATTATTGGTAAATAATCATTCTCTTTTATATTGGTCTACAATTAGGGGTGGGAATCTCCAAGAACCTCTTGATTCGATTAAATTTAGAGAGCTACACAGCGATTATAAAATGTTCATTGTGTCTTGATGCGTCAAATTTTAGATTGTATACATTTACTTCCATTATATTTTATTTATTTTATGTGCACGCATGTTTACATCCGCTACGTTTCACTATCTGGTTGGTTTAGCCGTAAGAAAGCCGTACGAAATTGCCACAGGTGATCGTAATGGCGAGGGTTGTGTTTCAAATTTCCGATTATTGGCTTTTCTGCATCAAGACATATTCTTATAGGGGGAGACACTGCAGGTGAAAACTGCACTTGTCAGTTTTGAGATTTTTAGCCTTTTTTGCCTTCATAACGTCTTCTGTCAGACTAGTGGAGAGAAAACATCCAAAATACACATTTAGGTGTTAGTTTAGATTTCTGTTCTAGAAATTTAATTTTAGATAGTGCCTCATTTGCATAGATAAACTAAATTTAAAATTCAGGAAACTTGTAATAAAAAACTGATTGTTTCAATATATATAATCCACTCGGAAAGTTTCATGGTGATGCGGATTAGTTAGATTTTTACCCTAACCACCTGTAGTGTCTCCTTAAGAGTAAATGGCGATGCATTCCCCACCCCTATGTACAGTAATATATAACTATAATCATATGATAGTCAATAGCTGAGGTCATATATACTGTAATATGTGAATGACTAGCAGTTGTCATATTGTATTACCACTCCAAGTGTCTGTATCCTCTGCCTCTGCTTCAGTGAACCACAGGGTATGTGCTACATTGAAACGTCTAACTTGGATGGAGAGACGAACCTTAAAATCAGACAGGTGATTGTCTTTTTTATTCTCTCTTTATACAAGTTATTGTGCGTACAATGTGAACTAAGGGGAATCTCTGCAAATTTGCAACACAATTTGATAATAAAAAATGAAGTCACTGCTATAATTCTACTGTAACGACATCAACAGGGTCTCCAAGTGACTTCAGACATAAAGGACATCGACAGCCTGATGCGTCTCTCCGGGCGCATGGAGTGCGAGAGCCCAAACCGTCATCTGTACGAGTTTGTTGGGAACATCCGCCTGGATGGACACAGGTGGGCTCAGTCGCAGAGCTCCATGCCTGGCTCTCTGCCCCTCTTACCAACTCAATAGCCCATTAGCCAGGAGCAGAGCCAGGATCAGCACATTATGAGGTTTTAGGGATTATTTAATCTTTCTGCAGAATAAATGAAAGCACCTGCCTCGGTTAGATTTAATTACATATTTGTTTGGAAGCTCTGCCATTGTACAGAAGATGCATTATGCCTGCTTTTATGATATTATGGCTTGATTCTAAGAGTTTGGGACAATAGAGCGCTCCTGAATAAGCATTGTTACCAGTAGCTATACTTAGCTTTTGGTGGGCGACGAGTTTGATGGGCTGCATTTTTACATTGATGGGAATCTTTTCACAAGCAAAGACTTTCTCCATTATTAAATTTCAACAGCATAAAATTTAGAACATCAAATACTAAAGGCTTGGATGCATGTCAGATTAAACACCGTTGTTACAAGTTGTTTCTGGTCCAAACTAAAGGCTTGTTGACGATGTTAGCCTGTTACTCTGTAGTAAAGTATGATGAATGTACTGATGGCAGTGATGTTTCTTACCACAGTACTGTACCACTGGGTCCAGACCAGATCTTACTGAGAGGAGCCCAGCTGAGGAACACTCAGTGGGTGCATGGTGTGGTGGTCTACACTGGACATGACACAAAACTCATGCAGGTAAATCATATTTGTAGCTGGAGGTTTTTAATCTGCAGTTACAACACAATTTCATTCTGGTGCTGTTTTACCTTTTTATGCAGGGAAAAAAGTAATACTTGAACACTCCAGGCCGTAAAAAGTTTAATCAAGACGAAATTTCAATCCTGCTTGGATCTTTGTCCAGTAAAAATGTTTGAACAGTTGAAACCGCACCTATATAATGAACACCGATAGGCTGACAGGCTCTATGATGGCAGGTGTGGTTAACCATCTAAACCACACAGGGTAGTAAAACAACTGTCAGTAAACAGTTTAACTAAATATATAAAAAGAAGTACATGGGGAAAAAGGGTATTATGAAAGCCACACATATATCTTTATAAAACACATCAAATTCATCATCATATATATCAGTCTTCATCATCTGTGTTCAAAAATGTATCGTATTAAGTTAGAGACAGAAAACAAAAGAAGTCTTAATTGCATGCACAGACACTAGCTCTAAAAATTCATTAGGTCAAATCCCAATGAGGGAATTTTTTTGTAGCTAATTTTTTTCGTAAGACATTTCATTTCATGCTCTTAAGCAGCTTGTTACCATAGACTGTACAAAAAGAAGTGGATGTAGCTACCATGACATCACTCTATGGTTTGTGGACTACTGTTTTGAAGCCTCAGGTTCCTCATGTTAGTTTTTTTGCTACGCCTCTATCCTGATTGACAGGTCTCTGTGGTAGCTATATGTCAGTCACAAGCTAGTCACGCTCTAAAACATATCCAGTTTAGTGTCTGTTTTACTCTAACTGGGACCATAACTTACAAAATTCACATCATGTTGTATTGAAGCAGACTTAATACAGCAAACAAGTATACATTTCCTCAATTTTTAAAATGTTTCATTTACAAAAAACTAACGTTATAAGGTAAAGTTCATGACTTTAATCAATGATGGAGATGTACCTGAGTGACCCATCTTCTGGGATGTATTTTTTAGCAGCATATACAACAAAAACAGCTCCTTGAAAATATTAAATATAATATAGTAGTTATGAACAGATACAAAACAAGACACACTTCTGTTTCTGAAATGAAAAAAAAAAAAAGTAGAAAAACCAGCACTTTGTTGGCTTTTGTTTTATGTACAAAGAAATAATTACAGTCTGGCTGAAATGGGCTTGTGAAGGAATATTGTAATGGGACTCAACTACATTAAGTATGTTTGTAAAGCCTATGTTTTCCACTACAGAATCAGGTCTCATATCCACAGCTATAAATGTAATGTTACCAATCCCTGCAGTGATTTATTTTGCCCTGTCCGAATTAGTTAGGAATGACTGCCTAAATGCTGCAAGATAACGTTAGCTTGTAGCTTGGTTTAGCTTGTTCGTTTCCCACTGATGTAATTTACTATTGTGTAGCAGATGTGACATACAGTTCTGTTTTCATCCACCTCTCTCTCGCCATCACCCTCATATTCACAGCGAAACCAAAGTGGCTTCAATTACCAGACCTGTAGGTTATTGGTAGATCTCCTATTTCTGGTCTCGTAAAGGCGTTACTAACCATCTTGCAACAAGCTAGCTTAGCTTAGCATGCTTCACAGCGACTGGAGGAAAATGTTTTGGTTTGGGGGTGGGAGGGGCAGACAGAACATTACCCGTTCTGTCATGCGAGCTGCCGTGTTGAGCGCAGTGACACTGAGAACTTAAGATTTCACACAGTTTAAGTTGTATTTTTTATTTTACAAATGTAACAGGATAGTTCAACATATTGTTGGGTTTTTAATAATACAGACCATAAAAAAATATTATATATAAAAAATGTTCACTGAGGTAACAAATGAAGTGAGAAGTAGGGTTATTTTCTCATCAAGTTCGATACGTCATTTAAAAAGGCACTTCCTCGTAGGCTCCTTTTTGCAGACCTGGAGGCTACGTCCACTTCTTTTATGCAGTCTGTGCTCGTTACAAAGGTTTAGTTACCCTGTACACATTTTATTTAGTGGTCGTTTTCACAGCACAGACAGAATATCACCATCGGCCACACTTCTTCATTTTTGTTAACCACAACTGTCTTGTCGTGTGTTACCCAGAATTCCACCCGGCCTCCTCTGAAGCTGTCCAACGTGGAGCGCATCACCAACTTTCAGATCCTCGTGCTGTTTGGCTGCCTGCTGGCCATCTCTCTGGTCTGCTCCATCGGCCAAACCATCTGGAAGTACCAGTACGGCAATGCTGCCTGGTACATGGATCTCAACTGTAAGAGTCCCGACAGCTCACGCTGCCCCTCTTATTCCACATATTTTGTCTCACTTGTCCATATCAGCTTATTTCTTTGTCATTTTAAGTTCCTAATTGCTGGTATGTGTTGTGTCGTTTTTATGTTGCCTCAGTTAAACTATGTTTCGCATTACAAGTGAAATATGTGGCAATGTGGGAATAAGAGAATTCCCTGTTAACTGAGAAAAGACAGCTGTGACATGCATAGATGTGTTGTGAATGAGTGAACAAAACAGAAATGGTTGAATATCACTGCGCTGCTGTACTTTTTTGTTCCTTTCTAATGTTCTGTTTGATTTTGTTGTTTTCTTTGTTGTCGTTTTTTTAACAGCTCCAGGTAACAACCATTTAAAAGCCTTGGCCATCCGTGAATGACCCTCCCTTACTAACCCCTTACTGAAGCTCTGCCTTTGCTAAGCAAATGAAGCCCCCTACCCTCGCCCCCTATATGGTTGCCCTACTTTGTATGGGCCCATGCCATGGACAAGCACATACCAGGGATCCAACAATAGGTTTTTCCCCTCCAGCTCTCTTATACCTTCGTCTAGTTATTTTCAGTGCCTGATGCAAACAGTGTCTCACTTTTCCTCCATTTTTTTTGTGCCACGTTAAACACTTTGCAGTTCCCAAGCTTCAGACCCTCATCTTATTTTTTTTTTATTCCCCCTCAATTCTTTTAGGAGAAATGAATAGCAGCATTCACTTTGACTGCCAGGGAGATGAGGTTGTTCCCAGGGAGCTTTTCATAGCGGGAGCCGTATACGTGTTTATTGCTCGAGCACAACATGCGGTGCAACCCAAGGGGCAAGAGCTGACATTTTCTAAAAGCCTCTGCCGCCTTCTTTTCTTGTGTGGATTCTTTTCTACAAAGGACAGACAGAGAGGGGAGCGAGGGAGGGAGGGAGGGAGGGAGGTGAAAACCACTTTAGTTTTTACATGATGTACTCTCCAGCTGTTATATTTCAGACATTAACACAACACAAACAATTTTGGCTGCTCGGTTTCTGCGGCAGTTGCTCTGTTGTGATGAAGCTCTGAACCTGGTCTGCAAAGTGATTATCGTGACACTCTGGCCATTACTCTGTACCCTGATAGGCCTGTGTAGGAGAGGTTGTGCCCTGGTCAGTTTGAGCTTGCACTACGACTTACACTGTCCCTTTTTTTTCTTTTACAAGATACATTGGCTTCTATTGGTTTTGTAAGGGTTTTACCATTGTCCTCAGTGGCATTAAAACCCACATCTAAAAGACCCTACATCACACTGATGAGGGGAGTGTAAGTCATAAAGCAGGCGTCCATCTTGAGACTGATTGTTCTTCCATAGGGAGTTGTTGAGGCTCTGTCCAGTGCATATTATCCAACCAGTGACAAAAGAGAGAGGTGGGGCGATTGTCAAATCTTAAACATCCCATTTATCACTATATTTTCCTAAATTATTGTAACTTCACTCACTTACCAACATTTGGAAGTTAAACACAGACAGGAGCAGAAGAGTCAACGTTGGCCCGCCACGCGTCACACAGGCTCGTATGTCACAGAGGCCTGCGATTATGCACGCCTGGTGAGTAATTCATTTGACTTTGACCCGCTGCAGAGTGCTGACACAGGTCATCGGTGGCATTAAGCATATAGATTGTGACAACTTTATGCAGACTGAGAGCAAAAGTGAAATGTAATTTGTTGTGCATTCATGCCACCTGCTACAGTTTACTCAGTTTTGTAGGTAGCAGTGAATCTGTATTTATAGCACTGAATATATGCTGAATATCTCTGTAGGTAAACTGCTGATCTCTTTAGTGACGCCATGATAATGCCTTTTTTTTAACTACTTTTGCTTTTAAATTTGACAGGCCTGTCACAATAATTAAGTTATCATATGATATATGGACATAACCTCAGTCATTTTGCTGACCTCGATGTTGCCTGTTGTTTTTACATGCATGTTTGTTTGCATAACGGTATCACCAACATTTTAGCCATCATGATGTCAGGATAAAGAGCAGGGTTTTCCCGACTTAACTTGAGCGCAGTGATTCTCTGTTTTTGATTCTCTCCAACCCGCATACTTGCGCAAATCTTGAGAAGAATAAAACGACCAAACAGTGTAGCTCAAACGGCAGCTAATGTACATATGCCACGCGATCACTCAGAATAATGAAACCAGAAATAATTTACAGTCCAATTTCTGCGATAACTTGCTGTGAATTACTTATAAAATATATTTTAGGTTGACTTGATTACATAGAACATCTTATATTGCTCCTACATTACAGCTGCATATCATCAGGTGTACTTCTGCACTTGTGTGACTTGTGCATGTCCTGGTTTGCTATGGTTTGATTTGTATTTATGTCAGTGACTCTCAACTGATCCAACACAGTATTCCTGTCTCATCTGATAGCAGAAATCTTGTTTAACATCACATAACAAGCTGGCTACTAGAATCGAGTGACATGAGGCGATGTAGTGATCATCATTAACACCCAAACTTTTTTCCGCTGGCATAATCCACCCCCTCTTTTCCACTCCTTGTTGGTTGAGAATGTGCTATGGACTGAATCTCCCTCCTTTGTCTTGAGAGCATCCGATACGTTTGTCTTCCTCCCCACTTCTGAAAAAAAAAAAAAAAAAAAAAAGTTTTCCCTCCTATCTGTGTTGTTGTACCAGTAGCAGTAGCTTCCATTCTGCCATCCAGTTTTTTGTTTTGCAATTGTTCTGTCATGGGGAAGGGCTGCCCCTCTCAACCGCAATGCTAAGATCAAGGCTTGGGTTGAGGAAGGTAACATTTGCACCTCCTGCAAGCTGAGGAAAGGTAAATCACATCCCTCCTGTTTTCATGTTTGGTGTCAGTGGGGTTACATGTTGATCATTGCCAATTGTTTGGGGCTTTTTGGGGGCGGGACAAGCATCATTTTGCATAGTGCTTTGTGGAATTCATTGCCTGGATCATGCTGGATGCCAAGGCTGCTGCTGTGACACTAATGACATTTGAGATACTTCGGTCCCTGTTCCCTACTTTGAATCTCTGGGACATTAAATTGGACTGTTAATCAGTTGAGTCGTAAGAGGATGAGGTTGGGTGGAAGAAATGGTTAATTCCAGCTAATGCACGACGTTAGCCCAAAACATTCTGTGGATTGGGATAAAGTTGATCATTGGCTGGAAGTAGCTTTGGGCATTTTCATTTAACTAACTGATATTTATGAACCAGCGCTGATGAGTCTCCTGTGTATCACTCCCCCTCTGTCCAAAACTCGTCCCCTGATAGATGGCGGGGCGGCTAACTTTGGCCTCAACTTCCTCACCTTCATCATCCTGTTCAACAACCTGATCCCCATCAGTCTCCTGGTCACACTGGAGGTTATCAAGTTCATCCAGGCCTTTTTCATCAACTGGGTGAGTTGGAGCAATTCATCTGAGCTAAACTCTAAATTTTCAGATGGATGAACTGTTTCCTCAACTGAAGAACAACTTTAAAGAGGAAAATAACTTACATCTATCTTTATATGCATTGCTGAAGCAGAAGTACCTGCAGCAGAGTACATGTAACATGGTGTTATTGCAGGCTGTGAGCACAAAGTTTCAATGAAGAAAATATTTGGAATACAGTTAATCTCTATAAACAAAGCGAGGTGGGTGGTTACTGCTTCAACATGGTGTACTGTACTGCAGTTGAAGTTGCTATAATCCGTGTTATTATATCAACAATGGATCTTGTATGTAAAGGGAGTTGCTCACAGAGTTATCACCAGACTCTGCAGTTCCCTTCAGCTCTTCAGAGCGTTTAATGCCTTATATGCGCTGCATGGTTCGACTCAACTCAACTCACTTTTGGTACCAAGTGCTTTTCTCTATTTAGATTTCCACTGCAAATAGTACCATGTCAGCATAGGCAGGATTCCCAGCTGATTGCCATAGCGACGACGGGTGAAACTGCCATGACAAATAGACTATAATAAGGATGGGTGACGTGACAGCTCCTCAAAAGTGAAGTCAAGACATCTCTATCCCCCCCTGGTGGCTGGCTGCAGTGTAGGCCATAAACTCTGTCTCCTTGTTATTAGTGGATAGAACATGAGCCAATCTAAAAACTTGAACTACACGTCAAAAAAATAATTTCCAAAGATAGTTTTTTGTCATTTTAGGTAGTTCTTATCACACAGTTTAATTAAATTAATTAATTAAAAAATAGTATAATTTGAGAAGATGGAGACGCGTTGTCCATTTTTATATGCAGTCTATGCTGTGACATCAGTCTCCAATGAGACACTCACTGAATCCTTAGTTTTACAACTAAATAATGGAATGTCTGCACTTCATCATTTGACAACAATGTGGTTTTGGATGCCATTTTTTAAAACTGGAGTCAAGTGAATAAAAAAACATTGCGGTTTCTATTGAAATTTGATTGACTGTTTAAAAATTGTGGGTTTGAGAGTAGAGTGTAGAGTGTTAAGTAGTAGAGACCAAAACAGAGCCAAATGGACACTGAATATTTAACTTAGATTTGTCAGGTTGACACAAATACGACTCCAAATGAATGCTAATGTTGCTCTGTGCCTGCTGGATGTGTAAAGAAGCCACTGTTTGCTAACACATTCATCATATCACTTTTATGAGGGTTTCACAGCTTGTTGTGCTGCCCCCAAGTGGCCAAAAAATCAATTTTTGCAGGTTTAAGAGCTGGGTTTCAAAACTGTATTGAGTTTTGACGTTTAAACGTGTACAAGTGACATGGTTAGCATAATACGCAGAATATTTTTAAGAAAACACAACATGTATGAAAATCTTTTAAAACACTGCGAAGTCGAAACTCTGCACCCTGACTGACTCGAAACATTAGAGTGAGCACCTAGAATATTGTGCTCTTATATCTTTCGCAACTAGGTCAACCCCACCAAATATCTCAGCTGAGGAAGCATACTGTTTTTTTTGCCTGAAGTTATTCTGAGCCCCTTTATTCATTAAATTTTAAATGAAAATCCTAGCAAGGAATTTTTAGCAACATTTAGGGCAGTTCTCAGTTGGCCTCTCTTCCCGCAGCTCGGTTGGTTCTGTGTTTTCTGGAGGGGGAAAAAGACAGAGAGGACTGAGTGTTTTCATATATATTTTTGGTTTTTATTTTTACTTTAATCACTGCTGTGAAGTTTAATTTGTATTGTTACCAAAATGTTGTTTCTTTAGAGAAGTTACACTAAAGAAGTTCTCTGTGATTGGTTTCAGGACACTGATATGCTCTATGAGCCAACAAACACACCTGCCATGGCTCGCACATCCAATCTGAATGAAGAACTCGGCCAGGTAGACAATGCAGTTCAACTAATACTTTATACACAATCTGTCTCTGCTGTAGAATAACAAGTACACTCATTCTCTCTTTCTTTATCCATACAGGTGAAATACATTTTCTCCGACAAGACAGGGACACTGACCTGCAACGTGATGCAGTTCAAGAAGTGCACCATCGCTGGTGTGGCCTATGGGTACGTTCCGCTTTCCTCTCCCTCTTTTTGATTTTCCCGTGCTCCCCCCTTTGCATATTCTACCGTTGCCTCCCCCATCACCTTCATTAAATGCCGAGTGTGCATCACAGTACAGCTGGCGTCTCCCTCTTTCTCTCTCCTCCCTTGCCTTCTCATTAGCAGCTGCATCAGTGCTCCTCTCAACATAAACTATAAATAAAGGGCGGACAGACATTTGCAAGCAAAGGCACTTTACTCTCTCCTTCGCAGGCTTTTGTCCATCGTTTGTCATGTCAGAGGTGTTTGTGAAAACAGGCTATTCATTTCAGTATTCTCCCCACAGGATGCAGAGCTTGACAATCTCTTGACACAATTTAGCAACAGAAATATTGGGATTGTACAGCATCTTCTTGTAAACACAGGGATTTAGCCGAAATTCACGCTCCACGTAAATTAACTTTTCCCCTCAGCTCCGCCGACATAAAAGCATATTCTATTTCATTTTAACATTTCATTAAATCAGCCCTTAATGTTTTTTTTCCCCCTGAATATACTCTCATTTCATTTTAGTGCAGAGATAATTAGCCTCAGTGGATGCAAAACAAGTGGGAGAGCAGATCTTCACAGAAGCAAAGCAAGTGCAGGCGTGACAGTACATGATTAATCCCATTAGGATTCAATTAAAAGCTTGATTGATGAAGTGCAGGCTGAAGGACAAAAGAGAGTATTTTATCTGGAGTTCTCTGCACCAAAGCTCTCATTATGCTTTGATTGCTAGCCTCAACTCCTCATTGCCGATCCCCGGGTCGACAACGTGACGTCAGTTTACGCAGTGATAATGTACATGTTGATGATGTGATACCTCCAAGATCACGGCTGATATTTCCTTTTTTTGCTGCAGTCATTTTTGGTATTTAGGTCTTTGGACTACAGAATAACTTCCCTTTTTAATGGTTATTTATTTGGGTCAAGCCGGCTGGTCATCAGGGACAGACACTCCTCCCCGCAAAGACTGAAGTGAGGCAGCAGTCTCTCTGTCCTTCATCCCAGAGTAGAGATGTTTTACTTTGATTCTCTGAAACAAGGACTCCCTCTTATGCAACTGATAAATATGGATGAGTGTTTCGTAGCAGGAGAGAAAAAGGCAAGTTCTAATGAGGCGATGTCGTTTTGATGATGCGATCGTTTGGCCCCGCTCTTCTTTCTCTTCTGGGCTCCCAAAATAAGTGTTGGGAGAGTTAGATTCAAACACTGTTTACAGTGCAGGTCATTGGTTTGTATTCATAATTCAACAGACAATAACACTTTTATCTTTTTAATGGTAATGTAATCCTCTGTGGTGCTATAGTTGTGTGATTCGTTCAATTAATTTCACTTTATTTCGCTTTCTTTAAACCTGAGGTTTATCTCACTGTCTATTGAAATATAGCAGAATGACGTCACAGAGCATTGATGTGTTTGTTGGTATGTGGCGGGTGTTGATTTTAACCAGGCTGGGTTACAGTGATCAGCTAAGGGGCGTGGCGCTCCTACCTGTGACTCATATAACTGGCAAAGTTCTGTAGAATAAGCACAGCAACAAAAACCGTTTTATCAGTGTGTTTTTTTTACTTTAGTCTTTCCCGATTCAGACACAAGATTTCTAAAACTGAGTTTTGCGTTTAACTAGTATCTAGGAAAATATTGACACTGTGCTGTTCGATGTAAACAATCTGCTGTCTCTCTTTTTAAATAGTTTTATGCCTTTACAGTATATCAGCAGATATGTTTAATGTCATACATGCATACTGAATTCTTGAGAGTCGCATTTATCAGACAGACAAATAGCTTGAATCTGCACATTGTAACAGTGTACGTTTGATGACATCCTTCATGTTGTTATTGTGGATGTCTGATTCGACTGCATCCATTTGTCTTCTTGCCTCAGGTTAATCATGATATATGGATGGAATTGGCTGTATGGCAGATATTGTTAAATTAACTTTGCATTCACTGCCAGTAACATGTCTCTTCTTCTGGAAGCAGCTTACATGAATGCTCCTTTTAATTTACTTTTTTTGTACAAGGACAGATTTTAAAGTGTTTGACTCTTCTTCAGGAAGTAGTCGTATATTCTTGTGCCAAAAAAAAGAGATAATTTGAGTAAAAATGAAGATAAAACATTCCCCTCCCACTACTCTATGGCGTGACTTGTAATTTGGTGCCAGCACACACACAGAAAGCCCCCCTGACACTGCCGCCTGCATGTGTTCCTCACCACAAATTAAGTGCTGCTGTAATTAATAAAGCCAACCCCAAGGGTGTAGACATTAATTAATTCCACTGGATTGGAGTCCAAATCTCAAGGAGAGATACAGTTTAGGTTAGAAAGGCTCTCAGAATCCTCCTGAGTGTTATTAGTTTGGAGCTGAGTGAAAGCATGTTTTTAAAAAATGTACTTGTGTGACAAAACTCTGAAAAATATATTTTGATTTTCTATTTTAATGAACCAAATTTGTGCAGGCGGTTTGTGATTGTTAAGTGTAGCCCAGTAGACATGTACTTTGGACACAGTTGTAACCTACGTGCTAGATTGTACGTCAGCCCACATGCAGACAGATTGGTTTGTTGTTAATGCAGATAACCACAGTGTTGCTGTTCTGAAGGTACAAGAGTGAACAGGCTCACAGTGTGAATCAAACTGAGCTGGAATCAGATGGAGGGCTGTAATGTTCAGTGGAGCACAGCGCCTGGTCGGCTCCACTCCTCACAGTTAACAAAACGCTGCACTGCAGTTAGTCTGCCAGAGCAGAGATGTCAAAATAATGTGTTGCCTCATTTTAGAGCAGTGTGCACTCTGACCACATTTAGTTTCTAACATTGTTGTTTTCATTGCTGCATTCATTGGTGGCCTTGAAAACACACACGGCGTGCTCACACACACACACACACACACACACACACACACACACACACACACACACACACACACACACTGCAGCTGTAGCTGCAAATCCCTGCTGTTGCCTGATGAGGAACGAGAGAGTAGCACCTCTTACTAAAACGAAATTATTTCAAAAACATTTATAAATTCCCTCCTGTTTCTTTTCTGAATGAATTTCATGTGTATTTTTTTACCAAAACTAGTTGATATTAATGAGTGAAAGAACTGACATTTGACATAACATGCACAACACAAGTGGATATAGAACAGCAGCATATACAGTGGCTTTGTTTTTACAGTATTACATCTGTCGCTTGAAATCAGATTGAACAGAAACATTTCAGCTGTTAATTATAACTTAAGAAACGGGATCTTAAGACAACCGGATCACTCTCTGTTTCCATTAGAGCCAGCACACACTGTATTTTGTTTTTCACAGTCACTTCGGTTGTTCCGCCGTCCACCATTTCCCCTACTGAGTATAGTAACTGTAAAGAACTTATAGTGATACTCTTTGGTAACTGGTGATGGCTACAGATGGCTACAGAGGAAAACAAAAGCGCTATCCTCAATGGTTAAAGCACTTCTGTTGTACCGTTAATTGAGCCCTCACTTTCCTGGGAGATTGTCCGTGGAGGCAGACAGAATTGTGAAGTGAAAGTGAGGCTTATAGGGAACAAATGTAAATGCAGATGGTGTCATTATTTTACAGCCTTAACATTGTGTTAACATTTATTTCATAATGATAAGTTAAAGCAGAAACACTTGTCTATTTTCATTTAATTCCTACAAAAACCATAGTGTAAAAATGGAAAAATGTGGTTTTACAGGGAGTTTTGTGCGACTGTTTTGCTATGAGCTTTGCTAAGGTTTTAACACTTCGGTTTTTGTATCATCGAAAAAGAGCGAGACATAATATCAAGATATAATATGTGAATTAGTAAGCTATTGACATGTTTCTTTCCATTAGGATAGAGCAGCACTAGCTATCTTTTTACTAAGCTAAGCTAACTGGCTCCTAGCGTGCACACATGAGAGCAGTATCATGTGTAAATGATCAGAGGACCTGCTGTAATCACTCCTGTCGACCTAACCACAACCCCTCAGCTGCAGTCCTTCCCAGCATCTGACCTATCATACTCTAACACCTGCCAGCTCATAAACAAACCCATCTTTAATCCAACCTTGGTGTCTGTACAGTCACAAAACATGCTAACAACAGACTGTGTCAGTAAGATCATTTTTTCTCCAACAGTCACGTCCCCGAGGCTGAGGACGGTAGTTTTGCGGAGGATGACTGGTAAGATGACTGGTTGTGAGATGGTGATCGTGTTTTTTTATCGCTCCTCGCTTCTGTGATGTATTGGTGCTGCCTTGCCTTTGTGGAAGTCGTGACTTTGAACACAAAACCTCAGTGTTTGTTTGTTGTATTCTCTTTGTGCGGTCGTTGAGTACACTTTGGACGTGTTGTATGTGGCTGTGACTCTGGATTCACTCTGTATACATATATATCTGTGGATGTGAAAGAGCAGCCTTAAACAAGTGTTATATATATATATATATGTATATATGTATGCTGCCAGTATTGTATTGGAGTTATTGTTGACTTCTGAGTGGTTCTGTTTGTGGCTTCCTCCCTCGCTCTCGTACATTCAGCAGGCTTGATAGACCAGTCTTTTGCTGTATGTCGTGTCGAAGCTGTGCAGCACAATCTCCTTTTCACCAGTTAACATCAAACTAACTTTGGAGGTGGAAGCTTCACTCCCACTTATTCTCTCTCTGTCTCTCTCTTTCACTCACACACACACACACACACACACACACACACACACACACACACACACACACACAGTCCTACTTCTGAGATCCATCTGCTACAGTGTTGAGATCTGCAGTAACAGCATGGGCGTGTCTCATCCATTTTGCATGGGGGATTGAGGCCTGTTTGTTAATGCCTATAATGCCAAAATGTTGGATCTTGCTGCTTTAAAGGAAGTTGCCAGCTTCCATGAAGGCATGTCTCTTTTTGAGGCTTTTTTTTTTCTCACTGACACAACTGAGTCGGATGCCTTATTTATACACAAAACAGGTTCGGGGATACAGGAACAAGGGGAAAATAAATGTGTGTTTTGTTGCTTGATGAAAGATGTAAAACAAAAAACAAAAGCAGTACTGGATCAGTCGGGATATATACTTGTGCGGCAGACCTTATGCTGTAGCCTACGCACATGGCCTACGCCGTTGTGAGCATTTATATTTGTGCGGTGGTGTGTCTGTGTCACTGTGCAGTTACACTTCCAAAACGCTAGTCGATGACGGGGTTTCTGTGAAATGCTGTAAAGTTTATATGAATCAAAACACACATTAAACATGGCTTAACAGGAACAATTTCAAACACAAGTACACCAGTCGGCTTCACTATAACTCACAGCATTATGTTTTAGCACATTTTTAACAATTTCTTGCTTCTGATCTGTGAAATTAAAGTAAATAAAACCTACATTTGCACTGAGGGAAATGGTTTCAGCTTACAAAAATAGACAGGAAGTCTGTGTCGCAGTTACATTTCTGGGGAGGTGCGTCAGGCTACGGCGTAGGGTATGGTGTCGATTCAACGCAGAAGTATAAATTCCACCTTATTAATCCCACGATTCTGTATTGAATTGAGGTTAATTTAGATCACAGCTTGTCTCAGTCCAGAGTCGGACACTGCCTTCTTGGCACAGGTCAGTTATAAATGTATTACTTCCAGGGACAGCACGCCGTGTCACAGGTTTGATCAGGGACCAGTCAGCGGCTATTGACTGCGAACAGCCAGCACCCTCGTTCCCATAGTGACAGGACCTCTGTGTGCTGGCAGATAATCAATAGCTGACCGTCCTCCACACCCAGCCCCGTGCCTCGGAAATTTCATCAAGACAATCGACATGGCAAACTACGCTGCTGGTGCTGCAGATGAGAAAAACTCAGGGCTTCCTTCCCTTGTACAAGGGGTTAGAAACAGTAATAATAACTGTAAAGATTTTCTGTCAAAAATACTGTCGTTTTCCAGATCGTTGCAGAACATGTTTTCATTTCAAACATGAATTTAGAAGGCTCATGGAACATAGCTTGGATACGTATATGTAGAAGTATGTCACATGGATGCAGCCTGCTGTAATCAGAAAATATATCTTACAATATATGCTACAAAACTAAGCTTTATAATCAGCTGAAACATCCGCCCTCCTCATAATAAATTTACAGTATGCATGTGGGGTGTTATTAGCTGATTCTCCCTGACATGTTTTAATGAAACCTGCTCCTGTGATAAATTTCCCTAACCTCCAGTGCGTCTACGTAGGTGTAACACAATATTGACTGCGGGGCTGCTGTTTGATGGCATCGCTGTGTTTCCCCCTATATTTCTCTCCTCCCAAACCTCTGTTAGCGGTGCAGTAGACGGGAGTATTACCGGCCGGCCGGCTGTTTGGCTCTGAGGGATCTGAACAGTGTATCCTATGGGGATTAAAAGGACTTTTATGGTTGCTAATGGCAGCCTCTGTAACGTTTCTATCAAGCCCCAGTGCCACGGACAAAGCTGCTGTCTACCTGATCTATAGCACTCTGTTTATCACGGAATCATCAATCGATCCCTGCTGGACGGCCGGCAAGCGGCTGGTAGCTACATAAAAAAATCACTGTTAGGCGGATAAAAAAACATCTTTTCCTTTTATCAATAACAAGGTCCTCTCTGCAGTCCACAATCTTGTTTTTCCACCTCGGCATGACTTTCTGTTGTCGATGAAAGATTGTAGCTTTTTTTTTTTTGCCATATTCCTAATGGAATGAAAAATATTGAATTATTTTGCATCTTGCCAGTAACTGAGAGCATTTCTGGATGTAGTATGAAGTATGAGAGACTAATTGTATTCCAGTAATTTATTAGGGTTTGGCTTTGATTAGTGTATGAGTAATATGATCTCCTTTCGCTGCCAGATATTCAGCCTGCCTGCTCTGTCCTTGTAAGCAGTTCCTCTCGCATTGTTTAATTTCTAAAGCAGGGGAACACCATTTATTATTTATGGAAATGACTGAGGGGAAAATGATAAATATATAAAGGGGGGAAATGAATAAATGAATGAGTGTGGATTCTTTGTGCATTGTGAAATAACAATGTCCCATTTCAGGACATTGCTTTCTCAAAGGATGATCTGCTTCTGCCGGCATGGACAGAATCCCAAACAGTCACACTGTACATCACATTACTGAAGCCCAGGGGACCTGCATTTGCATTCTGTCTGCATTGCGGTTGATACTTTTCTCAACAAATGTCAATACCGATGGCACACAGCACCAGTCTGAGATCTGTGTTGTGGTGCCGGTCTCAGCGCACGTTAATTTTAACTAGAGCTGAAAAGATTAGTTGATTAATTGATTAGTTGGTCAACAGAAAAATATTTGCCAACTATTTGGGCAGTATTTCCAAACTTTTTTGAGCTAAAAATGCTACACATTCACTGATTCTAGCTTAAGATTTTATGATTTTATATTGTTAGCAAAATATGGCTCGAGAAAAAAATCAACAGTCAAATTGACAGTAGTTATAATCTATAGTTGTAGTGTTTTTTTCTTTAGGTTGTGGCAAGAATACTGTGTGCAATTCATAGATGGTATAAAAGAAGTGGACGTAGACACTGTAACACCAAGCCTTGGTTTGTGGAGTACCGTTTTGAAGGCTCAAGTTTGGCGTTTTGGCCATTGCTATCTTGGTCTTTTGGAGCTAGAAGTGAGGGGTGGATCTGGCTAAGGGCTAAGGCTTTCACGTCAGGGACACGGGCCCAGATCTGAGTACACTGGACGCCAAAGTCTAACTCATTTGATTAGCGTGAACACTGCGCACTGTACCCAGGCATGGTATGCCGATCCGTGCCTGAGTCCACTTGAAAAGGTAGTGTCGAGTACAGTTCATGTGTACTGCGGTACGAAATGCATCTGGTGTGAACACCAGCTGTACTAAAAAACAGAAGCGGACTGCTATTCAACATAACTACAAGGAGTTTTTAACCAGTTATCAAACAGTGTTATTTTAGTGCTGAAGCTGCTCAGATGGCAGACAGATCCGGCTTTGCTGCCGCCTTCGACCACAAACAGCAGCTCCTCCTTCAGCCAGGAGCAGAGCTTCGCCTCGCTGCTCCCTGCTTATGATGGTCTCCGGGGCAGCAGTGTTTGTCTGTGGTGCCCTCTTCTACACTGTAACAAAACAAAAATGTCATGTCGATGATGATGCAAGTGTACTCGGGTACAGAGCAACGTAACTAATGTGAAAGCTGAGTGATGGGCAATCACACTCAGGCACAGTATGAATCAGTTGTACCTAATACGAGGTCACTGTGATAGCAACTTATCTCGATGCAGTCATTCTTCTTTTTGCAGTCAGTGGATTTGCCCCCTGCTGGCCATTAGAAAGAATGCAGCCACACCCTAAAGTGTACTCTGCTTTAATTTTACCTCTAAATCAGACCATAATTTACAAAATTATCCTGATGCTGTGTCATCTTGAAGCTCAAGATTAAGACCTTAAACTCATTCGGAAAATGTTCACTGAGGTAATAAATCAAGTGAGAGGTACGGCCATTTTCTAATTTTATACAACCGGATTTCTTTTTGCAACCAGTGGAGTCGCCCCCTGCTGGCCATTAGAAAGGGTGCAGCTTTACAGCACTTCGGCACTGGCTTCACATTCCAGGCCCGAAGGCTACGTCCACTTCTTTTATACAGTCTGTATTGCCACTGCCTGCCAGGCTGCACCGTGGTTGACAGTTCATTAGGGAGTATTTGTGTTAAATGTGATGAGAAATCATAGTGTTTTCAATGCAGGCTCCAAGAGGCTTCATTTTTGCTGTTGGTACATAAACACTTATATCATGCTTATTATTGTAATTGGAAAACTGTCAGAGGCTTGTGGAAAATTTTATTCTCTCCTGTTGCTGTCAGAATATGCTCTGGCCATGTAGCAAATTAATTATATGTTCTTTAATAATCTATTGTCACAACAGCATGTTCCAGTTGGCTGTTCAAGTACTCAGTGTGTTCTGTCTTCTTGACTTCTCCGTCTCTTCTTTCCAGCCACAGCACACAATCATTGGACGAGGAGGGATTTAATGACCCGAGCTTACTGGAAAACCTCCAAAGTAATCACGTAAGTAATGTCAGGGTTCCTCGCAACCCGTCTGCATTGATGGCTGCTGTTTAGGAAAACTAAGAAGGATTTTGAATCTAATTGTGGTTGGTCGTAAAGTGTCTTCTTGCCATCTTAAGTGGACCTCAGTGATGTGGTGGACTTGTGTTTATGTTGTGTCTTAAAAGTGGTGAAAAGGCTGCAATATTTAGTGGCATGCATCATTTTCTGGTCATTTTCTTGGATCAGTACGGCATGTTTTGATAGACAGATTGACTGAATCCGTTTAGTATTCGTTTGATTGAATCCCTACTGAGGTTTTCTTTACAGGACATTGTAAACACTCCGCCTAATTATCTTATTCTGACAGAATGAAGCAGGTTTATTTGCTTTTCCACTGCAGGGATCTGTACTGCTGCAGAGTGATTACATTTATATGAATTTATGAATATGAAAACTGCCCAAAAAGAACATAAGAAAATCAAATATTTTGCAGTTGTGCGTTTGTCTCAAAGTATGGACTCGTGCATGCATTTAAGATCATGTCTCAGGACTTTGGAGGGAGCAGTAAAGGCCACCTGTGGTAATGAAAGGGGTGCAAACTGTGATTGATTGGCTGGTTGAGTCACTCAGCTGCAGAACAGCGTGTGGGAGGCAGAATGTCACATCTAATTACGTACAGTAGCACCGCCCAGGGAAGGCAGTAATCCCACTGTGATGTTTGCTTTGTTATGACAGCAGAATCTCTCCACACATTGAGTTTGTCGAGGATCTGCTTTACTTTCATATTGATAGTCCCCTCGCCCACTGCTAATTATAGTGCATAACCAACCACGGTCTCTCTGAATCTCTCCTAATGATTTTGCTTATGATTAATATATTGTGTTGTAGTTTTGCTAATGCTTTGTTGATGGTGAATGTCTTAACGTTGTCGCACTTTTATGAGTCATAGTTTTGCCTTCTCCTAGTCTCCTTCTATTATGTGAGAAGACTCCTGTCACGATGCTGTCATGTGTTTTGAAAGCTTTTAAGTTTAATGCAGGTTAACTCTCAATAGAGAACGTGATGTTCGTGTCACACTGTGTAAAATGTTTCGGATGAGGGGGACGCCATCTTGTGAAAACAATGCTGCGATGTTGTGCCTGCTACGGTGGTCAAGCATAGGTATTTGGACTAAGGAATCAGGATAAACAATACAGATCCATATGACTTTGCAGCCCATAGTTGGAGCACAGACCTAGATGCATTACCTTCAAGAACATAACCAGATATTGATAACTGTCTTGTTTTTGGATTGAGTGCATGCACTTTGGTGATGGAGGTAACAGAGAGCTTACCTCAAATACGACGCCCTTATCTCACAAAGTTCACAAAGCATCAAGTATTTTTACCTTCTCTATAAAGGCACTGCTACTAAAGGAATATGTAGATATTTCTAAAATACAGTTGTTTGCCTTAGTTGATGAGATTGATTCCACTCTCCTGTTGGTACAGTAAATATGAAGCTACAGCCAGCAGCTGTTTAGCTTATCTTAGCTTAGCTTAGCCTAAAGACTTGAAACCGTAGGAAACAGCTAGCCTGGCTCTGTCTAAAGCAAACAAAATCCACCTTCCTGCACCTCTAAAGGTCTGTAATTAACACCTTATGTTTTATTAGTTTAATCTGTACAAAACTGAAATGTAAAATCTTGACTTCCCTGAAGCTCCACTGGTTGCCCCGGAGTTTTACGGTGGTGACAAGACTTCAGGAAGTCACTAGCTAGCTGTTTGCCCTTGTTTCCAGTCTATGTTCTGGGCTAAGCTAACTGGTTTCTGGCCATAGCTTTATATTTACTGCACAGACGTTGGTGGTATTGAACTTCTCAATTGTCTCTGAGCATGAAAGGGTATTTTTTAAAATGTTGTACTATTTCTTTATTATACTTGAGAAACTTTAGATATACTAAAGATATACTATGCAGGCTTTGTCTGCTTGGCTTTTTGCCTCGCTATATTTGTGGGGGGTTTTTTCATCACTGTTTCTGCGACTTTTGTAGCTTCCTTTTGGATGCGTGCTGCGTACAGTCTGGCACCTGGTCACTATTTTTTTTTTTTTAATTAAGTCCCAACCTCACCTGCGCACTGTGGCCATAAATGTCCGGAACACAGCAAAATAAGAAGAAAATACAAAAATAAAGGCAGAGGGCAGAGTCTCTGCAGATTACACAGTACACCACCACACACTTCTAGTGGGTCATAAGTGATGGTTGAGAGTCAATAAATAATAAAAAAAAATCCTGCATAGTATACCTTTAAGGTCGTTATGACATTATCTCCAACCTTTAAACCATAAATGCTTCCGATACATTTCATTTAACACCTCGTGGTCTCACAGCTCACACACTTTGTCCTTATGGCCATCAGGATGCTTCTAACTTAAACATTACTAATCCTTATCATTAACAACACTTTTGTGTTGCCGCGGGCTATTTGTAGGAGTAGTGTTGATACAGTGTTGAGGGGGAAGGCAGACTGGAAGAGAGGGGAATTAACAGTGCCGACAAAAATAAACATCCCCTCTGGTGATTTTCATGTTCTCTTGAGTCACTGGACATGTTCTCCGCCCGCAGAGCTCCAGCAGCCTTCGTGGGTGTTTGCTCGCTCGCTCGTCCGTCCGGGCTCTTTGCTTTATTTTCTCTTGACCCCTTCAACTTTTTCCACACTGGTCACGTCTGAAGTGATGACTGTCCGTCACTGCTGTCGTGTCACAGATTACCCACGAGTCAGTGGGGGTGATAGCTGGCAGCACAGTATTAGCTGTCACTTCTAATTGTGCCATCAGAGCAAAGCTCACGATGGTCCCTGCCCTCTGCGTAGGTTACCGCCAACCTGGGTAGCAAACACACGTTTGACTTCTGTACTTGTGAGGACCCTAACTGCAGTGTTAGTTTTGGCAGCTATTTTACATTTAGTCTTTGGATGAAAGTGCTTGTTTCAGTCACATTTTAGTCATTTTTATCCGTCATATTTTTAGTCAAATTCAATTTCAATTCAATTCATACTTTATTAAAGACACATCTCAAGGAAATGTCCATAGCACAAAACGCGAAGTGAATTTGTTGACATAAAGTCATTACATTTTAGTCTGTTTTTAGTCTCAATATTTTTTCTCTTTAAACTAATTCAGTTTGGCTGATACAGGTATTGGAAATAGGAATCAAGGTGACAAGTTTTATTAAGTGTTGAAATTCAATTTAGACATAATTTTTTCCTACAACTACAAATAATTTCTACACATTTACAAACTTGCCATTCTCCAGCAGATGCGTTTCATAAAATATTTAATCATTTTGTTTTCCTCTCCTCTGACTTAAAGTGGCTGATAGGCCACTGCTGACTTTTTAGTCCCGCCTGCTCTTGTCAGTGAAAACAAAACATGCATTTTGTCACAGTTTTTATTATTGAAGATCTATTTTTATCTCCTTAACATCTTGTCTTCATAATGAAACACTAATTTTTGTCATAGTTTTGGTTATTGAAATTAACACTGCCTCATTGATATAATCCATCCCTGAGCTCATAACCCCAAAGAAGTAGTAAAGTCTTTTTGAAATACTTTTACTTGTTGTCTTGCGAAGAGTTGGATGAGATGGTACCACATCCTTATCTGTCTTTTTAAATTCAAACTGGAGCTAGGAGACAGTTAGCTTAGCATAGCATATAGAAAGCAGCGAGAAACTGCAAGTCTGACTTTGTCCAAGGGTGAGAAAATCTGCCTATCAGCACCACTAAATCTCAATAATTAACAGTCAATATCTTGTTTATTTAATTTAAGGAGTAGACACATCAAGTTGTGGTTATACAAGGCTTTTAGGGGTCGGACTATCTCTTGGCTCAGTGCTGTGATTTCGTCACTGTTAGGATGCCAGGCAAACAGCAGAGACTCCCAAAATGTCAAATTATATTCCTAACTTGAAATCCTTACTCCAGATTTAACCAAAACTTTATTCTAACCTCAATCCCAAAACCAAGTTGAAACCCTCAAACAGCCCCGAGAAGAGGTGAGGACTGTCCAAAATGTCAGCACTCCCAAAAAAATGTCCTGGCTCCCAGTGTTAAAAATAAATCTACTGGCTCCTCCTAAAGATAAAAATATAAGACCACACACACACACACACACACACACACACACACACACACACACACACACACACACACACACACACACACACACACACTGACATGTCCTTCAGAGGATACCTGTCAGCCCAGACCAGATTAGCATGCTGCTAGGAGGCAGAGAGGGCTCTGAAAGCCACCTGGACTGTAATAGACTCTGTGTACTTTCATTTACAAGAGGCCCTTTGATTTGCCCTTCCCCCCCTCCATTCATTTACTCCTTTGTTCCCTGTTCGAGATCTCTCATCAGAGTTGCCATGGCCAACAGAAAGAGCAAATTTAACAATACCGTGTGTGTGTGTGTGTGTGTGTGTGTGTGTGTGTGTGTGTGTGTTTACCCAGCCTTTTGTTTGACAAGGGAAGAGAACAGCAGATGTTTTTAAGTAATAAGGAGTCAACAATTCATAGCATGGCATATATTTTTTTACATCTGCTGCAGAGTCTCTGTGTCAGGTTCATTCGTTGCTGTAATGTTTGTGCGCTAATATCTTGAGCTTCCTCTGTTATTGAACTCATTTTTAATGACCATCAGCAGCCTGATTACTGTTTGCTATATGACTCAGGCCTGGCGCAGCCCTGAAGGTACCTGATATCTGCCTCACTGACTAGAAGCTGGTGGTCCTGCAGCCTCAGACAGGAACCTCAGCAGATGCCTGTCTGAGTTCCACCCCTCGGCTAGTTAGTCATACATTTCCCCTCATTAATGCAAATTGCCCTCAGTGTATAAGTTAGGCCCTCTTTTTCATTAAATGAAGCACATTTATTTTGCATGCACACGCATGAGCAAATGTCTGTCAGTGGGATCCTTCTGGGTTTCAGGAACTGAAACACTCGAAGGTGGCTTTAAAAAACAATATGTAGAGTAAATGGCTACTTAAATGAAATACATTACCCCCCAAGCAACCGTTTGTATATCAGTTACTCACCCTGTGTTATGTTGAATTCTTGAAGCAAACACTGCTTTTCTTAGATGCCTCCAGTGGTCGAAGAATCCAAAAATGAAGAAAATACTTCATAGGAGTTTAACAACAGCAAAACTATATCAAAACATATGCAGTATAATCCAAGTCTCATTTATCCAGTCATGGGCTCAGTACTTACCCAACAGAAACCCTTTTCAGACAGATAACTGAACTAAAAGTGATGCTCTATGCTCACTTCTAAGCCAGACTCCATTGACAACAACAGTAATTTTACCTCACTGAACACAGGAGCTGCTGGTCTACCACTGCTTTGATCGATTAGTTTGTTTGTGTTACTGTGTGACTTTGATAAATCTGAACTAACCCTTTAAAACCCCAAAGTCACACAATAAAAAAAACTAACTGATGGAGGCAGTGGTAGACCAGCAGCTCCCATGTTCAGAGAGGTAAAATGTTTGTAAATGGAGTTCAGCTTTAAAGAGAGCATAGATAAGTTTCACTTTTAGTGCAGTTCCCTGCTGGAAAGGGCTATTCAGTTGTCTCTGTCTGTTTCCTTGTTCCCCGTGTTTTCTGCTGATGTAAAATATAGATTTGTGGGGCAGTATTTGTAGCTGGTATTTTATAAAGGTTATCTGTGTGAATGCAAACCACGCTAATGATGACATGGCATGTGTAATGGCCAGACACCAGACAACTAGCTTTACATTTCTTGTGGTTTCGTTCTCCGCAACACTAAATGGAGTCTGTAGAGCAAGTCAGACAGCATTTAGCTAAACGATATTCCAAACATAATGTGTGGATTTAATGCCTACTTGCTGTACTAGATGGGATGAATTTAACTTTTCTGATGCAGCAAACCTCATGCCACAAAAAGCCTTCAACAATTGCTAAGACTTGCACTTCCCAAACTACACGCCCAAATCAACAGTGCATACATTGTACATGAACGTGTGTCATTTATTTGACACATGTGCATCAGCTTTAAGTCATGCAGGCGAGTCAGAGTCTGTCAAACAGTATCATCAGTGTCTTTCTAGTTGTTTTGTTTCAGCTCTGTTGCAACATATTTTATTAAAGAACATTAAAAGTCAAAGTGTCCTCTCCACTTCCTGTAGCCTACAGCTGCTGTCATCCTGGAGTTCATGACCATGATGGCCATCTGTCACACTGCAGTCCCCGAGCGCACAGATGGAAAGATCACCTACCAGGCTGCATCTCCAGGTAGATAACACGGTCACCAACACAGATAGTAGAATACTGACTCTGGATTTACAGCATGTTATCCTGGTTTGACCTGGTGTATAATATGTGTGCATGGATACAGTTTGGGATTGTTATTATTGCCCCAATCTTGGAACCCATCTACTATCGGTCTGACTGCGATAAACCTCTGGGGACAATATCAAATATTTCAGGAGGTTCCGATGTAGCCAGTGGATATCTGGGCCAAGACTTTCAGTTAATCTGTATGAACAGATAAAGTAGGAAATAGCTAATAAAAAGCTTATTCGTTGTCAGATGGTAGCCGATAGGTTCCAACCACTGCATTTCGGCTAATGCGTTCCGCCTCTACTCACACACTGTTTACATGTGGATCAAACTAGATTATGTCTGGTGTTAAAAAAATGAAATGTAGCAGCTAATCAGATTTAAATCAATCCAATTCAATTAATCTAACAGTGGAAAAAAAAAATGGTAGAAACCTCAGGAAGAGCAACTGAGGAGGGATCCCTCTTCCAGGACAGACAGATGTGCAATAGATGTCGTACAGAACAGATCAACTTACCAAATTTGCAGTAATCCATTTGACAAAATGAAGGGATACAGAGAGAGAACTTGAGACCACACTCTGCTAATCAAAGGAAACAATTAGTGTGAGCGCAGTTTTCATCTACATATTGATAAAAAAAAAATAATGCTACAGTGTAACGTGTTTGACTTCAAACACATGCAAGCAATAAATGCATGTGTTTGCAAGTCCATATTGCTGCAGCTGTTACTTTTCCAACTGAAACTGCACGTCCAGAATTTGCAAGACTTAAATTTGTGGCGCTGCAGCTCTGGGTGAAACTGGCCGAACCTGGCTCCAGGTGCTTTTTAAAATGCAGTGTCCTTGAGATATTTTTTTGTTGTCGAGATATTTAATTTTCCATCTAATGACCTCTGTGTCTTTGCAAATGGAACACATGGCTGCGGCCTCCAGGCAGCAGTATTTCATAAAGACATTTATATAATCATCAGTGCCGGAGAAAGAGCCAGGAATCATGTTAGAAAATAAAATATCCTGTGAACAGAATGCATGGTGTGTGTCACTCTGATTCTCTGAGCCTCGCTTTGATCCCTCAGTCTATCACATCCACACCACTGATGAGACACCTGCCAATCAATGCAAACATGCCCTTAAACAGGATTCTTTTTAACTCCACAATATCACCTCTATTAGAGGAGGTGAGATTAGCTACAGAGACTATAAGAATTTGATGTCTTTGATTTTTAAAGAATGACCGCAGCTCAACGCATTTGCACACTGGCTTCACCACTAAGACGCAGTGGGGAAAATATCGTCCTAATGAACTCTGAAAATGTCACAGTGCTTAAATGCTCAAATCTGTGATCCAAATATAAACAAAGAAATACGTCCAATGGGAGAATTTAAAAATAGGAACTGCCGAAATGATTGACAAGCCCAAGAAGTAAAACAGGCAGTAAAGGAACAATAAATGTACACAATAGAGACACTGATTGATTTAAAGGTTTTTTTTATTAACTGTACAAAGCAATGCTGCTGCTCTTCATCTTCCATTTTGCTCCAGAAAGATGACTTTATTTTTTGCCTGATTGCTTAAAACAATCATGGTCTTATGGAGCCTTGGGGTTGGAAGCAGAGCCGGGGAATAGCTGCAAAGAGAAGAGTAGTTTAGTGAACTGTAAAAAACAAGCAGAGAGCTTTTTCTCGCCCTGCAGCATCCTGATACAAGCTGGTAGCATCAGCTACCTGGTCCACAGCTCTCAGTCACTGCCCTGTGTGAAGATGTGTCCAGATGAACTAGTTTCATGTACAAAATGTGAACATGGTTCTTATCGTGAATGTCAGCTCTGGTTTTTGTGTATTTATCTGTAACATTTTGAGTTTTTTTATTTGCTTTGTAGATGAAGGAGCTCTGGTGAGAGCAGCACGAAACCTCGGCTTTGTGTTTTCTGGTAGAACCCCGGACAGCGTCATTGTGGAAATGGTAAGTTGACGGGTTTAATGAAAGGCATACAAGCTATTGTGCTGATGGATGGATCCACTTAATCTTTAATATGAGTGTCATGATGGTCTAGTGTGAGCTCAAACTAGAAAGATGACTGACAGCCTATAAGACACACTGATATATGTTTGAGGACATGAGCTTGAATAAATGTGTTTCCCACAATGCTGAACTGTTCCTTTAACCACACTGCGCACCCCAATTATTTTTTCCATGAAGTTTTAGTCTCTCTGTAGAATATCTCCAGGCAGTAACTTTAGTAATTAATTCACAATTTTTTTTTATTTTGCTCAAATGTTCCAAAACAGACCTTGAACTAAAACTAATATGCATAATGCCGAAGAGAGCTCAGTCTTTTGTATCCACACAGAAATGTAAAATGATGAACACCACTCTTGCTGAGCTGATGCAGCAGTGTGTCCTCTCCAAAGCTCAGGTCACCCATCCTGTTGTTCCCTTAATTGGCTAACCTGATGACTGCACTCAAAGAGGCGGAGGCAGAAAGGCCAAAACCATTTCCATTTTTTTTTTCCCTTCCTTGTGCCGCGAACATCTTGTCTCCAAGACGTTTGTCCGATTTCTTAACCTTCATTAGGCCCCCTAAAGCTCACAGCATCTATTTAATCACTCTGTCTTGTACCTCGCGGTCTCTACAATTAAGAAAGTTAATTGAATTTTACCTTGTTATTCTCCCTCCATCAGCTCAGCGCAGGCAACTGATAAACACATTTAAAGCGCAATTAGGGCTGATTTGAGGAGGTTGGCTTGTGCTACGTAAGATAAGTTGTCTCGGAAGAAGACTGAGGTGGAGATGTGTCTTTGTGGAGTGCATTAATTTGTCTGTCTCTTTGGATTTAGCCTGGAACGGAGGAGAAGTACGAACTGCTTCATGTGCTGGAGTTTACAAGGTAAACCACTGATAGCAGCGTTATTATTTTATTAGATATTAAGTGTACAGCTGCAGTATACTGTAATTTGTTGTCTGTAGGTGCACATGAACTATTGATTTTACTGTATGAACGTCAAATGAATTGCATGATATCAGAGTTCATCGTCCTCCTTTTGCTCTTATGATTCGTACAAATTAATCGTGTGACCCAGGTGTGATTTCCATTTCTGTGATTATTATTTTCAGCAGACATATGCGAGCTCAAACAGTTCTTGATAATTTGCTGTAGCGGCTGTTACACCTTGTGATGTGATTTCTTCTCACTTGCTTTCTCTCTTTATTCTACCCTCTTCTTCTCCTTCTTCTTCTCTCTCTTGCCTTTTTCCCTCTCACAGCGCGAGGAAAAGGATGTCAGTCATCATGCGCACCCCATCTGGGAAGATCCGCCTCTACTGCAAAGGAGCTGTGAGTGTCTGTCTCTCTCCATGGCAACGCATGACAGCCCATCACCATCATCGCCCCACACACACACACACACACACACACACACTCACACACACACTCACACATACACACGGTGTTGAACACTCTCCACCCCTTATTGCCTCTCACTGTTGTCAGGAAATCTTTTCAATGAGCGACGGCATAAAGCGAGATCACCATATTTCATACATGGGTATCTCCGCAAAATAAAGGTTATTCAAACATATTTCAGAGGAAGGCTCTCAGCTACAAGCAATGACCAGAGCAGCCTTTTTCCACAGCTGCAGCTAGAAATGTAATGGATGCAACATTACACATTCAAAAGAACATAACAATTTCAGTGCATTTTTAATGATTGGGAAACATGTTACTCTATATTCTGTTATGAGTTAGCCGTGTCAGGCTTATCAAAGCACGTGGTCTGTAACAATTTTACAAAGTTATTTAGTATGGGCTTTTCTCTTAGCAGGTTTTGTGCTGATGTTTTATTTCACCTGCTCATGTTTTAATTTTGTTTGGCATAGTTTTTATTTGGTGACAATATCAAAAAAGACATTTGCTAAATGTAGAAAAACAAATCCGCGAGATTAATACTTTCTTTTTAGATTAATGCTAAACTGTAGCCTACAGCTGCTGTCATGCTTAGGTTGAGATGAAATGAAAAATGCCCTATTAACACTGTAAGATTGCATAGATTGCCATATTGTGCACCTATTTAACAATTTATGGCAAAAAATGTCTTTGTATTTTATATATTATATGTAGTATATCAAAATCCAATCATGTTCTCTTCCTGTAGATTTAAATGAAATGAAATGAAAAATGCCCCTTTAACATTTTTAGATCACATCTCTGGTCCTGCTCTCAGCTATTTAACAATATATGGACAAAAGTCTTTGTATTGTATATATTATATATATTATATGGAAGTCCAATCCATTTTCCTCCTGTTAAACAAAAAGACTTACACTTCGCTTATGCTTATGTAAGCTAGTGCCAACCAATTTTAACCAATAATATCATTATATCTGCACATAAATACATCTGGAATTTTTAGCTAGCATAGCATGCTATGCTGTTGGGTCTTTCCTCAAACCTACAGGCCTGCTTCCTAGAATTTATTTACTTTAAGGCAGCTCCAGTTTTTTGTGCAAGGTATTTTACAGTGGACTGCTTCAGCAACTAACGTTACATGGGGCATACGATGGACTCTTTTTCTCTCTCCGTCACTGATACTGCTGTCTCTTTGAGTGTAAACCGTCGCAGCCTCTTCATGTTTATTATGACACGCCCACTTTTTCGCAGTGAAATCAAATTCCTATTAGGTGCCCATGAAGTGCGTCGGGTTTTGAAGCCAGTATTTGTAGTGGCCAATCAGTGGAATTACAACCCCTTAGTCCATCACATGATGCCATTGTGACCAAAAAGACTTTTTCCCATAGACTTACATTGGGAAAGAGACGTCTGTAAATCAGTGGATACGTTTTTTGAGCTTCACAACCCAGGTCTCAGGTCACTTAATACATCCATGATTCCTTCCAACGTTACACTGTGCCTGCCTGTCCTGTTTCACTGAAAAATATGTTAGAATACTGCAGCTAGATATTGTCAAAATGCCGTTTCATCTGGACTTCAAATGTTTTGTTTTTTATGTTAACAATACAGATGACTCTGAAAATGATTTACCCATCACAGGATCCAGCTACATTTGTTGTGTATTAATTAATTCCCCTGTAACTGCTTTGTTAGTGCATGATTTCAGTACAAACAGCTTTTTGGGATAATCTAAGTGGAAACAGAAAAGGCAACAGAAAGAGCCGGATCCATCCTGAGAACAGTCTTTTGTGCAGCAGCCCAAGTTCAGGCAATTCCTTTCTTTCCACTCCGGGTGTCAATAACAAACGAGTGTTTGTTTCCCTTCAGGACACTGTGATCTACGATCGCCTGGCAGACAGCTCTAGGTACAAAGAGATCACATTGAAGCACCTGGAACAGTTTGCCACTGAGGGTGAGTGGACGAACATCGCCCCCTGTCTGCCAAAAGTAAAACATCTCTTAGGATGCTTCTAACTTACAGTATGTGCTCCCCACATTTCTGTCTGGTCATTATCACTGCTTGATCATCTGCGTCAGCAGAAGACGCAGTTTTTTCCCCTTAGAGTTTATCCTCATATGTCATTACTAATGAGCAGTAAATTCTAACATGTTGAAGGATTATTAATCCAATGCAGTGGAGCTGAAAAACACTGCATCAGAATCTCTCCTGTTTTTTTCTGTGTTCATACTGCCCCCTTGTGAGACACCAGCAAAATGATGTCATTGGGAATATTTGATGTTGGCTAAATATAGCATCCAGAACAGATTGTAAAGATCTCCAGTCACTGTAATGTGGAGAGGCCTGAATAAAATATAGCAGCCTTTATCTTGCTGACAAGATTAAAGAACTATTAATAACTACATACTTAATCTCTCTTAAATATATCTATAACTCTGAAATGTATTCAGGTGTTTGGACTTCCAGTTAACGACACAGTTACTGATTAACATCATATGCATGTTATTTAAATCCAGATAAAACTGTGTCTGAATCATGTTTATCCTGCTTAGAATACAAGACATATATAAAGCAAGTGTCTAGATGGGATTTGCTGCATTAACATAGTATCAGGTAAGTTATTGCGGTGTGTTAGCTGCTGGGGAATAAATTATACCTGAATACGTGTAGACGGTCGATTTCCATCTGTTATCTCCAGACAGATGTTAATAACTCAACCTGAATATGATATCAAATGCAATATCATATCATAATAAATATGCACAAGACAGTACGTTACACGTCCAACAACACATAATACCACAGTGTAACACATGTCAGCTGTAGTCAGCTGCCAGCCATGCTGTGTTGTGTTCTCCATGGCAACCACCCACCCTGTTCTTTTAAAAGGTCAGCACCAGGCTGCACCAGCTCTGTGTAAGTTCTCTCCTAAGTCAGGATTTAAAGTCGACACTAGAGACTAACCACTAGTTAGTTTATAACTAAATCAGCTACTAGAATTGGTTGCACAACGACTGCTCAGGGCTAAACGTAATAAGTTTAGGTGTAAAGTCATAACTGAGGCAAGTGGCCATATATATATATATATATATGTATATATATATGTGTGTGTATAGCACATTTCAAAACAACCGCAGTTGACCAAAGTGCTGCACAAAATAAAAAAATGACACCCAAATATAAAATGTACACAAATAAAACTGTTAAGAACAATCACAAATGTGAAAAGATTATAAACTACTAAAATATTAAAACCACTACAGACAACCAAAGGCCATTGAAAACATAGATGTTTTAGGATTTGTCTTAAAAGTGTCAGTGGTGGGGGGAGGATTTAATTGAGAGTGGGAGGCTATTCCTCCCATTCCTCCCACTTTGAAAAACATTGTTCACAGACTCCCTCCAACAATGCAGTTAAAGTATGTACAGTATAAGAATAAAAATAATAATGAAATCACACTAGTAAAAAGAAAAAGATGTCAAGGTGTGCATGTTAAGATACAGGATAAAATATAACAAATAAAATATGAAGTAAAGTAGTTGCATGAATAGACGGGTGTCACAGGGATGTAATGTAGAAAAATGTGCACATGCACAACAGGAGTGTAAATAAATGTGTATATTAAGAGGTGAAAACAGTTCAGTTTAAGATGTTAAGTATGCCATTCAGATAGATCTGTGCAGTGTAACTGTTGGTGACCCCCTCGTGATCAAAGATAGAGTTTCATCATCACAGTTTCATCGTGAGCATTAGCTTTCTGACTGGCATGAGCCACATGGAATCGAAGCACATGCTTGTAAGCTTGATCGATATTGAAACATAAACACAACCCTGGGGGCATGTGTAACTATTTAGTTGTTTCTGAGAGTTATGTTGTAATGGTGCACTTGTTTTTTTTTAGTACGAATAAACCACAACTTAGTGATTATTTACATTCTGACTAGGCTAAGTTGGAACATACTTTGAGCTGCTGCAGCAAGCTGCAGGACATAGCACTGCTCTGGAATGTACGGGAAAGCTTAAGAAATAATTAAATGATTTAA
Organism: Epinephelus awoara; assembly: GCA_035609425.1. Taxonomy (NCBI): domain Eukaryota; kingdom Metazoa; phylum Chordata; class Actinopteri; order Perciformes; family Serranidae; genus Epinephelus; species Epinephelus awoara. The sequence continues at coordinate 31,543,165 of CM069299.1, read as the reverse complement.
GTCCATGTCATAGTATTTCTTCAAGTACACAGTGAGGAGGTCACCAGCAGCTACTGCCTGTATCTATCTGAATGACCCACTTAACATCAACTACAGAGCTTAGTGTCGTCTGCAATTCAAGGTTTTGATGTTTGTGTTGTTGTTCTCCTCCTCCAGGGCTGCGGACCTTGTGCTTTGCTGTGGCAGATGTCAGTGAGTCGTCCTATCAGCAGTGGCTGGAGATCCATCACAGAGCCTGCACCTCCCTGCAGAACAGAGCCCTGAAACTGGAGGAGAGCTACGAGCTGATAGAGAAGGTGTGCAAAGTGTAGAACTGATATTTGTTTGTGTGGTATCAGTTCCTGTGAAAATAATGAACATTTCATCGTGGAATCGAAGTGAGAAGCAATCATTCTTGATCTCATTACACCCTGCATTTACTAACTGTTACGTACAAGGTTCATACAAAACATTTCTATATAGGCCTCTGTTAGTTAGCAGAAAAAAAAAACTCAGCCTGGGCATAGACTCAAGGCCTCCTGTGTAACTAACGGGGTCGGTGCAATCACACCTGGGAAAGTGAAAAAGTGTAAAAAAAAAAAAAAGTGTGTATGTGTGAGGGAGATTCAAGGTTTCACCAGCAGGTAGAATTGGTGTTACTGTGAGGTGGGTCTATGAGGAAGCGCTAGTCAAACACAGGAAGCCACAGTCGTAAATCAACCACTTGGCACGTTCCTCACGGCTGCTCCCGGCCGCCCAAAACAAATGGAGGCAATCAATCATGAAATAAACATAAAAGCTTTCAGGGAGGAAAATGTAATGTGCATTGCTTAATGGGCAGAGTGTGGCACTGATGCTGCCAGGGTTTGGGGTTCATTGCTCCTTGGGGCCACCCGTATTTAACAATGCACACAGTCACGCCACACGGGGGCACAATGGAGTCACGGTGAAATTTGACAGAGACATTCCAGCACTGTGTGAGATCAGTCATCTGAAGTTACTCCTTCACATCAAAATGCTCCAGTGTGATCACTTCTGTGAAAGGAAAATTCACGAACTTCACTGATTTCTGGAATACTTGCACTGTAACCACCAGTAACTGGACAACATTTCTCAGGTGTGTTGATTGCAACAGATAAATCTTTCAGTCCTGTGGTCTCCTGCACTGCTGCAAAGTTATAGCTTCTCTTATTTAACATCAAAGGACTCATTATAGAAAAATATCCTAACTGTTGCTCCTTTCTTCAGTTTCAAAAATAGGAAAAGGTGCAGTTCCTATCTCCTGACTCTTCTATCCAATAGAAAGGACATTAAACTGTTTGCCGTGGTCATTTGACTGACACAGAAGAACATGGTGATTGTTGTTAGTTGTTATGGTGACGACACACGTCAGCGGGGCTGTAAAGTTTGTCACACAATCTCTAGTTTGGGAACTCCGTTTTGGCCTATTTTTACAACTGTTTTCCTTATTAAACAGAAAACACAGACAGCAATCCAAGCTTCTCCCTTTCACCAAATTATGACTAACCTTAACTTAATAGCCTTGTTAACTTATTGTAAAACACACTTCATTTAAACTCAAAATAAAACTCCTCAGAACCACCTTAGTCTTGTTAGTCATCTAATTAGGTGCTCCACTGTTCCAACAATCACTGACTGTGGTCTGGTTAAAATAAACCCTTAATTCACAGAGTTAGCTAAAAAAAAAATACGCCGATCTGCACGCTGTGTATCTCAGCACTGTATATGTCTCAGCTGTCCACTGAGCAGCGCCTCTCACTTGCTCAGCTACAGTAACGATACATCGTGTCAGCAAACATGTAATTAACAGCAACAATCACAACAGGAAAATAACAGTTAGGGTGATATTTTACAAGTAACAGATCATTGCTCATTTGCAAATTTAACATCACAACTCCACTGCGTGTTTGGTTGTTAGCCCACTGCAATGACAAGGGCTTGCTATCATGGAGTGCGAGGAGTCAGAGGCACTAATTGTGTTGGTAGAAGAGAGGAGACCCCACCCTTTAAGGGAGTTTTCTTCTCACTTACTTAAATGTATTGTTAATTAAAATGAATTAATTCATTTGAGTTATTTATTTAAGTTTAAGTGTCATCATACATTTTAAGTAGGCTTTCAGTCATTAATGTTTAAACATGTTTATGTACTATCAAAAAATCTTAAATGTCATCCTTAACTAAGATAAGATAGGATTTTAGTCTTAACTTCTGACTTAGATTATTGTTCGTCCACTAGCACCAGACAGCATCTACCAGCATTTGGCCAGTCACTGGTGTTACAGTCGCACCCTGGCTTGAGGGTTGAAATCCTGATCCAAGTGGTTCTTGTATCATAGTCCACACAGAGTGCCTTCAACAACAAGCACATGAACAATAGAACAATTCACATCAAACAGGCTCATAAGGACTCATCAGCTCGGGTCATGTTCCTCCCCAGGCAAAGTTCTCCGTGCTGTGTGGTTCAGCAATGATTAGAGAGGACAGAGCTACAGATGTATAGGCAGCACGGCTCAGGTCACGACTTAAAGAGCTTCCCCTGCCTTTCCTCTGCTGCTGGCTCCTGTCTCCCCTCCACCCCTGGGTCTCGTCAAATCTTTGACCCCGTCATGGGCCCATATGAGCCCACAACCCACCCAAAAGAACCACCAACGTTCCTGGGAAAAAAAACCCTCCAACAGTATTTTGTGGGTGTTTTTGTGTGGGAGAGATCGTGTCTGCAGATGTACACACACACAGAGGCACAGTAACTGATCCAAAACCTCTTAAGCCCGTGGTGGTTTTTCTGGGTGATAAACAACAGCAGCTGATGAAGGGAAAAACACGAGTGAGTGAGTGAGTGACACAATCCCGGTTCACATGTTTCTCTGACACATGACGTTTCAAAGGCCTTCCTCTGCTGTGACCGCCACTTAGAGACTTTTTTATTGACCTTATTTTTTCTGTCTTTTTCTCATTTGTGGTGTAGAACCTGCAGCTGCTCGGGGCCACAGCGATAGAGGACAAGCTCCAGGATAAGGTGCCCGAGACCATTGAGACTCTGATGAAGGCGGACATCAAGATCTGGATCCTGACAGGGGACAAACAGGAAACAGCCATTAACATTGGTACGAGTCAGATGCAGTTTTATGAAGTTGGGAGACTCACAAGGGGCCAAGTTATCTGGACGTCTACTCTTAGTATGGGGCTAGCTCCAAAAACACTGGATCCGACATTAGACTACTATGTTAGCTGATTTGCTCACCAGCTACAGTAGTTCACTAATTACCCATGTGAGTATGAATAAACTGTGTGGTTTTATTGTCACACAGAACAAACAGTGAAATCCTGGTTGCTTGTTAGCTAGCCAGCTAGCTTAGCCATTTGACTGACAAGCACTCACAATGTTCACTGGTGGCTAGTGTGTTAGCTGATTGGTCACCAGATACAGTGGTTTGACTTTTTTTTAGTTTAAAGATAGTTTTTGGGGCATTTTTTAGCCTTTATTTGATAGGATAGAGGATTTGATAGGAGAGAGGGGGAGTGACATGCAGCCAAGGGCCACAGGCTGGAGTCGAACCCGGGCCGCTGCGGCAACAGCCTTGTACATGGGGCACCTGCTCTACCACTAAGCCATCGTCACAAAGAAAAACACTAAATCCTGGTAGCTAATTAGCAAGCCAGCTAGCTTGGCTAGTGTGTGTGGCTATTGTTTGCTGGTGGCTACCATATTAGCTGATTAGCTCACCAGCTACAGTAGTTCTTCAATTAACCCAGCGAGTATGACTAAATTATGGTGGAGAGGATGGTGGATAGCATGACACCCGGCTGCCAAGCGGGAAATTACTACAGACCCCTGTTCAAGACTAACAAACAACTATTGTGTTTTCTAGCAACATCTGTGGCATTTACAATGACAATTGTGGCACCAGAGCAGAGTATTTTAGGTCAAAACACGACCTTTTACGATCCATAACCAAGTGGTTTTTGTGCCTAAACTTAACCACAGAACTGTTTCAACATAGCCACTAGGTAATAATGTACAAATGCTAGATCCCGTTACTGTGCAGAAACATACAATGCCAACATTTATCCTGGGGATTATGTTGCTTCCTGCCTCCTAAATGCCCACTTCTGTCAAAATCCAATCCTCCAGCTGGTAATACAGGCTGTCTGTTAAAAAGTTAAGTCTCAAAACTAAACTGAGATATAACTGTCATATCCACTGCACAGGTTGGCTCGACTTGATTAAACTCACTTCTGGTAACAGGTCCTTTTCTCCAGTGGTGTAGTGGAGGGTATATGCAGGTAAATGGGTTGTACTCAACTTTTTTGCTTATTGTTAACAGTATACCCACCTATCAGCCAAAAAGCTAATGAAATATATAGGAAACTCTATCCACTTCCTCCTGGGTAACCTGCCTGTCTTCATATTATTACACTCAACTCATCAACAGCCACAACACCACTGCTTTTCTCTTTCGTCTTCCACCGTGGATAGAACTGCAGTGCAGTGTTTTAACTTTGCCTTCTTGTATCAGCTCAGCTCACTTAGAAGAGTAGCAGTTACTATTTACAACTTTTGTCAATAAAAACAAAAAAGGGCAAGTCGAGTTGAGTAGAGCCGTGCAGAACCATGCAGTGGAGATGCAACATTACTTGTCGTTGTCAGTATACTGAACTTAATATGTAAGATTTCCCCTTTCATGCAAACTTATTTAAATTCTGTTTACATCCACATGTTCCCATTAATATGTGTGCCTCATGACATGCCCTGCTTGTGCACTTGGCCTGAAATCAGATGAAAAGTCACTGGTGAACCTGTGATTGATTGTCTGCCAGACTCTTACAGGTACTCCAGTCAGACCTGTGGTCATTCTTCACCCAGCAAGACAAACTACTGACAGGCTGAATGCTTCTCTGTCACACATATCTAGTAAAAGCATCTGTCGCAGAATGCTAGATGATGTATGAGCACGCTGCACTGACATGAAATAAATAACAGGCATGTGTACACAAGGAGGCAGCTCTCACGTATCTGGCCCCTCCAGAGGTTTAAGCCTTGCAGATGTTATCAGAAAGGTGAATGACGAACTATGGTCCACCAGTTCAGTTTCCTTAATTGGCCTTGGTGTCATGGCTCTCACATGTGGCTTAATATGATGAGCGACTCTACCTTGAATATAGCCGAGCTTTAAACACGAAGTCCAGAAAAATAGATATGAAAAGTACCTCCGTTTGTGGCTTTACCTACCACTGTGGCCTGACTGAATCAGCCCTTTGTGCCCACAGTGCCCAGATGTGAGGGAGCTCCGCAGAAGCACATGCTCACTCCAAGTATTTTTACAGGACCGCCGTTTGACTAAGTTGCTCTTTAAAATCTCGGCTCAATATTGACTTTGTTTTTTACTATTTTCCTCACTGAAATACGATCCTCATTGCCAGGGTTAATGGTGCACCTTTTGCCACATTGGACTGGTGAATTAAACCAATTAAGTTTAGATTATTCTACATTTCAAGGTGGCCTAAACCACCCAAGTGCCACTCCTGGCACAGAATATTAAGTATAAATGCAGCTGAGTTTACTTATTTTTTACATATTTATGATATTAAAGCATGGCAGATCCTATTAAAGACTGTAAAGACTCTTACTGTTTCACTGTGTTCCTCATCCTGAACTATCATAATAATAATAACCATGACATAATGTGCAGTAACTACTCTGACATTGTGTCTGACTGCCTGAGGAAAGAGACATGTTTGCTCTGGAACACGCTCCCAGTGCTGTGAGCTGTTTTTTAAAGGGAGTTTAACATATGTAATGCTAAGGACACGTTTAGACTCCCTGAAAAACTTGGTTGGGCTGGTTTTACAGGATGCTGCAATGCATGCTTCAGCAAGATCCATGACTGTCTCAGCCTGTGAGTGCACATTCACACTTTATATGATAACCTGCGTGGACCTTTGTAAGATTTCAGAGCAAAAATCCTGAATCATTTTGGTATGAAGAAGTTGGGCTGACTGGCACAGTACAGGCCAGTTTTGTTCCTAAGCTCGGAAAATTAAGCAAACTAGACTAATACATGCATACAATGTGACACCATTTTATTTGATGTATGTCAAGTATTAAGACATACAGTCAACACTATTCATGTTTTCCTGTAATTTGTGTATTTTATCTCACACCTATGTATGTGAAATCGATAGTCTGCTTTGTAATCCCATCTGGGCTGGGCATCTAATGATATAAGATACTACATCAATATCGATATTGATATAAGATACTACAGCGATACTAAATCATCTGAGTAGATTTTTGTTGCTGGACATAATTCAATCAATATAAATGCACCGCTTCGATGGAGACGAACTGAATTTGTGCTTCATTGCGCTGCGCTGCAAAAGGGCTGAAAATTAGCGTCTAACCCCGCACCAGGGTATCATGTTTCCATCACTACAGATTTGGGCCAATTAGAGCTGGAGCCAGTGAATACTCGTGACTACTGCAGAGTCAGTTGTCCCGGGAATGAACGCTGATTGCGACCTTTCCCACCGAAGACAAAAGCCAGATGTTTGTGGGTGTTAGTCGTTCTTTTTTCCAGTGGAAAAGGGGCTTAAGTGTGTACTTGTAAATAGATGATCACAAAAAGTTGGGTTTGAGTTCTCCTGTAGGTGTAGTCTTGAGGTTAAGGCAAATATAAGGTTAATAAACAGCTTGGTGACGGGTGAAATACCAAGTTTTTAGGGAGTCCCAGAACAGGTCAGAAGTAAATAAAAGCTCACGTTTCTCACTTTATTGACACTATCACAGATGAGAAGCACATAAACAATGCTGTGTAAAATTTGTCCAGAGGGTGCATCGCTACCTTTTAACAGAGCGACACACAACACCTTATCTGCCCACGCAAAAATACTTTCCCACCTACTTCACCAAGTGCAGCCATTATATTGTGGTCCCTGTTCTTCCTTCCTTCCAAAATCAAGAGTTTGCTCTGTAGCTAACCTTTGTATCTTTTAATTGTTGCTCCCGTCGCAACATTTGAGATTACTCTGACTCGAGTGTCCCTGCTACACATTCCTCAAGTCCTGTGGGAGCAGTGTTTAGTTCCGCCTGAGATGGAGAAAGGCCAGGAATTCAACTTTCTCTGGTGAAATAAAAAAGGGGCAGTTTGGCCGCAGTCAAATGAGCTTAAGGTAAACACATTAAGCGGAAGGGCTGTGGCAGGAACTGACGAGGGGGAAGGGAGCAGAGACAGTGTTGAGATGGGGAGACATTTTCCTCACATTGGCAAATTTTTGGACGTTTGCACCTTTGCACTTAAGAAAACAATCTGCCAGACCCAGACCCCAGCCCTGTTTGGTTTTGACTCTGGAGGTGAAACCCTCTCATTTCCTCACACTAGGCCCCCTCCGTGTGTACTGTGTGTGCATTATTGTGTGTGACGGCGTGTTTTTTTGTGCATAATCTTATCTCAGTTTCACTCACAGAAAATGCCACCCATGAATTCACAAAACATGGGCTTTGTGGTAACCCTCTTAAAGAAACTAAAATCCCTTTCCAGACAGAAGCAAAGTGTTGAAGCCCACAAATATTCGTGTGGTTTATGCCACAGATGGCAGCCCTTTCATACGGCCACGGTTTGAAACTGAAGGCTTCAGTCTGGGTTCGAGAAACATTTCTGTTTTCCCCAATGGGAGGCTCCCTCTCCCACCTTGCTGGTGACCCTGAGCATCTGTCCCAGCCAAGAGCTGAGGGGAACGCTCCCCAGAGGGCCATGCTGGGTAACTCAGAGTTGTAACTGCCTATTAAAACAGGAAACTGACAAACTCTTGTAAACCAAACTCATTAGTTATGTCCCGAGACACTGGCTGTGAGCTGTAACATTTTAATTGGTGTCCCTTTCAATGTATTGCTACATAATTATTACCTCCCTCCCTGGTTTGTTTTTATTTTGTTTTCTTCTCTTTTATTTTTAGTTTTGTCTGTTTAATCTGTGTTTGTGCCCCAAGAGGCTTAATAAATCTAAAGTAAACTACAATTTGATAGATTAATTAATTTGAAGTATTTCCTGCTTATTTTCCAGTGTTTCACAGTCCTCTAAATTTACTCTGTATAACACTGAAGTTCATGTTCTGTCTTTCTGTTTTAGGACATTCCTGCAAACTACTGACCAAGAACATGGGCATGCTCGTGATCAATGAAGACACTCTGGACGTGAGTAATCAGCATTTTGCTTATCCACAAATTCACTTCCTTGCATACAGAACTGAAAACCTCATCAAAGCATAAAAAGCTCACCAGTGTTTCACAAAATGTTTTACTAAAGGCCCGTAAACGTTTTTTTGCGGCCTCAGATCCATTATTTTCAATGTAGATGTGCGGAAGGGTCACTGTCATGGTGCGCCTGTTTTTCAGAGCACGAATACTCCACCCTGAGATTTATGTTGTGTTCACACTTCAAGCGACACAGCAACAGGCTACATATCATTTTCAATAAAAGCTGCTAACGTGAAGCCAGAATCTGACACCTGATATGTGTCGCTGCGGACAGATGTGACCCTCTACAAATCAAAGTTGAGCTGGCCTGGACTTTTTTTGTTAGTGTTAACCAATCACATGTTTTTGTTTCTAGCTGTGGTACTGTGTCATTTAGCTTAGTTAGCTGATGCTATGATAGCTTTATATGTGAAATATGATGTTAAAATAAGGCTCAAATATCGATCAAAAGCATAGATACCGTTTGGCCAAATACGAACTTAAGATGGAGCTCAGTCGAGTTACTTTGTGGCAAGCAGCAGACTCACACAAGCCTTGCCACGACGTAACCACGTTAATAAGCATTTGAGCAGCACTCCAATGACTACTTGGTGATAAGGTAGGCCATCATGCTGTTGCTGTGTCGCTCAGAGTGTGAACACAGCGTAACAAACTCCTGAGTATCATTGCAAAGTTAGTATCAATACTGTACTTTTTTTTTTTTTTTTTACAGTAATTCCCATGTCCTCTCTGTACATTCTCTGCAGTTCATATCAGTGTTTTCTACATTTAAAGATGAATTAGAGGTCACGACTAATAATTGCTCAAAATATTTGACAAATGTCATTCATGATTTTTTAATATCTTGACAGATTTTAATCAGAATATAGAACAGTATACTAAATTGATTAACAACTTGACACCTATTATATTTCTATAATAGTTTAAGTAGTTCATTAGTCCTGATTTTGAGGGTAAATATGACATAATGAGGACATCCATGAGCTTAATAATCCCCTGATCTCGTCACCCAATCCCTGTGTAAAAAGCCGTCTCGAGTCTGAAAGGATGAGGCCTCAGGGAGCCTCACACACACACACACACACACACACACACACACACACACACACACACACACACACACACACACACATACGCACACACACGCTACTCCACATCCCAAATCTGCCTTTAACATCTTTAAGACACCCAGCAGAGAAGTCTGTTGACCCCCCGGCAGGAGAGCCGTGTCTGTTGTTTCTGAGATTGAAAAGGGCAGGTCCCCGCACTTCCAGCAGGAGAAAGCTAAGCAGAGGAGCCACAGATGGAGGAGAAACCTGACTGGGTTTAGTTTGTCGGACAAGCAGGGGGGATATGGCGAGAAGAGGTGGGCGAGGGAGGGGAAAGCAGCAGGGGGGGTGTTTGTGGGTGATGACGGACGGCCTTCACTCTGTCAGCCCGTCGTTAAGCGTGATAAATGAAGTTGAGGTAGAAATTTGGGGGTCGGTGCATTCATAAAGCATGCGGGCCGGCGCTTTGAAATGTCAGCTCTCATTCTCCTGTGGTTGAACAGATGCTTACATAAGGCAGTTTGTTAAAACGCGAAGGGAGAGACCTCTCCGCCAAGACTGAGGAGGCACAGTGAACAGAGGAGCAGGCAGCAGGGCGGGTAACTCTGAGTGCTCTTGTGCTGCAAAAGAGAGTAATTGGAGCATGTCTTCCCTCTTTGCTGTGTTTACAAATGGTTATCAAAGGGAGGACAAAGTTTTAGACATCCTCTGTGCTAAATCTTAGTATAGCTGATATTCCCAGAGTTAAAGTTGGTCTCAAAGGTGGGATTGGGTCATTGTGAACAGCTTTGTCTTCAGTGGGTGTGTTTAATCATTTGGAGAGCTAACAGAGCTGCATTAGTGTATGAATCTTTATAAAATCACAGTTAGATTTTTTCTGTTAAAAAAGGTCATTCGTGTAGTTTGATTATTAAAAACAGTGGAAAAAAGGTCAGAAAATTAATAAAATAAAAATCCAGGGGAAAATGAGATTTAAAAAAAGTATAATTTATAGTGCTTACTTAGGCTTTCACTCAGACAGTTGTAGGTCAGAAAAGTAACGGAAAAATGTGTCCACCCACTTCTAACTGAGCTGGTAGGTCTCCCTTTGTGGGTGGCTTCAAGCCTAAAGACAGCTGATGACATTACATTCACACAAATGTCCAGATTCCACATTATGAGTGTCACGTCCTGTTGGCTCTATCACTGAAGGCTCTATATCAACAGTGGAGCTCAGTCTTTACGGGACGCTCTTGTAGGTTTCTGAATGGATGGCACATACCCATTCCAAAGCCAAACACTAGCCAGTCACATAGGCTAAACTGCTCATTATAGCCATAACAAAGAGGCTTTAGGAGGAGACATGTAGCATTAGCGCTAAAATTCCTCAGTGGAAATTAGGGGGGGAAATGGCCGCTCTGCTTGAGGAAATGGTAAACTTTGCTTATCGCAGTGGGTGATGAATAGATTATGTCCCAAACAAGGTGAATTCTTTCTCATACACATGGTAGACTGGCTCATAAGAAGCACACACACACACACACACATGCACTCGCACTGAGATGTCATCTAACATCACTCTGTTAACTGAGATGGATAGGATTTAATTTTTGCTCTCTGGTTGAATATAGATATCACAAGCTGACCTGTGTGTCTTTCTCTCACACACACACATACACACACATGCCCGCCCACTACTCGCCATCTCGTGCTGTTTTACAGACCCCATCAGGGATGGTTAAGTCCTCGCAGCTGCTCTCTGCTTGTATCCTCTTGCTCAGTTTCTCTCCTCTGTTAATCCATCATCTCTTTCTGTGCGTGTCTCTCACTCTCCTTCTCTGGCTTTGTGAAACGTAAAGCCCCTTTCTCCAAATATTTCCTTTAAGCTGGGGTTTCAGAGTTTTGTTATGCCAAGCGAACGTTGCCTGGTCCCCCTGGTACAATCTGACTGCCTTGACATATCTGACCTCGACACCAGGCCGGACCCCTCCCTCCCTCAGCGCTGCTAATGGCCACCATTTTTTAATGATTACAGCTGTTTGAGCATCTGCATGGCACATTAGGTTTGATACTTTGCATTTTATCATTGCTCTGTGTCTGCCCATCGAAGTCTGTCTTTTTGAAGTCATTCTTAAAAACACTTTTTACCTCTACGTCCTTATTGAAATTGTTGCACATGTATTACGTCTACCTGCCCCTCAGATAATGGTTACACACAGGACTGGTTTTATTTTCAAATGGCTTCACCATCTGTGGGAAGATGATTGAATGATGAATACAATGATGATCTCACCACTCCATCCATCCACTCCACATGCCCCTATACCAGGACAGTAAATCCTCTTGTCAGTCTCATATTTATTGCGTTTCATCATCACTCATCATCATCGCTGTATATATAGTATAAGCAAACACGATCCATTCTCAGAGCTCGTCTGTGTTATCACCTCATAGCCACGGTCTGAGTTTAATAAGCACTGGAAACATAATAAATATCTAAAATATGAGGTGCAGCTGCTCTGCAGCAGTTTGAGAGCGGACAGATCCGTCTCATCTATTTAACTCTAACGTGAATAGGAGACAAGCAGTGTTGAAGGAGCTACTTTGAAAGCATAGATTTGCAAGCAGCCATTACTTCACATATTAAAAAAAAAAAAAGATCACAGTGACAATGTACATATATTAACTCATAACAAATTATTATACAAAGAGGTTACATGCCTGCAAAATAAAATGAAACAAAATAAAATAAAATAAAGTGAAATAAAGTAAAACAAAAAAATAAATAAAATAAAAACAAATAAAATGAATGAAAATAAAATAAAGTAAAATAAAATAAAATAAAGTAAAACAAAGTAAAATAAAATACAGTTAAATAAAATTAAATTGTGCCACCTTGCTCCTAGGTCATACATTAACAAAACAAAACAAAATACCGTACGATGAGAAAGTATAAGGAATGTCGGCTTTGGTTTTGTACCCAATGTCCGTCAGTCACACACCGTCTTTTAGTCCAGGTGGGCGTATTGCACTAACCAGGATTACTTAGTTAGCCAGGTAACTTCCAAACTTCTGTAGAGTAGAGAAGCAATGGTGAAATAAAATTATAAAAAACATTCTGTAGTTAATGACACAAATTGCAAAAATGTACTTAAACGACTTGAATCACTTTGCAAATATGAATAGTTCACTCTCCCCAACACTAGAAACTAGATGAATATTTACAGCCTTGATTTAAAAGCTATTAGTGCATTTTGGCGTTGCTCTGTGACACCAGCAGTGTCAACGCACAGTTAACAAGTTAACGCACAGATGGTGTTTCATCTTTAAAATGCATCATATAAGCAGAGAAAAAGACTTTTCTTGTGTGTCACACTACAGCAGATAGAATATAAATCTTACTGTGAGTCATTATCAGCCTCCATTCATCTTCAATCCTCCTGTGCCTACGAAAAAAGAAAAAGAAAATCCAAAGAAATGGCGGACGAGGAAAAAAATGATGTCGTAACATTTGCAATTAATTTTGTAATTAACCATTGAAATGTTACTTATGTAGCACAGGGTTTATTTTCATTTAATTAAAAATATATTTTCTTACACTCCATCATTGTATAGCGATCTGTTGTTCATAAAACATCTGAGTTTACTTCACAAACATTATTAATCTGTAATCCACAGATGTTAATGTGCACTCATTTAATCTAACAACAATGCATATCTCCTCTAGCAACTATAACACTACATTATAATGACTAATGACACTAATTAAATTAACATTCCTGACGTGTTTTTTCCATCACACAGAGAACAAGGGAAACACTCAGCCACCACTGTGGAATGCTGGGAGATGCCCTCTACAAGGAGAACGACTTTGCTCTCATTATTGATGGAAAGACTCTCAAGTACGCCCTCACATTCGGAGTGCGACAATACTTCCTGGACCTCGCCCTGTCCTGTAAAGCTGTCATATGCTGCAGGTAAGATTTACTCCCGAGACAATAAAATAAAACAGACACAATAAATTCCGCTGACCAAAATGAAAGACTTCTGCACTGGAAAAACACATACTATACCGTACTGCACACTAGTCACAAGGTAAAGTCATTTTCAAGTATCCATTGTAATGCAGCAGATCAAAAAATATTTGAAAAAAATCTTAAATTTTCCACTTTTTACAGTGTCATAAAAATGCGTATTTTTCTGACCAATAGCCCCAAACCCAAAGATGATTTTACAGTGATATGAAACAGAGAAACGAAGCAAATCCTAACAAACGAGAAACTTAAAGTCAGTAATGTTCAGACATTTTAGCTTCAAAATGAAATTAAATTAAAAGCGCAGGTACACTGTTGACCTGCCCAGGCCACATAAATAATACAAAGTACTTAAGTACTCAGGCAACCATGACGGGGCCTGAGCCCAGAAATCAGCACCATGTTTTCAGAACAACAGCAAACCCTCATGACTCAGTACATTACGTAAAAGTCGTATTTATTTTTCCTTCACCTCTACCTGCCTTTGCCTCGTGTGCACTCTGCGGGCACTGAGAGACACCAAGAGATGAATGAGGCCTCTTAAACCTCGAGGAATATAAACAGGAACAATTTCACAGCTTGAGACAGACACGCAGTTTATGACATCATCTCTGGGGACTTTCTCTGTACTGTACGCTATCCCCAAACCTCTGGTACTGTAAGAGGAAGCTCCTGTGTGGGAGGCTATAGATGTTGCTGTCAGCGTGGGCATAAAGTTAAATTTGAGGTCTTGTAAAGGAAGAGTTATAAGTTGTGTCACAACCATCAACTCATGGAAGCATCTGAAGCTCAGAGGGGATTTTGTGAGTCTGAGACCGAGCTTTAGAGGTGACCCTCTCTTTATGCAGATGCTGTAAGTTATTCAAAGTAACACTAGTGATCTTACAGCACAGCCTGACCACTGTCCAACTTGTTGTTGTTTTTAAGGCTCAGATTACCAAACCAACAGACCATGTTAAAAGAAAGAACAGACTCAAATGAAAGCAGAATAGAACAATTTCATGATTGTCCTATTGACATCAAAACTCCTCCACTTCCTTTGAGAGAATAGGCGTCGGTTTGCCTTCTGACAGATGCTGTCAGTGTTCACATCAAATTCAACTTGTCATCTAAGACAGTGCCGAAAAACTTTAACTGCTGCCACTGGCTCCCCCTTGATTACACAAGGAGCATGCAGGCAGGGCCTCCTCCGAAAATCAATAAACGTGTCATTGGTCTTAGACTCATTAATGTGGAGGAAAGACTGGTCACACCAATTAACAAATTCATCCAGTACTGGGCCATGAACATATTCACCCTCTTTGAAGTTTTCATGTGCTATTGCATTAGAACAGTACAAAGTAGATTTAATGTCTTTTTTTACCCTGACCAACAGAAAAAGGTCTTTTTAATGTCAAAGTGAAACAGATTACAGACCTTTGACAGGATGAGATTGGAGACTGTGCGTACAACAACAGCTGCCAGCTGCTTCACCAGTCTCAGCTTTATCTGTTTTCACTCCGACATCAAAAGCCTCTTTTTCTGTTGAGCAGTGTCTAAAAAAGTCACATTGAATCTACTTTGATTTAATGTTGGTAGACAAAAACATGAAGACCTACAACTTCTGTAGGCTTCCTCCGATACACATGCTACCACCAGCTGCCTCCCATGACTCACGAGAGCTTGAACATGAAGGCTAATGCCACATTTCCACTGCATGGTACAACACAGCTCCACTCAACCCAACTCTGCCTTTACTGGATTTACTTCAGTAAAGGTTGTGGACACAAGCTACTGGGGATTAAATGCAGTCTTTACAAGTGCTTTATTTCCTCTGCCGCCTGCTTTTTTCCTAATTCTTAAAGGTATACTATGCAGGAATTGTTGGATACTGTTAGTAAACAGTATGACCAGCTATAATAATGAAAATGAAAGTCAACCCCAGATACTCTTTGCTTAATGTTTTGTCTCTTTATATTTTTGCATATTTTTCAGCACTGTGTCTGCAATTTTCATAGCTTCCTCTTGAATACGTGCTGCTCACACTCGAGCACCTGGTTGCTACCTTTTTATAAAGTCCCGATCTTACCTGCACGCTGTGACACGGGTTTTCTAAACACTGTAACATAAAAAGACAAAAATGAAATAAATATGGTGCCACACGTTTCAAGTGGCCATAAGTGATGATTGAGAGGGTTTGTTTTTTGCATAAAATGCCTCTGTGTTTATTTTTAGGGTGTTCACACAGTTTGGCACGAGCATACGCCTCACACTACAATTCTACAAAGTTAAGGAAGAGCGTTGGGTTTTGCTGATCTCAAGAATGAATATTATTTTATACACACCCTGATGATACTGCCCAATACTTGGAAAGTAGGAAATAGAATTTCCTGGACAACACATTCTTGAGTGATATATATCATCTCACATCTTCCCTCCATTATAATGTATGTCTTGCCTTGTCCTTTGTGCTGCACGGTGTCTGACTCACTGTTGTAGTTCCAGTTTTACCCCCAACACATTAATTGCACTTGATTAACACAAATCAATTTCTAATTTCATTTCCTTTTCAGAGTATCTCCTCTTCAGAAGTCAGAGGTGGTGGAGATGGTGAAGAAACAGGTGAAGGTGATCACGCTGGCCATCGGTGACGGCGCTAACGACGTGGGAATGATCCAGACAGCTCATGTTGGTGTGGGAATCTCAGGCAACGAGGGTCTGCAAGCAGCAAACTCCTCTGACTACTCCATTGCCCAGGTGAGCACAGTGGCAGAGGCCTCGACTAAGGCAGCGGTCAAATAGTCTTTTCGCACTGGAAGTTTCCTAATTGTGCGAAATGACCCAGATGTGTCTCAGTGGCAGCCACGAAAAGAGCTGGTCGAAGTCTCTAAATGCTGAGGAAAGGTGCTATAGTGCTTCTTTTCTTATCTCCTTTTGCATAGACTAAACTAGACCATCCTCTACAAAAGGAAAGGAGATAATGCCGTCCAATAAATTCCTTGCGGCAGCAACGTTAAAGCGATGCATCATTCGGCAGTTTATGAAAACAGTCAACATGACCGACAAGGGATGCCGATCATTATGCAAAGTTACTGCAAGAAAAATTAATATTTTTATTATTGTCTTTGTTTAGAAAGACTGCATAAAACAACACGCT
Source organism: Epinephelus awoara (assembly GCA_035609425.1). Taxonomy (NCBI): domain Eukaryota; kingdom Metazoa; phylum Chordata; class Actinopteri; order Perciformes; family Serranidae; genus Epinephelus; species Epinephelus awoara. Next base: position 31,526,713 of record CM069299.1, on the reverse strand, counting down.
GGGGACAAATGGGGGGAAGTATCTAAGATGCGGTCTTAGTAGTTCAACTATGGACTATTTTTCACGACTATAGTTTCACGAAGGTAGGCCCAGGTCAGTAACATCCACCACCACATAATTACATAGCCAAGTGAAAGTGCAGTCAGATTCTCTTAGTAGAGATCCTTAAGTTGTTATAAATCCTCCTTTACATCTGTCTTTGACCTCATGATTTTTTCCCATTGAGGTCAAGGAAAACTGGTTAGGAAAAGACATAGGACGTGATTTTTTTGACTCTTTTTTTGACACTCAGCAGTGCTTGGAGATGGAAGACATAAGTATCTAAAGTGGGAATTTAACCAGTTATTATTGATTTTGAATGCATAAAATAAGATTTTTAACGTAACTTTGACAGCTTTACATAACTTTGACCTCACGCTGTCCCATCTGAAGTCCGACAGGGTCACAGAAAATTATGCTAAGGCCCGTAAGTCTCTCAGTTTGATGTATTAACTGCTTAAATGCTGATAATATTCAAACTTTATTAACAAAGACAATCTTGAAGATTTATAGAGCCAAACAATGTAGAATCAACACCTTCAATTTTATTTTAAGCTGTTTCCGTCATGACAAAAGTATTCATAAAGTACGTATGTGCATGAAACGAAAACCATAAGACCAGACTTTATACTTTTGCAGTGTTAAAATGTGATTTTAACTTTATCAAAATATGCTTGCTTTTAAGCTGCAGGTGCACGTTCTCAGTTCAGCAGCAACACACTGACATCCATGCCAATTTCTGTCTCCTAAAAGTCAGGTTCCACAGATTGTCAGCCCCATCACGATTGTCGTCTCAAGTGTAATATGTGTTAGTGATAGCTGGGCACATTGTTCAGAGTAACAATAGGTCATGTCTGCTGGGGCATTAGCTTATACAGTGAAGAAGTAACACCTGTAAAACAGGCATCTGCTGACACCTAACTCCAAACATAACCATAGAGAAACAGATCCTGGCAAAATGCTACTTAAACACAAACTAATAATGTAGTTACCAGTTAGTCTGAAACTCTGCATCGATATGTGATACCCATAAGCAACAAAAGCTGCAGAGTTCCTGTATCATGGCTCCGTTTCTACACAGCTCACCACTCAGTACATCATGTTTCTATTACAGCCACAGGGCTTGAGAGTATGGGAAACCAGTAGATGACTACAACACAGTGCACTCTCTGTACTTCAGTATGCAATTACCATTCAAGAAGCCTGGGTTTGTCTTAAAGTGCCCCTCTCAATCGACATGACATGTAAAAGTGTACGTCTTTCAGAGACACGTGGCCTCCTATAATCCATTTAGGTTGTGTTCCAACATTAAATTAAATTACACCTCCAGACTTCCACTGGTGTTTTCCTTATATTGGCGTAACGGTACATTAATTGTAATTTGCAGACTGCAAACTGAAATCAGTCCTTGGAAGTTGTGTAGCTTGTTTTTCTATTCCCATTCATGATTTATATTAATGTTTGAGAGTATCAGATGAGTTTGTTGCTGCTGTAGGTTATAAGGGAGCTAGTTTCTAAGATTTAACACTTGAAAGCTCTGAGTTATCTGTTGAGGCAAGTGGAGAGTGAAGAGGCTTTGGGCCGAGGCACCTCTGCTCTCCGTCTGTCATCATCTCAGGTTTGTGTTAACTGATGTTTGATCCGACCATTGGAGGGGTCAGACTAACTGGGGGTCGCCACTGTGCTGTCAGTCCACCAAAGAATACTGTGGTAATGCTGAAAGACAAGCAGGCCTTCAATAAACAGAATTGTGTTTGCCCAAAAATCTAAGTTTAATTCTACTCATCCTCCCTCCTACTGTGGTTTCTCTGACAGTGTATTAGGACCATTGCAAGTTTTAAAAAAAGAACCAGGGTAGGGGGGTATTAATCCGATTAAAAACTCAGAATTTACGAGATTAAAGTCATTAATTTTCAGGAGATAAAAACTTGCAAAACTTGCATATTTTCTTGCAAGACAAAACTCAGAAATTCTTTGAGGTTAAAATCACAAATTTGCAAGAAAAAAGTAATAACTTTACACGAAAAAAAAAATCACAAATTTAAGTTAAAAAAACCCCTCAAATATTATTACAAGAAGAAACTCATTTTTTTCAAGATTAAAGTCACAGATTTATCAGAAAAACTCAGAAAATAGCATTGAAATCACACATCTTGTGATTCTTGTCCATTACCTACAGTGGCCCTAATATGCTGTCATAGGTTTCTGAGACATTTTGTCAGATGGTAAGATGATGCAGTGAAGATTATGCTATTTTTTCTAGTCATTAACTGGAAACTAAGATGAAGCACTTGCCTCAAAGTTCTGCTGCAATGTAATCACACTTAACAGCCAGAAATTGCACTGAAATTGTAAGCTCACCACAGTCCCTAAATGGTGGTGTAATTATAAAGCCATTTAACTATTATGCTAAACCCTCGGAGACCAATACCCCCATATGAACTCCTCCATTTTCTACATCTGAAAGCTTGATCTTACAATCTTTAACTAGACATTTCTGGAATGTGTTAGTGAGAGTCTTTGGCTGCAGTGCCTCATCAGCCCTCTCTGCTGAGGGGATGACAAAACGCTGCTGCTTCCTTTAATCTTGAAGTTCCTGTAACTCCGTCAGTGTTCCAGCACTGATCTCTGATTATGAGGAACCATTAGACAGTATACTGTACACAGACTCATGCTTTTCACTCATCCTGTCGTCTTCCTTCATTTACCTCCCTCCCACACAGTTCAAATACTTGAAGAATCTGCTGCTCGTCCACGGAGCCTGGAATTACAACCGCGTAGCCAAGTGTATCCTGTACTGCTTCTACAAGAATATTGTCCTCTACATCATTGAGGTGAGTCTCACACAGTAGCTCACAGGACTCAGTCGAACGCAGTGAACTAGATCTGAATGCAAAGCTTTGAGATTTTTTCACATTACATGATTAGGTGTAAAGGCAAAGATTCCTTGTTAGAGTTTCCATGTTTGTGTTTCAGTTGACTGGCCCTTCACATTACCTGCCAGTTGGTGCGGCTCCTGGGCCAATAGTTTGAGTTTTGAAATGCCCAGACAGAATATACACAAACAAACACACACTCACAGACGCTCAGTAATGAAGGGAAAACTACGCCTAATTAACAGGAAGTCTGCTATTTGAAAATCCTTGCCAGTTATTGGATCCTTGGAATATTAATCCACACAACTCATTTGAATATTTGTGAAGCCATCTCGCAAGCAGTGGTACTCATTTTTCTTTCTGCCACAGGATCACATAATCATTAGGATAAACATGAAGCCGCGAGAGGCCACAGTATACAGTGATTTTACCACATTTACCTGGCACTGTTCATAAAATAAACACACAGCAACAAAACATTCAATAATTTATTGATAACAAATAATCATTCTTCTGCAAAGGGGTGTCAGCGACATTCAGCAGAATGGTTGCCAAGCAACACACAGAGGAGTGGAAAGTGCCGGCTGCTTTAGGGCTGGGAAACATGCAGATGTTGTCCATGGGACAGATGTAAAGGTCTGGGTAGCTCTGCACTAAAATGATCAACTTCTCCTCCATATTTACGGAAGAAAGGAAAGATATCTGCCAGCTGCGATTGGTTGTTCTTCGCCATGTGACAGATGTGTGCATTGTGCCGAAAAACGGACAATGGATTTTAGGGTGCAAAAAACATGGCATGTGTATGTGGGCTGTAGTAGGAAAAAGGAAAAAGAAATCATCATGTTGCAGTTCCATTATGATCAAATATCTGTTATGCTAACTGTTCCCAAGCTGTTGTCACTTGCCAGCAGGCTACACTGGAACAAAGATGATATCATCTGGCAGCAAACACTTGAAAAAACTAACCACAATAGACTAAGTATAAAACTTAAAGCTAGCTTACCTTACATTGTTAACTAACTATAGATTGTTGCTGGTGTTTGTCCAGTTTGGATGGCGATAAAAGAGTGGTAGATTGGACGGCAGTTATTTTTTTCAACAAAGTGATAGGATACAGTGGGTTCCCCTGCTGCTCAAATAAAAATTTAATTTGCTCTCTCTATCTTGCTGCCGTCTTTGTGGTTCTTTTACCATTAATTGAAAGTCAGCATTGGATATTTCTGACTGCTTTTGTCCCGGGGGGTGATAAATGATTCAGGCTTCAGTTTGTGGTTGCCCTGTTTAGCTCTGCGTCCCATATGCAGCTGCACATCGCCCCAGAGTTTGTTGGCAAGACCCTCAGGTGTGTTTGGATTCAGTGCCTGAGAGTGCTTTATTTTCTGATAGTCTGCTTTCGTTAACTCTTGGTGGTGGGATGTCTTGTCGTGTCTTTCTCTGCAGTATTTTCACTACTCCAATGAAAACGTTATTGCTAGCGATGAACTCTTTTGACAGACGCCAGGGTAGGCTGATCACTAATGTACCAGTTAAGCCCCGCATGTAGGCCAACAATACTGCTAAAATAGTAAAATGCTAGTAATAGTAGTAGAATATTCAGAATCACAAAAACAACGTTGTCTTCTTGTTGAATAGTTTTTGAGTGTTTAGCTTGAACAAAATCAAAGTTTAAAAAAACTAAATGTGCTCAAGCATTCTCACGTCTGAGATCTCATGATCTTACATCCAACCACAAGGCGGCTCTCACAGAATTTTGTCAAAATAAAGTTAAACCGGTGAATTTAAACTTTGAATTTGTAATAATCCAGGAACATCTGCCTTAGATGGAAATATATGAATGTCCACCCATAGCCTCCCAGCTCGGCTCTCCTTCGTCTGTCGGTAGATGATGGTTAAGAAGGTTCACAGACATTTTGCTGTGTCTGTTGGTGTGCGGTAAGTTTGATAGCATTTGACAGATACCAGACCCAGTACTGATTGCAGGTTCAGAGCCATAACCAAGAATGACCAGACAGGTTAAGTGTTTCCTATCAGCAGCAGCTTTATCATGGGGAGTGCTCAGAGGTTTTGATCTACCGCTCATGCACGTGTCTGACGGATGCAGCAACTTTGCATCTTCTCAAAAAGGTTACAACTAAGTGTTTTTACCCTACTACACATCAGGAAGTTTTAATAAAGAAACACTTATGTATTGTATGTGATGTTCTTACCTTGGAGGCAAATGCTTACACGAATAAAATGTGCTCTTAAACTCCAGTGCATTTCTCCAGTATACAGATTTTTAACTATCCACAGACGAGACCAGAAGAACAAAGAAAAAGAAGGCATTTAAAGGAATGATCCCCCCCCCACACACACACTCTCTACTGTTGTTGCTCGAGGGGGCCTAGTAGCCATAGAGAGCAAGTGATTTACACACTTCCTCTGCCTTTGCACTGTGAAAAGGGGACAATTCGGAGAGTGCTCCCTGGCTCTGCTATGCGGTGGTTTTAAAAGGATCAGCCACATGTTTTTAAAATATCATCACCACATAACCTGTCATGAAAATATGAGCACTTTAAAATTGTCTTTTGTTCATCCTCTTTCTGTGACACTTGACCTCTGATCTCATTCGAGTTTACATAGCGTGGAGAATCAGTAGACTACCTTTTACATTCCAGGGTGTCTGCTTCTGGCTTATTGTGACCTGAAGTGAAAGAGGGCAGTCAGCCTCCTTCCAAGCTATGACTGCAAGTTATAGGAACTGCAACTGTGTGATCGTGTTACCCTTTTCCAGATAAGGTGAAATGCCAGTGGATGCAAAATGAAATTCAATTTGCAGCTAATTGAATTTTCTGTCGGCAGAAACGTTACGGAAGACATTTTGTCTGTGCCCGAATGTTGGATTTCTTTCATTATCCAGCGTGTCTTCAACAACATGAAAAGAATTTGACTGTTCAAGACTGAAAGAGTCGGCACGACTTCTAATGTATACATACCCTTTCTTATTTTTACTCTTCATTCTTCATTTGAATCCTGACTGGACCTGTGCACCACATTCATACCAAAACCTGTTCAAAGGTCTTCTCAACATTGTTTGTCTGTTTTTTTTTTTATGTGTGTCCAACCACAGCTCTTCTTTGAAACACACCAGGTCCCTTTTCAAAGCCGGCTCTTTCCTACAATTGGAACATAACATCTATAGTTCTGTCTGCAGGGCGAGCTTCTTTCTAGCACACCTTTTGTTGCTCTCTGAAAACATAACTCCCCCTTCCCCCCTCGCTACGCTCCTTCAGGGGATTCAAGTAGATAATAGGACATTTCTTCACTTTTAGGCTGCTTCAATATTTCAAATGTGCCTGTTTTGTAAGACCCTGACATCTAACACACCAGACACCCCGGGGTACGGGTAAAAGCTGCATTTGTTGCACTAATAGGTTTACTTTTGTGCTGGCATGTTTTTCCCGTCGACTCCCAGGCTACCTTGCAAGGAGAGAATCGAGGATGTTGACGGGAATTTTAACTTTTTTGTTCACGGCACCATTGTCTGGTACAGTGTGTGTTACAATCTGAAAGCCAGGACTTGGGGACTCCGTGTTTAAGCCTCTTTTCGTCTCCCTCTCTTTCCACCGGGTCTTTTTAAGAGACATAGAGTAGGAGGGTGAGGGATTCTACGGCTTTTGTGGAAGACGTGAATGCGAGCGAAACTCTTGGAACAGTTGTGTGTGATCATTCAGGATTTTCTGTGACTCTCCGAGGGTTAATTGTGAGTCAGAAAGTAAGGCTGTCACTCCAGCGGATGATTGACTGACAGCTGGAACTGCTTCAGAGTGTTTCTTTTGGCTTTCCCCACGCTGTTGATTATGGTTTGCATTCCTGCTCCTAATCAGTTAGAGAACAGTTCAACCATGATCACTCTGGAAACATGACTTGTCTATCTAATTGAAAAGGGCGGTTATAATTACTCAGATGTTTTTTAAACAGCGTGGCCCAGTGCGTAACAAACTTTAAGCAGAATTCATAACTCCCACTTTGTTACAAATTACACCATTAACCAAAGAACAGGAGAGAAAAGAATTGAATTCAGCCACATTCAAGCTGAGAGACCTTTCCAAAGGAAGCCATAGCAACTTCATTCAAATGACCGATCCAGCTGGCCACTCATGTTTGATTGACACATTGCCAGGGCGCTACAGAGGGGGCTGATGGACAAGTGGCATTTATGAGGCAATTACATGAAAGCTCATTCAGCGCGGCTCAGTGTAGTTAGAGGCGGCTCAGAGTTGCAGAGCAAAGCTCGCCGACCATTGCACGCTGAATGAAGCCACAGAGGCCGTGCCTGGCATTGTAAGGCAGCTTGTGTTTGCAGCTCCACATATTTCCAGCATATTTATCAGCTCCTTCTTTATGTGCCTCTTCATTCTTTGCTTGCTTTGTGTATGAATTCCATTAGCAATTCTGCAGTGCTAAGCTTAAGAGTATCAAGACTCACATTGTTGAGGACAAATGTCATGCTCGCCCCCCCCACCCCTCCAACCCATAGCCACTTCTAGACCAGAGCAGCCTTGGAATCAATGATTTTTGATTCGCTGATGAATATGCAAGAAGTCTTCTTATCGGCTAGCCGCTGCTCAATCCCCCTTTTCTCAGCTCCCGCTCCCCTCCATTACTGTTTTTCACGATGTGCAGTCGGGGAGAGAGGCCAGCCACACCCCTCCGCTGAGTGGCACTCAATGAGGAGAAGAAAAGGGGAAGAAAAATCCGGCCTGGTACTTCCCCTAATGAGCAAATCAATGCATCTGTCCCTCAAGAGATGGGAGAGGGAGAAAGAGAGAGAAGCTATTGGGACCCCAAGGACCAGGCCAAAACACTCACACAGAGGCAGTTACCACATGCTATGAATAGGAGCCTTTTTTTAACTTAGCACAACAATATATCAGCCCGGAGCCTCTCACTGGGCAGAGCAGTAATTAATTCAGCAGTTTGACCTACTCGCTAGCTTCTCGTTACCGTTGCTTGAGCCACGCTAATGGTTCAACCTGCCTCATGGCTCTGGCTTCATCTACACATTACCCATAGCAACGGAATGTATTTTCAGCAAGCCAAGACCCAAAACACCTAAAACTATTCTCGCACTGCCAACAGATGTACTGTACACCTCCCGATTCTCATGGTTACTGAGCCACATGGTCCCAGATTTGAGAGGAACATCCCACGTGAATTCGAAAACTAGGCCCCACTCGTATAAAAGAAACAACATCATGGTAGAGTGCACCTGATGGAGAGGAGGGTTGGATCTGTAATGGGTGGGTGTGGCAGAGAGGGGAGGTGAGGGGCAGGGTCTGGGGGCATGCACAGGGGGCATGCACATAAACACAGGCCGCGTCTATAGGCACCCACCCGCCCCCACCTCACCAAGGGAATGAAGGAAAGGGGGGGTGACACAGACATTTGTTTTCATGCATATGCTTACACGATTAAATGGGAAGGGCCAGTGGCAGATTGGTATTGGTCGTGTAGAGAGTGGCAGCGGGCGGGTGAGGCCCTCAAATAGGCTTTGTCCCAATCTGAGAATTTGTAGCAGTTCATGCCTTCATAATGAAGTTAAATGAAGCGAGGAAATGCTTGGTTGGCCATGGCCAAAACACAGCACCCCTGATGTTCCCTTGACAGATCTGGCGTGAGCAAGAGCTGGTTCTGGACCACAAAGTGTCAAACTTTGATTCACTGTCAGTATGCATGCAGTTGTCAGATTGCAGTTTTTCTCCAGGATACGTCAGGAAAATCTACTTTAAAATAATAATAAAAAAAATCACATGTGCCATTTTCCCTTTAGATTCTGTATTTCAGCTGTTCTGCTTGCACACTAATATAGTTTATATACAATACCTGGCTTCTGTCCTGATCTCAGAGGCATTGTTTTGTTCAGATAAGTATGACTAATCAAGATATGTCCACCCGAGCCTCATCTCCACCCAGCATATGGTTTACGTTACCTCTGTCTGCCTTTCCTGACACAATATATCAAAGTCAACATCATTCAGAGACCCACAGCCCTGACTCTGCCCCTATAACTAACCTCGTCTGTCACCCACTTGTCCTTAGATGGATCAAGGGGGGAAATAGAGGGCTTGATATACGTTTGTAAGTAATCCTGTGATGAATCCAGTCGGTAATTTGCATCCTGGAGGTGGCATCTGGAGGTCTACGCCTTCCCATTGTCACTCATTTGTTTTTGATTCATTTTACTGAGGCCTCTCTGCCTTTCCTGAGTATGAAACCTGGCTAACTTAGACTAATGGCCTGTTGATCACAGGTCAGCACTCCAAACAAACCCACATTAGTTTTAATATCATTTAGGTATTTATTTTCACTTGACAGGAAACATTTATTTCCCCTGCTTTTCTCCCAAAACGAACATTATTACAAGATGCATCACCCGTGCAGTAATTTTAAAGATTGGTTAGCAGGAGCTGTTCACTCTTTAATGTTTTTCATTTTATAAGAGACCTTGCCGTCTCTATCTGAAGTCTCTGCTGTCATGAGAAAGTGAAGAATGTAGTGTGACAGAAAAATGGATTGTTAGTCTGTAGACGCGGTGAGCCCGTCTCAAATCTGATAATGGTAACCACTCACCCTCACTGTCACTAATGGGAAGCATATACTGAAAAGGCAATTAGAAAGACTACAGAGATTTAGTGTTTTCATCATCTTGTTGAAGCCTACAGTATCAAATTCATGGCCCTTACTGATTAAAATGACAGTAATGGGATGGGGAGATCTGAGTATTTTGGGCATGAAACCATCCTTGTCATCTTGGTTTGTCAATGCAAATGTTAAAATCTTAAAGGGACAGTTAATCTAAAAAAATCCAAAATACATATTTTTTTCCCTTTTACCTGTAGTGCTATTTATCAATCTAGATTGTTTTGGTGTGAGTTATCGAGTCTTGGAGATATCGGCCGTAGAGATGTCTGCTCTTTCTGGCCTACATAATTCAAGTAGCATTTTGATAGGCCTAACTATTAATGACTATTTTACACATTCATAAAAAAAATTCAGCAGTGAAAAAACCCACAACTTCACGTCCATATTGCAACGAATTGTAGGTTATTAAATCTGTGAGGTCTGCTGAAGTGTCTTTGTGGACCCTCCTCACAAGAGGGCCCTGTAAACTCAGTCCCCCTTACCCAGTCCTAAGCCACCAGCTTCCCATCAGCACGCCCACAAAATCCGTAGGTCTGCAAGTGCAGTGGAGTCTGGACATTTGGATTCAGCCAAACCTTGTTGTGAGCAGTTTCATGTAGGAACTATTTTCTCTCTACCAAACGACCCCCACCAACCATATCACTGCGCAGAAGGAAGCATGCATCACCTGCTAGCTTGTTTAGCACCACCGAACTAGCAAACTTTACAGCTCAGCTGAGGAGGACACTATTAATGTTTACATCTTGTGCTGTTATGAGCACGAGCCTCTCGTCCATGAGTAGGTGCACGTTTCCTTCAGTGCAGTGATTCCGTTGGTGGGTGTAGTTTGGTAGAAAGACAACACTTCACAACAAGGTCTATAGATTACATTTGGTAACAAGGTCATGATTTCTGGAAAAATACATTGCTGTTGAGTTTTGCAAATGTATTTTTGGCGCTTTGAGCTCCACAAGCCAAGTTCCATCTAGTTCCATTATACTGGAGAGAAGGCAGACATCTGTACGGCTGATATCTTCAGCACTCAGCAACTCGCACCAAAAAAATCTAGATTGATAAAAAGCACTACAGGTACAAGGAACAATATGTATTTTTAGTTCTGGGAACTGAACTGTCCCTGTTAATACAAACTATATGTTAGAAAGAGTTGTTGCACCATTTTTGCTTTCTGTGCTTATTTTCTTGTCTCTTACTCTTTCTTCATGTGATTTTGTCTCCCTTAGATCTGGTTTGCATTCGTCAATGGCTTCTCAGGCCAGATCCTGTTTGAACGCTGGTGCATCGGCTTGTACAACGTGGTGAGTGTTAATGAAATGTACTCGCTAATGAGCCCATTTTACTCCTTTACCCCATCACTCTCTGAGATAGAGCTGATTTGCTGTGGTGTGCCAAAACTGATCCCTGTATTGCGTGACTATGTCATCAGCATCTTGGAAAATGTCTGCATTATTTATGACCTGTTGTCAAGTCCATATTCCCTCTGTGCCCTAAACTATGTACTGAATACGAAAGAACAACAGCTTTGCTTGCCCCAAAGAGCGTAGTTAGCACGGGCAGCCACGTTTGAATGATAAAAAGAATAGGAAGAATGGAGCAGCAACTGAGAGAGCTGCTGATGTAGGGGGTCCCACAGGGCTCTATAATGGGACCACTCCTAATGAACTCATATTTCATATCTGTCATGAATTAAGTAGAAGTAAAACATGTGCATCTGCAAGTCTGATCTTTAATACCATGCCGTTAAGCCCACAAGGAGTTGATATGTAACTTTAAACTGTTTATTAAAATCAACTCAATTCAATAAACAAAAAATGAATGAGAGAAGTGCGAAGTGAGATTTCCCCACATTCTTGATTGGTCTCAAATGGAAGTAATTTATGGGAGGGACAAACTGTCAAGTGAGAAGGACATTTCCACAGCCCTGCCTCTTGCATTCATTTCATAATAAACCACCACCTTAGAAGCAGTAGTGTATTTGGGGGGTGGGAAGAGGATTCAGTCTTTCACTTCATCCAAAAACTGAGAGAATTCCTCCGGCTCAGTGGGAGTCTGTCGGAAGCAGTGGGCTGAATCCTCCTCTCAATGGAGATCTTCCTGGGCCTGGCTCTGAATAAGAAAGGAGCCCAGTGGAGCATGTCCTGTGGCCCGCTGGTCCTGCAGACTGAGGCCCGCAGACTCCCACTCCAGATGGGCCTTCAGGGAACTCACACCAACTGACCCACTGAGCCCCCCAGCTACACAATACCATGAGTCCTCTCTCAGCAGCTGCTATACAGAACAACATTACAACACCACTAAGAAATTACACTTTAGCTGAGCCTAAATACCTGCTTCTTAGTCAAGAGCATCACAGATGTTCATTGGAGATGAGTTTTGCATATGAACAGACTTGAAGCATGACGAATCAAAATAAGAAACCCTGAAGGGTTTTAAGGTCAGTGGTCTTCAATGATGTAAGATAATGAAGGGGGAAAGTGGAGAACAATATGAAGCAAATTCGTCTATAAATGTAACATTGGGTGGCAATGATGAAGACAAGAGGCATCTGTCCTAAGTTTGAAACAATTAGATGTTAGATTCAAAGATTCTACAGTAGTTTCACAGTGTTTCTTTTTAATTTGGTCAAGTTTGCAAAGTGATTTTGTCTAAATATTACCTGTGAACTTGAAGTGTGCAGAAAGTCAGAAATACAAAGTGCAGATGAATAAGTTTGTTAAGAATTAAATTGACCCACACTTTTCTATATGCACTATAAATGCTCTAAACAAAAGCAGTTTCAGAAACCAGTGACTATCAGTTTCACAAAAAAGACTCTGGGGCTGCTGTTTATTGATTTTCTTTTTGTTCTATAGGTTTTTTTAGTATATATGGCAATATAAAGCTAAATCATCGTCAGACAATAGCTGATGGGTTCCAAGATTGCCTTTCAACCATTGCGTTTCGCCTCTCCACACTGACTGTTCACCTGCTGTTCAAATGTAATTGGTCAATACTACTCAGACTCGGCACAGAAACCAGAGCACAAAATCTCCACCCACTGCCCACAGATTCTGCGCACATATGCAGAATCTGTTTATTCAGATCATAAAAAGTTATCATGATGACCTTTCTAGTTGAGATTATTTTGTCACACTTGCTTCCCCCAAGATTAAAATTGATTTTCATGCCTAATAGTGGATGAGACAAGGTGTTTTGAATGTCATCACTTCTGAGCTCAGAACAATAAAGAAGGTGATCATATGTGTCGGTTTCATTTGTTGGAAAATGAAATATTTGTCTGAAACATAAAGTAATCGGAGTTCATCTGTAATTTAACCACTGGTGTCTCTGCGTGTCTGTGTGTGTTTTTATTGTGCAGATCTTCACTGCTCTGCCTCCTCTCACACTGGGAATATTTGAGCGCTCCTGCAGGAAAGAGAACATGCTGAAATACCCAGAGCTCTACAAAACCTCCCAGAATGCAATGGGCTTTAACACCAAGGTAACACTAGTTTCCATCATATGTTCTTTATTTGCAACATGACCAGATGTAAATACTATTAGATAACTTAGTATTCTTACTGCGGTCATCTTAAATGCTGTATCGTAGGCAACTGGACTTGCTTAAGTTTCTTGAAGACGTTTCATGTTTATGCTGCTTCAGTTTTGAAGAACTAATGAAGCTCCTTGGGTGAGAGTTAAAACATCTTCAAGAAACTTAAGCAAGTTCAGTTGCCTACGATATAGGACTTAATATTACCATGACCTGGATGACTGAGAATCTTCTTCTTCATCTCCAACTTGTTGCTCTCACTGTGGTGTTTTTGTTGCACTTTTCTTTTTAAATCTTTTCTGGTCTATGTCCCACTCTGTGTAGCGACAGTAACATAATTTCTTCGTATTTAGCTCACATGTTTTCCCAAATTTAGTGCAGTATTGAAGCAAATGTTCCTGAGTTGTGAGGAACTGGTATTCAGTTAATATTTGGTATATATTTTAGTGCTCCTGGTCTGTTCCCATGGTCTAATTTACTGTTGACATACTTTATATGTGTTTATGGTCAACATTATGTGTCACCAAACACTCACAGATCTGGTAATTTTCCATTCTATCATCTAAAATTACAAATGAATGTTGTGCTCCATCTAACAAACGAAAAGGTCAAATGTTCCAGCTCTTACAACCAATTAACATCAAATTAATGCCACGAGACGTTCCTGTCGTGTTGTTGTTCGAGACTGATGCGTCTCCCATCTCAGTGACCTGGCAGCTGTAGTCACCCGGTCTCCAGTCGTAGCCTGGCTTGGCCTGGCTTGACCTATTCTGTCTGGTTGCCGGGGCCGTCCGTTAGCTTTCCCCCGCTGGTAATAAAGATGTCTCCTCCTTTCTCCATGCTGAGCCAGAGCCCTGGACCCTCCTCACAGGCGTGGTGACCTGGTTAGCACAGCATGGAGGTGGATTAAAGACGGATTGGCCATGGCGGTCAGGGGCAGGGAAGGTCAGATGGGTTGGGGGATGCAGCAGAAAGAATCGGGGTGAAAAAGGAGGGAATAGAGAGAGCGTGCTGTTATTGTGTGACAGCGTTTGTCGCGGAAAATTATGCAATTTGTTTAAGTGAGGGAGTTGTTTGTTCTTGGAGCAAAGCTGTCAGATTGAGTTTAACTCACTGAGCTGCCATCTTCGGTTTGGACAACTTACTTCTGTTGACAGTTTTCAGATTGACATGGTCAAGTATGAGGTTCATTACGCCATGATTTATCAATAATAAAAGTAATTGCATCCCTTAGAGCTGCAACATTTAATCAATTAATCAATCTTGTCATCAGCTATTATATTAATCACTATCTAATTTGATAATTGATATATCAGTTTGAGTCATTTTTAAGGAAAAAAAGTCAAAATTCTCCAGAGTCCAGCCTCTTAAATGTGAATATTTTCTGGTTTCTTTCCTCTTCTATGACAGTTAACTGAATATCTTGGGATTGTGGACAAAACAAGACATTTAAAGATGTCAGCTTGGGTTTTAGAAAACACTGATCAATATTTTTCACCATTTTCTGACATTATATAAACCAAATAACTGACCAGTTAATCGAAAAAATAATTGACATATTAATCAACAACAAAAAAATAAAGTTATTATAAAAATGATTAAAAAAAATAATACTAATAAAAAATAACAAAAATAATTAAAAAAATTATAACAAGCATGCAATAATAAAATCATTTAAAAAAAAAAAAAAAAAGTTAGTTGCAGCCCTACAAAATGTCACAGCTGCCTTATTGACTGAAAATAGTGTATGTGAGCAAGTCTCTCCCAGAGCTGTTATTGCAAACTCTACAGAAAACATGTGAGATTATAAACTCAGGCTTGATTAATGAACATCCTACAGGTCATTACGTGAGTTAATGTTAGTAAATCAGCACTTGTTATAGCCTGGATTGTTTTTAGAGGTCATTTAGTGGTAAAACAGACACACTAAATACATGGTGTCTGCTTCAGGACAATGTCTTTATTCCATCAGTTATACAGCGAGAGATACAGAGATATTTATCCTCACAGCTGCTGATTTAATCCAGAAATTTGTTTGAATTCTGTTGTGGGACAGATTTTCCCTTCATTAACTTTTTTATGAAGACTTCATTACCTTTACGTGCCAGAAAAGGGTCACAAAAGTATGCGTCTGATAGTTAGACGTAAATGAACCTCAATTTTGTTTGGGCCACATTTTCCAAGACCCATAAATGATGACTCGGCCAGGTCAGCAGGTTGTTTTTGCTGGCTTGTCCACTCTTTTCCCGAGATATTTTCCTTGCAGCTGGCCCGAGGCAAGGCGAGAAAATCCAGCAGGAATTTGGCCCCTCGAAGCCTGTCTTTCTGCACGCCTGGCTCTTTTGTACACAACAGATACTGTCTTTGTGAATTAAAGCTGTTTGTGTTGAGGTGAGAGAAGGGAGTGACCGCGAGTGTTAGAAACTCGAGGTGTGGCTTCCACTGTGTCGCCCATTCACTTTTAATTACGTATTCCTGACACTTGAGTCCCTCTAATAAACAGGCTCCCCTTCATGTGGTCGTACCAATTACAGCAGTTTACCAGCAACTATCACCTCTCATACGCCACCTTTATTTTTCTCTGTTTCATTCCCTTTTTACGTCACTGGTTCACAAGAAACAGGAATGGGTGGGCAGCTCTGGAAATATTTGGCTCAATATTAATTACCAGCATTCATGCTTTTTTTTTTGGCAATTAGGAGTTCCACAAAGGGCAGAATCTTTACAGGACAGACCGGGCATTCATTCGGCGGGGATCCCTAGCAACTTGCTGGGATACAAGGGAAAGAAAGGGAGCAGGGTGGCTGGAGGGGTGAAAGGGAGGATCCCACTGTGACAAATGATTATGAACATTTATTGATTTCATTAGCATTCATTATTGTTGAGGGGAAACTCGGGCTTGTTTGCACCCCCACGGCGTGTTGGGATATTTGAGGAGGAGGGTGAGGGAGAGCTGTCGGTGGGAGGCTAATTGGCATAAACATGTAATTGTAACATCAGTGATAATTTAGTCCACATTTGACCACAGAGACAGAAGGGTGGGGGGTTGGCTACGGTCAGCCTTCGCTCAGTGTATTGGGTTTTGTGTACACAGTGGGAGGGTGAGGTAATCCTGGATGGGGGGTGGCTGCTACGGGACTTTGTTTGGTCGATAGGAAAGGTGAGGAGGTCGTGCCACAGAGGCCAAGGTGTATTACAAAGACTCAAAGTCTCGAACAAGACTTTTTCTTTAACTGTACCCTGTCCTGCTCTGCTCCTCTCCTCCTCCTCCTCCTCGTTTTTCACGTCCTTTCCTGGCACCATCTTGGAACAACCCCACAGTGCAGAGCAGCACTAATAGTTATTCCAAAACGACTCAAATCCCAAGAAAGTTTGACTCTGAGGGTGTCCAGTGTGTCTCGAGTAAGCCATGTTTTATGTTTTACTGACAGATTTGCTGAAGTTGTTGAAAAGGTTTGTTTTGAAGAAAGCGAGCCTCTAACTATTCGTCTGCCAAGAAGAGATGATTAAAAAGAGGCCAAAGATTAAAATGTGATGTTTTTTCTGTTTTTATTTTTCCCCCGTCAGCCGTTTGCTCTCTCGGTTTGACGAATTTTCAGCTCTCAGAAGTTAACACCGACGTCTGGGTCAGCACAGGGAGGAAAAAGGGGGCACGAATGTGGAGCGGTTTTTTGGCAGAATAGATTTCACGGCTGTTTCATGCTACATCGCCCATTAGTGTTTTGTTTGGCTCTGGCGTTGCATAATGTAAATTTGAAACAAGGTGGTTTTGGAGTGGGAGTATTGATTTAAAAGACTCATCCAAAGTCTGCATGCTTGCACACACAGACACACACGCAGACTGCGGTCCACACCGCGATTTTCCAGGCCCTTAATAATTACCATGAAAACAGTTTAATCTCTGTCAGGCCTGTCAGTCTCCCTGTGTGTGTTTCTAGACTGATTTCTGCTTGTTTAAACTCTCCTGTCATTTATTTCTACACCAGTTAAAATTCTCACATGAAAGTGCCGAAGCCTAATGAAATGCAATGAGAGGAAACCCTCACACTAGCAGCACATATATTAATGTTGTATAATGTTCTCTTCATCAAGGCCAGGACGTGCATTCCACAGTGTCTTATACTTTTTTATTTGACTCTGTGAAACACGGTATAATCTTTTAGGAAAAAAAAAAAAAAAAGAAGTTAAAACGTGCGCACTGATGTTGTCCACTTGCCTTTCACCGCTCGTACACACACTCAGCAGCCTCTCTCTCCCCCATAACACACACAGAGGATATACAACGTGTCTGTCAGCGGGGTGGCCATTCAGCGAGGAGGCCCCGACAAAACCGCCACTTAGCCTAGCGCTGGGCTGGCACAAAAGGCCCAGGTCAGGGGTCACTTGGAAGGCTGGAGCTCCCCACACCCTTTTCTCATGCTTTTTTTTCTCTCTCTGTCTCCCTCTCTCTTCTTTGAATCTCCTGTCGCCTCCAACAACCCCCCACCCCTCTCATCCTCCCTGCCTCCTTCCCCTCCATCCTTCTCCCCTCTTCTCTTTTTTTTTTTTTGCAGGTCTTCTGGGCCCATTGTCTGAACGGCCTCTTCCACTCCGTCATCCTCTTCTGGTTCCCCCTTAAAGCCTTCCAGCATGGTAAGTAGCTCCCAGAGACTCCGCCACGGCCCTCGGTGGACTCGCAGGATGAAGAGGGAGGACAGTCAAACACACATACTTTGTCTCAATTAGTTCTCTCTTCAACCGTCCAGTCATGAATTACAAACATGTGTGTGCGAGAGAGACACACACTCAAACGTATATTCATGTTTGCACAAGATAACCCACTGAAATGCTTTTACACAGTTATTTGCCATTTCTTATAAACACACTTCTCAGATTCAGACTTTGCAGATGATTGTTCAGTGCAGACAGTGGTGCTTTTTATTTAAATAGACAGCTATCAGTCTTTTTTTGTGTGTGCACTTAATTTAATCACAATAAATTTATTTGTCCGTATAAGGTCAATTGTGCATGTTCGTGCACATTGAAATGCAAGGTTTCTGTGTGTGAGTGCAGAGAGAATGGGGATCTTTGAGCCGGTAAGTCTTGGCTGGCCAGAGCAGAGGACCACACAAGCTTGTGCCTGCTCTCCAAACAAAGGCGCCAAGCCCCTTCACTCTGACTGACAGGCTGTCAGCAAAGCCTCAGCGCACACAAGACATGTGACCAGCCGGAAGTAAAGGGAGAGGGAGCCTCTCTTTCTTTCTTTCTTTACTGGCAGTCTCACACTGCTGATATTTTAGCCTCAGCCGCAGCCCAAAGCCACGTGGAGCAATATGTCAGTTTAATTTGTATTTTATTAATTTAGGAAATTCCTCTAACCTCTGTTTTAGGAAAAGTGCTCTCAGTAGGTTGGATTCTTGTGTAATGGCAGAAGAAATAACCATTTTGTCAGAAAAACAGTCATGTTCTTTCTATTTCAGCAGTGAATTAGCCAGAACATTTAATTTCTGACCATGATTAATGCACACCATTTCAGCTCCCAAGTCTCACTGATGGATTTTCATCGCAACACTATTTCCTAATAGTTGCGAAAGACAGAATTAACATTCCAGCCTCTCTCAAAGGGCAGTAATGGAGGCAGCATTTGACTGCGGTTTTCACTTTACGTTCCCATGTCCGCCTTTTCTATCTGAGTCTCTAACAAAGCGATTTACACTAAAGTTCACACTGAGATGTGCTAAAAGTAATATCCTACGCACTGTCTTGTTGTTTACTCTTTAGATCACCTAATGGAACTCTGTATGAAACCCAAGACCTGAAAAGAGACAGCTTTGGCCCTAAAAGCTTCTGTTGTTGATTCCCTTCACAGATACAGTTTTTGGCAACGGAAGAACTCCAGACTATCTCCTCTTAGGCAACATGGTTTACACGGTAAGCGCACCAATCTTCTTGACAGGCAGTGTTAAACAGGTCAGGTGTCTGAGCCAAGTGTTATCCAATTTCTGTGAATAAACATCAGGCGGACTTCCTTTTCTTCTGCCTTTCTTTTCCTGCACTGATCTTTTCTAGTTTTCTACTGTACAGTATCTAAAACAAAAATATGCACGTATTGAAAATTCAGATATGTTTGGTGCACTTCCCATGACTGATTGTAATATTGAAGGGGGGCAGGTTGGTTTAATGTCAGTGTGATTTGTGTCTCCACAGTTTGTGGTCATCACAGTTTGTCTTAAAGCCGGCCTCGAGACCTCATCTTGGACCATGGTAAGTTGATGGCTCTCTCCTCTCTCGCTAAGATTCTGCTATCTCTTTCCAGTTCCTGCATTTTATGTGACCGCCGATACTTGTGACACGTTTTACGTCCTCTACTTATCTCCGAGTCTCTTTATGGTTTGTGTCCCTCTGAGCTTGTAACTGTAAACCCAGTGAAATGACATGCAGCGTATGGTAACTCCTTCAACTTACTAGAATCCACTCAGTGTGAACTTTAATGCCCAGATTATAAAAATGGCAACAAACAAGATAATAAAATGTATGACAATGATGGTCTAATGCAATTTATTAAAGCCCAGATCTGCAGTTAATGGAGAGCCTAAGATTGTTACAATATAAAGGGCTAATGCAATCGTATATCACTCCAGCTAAATTAAATCAATATAATGGCAGTGTCCCAGATTTATGCACTAAATGTACTGAGGTGAAGGGGACACTATTTCATTGTGTTTGGCAACACAGTATGAGATTTAAACAGCAATAGAAAAGATTATTTTAAACAACACGCCTATGGACCCTAGGTTTTTTATCTTAAGGCTATACCCACAAGACCACAAGTATGCCAAATCTGAATAGATAATGATAGATAAGTGTTTCCTGCATCCCAAAAGATTGATCGCAATGTTTTGGAAAGAATAACGGACCAAGAGCTCTGTCTTAACCATACACCCGACGCAAAGTGGTGCACAGTGCAGGGCAACTGTCATTGCTAGTTTCAGTCTGACACAGTTTTCACGGCCAGCACCCATGTTTTGGAAGTAGCAGCTGTACTCAAGCCTATCTGTGTGCCCATGGGTGTGTGAGTCTTAAAATGAGCTGTGGTCAGGGGCAGTATTTTCCTGCTATTTAAAGGGCACCTTATTGAGATTGTAAGTTGGATCTACATAGGCGGGTACACAACCATCCTACACTCTGCTTGTCACACACACGGGGACATGCAGATGTGTTGCAGGTGGGTAAAGTAATACATCACCAATGAGGAAAATATTAATTACGTTCTGTGAAAATGTGAACGTAGCAGAGAGCAGAGCAGAGCAGAGCCACGTCCGACTCCCCATTAAGAGAGACACTGTGCACATTTAACCCATGAGGAGCAGCGTAAATTTATTGATTACTTTAGAAGCCGTTTCCTCTTTCATGTTCATAACTACAGTACGATATTTTCTGCAGTACTATTACTGCTCTTGCTGCATTCCTCTCAGCAGAAACACACTCACACTTCACACTCATTTGATCCTGCAAAGCCATGAAGCAGTGTATAATCACACACACTGGAGCAGAATGATGCCGCTGTTGTGTAATTCTGTGTAAAAATGCAAAGAAGGCATAAGGAAGGGGCTTCATATTGTCCATATAGCGCAAACTCTGTCTAAAAAGGACTCATATTACATCCAAAACACACCTATGATAAATTAAGGGGCTAAATACAACCCCTTTGTCCATTGCGGCCAGATAATGTGCCATTTAACTTGCAACTAGCATCTCTGCCATGCACTATAGATCATTCAAATAGGGCCCTAAGTGTTACATATTGGGTCAGGCAAATAACTTTTCCTTTAGAAAGTAGGGCGTATATATGAAAAATGACACAGTATAAGAAGGTTTGGGGACTAATTATTTCTTCTTTGTGATGTGGGGACTATTTATTTCTTTCGTCTGATTCTCCACCAACAGTTCAGTCACATCGCCATCTGGGGAAGCATCGGCCTGTGGGTGGTGTTCTTCATTATCTACTCCTCCTTGTGGCCCCTCATCCCTCTGGCTCCCGACATGTCAGGCGAGGTAAACAAACGCATGCTTGCATGTACTCATACACATGCTTATACATCTACACACACACACACACACACACACACTGTCCCTCTCCACCTCGCAGCACCACCTTCCTGTGGCACTAAAGAAACCGGTTATATATTCGTCCATCACTGACAGACCTGCAGTGCCTCATAATTCATTTTCTACTACAGACACATGCTGGTGGGAAAATTTCAGAGTCAAACTTGACACCGGTCTTTGTAAGGAGAGCCAGAGGGGTGTAAACTGTCAGACCTCTGGCTTGTGTTGCATAATGACTTAATTGGGCCAATTAGCCCAATGTTTGTGTTACATTGCCCTCCCTCGGCTCTGAGTATCCACAGGTGACATTGACACAGTAAAGCAGTCTGAAAGCTGCGCAAAGAGGGGTTAGAGTGTATTTGCTATTCGCGCTGATGTCCTAAAAATCTACAGAACAATCACCAGGATCAGAATCTGAGTTTAAAATGCACTTAAAAGTTCATTAATTGTTAAAAAAGATTTAAAAAAATGGCCCTTTTTGTTTAACACTGTTTACTTGTTTGAGTTGTTATTTACATGTGAATAGGACTACTGTCTCGCTGGGTCACCACAGGTGGTCAAAGAGAGCCTATTAACCACAGGTGACATTTCCCAGTGCATTCTGGGGAGGTGAATGAGGCATCTTTTCATTAGTGAACAAGAACCCAGCAGGAGGGCATTGAAAGAAAAAGGCTGGCACCACACAGCATGCAGCAGGAGAATATCTATCTATCTGGATGCTTTTTGTGTGTGTCCTGTTTGAGATAATGCGACTGGCATTTGGGGACTCAGTGAAGGTTTAAATTGTAACACAGTTCATTAAAGGGCTATTTGATTGTTTTGGGGAGTTCATCATTTTACACCAATTTTGGCCATCAGTGGCAATACTGGATGGACTCCAGTGGCCCAGTAGGAAGATCTGTAACTGGGACATTTTGCTTTGAAAACCCATGGATTAAAGAAGTGAATTTTTCTCATGTATGATTAATTTTTAAAAGCAAGAAGAGTAAAAGATATCTGTGTACTGTAATGCTCAGGAGCATTAGCATTAGGTCTGGCAACAGGCATAAGGAAGCTTTGTTTGTTGTGATTCAGGTGAGGCTGAAGATAGAGTCCAGGTTATGTTTTACTACTCACTGTATGATGATTTAAAGCAGTGGTACAGGTGCATGTTAATGTCAAACTAGTACTCAAAAGGGTAACTTCTGTTATTTTCTGTACAGAGCAGTAATTTTATCATCGTAAAACCCACTTTAATCAAAGTCAACAGGAGAAAAAACCTCCCAAAAACCGTCTTGGTTTGTGTTTTCACTGTTCCAACAATCTCCAACTAGTAAGATAAAATAAACCCTTAAATCATCCAGTCCGATGTGAAAATATCCCAGTTCTATACACCCTTAAATGACTGATTATTTAAATGTAGCCTGGTGGGTTTGGCGATAGCAATTTACAGTTTCTGGTGAAACAATGATTATCATTTTGATCAATATTAAGATCATGATTATTTATTGTTTTTAGGGACAAAATGTTTTTATTGCACTTTGATATTTAAATAAACAGAGCACTGCTTTGACTTCCATGTTGTGCTGCATTCCTGCTAAAGTACAAGTCTTTGCATCAAAATAAGACTGGTCCTGATCCACAGTGCATCTCCTAATAACAAAATATAAATACAGTTGTACGCTAACTTTTTACCCTTTAGTGAATCGACAGAGCACTGCTCTCATTTCACATTGTGCTATATTCCTGCTAATGAACAATCTTTGCATCAAAATAAGACTTCTTTCTTCTTCACTTGAATTCACCGCATCTTTTGTATCTGCCATCTACTGTGTATTTATTACAGTGGTGTACTATGATGCGCTGCAGTGTTGTTGTTACGAATATCTGAGTTGATGCCAGACAAGGATGGGGATTGACAGCAACGGTACTGAGACGTTAGTGACGTGATCATTATAGGCCTTCATTCATTCATCGTACTGCAGACTTGTATTTTTTCAGGCGGTCTCACAAGTTAGTTTTGTTGTTTTGTGGTGCAGATGCAGGTCCCCTGTACTCTTTGCATGTGATTTGTTCTCTTCTGCGTCCAAACACATGATGATGATGGCTGATAACAGGTGATTTTCGTTTTGCTCGTCTGCAGTTGCAACACACAAGACAGCTTTTCACAGCCTGCTACTGCAGGTGCACACATAGCGGCCCAGCAGCTCATCAAAAGAGGAGCCTGGCTGTTAGTCAAGGAAGTGCTTGGTTTGATATAAAGCAGAGTTTTCCATAAGCAGAGCACATATCTTAAAAGCCAAAATCGCAGCAGGTCATTCTCATTAAATTGTGGGAAGCTAAAATTGTGATTGTGATTAATAATCAATTTATCGCACAGCCCCAGTTGTCAGACACTTACAAGAGACATCTGAGCCTGTCAGTGGCAAAAACAAGCACTTTTGGTCGATGTAAATCACACATGCCCCGAGTTGTTACATTGCAGCTGGTTTTGCCACTGCCAGCTGCGACACTCTGGCTCTATACTCAGCCAGGTTAAAAACTGTTGTTCCATCGGTCACTTCGACACAAAAACATGGGAAGATAGGTTGTAAAACACTGACGTTACCCTTTAAGGGCTACACTATTCAGTGAAGTAAATTTCTGTGTTAAATTAATATAAAAAACTTGGGTTTTAAGATGGGGACTGTTTTATATCACTCTTGGACAGAAAAGGACAGATGACAACATTCTTTGTATGCAATGCAGTTGCTGTGTCTTAATATAAGTGTGTAGGACTGCTGGGCACTTAGTAAATAACATAACTAACTACACATCTCAATCGTACACACACACAGACACACAAACACAGAGGCGATGGTTATATTAGCTTCACTCTATCCCCTGTCTGTGAAACCCGCTGCTTTCATCCATGCCCTGCAGCACTTGACTGAAGACAGTAATGGTGTCCTGTGGGTAGTTGGTAACCCTACGCCCCTGCCCCAACTCAGGGATGCCAGTACATCATCAAACAGGGACACATCTCTCCGAAACCTGAGAAGGCATCAGAGACACACTCTCAGCTTGCTGCCTCTGAAGAGCAGGATTATTCTCCACCCTGATGCAGCCTCACATACTTCACCACAGCCTCCTCCAAGTGTACTTGAATCTTCAAATATTTTTTTTTGCTTTCTGTCCTTCAATCTATTTTCTTTTATTCCTCCTCTTTTACTTTTTGCATCAGCTTTTTCCTCTTTGTTCTCTCTCTGTTCACCGCCCCCCCTCCCTCAACCTCCACCCTGCCAGTTGAAAACCTGCCCGAGGGCCAACAACATAACAGACACCAGAACTTCTTTCTCCTCCTGTTTCTGCTCTCACTCACTACCCAGCTCGCTGCCTTTAACAGGAGACGCTGAGCAGCGCTGAGCTTCATGTGAACGCATTCATCACTGTCAGGCTAAATATTCTTTGGACGATTGACAAGGCAGGTGCAGGATCCATCCACAAAAAACACTCTCAAACAGCTAGTGTGTTTTTCACAGGTACTCCCACAACTGGCTCATCCCGTTTGCACCTCATACAAGTCTGACACAGATATCAAAAGAAAATGTGAGATTATTGTGTTCAAGCCGTGTAATCTGCCACACTAAGCAGCTTAGCTGCACCTCAGGAGATGTCTCGTAGGCTCTGTCACACTGACCTGCCGTCTGCTGACTTGCCTCTGTTATCAACACAGCTGTCTCCTGTACAGTTGATCCTCTCTCTCACTTCGCTTCTCACACACACCTTTTGCTATTTTCAAATGTCTGTGGCAAGCTGCGGTAGAGAGACTCTGGCTCTCACTCAGACTCAAGTGCTTGTCATCAGCACATGGATTTTACACTCGACAAGTGTGCATCAGATTGTTCCACAGTTTCTGCTCAGTGATAAGAAACACTTTCCCAGAAAGGAATCATTTTACCAAGAAGATTGTTGGTACGTAGCGGTGCCAGGAATACACTCAGGGCTATCTTTACCTGTCCTTGAGATATTGATGAGATTAAAAGCAGGAATGAAAACAATTTCTAGGGAAACACATGATTAGTCTCTATTTACAGGCATTTCGAAAGAGTGGTTTATGTTTAAGGGCAGATTTATTCGTTTAGTTGTATATGA
Organism: Epinephelus awoara; assembly: GCA_035609425.1. NCBI lineage: Eukaryota > Metazoa > Chordata > Actinopteri > Perciformes > Serranidae > Epinephelus > Epinephelus awoara. The sequence goes on along the minus strand of CM069299.1, from coordinate 31,501,384 downwards.
GTTATACAACAGTTTATCACAGCAAAAACAAGAATAACATCTTCACTCCATCACATCCACCAGCCACTGATGTTCTCTTTTCTGACTGAATGTGCTCAGTGCAAGAGACTTTATTTGCATCTATTTCCTTACTCACATGTGACTTGTGTGACATAGGGACCTCCTGTTGTTTGTAACAATGGCACAAGTTGTCTGTGTCCCTATAAATACACAAGTCTCCCATGTCTGTACTAAAAGTAAAACAAAGTTCGACAAAAAATAATTAATAACCATAATTCTGACCCTACACACAGAGATTATTCATTTTTATTAGTCTTGGCTGAATGTGCGTTTGAATATTTTTTTTATCGTCAGGAATGATACAACTGATAGAGCTTTATCTGTAGGAATGGGAATCAAGATATGGTTCCAGTTGAGAACTGGTACCAAATTAATTTCTCATATTGATGCTGGCGTGCTTCTATGGTGGTTGCACATTAAAACATAATACACTTACATTTTCACAGGAAACATTTACATACACTCTTTCAAATTAAACACACTACATCTGTACAACACCACAAATTGACATTTTATGTCCTTCAACAACCAACACACGTGGTTAGTTTTAGAAAAAAAAGAACAGGGTTTGGCTGTGGAATCTTAGGAGACGCAAACACTGCTCTCGGGTGAAAGTCTGTCTTTAATGGACCCATCCACCAACCCTCCCACCTGCCCCAGTCGGACTTTCGCCGCCTTAATGTTTGTTCTTGTCCCGCTGCATTTCCCCCTGACGCCACCGGGCACCATTAAACTATAACAGCGGCCGGCTGTGTATCATGCCGACGTTAAAGGACACCTTTTTCGTTGGTTTCTGACCCAGCAAGTCACTGCCCAAGCACTGAATTTCGGCAACTTCGAAATGAGATCAGGCTCAGGCAACATGGGCTTAAATTCAGGGAATGCCCTGTGCCGCTGCTTTCCAACTGAGCAACACTTCCGTTACCAAAGGTAAATATCCTAAAAGGTAATAATTCTAAATAACTGTGTAGGCCTACTTTTTCCCCAGGACACAGTATGGGAATCAATAAAGAATTGGACCAGTAAGCAGAAGCGATAGTGCCACTGGCATCAAAAAAATCATATTAATTCTCATCCCTATTCATCTGAATTGCAAAATTATAAGATCCTCATGTTCTGTAATTCTTGTCATGAAGACACAAATTTAAAAAGCCAATGTTGCGTATCCTTTTACTGCTGTGGTATTGGACTTCATGACGGATCACAGCAGTGTTTGGCGCATTTTAGTCCATTGTTTCTGTGTGTTTTTATTACTCTTCAGGCAGTTACTGGTTTGGAAACCATCTTAAAGAGAAACTTGAGACATGCTTAAGGCAAGTAATCCATCAAAGTTAACATTAAGACATCTTCAGCTTTCAGACAAGGCTGATTGGTGTTGTTTGCAGCGTACCTGAAAGGGCAGGTGGATTTGAAATGTTGATGAAAGTTGATGAATTTATGTCCTCAAATATGCAGGAGTCTTTCACATAGAAAGACTAAAATATCAGATAATGAATTGTGACATTTTGGAGGCAGAAGTATTGCTTGTAAAACAAATTCACATCAGCAGGCAGACAAAGAAACAAAAAAAATTGATGGGTTATTAAGTCTGACTGTAAACTCTGGGCTGTTGACCAAAACACTCACATTTGTGTTTGTTTTGTATTTGAGCGCCCGTAATCTGTGAGTAATCTGTCTTTCTTAGAGAGCTTTAATTCTTCTGTTCTTTAAACTTTTGAGAAACCCAGTGATGGAATTACTGACCCTTGTTCGTCACTGCTGTTGACTTAGTCCCTCTGTGGTACTTGTGGAATCCTCGTGCTCCTTTAAAACTCATGAGCGTGTCGTGTGGGAGGTTTTGTTAAACTCTTGTCCCCAGATCTGTCAGTCCTCCCTCAGCTAATGATTGATAAACAACACAACACGTGCTTAGTGCAATAATAACTGACCGTGAGGTACAGTATCAGTGAGGAGCACGGTTTTAATCTGCTGTACACACATTGTAAATGTGTAGACGTGGCTGTGAGACTGCTGAGCTTCAAGTGTTTGTGTAAAGAGTTTTTTCTCTGTTTTCCTAGTCGACGTCTTGCTGTCTTTGTTGGGCGACACACAGAGACCATGGAGTGGATGAAGGACCCAGCTGAGAAAGTCATTGTTTGCTTTACACATTGACCTTTCTTAGGGTGGTTATTGGCTGATTTGTTTCAGCTGATGGCATTTTGGGAATCTGTGGATTTGCCTTGTCCAAGCAAAGTTGCCTTTTTGCTCCTTTTAGTTGCTTTCTTAGTCTTTTTTTTTTTACTTCTCATTCTCGTTCTTTGACTGAACATGCTTATTTCTGTCATCCTCACTCATCTGGTTCTTCTATACAGTGCTGTGTTTGCTGCCTACTTATCCATGAGAAGCTTAGTATTCATAAGGATGCCTGTTGAGGATTGGAGCCGCATTTGGCCAAATGTTTAGTTTCATCTTCAATTTCCCTCCTCTCCTTGAAGCCAGCATGTGCAGTGTTGTCTGGTTAAGCCAGCTGAATCAGCCAATTGGAGAATCAACGTGGATAGATGCAGACAGGACTCAACTTAGTCTAACCCTTCTCCTCTCAGTCTACTTAATGAAAAATGTTGTACAAAGAAGCTCTGTGCATTCAGGAAGCTAGTGTTTGAATATTAGCAGATCTGGGATGTCGTACAGCTGCTACAGTGTTGCAGAGTTGCTTTTTCCTCGTCTTGTGAGCTGAATCCAGAACAGACTGTAGACCTTTGGGCTATGTAGTGAGGTAGTGGATTACCTCAATTTACATTTACCATTACAATGGAGGGTATTAACATTATGCCAACTGCTGAGTCTATGGGTTTTCTTAAACATGATCATCCAGGTGTCAGACATCCCTAATCAAGTCTTCTTGGAAAAGGATTCAGAAAACTCTTGGTCTGGTTGTCTTGATATCATAAGTTTTAGGATCTAGCAATAAAGTTGTGTCTTTGTTGTTCTGTAGTTTTGAACATGCATTTCAAACAGAGCAGATTTGCTAAACATAAATGATTTTCACCCCAAGAAAGCCCTGTTCCAAACTCACATAGATGCTATACCTTGAAGCTGTACACAGAGATCGCACAATCGGGCAGCGACAAAGTCCTTTCATTACGCCAATTTTGCTTCTTTATAAAGAGTCAAACAACAGCAATGTGTAACTTTTAGTTAGTATGACAGCATTCAAGAAACAAAAGAGTCATGACAGGAGTGACATGTAACATAACAGCACCGGCCTCTAGTCTGACTTATAACATATGCTTCCGCAGCACTGGTCCTCTGCTCCGAGGGTAAGAAGCTCCCAGATTCCATTGTTTTCCCAATTTGCAGACATTTTCGTCTGCCAGCTTGAAGGCCAGATAACTCTGTTCAGCTTTGGGAGGTCTGTTCAACAAAAGGGGCTATAGTCTGGTGTGTTGGGCACTGTGCAGCTTCACCGGAGCAGTTGGGGGTCAGATAGCTCAGTTAATGACATAGCTCAAACTATATTTACTGAGGAACTGAAAGGTTAACCCTCTAGTCAAACATCTACCTCACTGATTTTTTTTTAGATGTTAATTTGCGTTTGTCAGTTTAGAAATTTGCAGAATAGGTGGATAGAGAGAGATGCAACAAAGGTCTGCAGCTAGAGTTGAACTGGGAGCTGCTGGACGTGAACCTCACCTTGCTTGAAGGGCAGGTCTATCTGCGTTCTTTGCAATTTTTTCAAATGGAAACACCATTAACACAGTCCTTAGAAAAAAGCAGTGATGTAGGTGAGAGCGGCGAGCGCTGATATTAATTATCATAACTGAAAGGGTTAGTTCCAATTTTTTGTAAGTGGGGTTGTATGAGGTACTTATCCATACTAAGTGTAATATTTTCACCACTTTACCCTGCCGTCAGACAGCTCTTTCTGACAGGGAAATGAAACCATTACATCGTTCTCCTCAACACCACCAGACTCCTTGGGGAAAAAACGAAACACTGGCAGTTACCGGTGTGCCGCTAAAAGAATGTTTATTTACATGTGCAAATAAGTATGAGAAATGTGAAGTCTTTGGTGATTAGATCCCATCATGGTGTCATCTCCTCTGGAAGGGTGGTGGTAGTGTTGATGATGAGATGAGATGAAGAGGGAGCTGAGGATCTGGATGTGAAGAGGAGTGGGCTTTTGATGAGCTCCTCCTGGGTCTTAATTGACAGCTGACAGGAGCAGAGAGGAGAACAGATTTAAAGTTTGGCAGTGGCAATATGAAGGGCTGAAGGAGATTGTGGCAAAGTTTGCTTGGCTAACCAGGAGAGGGAACACCCATAGTCAGTGAAAGTGGGATAGAGAGAGAATTGTGAATGGATATAGCATAAAGAAAGAAAGTCCTCCTTGGAGTATTATAACAAATTTTGTAGACTGATAACACACAATACTCAAAGAAGGCTCGGCTCTGTCATCAAGAGGCACATTAGGCGTTCTAGGGGTTTCATATGTAGCGGTTTCATCATACAGAAACCTACGTCAGATCACATGAAACCCATCCCTCTACCCTCTTAACCAACTCATCAGCTCCCAAATAACTGTCCACCATTTGGAAAGGAGCAGACATACTCAGACACGTCTTCCAGCAGTATTTAGGGTAGTTGACATTTTGCGTGTGCACATGTGCATGTACGATTTCTGTCTCATCTTTTGACTAATCCGTGTGTGTGTGTGTGTGTGTGTGTGTGTGTGTGTGTGTGTGTGTGTGTGTGTGTGTGTGTGTGTGGCCATGAGGGGGTCAGTGGCCTGTGAAAACACACCCCTCCATGTCAGCGGACACTACTGTCTGTCCAGCCAGACAAGTTTATTAGTTTGTCCCTAAAAATACAGCTCCCACTCCCTGGACCTCTCTCACCCCGTCCAGTTCCCAGGGGCCCCCTGGAATGAGGCATCGCTAGCATCACTGTTGGCCGCGCTCGTAGTCGCAGAGCCTGTCCAGATGCGTGAAGACAAACATTTGTTGATTGTAATTGGTCAGAGTTGTTTGGATTTTGAAACTTTGACGTCAAATTGAAGAAGTGACAGTAAATTAATAAACTTAATTGAGGTCTAGTTTTATTTTATTACTGTCTGACAGTTTCTGTTGGTTTCACAGTTGTACTTAATGTTGTCTGAGTTATTGTACCAAATTTTATTACCAGGATTTTTGAATTTTATGATAAACTTGAGATTTAAAGTATCTTTCCTCCACATACATCATTTGCGGCTCTGAGGTATATACGCACATATAAATATGATTTATAGATTGAACACGTGAAAGACGGTTTATTTTTCGAGCTCCTTTGACTTTGATTTAATATGCTGAGTATACATCCCTGGTTTATTTTCAAAAGACTCTCTAGACAGCTTAAACGCTCCCATTAAAATGCATGATACACTGGATGAAAACGAAAATAATTAAACTGACTTACGACAAAAAAACAGTAAATGTTTCCACCGGGGCTGCGTAATTTCAAAAATTGACATGAAAATATCCCGTGCTTCGACGCAATTTTCCCTCATCTCATACGTTTTCAGCCTCCAGGGCGACACAGAAAAGCTCTATTCATCCGAGTCCCATCTCAAACTGTAGGAAAAAGACATTTTTGATTTCCTGTCATTTGGGGTTTCCTCTTCCCCCCAGTGTTTAGTCAGACATCAAAGTCAATTTGCAGGTAATAGTGAACAGATTAGCTAATTTGAGCAAACTTGAGCGCTTTGATAGTTTTGACACTGATCCGTGTGTGTGTGTGTGTGTGTGTGTGTGTGTGTGTGTGTGTGTGTGTGCATCCTGCGGGCCCTGCCTGTGTCACATTACAGGAAGAGCACTGCCGAGGGGCCCCAGCAGTTTAAACAAGTGGCACATTACAATGCAAGGAGCGAGAGTTTGCGAGTTTTGCACTTTGACGTGTAATGACAGATAGTTTCGGTGCAGCGGGCCAAAGCAAACATCTTTTCACCCCCACAAGACGGCCCACTGTCTCCCCTCTCCTCTGGACCCAAAACAACCCCCTGACACGGCCACCGCTTTATGATTTTTAATTTAAATCATCACAAGCGACTGTCTGCTACTAATAAAGCATATTTTTCCAACGAATGACAGAGCACGGAGGAGAAGCTGTTTCTTAAAATGCCTGACTTGTTGTAGATCACATCCAAATGTGTTTTTCTTCCAGCAAGATAAATGAGTCTCGGTGAGGATCACAGCTGTCTCATTTGTAGATTTATTTTGCTCATGAGCTCAATGAGAACATTTGTTCCGCACCGGGTTAAAAATATAACATCAGCTCATTGTTTATAATTCAGAGGAGTTACGTGACAGCAAAGAAAATCATCTCTGTCTGTGAACTTTTAGTCAACTTGGCTGACAATAGTGATGTGTTGCAGGCAGAGTCAAAATTACATTTTTGGTTTATCTGCAAATAGCTGGTAAACTGAAAAATGTAACAGCCAAAATATTTTTAATAAAACTGCATTAGATGAAAAAGAGCACAAACAAGTAAGGAGGTCCTGTTTGTCGAGTACCTGCTGCAAACCCTGCATCTCATTGTGTTACACTTGCATCATGAAAAAGCTGATCTTTCTTCACCTACTTATCAGTGAAGCGCCATTTCTCAGTACATTTTATCTTAACTGTATTAACACTTTGCTCTTCATTTTGCCATTTGAGTTGATTTACTTGGCAATGTGCCGTCACATACTTGCAGGCTTTCTTTGTGGTTAGAATGAAATTCTCTTCTGTGGTAGCAACAGTGGACAGTAACCACCACAAATGTGCAGTGTGCAAAACAAATTTGGACAATCGTGTGGCCTATTTCAGCAACCAGCCAGTGGTGACTGACCTCATTTATTTTATTCACTAATGTAACTTATTACTTGCATTTGGCAAGTACCGTGTGCTAATTGAGTCGTGGTTACTTGTGGAAAGACTACTGCACACGGTCTAACTTGTAGATGTTTCAGGGACTCGACCTTCATCAGGCAAACCTGCTCATCCCTCTCCTACACACCTGTTTGGAAATACATGTGCAAAGTAGTCCTTTATTTTGTCTTTGTTACTGACAAAAATAGTAGAAATAAAATAATTTTATGAACACTTTTATCGGGAAAATGTTTTTGAGGTGCTGTTTGACAGTCAAACTCTTAACTAAAAGAGTTTTTGGTTACAGACTTTTCTTCTATTAATCTGCATTTGAATATTTAATTTTAACAATAATGGCTGCAACTAATTCCTTTTCAGTACTGATTTATTTGTGTGTTATTCTCTTTATTTATAGTTCAGTGGACAACATGTCAGAAAATAGTGACCAAGACTAAGAACTCTGCAGCCATACTAGCAGCCCTGTGAAGCTGTATTTAGGCACAGCAGTGCTTTGAGGCAAATGTAATGTAAATGCAACCGTCCCCACAGTGACAATGACATCAGTGTCTCTCCAGAATTTAATTTGAATCCATCTAATAGTGCTGGGATATTTCAGTCTCAACCAAAGTGGTCTGACAGACCACATTACCATCTCTGGATTCATACTTCATGGCTAAAAATAATCATAACTTCCTAAAGCCCAAGACGATTTCATCAAATTGTTGGTTATTTTCTCTCGAAAACATAAAGATATTCAGTTGTTCTTCACATTTGACAGAAAATAGCAGCAAATCCTCACTGAAACCAGAGACTATTTGACTTTTTTGCATTTAACGTGTATCAAAATAGCTGCAGATTTTTTCACTGTCAACAAAGCACCACAGGAATCGTGGATAATTTAACAACCCTTGTTTAAAGGATCGTTTTATGGCATTTGGTTATTTATTTTTGGAAATGCTACAGCATTTTAAATTGTTTTTCATTGTAATCACAAGCAAAAAATGAATTATAGTTGCAGAGTGAGTTAAAATTTCGAAAGTGAAATCACACAAAACCTTGAATTTCCCCAGTGAACTTTTTTTTTCATTCTAATACCCTCCTGACAAAGGCTTGGCCAACTGGCTCATGATTTCCTGTGTGGATATTCTCTACAAACAATTATCGTTAAAAGTGGAACTTCCGAATATTAAACTTAGACTAATCATTGTAGCTCTTCATCGTCACCCTCTCACACTGAGTGTCTGTTGTACTGAATGTATCATTCAAAGCACCTCAGATCACAGCTCTGTGTCTCCTGTGACGTATTGACAGCAGCTCTCAACACTGCAAACGGCTGAGCTTCCTGTGAAAGAGATACCACTGTCTAAATACTTCACAGGTACTTCCTCCGCCCTGAAGGGAGATCCATACAAAAACATGGTATCATTTAGTCACGCAGGATTAACCCACTTTGAGCAAGTCATTTGGAGCCATCTCTTCTTTATTTCCACAATAACACTGTTTGTTTTCAGTGGCCTTTGTCATGTATGTTTGCTGTTAGGTGGCTCTGCAGAGGATGATAATGGTTCCTCCTTATCAGGTGTTTCTTCTTTTAAAGAGCTCCTCTTTTCATCTGATCAGGTGCTGAACTCTGCATTGTCCACAGTGACCCGAGATTAAGTGTGCTTATGTGTGTGACAGGCTGAGATGATGTTCTGTTCGGGCGTCTTCTGGATGGGCCTGTTCTTCATCCCAGTCACCTCGCTGGTCTTTGACGTGGCCTACAAAGTGTGAGTCTTCTCTCCTCCCTCATCATCACTCCAACACACATCCGATACAGGAAATTCCTCTTGGATTTCTCCTATCTCCTGCAGAAATTCCTGCCCCGAAATTTTGTAACAGACTTTCGAGGAAGTCCAGCTTTTCTATGCTGTGAATACTCCGTGGGAAATGTTTGTGTCTGGATGACATCAGCCCACAGAAGATTAAACGTGCCAAAAGCAAATTTGCAAAGATAGAAGTTTTATTCCCTGATGTGCTCGAAGCAGTTTGAATTGGTCGATAGGGGATTTTTAATGTCAGTCCATGAAGATTCCATCATTGTAAAGCATCTGTCATTTGCTGTGTGTCAAATGATTAAGATTTTGTTTTAAAGGTTGTTGTATTTACAGGGTGAAGAGGGTGTGTTTCAAGACCCTAGTGGATGAGGTGCAGGAGCTTGAGGCTTTATCCAAAGACCCTGGAGCAGTGGTGCATGGAAAGAGGTACAGTTACACATCACTTCACCACTCTGGTCTTTGTTTAAAGAGTTTAGATTTACATTTTACATTTATTTACCCAAGGTTTTGTCTCTAACTGGACCAAAAACAACTTGATGAAATTGTAGCTGTGCCTCAATTCAGGGGCTGCAACCTTTGAAGATTGCGGCCTTCACGTTTGACGTTGGCCACGTCCTTTGAAGATATTCACTTGCGGAGGTGATTCACAGCCGTTTGATATATTTTAGGCTAATGGAGGACTGTTTTTTAGGTAAATTTATTAAATTAAGATTGTTTACGCTGTGTGCTTTTAGCCAATAGTTAAGCATTAGTTAGTTAGTTAACTTCACTTAATATATGGTTGTCACCGGCACACAATGCATCTTGGGATAGGCTGGGCCATGAAGGATTCAACCGTTGCAACCTCCAGGTTCTGGGAAAGAAGGCTGCATTTCTCCACCGCATTTGAAGGAGCCTTCGAAATTGGACAGCGTTGGTCGTGCTGATGTGATACAATCAGTCTTCAAATGCAGCCTTCGAAGGCTGCAGCCCCTGAATTGAGACACATTTACAGAGACTAATGTGATAATTGTACAGACAGATTTCAAATCATAATTTTCTGATGTAAACACTCAGGTCGTTAATATGGAAATCTTTCCTATCTCTACCACTAAACGGTTTCTTTTGTTAGTTATTCGGCAAATTACTGCAGAGCTTTTAGGCAAATTTCTTCCTAATTTGCATGAAGTTAAAACTTGATCACTTGCTTTATTTGCATGGCTGGTTAGTCCTGCATCACCTCTTTTTACACAATACCTGCTGAAGAAAATTGCTCAATTGGGTGAGCTTTGCATTGCACCAGTTTTAGTGGGCCTTCCACATTATGTGTACTAGTGTGGATTAAAATCTTCTGTCACAGACTATGTAATTTTATATTGATAAATACTGTGATTAAGTGTAAGGTGAAACTGTTGCAGCAAATTTATTAAGTAACAAATCAACATACTTGATTAAATTGCTGCAAAAATGATTCTATAAAGATAAAATACTGCTATAAACAGGCCCTGTGATCGATCTGGAGCATTGCCTGCAGCAGCCTGATACCAGAGATATGCAAAGGGAGAGCTACAGAGTAATGTATGGCATAATTAAATGGCAAATTCATACTGTCTCACTGTATATATCATCATTTGTTCCAACGCTATCAGGGCTGCAGAGCCATTATTCTTTCAGGACACAAAAAGTAAAGCATTTTTTTAAGATTCTCCACCTCAACTGGGACGAAGAATCATCTGTAACCTCCCAAATCCCTCAAAATTTCACAAATACCCACGGCTCCACTGCCAGCAGTATTCCTATGTGGAAGAGAGAAATCTCAAAATTGTCGCTAAATTGCAGGAGTTTGACTGTAATGTCAGTAATCATGTCATAAGAGTAGATGTCCACTTTTCTTCCCCTCCCAGATAGTGAATGTCTCATTTTAGAGCTCCTATATTAAAGCCATATATTATAAAAACGTATTAGCTGGACCGGGCCTGCTCTGCTCTCTGGGGCCTGAGGCCTGCAGCAGGAACCAACATGGAGCAGATCAGTGTGAGATCTCCTGCTGGCTGAAAGTGATCCCCGAGCCTGGCCACTGTCCCGGACCCAGCGGGCTGCAGGCACACTCACACTTACACACACACACACACGCACACACCCTTACAGAAACAAACATGTAGTGAATGTAGAGATGCAAACACACAGATCCATGGGTGAGTTTGCATATATGCACACAGATGTATGTATGCATAGAGGACTTACATGAATACCTTCTGGCCAACATGCTGTTTCAAATATTACACACACACACACACACTCACACACTCACACACACACACAATGTTGTTCTTCCTCCTGCGTGTGCAGAGTTCTGTCTCCCTACACGGTGTTTGAACCAGCAGGTAGAGCAGTTGGCAGGTCCATCCACTCTGGAGGTGCTTGGACACAGGTTTGATGTATGGCTCATTAAATCTGCCCGTGGTGCTCAGCATGCTGTAACACCCCGCCTCTTTCTGTGTGTGTGTGTGTGTGCGTGTGTGTGCAGTTTGACGGAGAGGGCCCAGCTCCTGAAGAACGTCTTCAAGAAGAGCACAGTCAGTTTGTACCGGTCCGACTCCATGCAGCAGAACCTGCTCCGTAAGTTACACAAAACATTTCTCTTTTATCTCTCTTCCTCTCGTACTTCCTTTCTTACTGAACATGACTAAAGATGGAGAAGTCCGTTAACTTTTACCCCGAAGAGAAACAAAAACTTCGTTTATCCATGTTAGATTTATCTGCTTCCAAATCTCTTCCCTCGTCAGGGGAACGTATCGAGCGTCATTACTCTTCCTTTGACGCGCACCGTATCTCTAAAACCTTTGTTTCACCCTTCGTCCTGGGGAGGCAGAGACGCTCTGCTCATCCCACGTCTCTTCATAAATACTCTGCGTTAACCAGATGCAGGAAACACATGTCAGTAACTGTGTCTGCGAGCAGCCCCACAGTTCCCTGACAGTTCCCTGTGTCTTCACCTTCGCAAACTGCTTATATAAACTGTTAGAGGAGTTATTTTCATGCCGAGTTGGAGACATAAATACATACAGTTTGGAAAGTGCCGGTTATTGAATCTTGCTAAAAAAACTGAAGAATCTTGTTTTCTTATTCTTTCATTACATTTTGCCGTATTTTAATCACAGTTTTGTTCATTTTCCATTTTATTCTTTACATCTGTCTATTTGACACCATTGTATCTGAGGCCCCATTCAGGCAGGATTAATGTTACAGTAGGAGGTTGGTAATGAGATATTTTCCCCCCTCCTTCATAATAAAAGTCATTTTAGCCACTGGCAAATTACAGCAGCTGGTTCACAGACAGGCTTAGTGTTATTTTAAATGTTAGCATTATTTACCTTTAATTATTCAGCTGCGATTCAATTATTAACACAGACAGCTGCAAACTACTTAAAGGAATACTTCATTCCCCCATATCACCCTGTGTTATATAGAATTCTTGAAGCAAACTTTTTGTTTTTCTCACATGCCTCCAGTGCACAAAAAAATCACACTACACGAAAAATTCTTGATGAATTGAAGTCATAGGGGTCCATGTTTAACAACAAACAAAATTATACCAAAACATCTGTTTAAAAAAACTGTCACACAACTATGTCTGCCCCCCAATAGTCGACCAAATGTTAGTCAAACAGAAAAGTCATTAGTTGACAAGATGTCTTTGGTCGCCTAGTCGCAGAAAAATAAAACAAACAAACAAATATGAAGCTCTATAAGGAGCAGTGCCTTGTCAGAATAAATCAAACCTATATGACTGGACCATGGTAGAATTTAATTTGAAAGGACAGGCACAGGAAACAGACAGGAGTCACGCTACAAACCAATCACAGCCGACAGATATTTTTCCCTTCTTATGTAAATATTCAGTCTGATGAATACAGAAAAGTTGATCATGTTAGTGCAGGGCTACCCAGAGCTTTACATCTGTCCCATAGACGATAGACCTACACACTTACAAACAGCTCCTGGAAGAAGATGCCAACCTGCCACCGTCCTTGAAAGCTGGCACAGAAAAGGCACAAGAGTAGCTCACAGCACCCGACTTTGTGTTTTCCAGATGGTCATAGACGCAGCATGTGTACGGTTCCTAATTTCCAGGGCTGGTACCTGCAGTTATTCCACAGGCTAGTTAATAACATGTCGGGAAGAAAATCCAAAGTGTGGGATCATTTTGAGAAGGTGAAGGACGAACCCAAGGTGATATGTAAACTCATCTTCATTAGTCGACTACAAACAGGACGTATCATCTGAAACATGGAAGTAGCTACATGCCCATTAGCCCACAGCGTCATTAACAGGCGGCTCGCTCAGTGTGTGACGTGCACTTGTAGATAAAACATAGGCCTATATTAATGAAGGTTCATTAGTACGGTTTTGTATTTCTCTGTAATGTAGCACAATGTTAACAATGTTACTGATACTATTCTTTCTCACACCTTCAACTCAAACCATTGTGCTGCCCCGCACAAAATATATCATTTAATAATTAAATTAATATTTTAAACATGCAGGCAACTAGTCGACTAATGGCCCTAAATGAAGACTATTGGTCGACTAGGAAAACTCTTAAGGGGGGGCAGCCCTACATACAACACAACCAAGTCTCATTAATCCAGTCGTGTGCTCAGTACTTCTCAAACAGACAGACTCTTCTAACAGGGAACTAAACTGAAAGTGAACCGTAGTGTTCTCTACAGTCAGAATCCATCACCAAAAAGTAATTAGACCTCGCCAAACACAGGAGCTGCTGGCATGCTTCTGCCTTGAATAGTTAGTTTGTGTTATTTTGTGACTTTAGTGTCCCAAAGGGTTAGTTGGGATTCACTAATTTATTCACAAATCCATCATAACACGGGGTGAGTAATTGATATACAAACCATCTTCTGGGGAGAGTATTCCTTTAAATGTCTCTTTCTTAATGTTGATAACATCAGTAAAAGACTTGCCCTCTACTACTAAGTGTATAGTGAGGCATCATATAGCTGTTGTATTAGCAGCAGAACTCAGGTGTCACGTTGGAAACTTTCCACAGATACTCAAAGCATGGGTTTGGTTTTCTGTTTATTTCTCTTTTCTGTTCTGTCCTTTGTCTGATCAGTTTGTTTTTTGTTTGTCTCATAGGTGGGGATGAGACCATTGTTGTGTGATACCATTTTTTAATTTCATTATTCAAACCTCACCCCATTTAAAACTCCAGCCCCCTCTCTAGCTCCCTGATAGACGCCTTTCTCTCTCTGGTCGTTGACTTCCTGTCCTTCCCCTCGTGTGCTTCGTGTGTCCTGAGTTGAGCTCAGTAGAGCAAGATAACGATGAAATGATGAAATGTTGCGCTGTTATTCCCCCACAATGCACTCGTCTCAGCGGGGTCCTTTGAACTTCCCCGCTGGCCTCCAGGTAGTGACCGAGTCATTTGACACCTTAAGGTGAGTCAGGGGTCAAAGGTCAGAAAGGAACCCTGTAGGAAAGTTTAGGTTGTAGATACTACAGATAAAAAGTTTTAGGGGAGCTGTCATTACTTTTGAAAAACCTCCTTTTAATGTTTAACATGATTTATTTTAAATGAATAGTGTGACATTTTGGGAAATATGTTTATTGGATTTCTTGCAGAGAGTAAGAAGATCAATACTCGTGTGTGCATTAAATATGAAACAGCCAAGCCCCAGTCTGTGCCACTCTTGTATTTGCATCACATGAAGGTCCATTTCTCTCACAGAGCGCTACATGATAAAAACATTTTTAACTTCTTTCCCCTGCTGAGACTCAGGCTGCATCCACACTAATACGTTTTAGTTTTAAAAAGCATAATTGCTGTTATTCATATGCCATAGAAGCCTCGAGCTCGGCACTTTGGCTGTCGCCATCTTGGTTTTTTGGAGCCAGAAGTAACCATATTTGTCACTCAGGACAGCCCGCCTTAATTATGCATAACTTTAAGCCTTATAGTTATATAAAAAGTCACTCCCTGTACAGTTGTTACAGACTGGCTATAGAGACCAAAACCATTCTTGTACCAGGCTGTAAACATGTTTATTTATGCTGTGAAGTTGGGTATTTTAACATGGGGGTCTATGGGGATTGACTCTGTTTTGGAGCCAGCCTCATGTGGCCACTCCATGACCTGCGGGTTTTTGGCACTTCTGTTTGGCCTCATTTTTCAGCCCTGGAGATTGCCACTTAGCTTACGCCAAGTGTCCACACTTTTCTGGCATTTTGGAACCCCTAAAACAGAAACCTTTGAAAATGCTGCTTTGTTTTAGTTGCAGTTTAGTATAAAGGGTGAAAACTGAGACTTTTGGAAACGACGCAGACACCCACCTTCTCCCCCTGACAGGGTTAAAGCTTGCGATTAAAAACATAGCTACATCTACGTACTGAGCTATCATGTCAAACCTACAACTCCCAGTCTGTTTTCCACCACATTGACCGCCTTATACTCATGTAATCCTCTCAGTAACAGTTCCACCATAGTTGTCTGCCCAAGCAAAGAAATTGCTGTAGAATAAAGAGACTCAAAACACAGGATTGGACGCTTGAGGGTTTACTCATGAGAAAGCCAAAGAATTAGTACAATTTATAGTGCCTGACAAACAAGCAGTATCAGTTGACACACCTACAGCTTTCCAATACACATGAAAAGGCGTTTCCCGTCACTTAAGCTACTGTTTTCTTGTTATTCTGACAACCAGGTTTGAGATCAACTGCTTCTCCTCACGTAACCAAATTTGGCCACAATCATGCCAGATCATTAAGCTGATGTCATGTGAAAACATATTAAAATGAAAATGAAAACATATTACTGTGGATGTGGCCTCAGACTCAGAGAGGAAACTGTTGCAGTTTGGAAAACGGGTTAAAAATCTTTTTTATCATCCAGTGGACTGAATTCTTTTTCACCCTGATGGTTTAAAGAGTATTTGAGGATCATGGAAGTATCCATTGTGTTAAATGATCTTCTGTATTTTTGAAACATCACCAGATGACGCTCTTTCAGAGAAATGAAGGCTAGGCTCTGTGTCTCAAATGTAACACCAATACATCGGCTTGACTCTGCTGCTGCGAGCCGAGAAATAGTTCCACACATAAACCCCTGGAAAACCAAAACTGTTGATTTTACACTTTAGTTTTAATAACGTGTAACTGTTAATGACACATTAATCATAGAGCTTTAGACGTGCTGGTGGGCAGATTTTGTTAGGCTAGCTGTTTCCCTCTGTTGCCAGTCTTTATGCTAAGCTAAGCTAAGCTAACCAGCTGCTAGCTGTTGCTGTATGTCTAGCGTATAGTGGTGTTGCTCTTCTAAGCAAGAAAGCAAATAAATAGATTTACCAAAATGTTGAACTATTGCTTTAAGGTTTGTACTTTTAATTGTTTATTCTGTTAATTCAGTTGTTAAGAGTGTTTTTTTATATGTTTGAAGTCCTTTTTTTACATTGATCACTGATGTACGTAGCATTAACTGGTTCAATCCTTTTTCAGATGGCTACGCCTTCTCTCAAGACGAGAACGGAGTGGTGTCTCAGTCTGAGGTCATCAGAGCGTACGACACCACCAAACAGAGGACCAACGAGTGGTGAGCCGCCAGCCCTCTGGTCGGCCAGTCCGGAGCCACAGCAGCCATTTCTAATGCCGATATTTGAAGCTTAGAGGGTGAAGACGAGGTGCGAGCGTGTGCCTCCAGCACTGAGGAGATTTTTTGGACATGAATATGAAACGGACAGAGGAGAGTGTCTTTTGAAAAAGGGAAAAGGAAAAAAAAAAACAAGGAACAAAATAAATTGTGTTCACTATCAGCTGTAGTTGTGTGTCCAGCAGACATGATGAGCACTGTGCTTTCTTAGCAGTCTGTGGTCTGAAGTTCTTCACTGTTCTCGCTCAGTTTGTCGGAGTGAACGTCTCCTCTTTATTGAAAACTCATAAAATTAAAGTCAAACTCCTAAACACTGTTATTATAGAAGTTAAAACACTGGACGATGATTAGTTTTAGAGGATGTGAACTTGTGAAAGATTGCCAAAGAGCAGTCGTATATACAATCTTCCAAGTACTAGTGAATTCGGAAATGTTTAAACCAAATGTAACCACACTCCTGAGTGTATTCCAGCACTAAACGGACCACTTCAGAGCAGACATTGTAATATTTAAATTTTTGTTTTGCACTTAAGGAAGCATCTATTGTGTAAAGCCTTACATTTGCTCATGCCTTCATCCTTGTTTCTTCTAAAACACATTCGTTTCTCTTTAGTTTCATTTCTAAAAGTATGTAGATATCGTGCCTGGTTTTATTTATTTTGTTCCTTCTTGTTTCTTTTTAAGAAGTTGCCTCCTGCAACTCACTGTAGTCCAGTTTCCACCGTTTTTACAGCAGACGCATTGCTCTCAACTAGTAATTGCATTCCACACATCACTCCTGTCTCAACAATCACAACGGTGCCTACGTAGACCTTTTCCCTTGTAGAAGAAACAGATAGCCAAGAATAGTTTAGCCAGCTAGCTTAGACCAGTGCTCCACACATACACACCCACACACACACACACACACACACACACACCTACTGAAGACAAAATCACTGTCTCCCCACCACAGTATTGCACTCGTACAATGTGAAAACTACAGAGTGCCTTGTGGCACATGAATAAACGATGATTTGTTCCTGCAGAGGTGAACAGGAGGCTCTGTGATGGTCTTGTTGGAGTGTACGGTGGCGACAGTGTTTCCCTTAAAATGGAGATTTTATCCTTCTAACATAAGTGCCATTAGCTTAAGGGAGAGAGAAATATTAGCCAGGAAATCTTCACGACAATATCAAAACTACTTTGTCTCTATAGTTATTTTGTGGATTTGTATTTTTATATTGGAGATGTATGAATTTTGCATTGACTGGCTTTGTAATGAACTGTCTGTAACTTTTAGTTTTCTTTTTCTTCCTCTGATAAACTGGCAGAATAGAATAGATCGAATGAGGAAACTGAGCTTTCTTAAATGTCTTGTTATTATTATTATTAATATTAATATTGTTACAGCTTGATTTATTTATAATTGACTACTTAATGTCTGTGTGATTGCTTTCTTCTCCCTATGGGAGATCAGATCTCTGACTGTGTGAGTGTGTGTGTCAGTTTATGGCCTGCATGTGCATGTGCTGTACGTGTGTGAGTGTGTGTGTGTGTGTGTGTGTGTGTGTGTGTATGTATGTGTGTGTGTGTGTCACCTCTACTGTGGATAACTTCTATGTATGCATTGCATGTCTGTGTCCTCTATGTGAGACCGGGAGTTTGTGGCGTCTCCTGGTGTGTTTCTTTTATCGTGTGAGTACGACTGTGTGTGTGCGGCTTGCTCCAGTTGTCCGTCTGCACGACTCCAGGTATAGCTATGGTGTACTACTGTGTGCTGATGCATGGCCCGTATGGGGGACGTGTGAGTGTTCGTGTGCGGTATGACTGTGTGTGTGGTCAAACTCTCGACCTCGACTGTGGGAGTTTCTGATGCTCAGCTCGCTTCGACAGGAGATGTTGCACAATGCACTCGATGTACCTTTCCAGTAGTGGATATCTGGTATTATCTGGTTTCAGTATATGATTTCTCTTGAGTGTACATGTTTGTAACTTGTTTTCTTCATGCAGTGTACCTCTGCTTTACAGGAAAGCTCTTTAGTGAGGGTTAATGACTATTTTTTTCTCCGCTGGTCTTTGTTGTTAAAATTTGATTGGTCGTCATCTTGTCAAAAAGTTTCCAAAACCGCTGAATGTGGATGTCGTCGTTGTGGAAGGCTTGGACTGTTGCTTTCTTTTTCCAGAAAACATTAAACACACGTTGTTGTCTGTGAAAGTCGTGGGCTGCATGAATGGATAACACAAACTGTTCTCTGAAATGTTTAACTGTACTACTTTGATTCTCCCTCGAGTGTTGATCACTTTACAAAAGAGAAAAAAATGCACCTTTAACTTTACTTTTCGATATTTGTTTCTTTTTCCGTCATTTTGTCCGATGATTGTTCTGCATGTTGGGACTGCAAAACTTATAAGTGTTGTCTTTTACTGCCATGAAGGACTACTGAAATAAACTTTACAATCATGGAGGAACAATGTGAACATCATTGCTTATTCTTCTGTGTATTCGCAGGTTTGTAATCACTGTGTCGTCTTGTGCCGGTGTGTGGCGACAAACAGGGCAAACAGGACAAACAGCACAGTGGGAACCTAAACAGGAAAAGGCAGGGAGAAACATCAGTATGCCTGCAGGGCACAGGAACACATCAACAGAGAACCTATTTGTTATGATGGTGACGTTCAGTCGCCCTTCTACTGTCCTGAATCCTAAACAGACAGTAATCTGTTCACGTACAAGATGAGCGTCCAGATTAAATAAAAGTTACTCAAGCAGACTTTAATTTCATGTTTATAAGATTACATTTACAAAACAAGTCCGGGAGGAGGATTTTATTCTTCTGTAGCCTTTGGGATCATATTTTGAAGCCGAAACATTCGCTCAAACATCTGTTGGTAACTATTTTAATGATCTATAATTCATTATCAGGCAAAGATACTAAAACATCAATGGTCCCAGCTTCTAAAATGTGAGAGTTTGTTGCTTTCCTGTGTTACATATAAATTAAATACCTTTGCTTTTTGGACTGTTGGTCAGACAAAACAAGATGTTTTAAGATGACACCCCAAGCTTTACAGTACTGGGATTGACTATATCACAATTTTCTAACATTTCATAAACCAGTAATCAATGAAGAAAACATTCATCAGATAAATAAGTAATTGAAGTAAGCGTCAATTCTGCCCTACTACAAAAAAAAAATGTGTTGAGCAGCTGCTTTGTCTGAAATACAGTCATGGAGAAACTGGTGTTTCATTGGTGTTACAGTGCAGCCAAACAAACTGGCATTGGTTTAATTAAAAACAAAGAGTAGCTGGTATGGTTGCTGACAAATATTTATTTTTAACCTGCATCAGAGCAGCGACATCACGTCCGTTTTGGGGGAAGAGTGAAGGGCGGTGTCTTTGAACAGAAACGTACCTTAAAGGTGGAGTTTGTGATTCTAATTCAGTACACTTTTTGTCAAATTCAGTGAATATATCGCCAAGTTTCGCTAGCTGTCTGTTCTGTGTGCGGGCTGAAAGAAAAATCTGATGCTCATACACAGCTCTGGCTCTGTAAATGGGAAATAAAGTGTCTTGGATCAATATTGTGCTGCATTTGTACACAGGACAGAAGAAAAAGCCATGGAACATGTAAAGAGAAAAGGCAGCGGGAGCAAAAGGGACGGTACAACAGAGCTTCTCAAGGAGCACTGACGGGAGGGTCGCATTTGTGCGGGTGTTCGGGGAACAAATAGTCATTCTCCAGAATTGCTGACTCTACCTTTAACGCTAGATTACATACATTAATCTTCTCCTGTAAATCATGTGTGCTCAGGTTGACAGTTTGAATCCATCACAGGAATGGCGGACCCTGCCACTAAAACCAAAAACCACGATATCGAGGGCTAATTAGGGAACATGAATATATCAACTGGCTACTTTTGGAAAAAATGCTAAACATAAAGGGTATCAAAAATGTGGTTTGATTTTACATAACTGTTAAAGCTTACACCTCTAATGTGTGCTTGATCCCATGACCACAGTGAATTCAATATATGTCAGATTTTGTTTTGAGAAGAATCTTTTCAGGTTTCAGGTTTAGGACCCACAAAAAAAGGGGAGAGAAAATTGAATTTTGATGAAACTCTTACGACTGAATAAAGTAAAACCTTTCAATGTGAGTAATAATCAGGACTCTAACTTGGAAAAGAAACTGGAAAGTTTTTCAGGGCTTGGCAAAGACATGAAAGAATATTCCCATCCAAAAAGATTTAGGAAATGTCGTGAAAACCTGTTCACAACTTGTATTTTCCTTTTAAAAGCAGAGTGTGGAATGTGAGAGCTGAAGCCTGACCCAACAGCTGTGAGCACGGACGAGACTTGAAGACTTTCACACTGGAATCTGTCAAGTAAGTTGTATTTCGTGTTGAAACAGTCACAGGCTTTAAGGGACCCTGAATGCAGCGGCAAACATCCTCACACTGAGCAGTTTGCAGGTTTCAGGAGACACTGATTGCCAAGTCTATTTGACTATTTCACAGTCAGATAACTGGAGAACAGAGCAGCCTTTGTGGAGATTTTGCCATACCTGTTGGTGCAACCTAAACCTCTATTTCTGGGGCGAGTTGTTTTTAACACTGTGACCATGCCATGCTCATTGAACACTGACAATGACTGATCTCAGCGCTGCATTCCTGCTGTGAAGTCTGGCGCAAGAATGAGCGACAGGTAGCGAGCTGCTGTGCAGACCCGGCCGCTCCGGTTTCCATTTTGTCTGAATGATGATGAGGCGTCTTTCAGAGCTCAGATATATCATTTAACAGACTTCACATTTATCAGTGCACAGAACGTACTGAGAGACAACGTTTTATTTGCTGTAAATTAGGGAATCAATATGACAACCCTGTTCTGGGTATAACGTCTGTACAACATTTTTAAAAAGTCCACATTTCCTCCAAAATAAAATGTCCTTTGTGTATCAGGTCCTCTCCTCTGTCAGAGGTCCTTGCGATTGTCAAAAAACACAATATCTCCCTGGTTTCCAACATCTATTTCTAACAATGTAACGATGGGTGTCAGAGTGACAGTGCTGGTGCCGTCTGCCTGTGCAGTGTTTCAGTTTTCTGAGGAAAATTTGTGATAAACTGTTCAAGATTTTAGTCTGTTTCGTGAGCTGCCATCTTGACAAACAGCCTGCATGAAAAACCAAATGTGAGTCCACTGAGGTCTGTTAACAACATTAGATAAAAGTGCACATGTTTCACAACTGTTGCTGCCTCTAACAGGTCTGTTGAACTCTGATGTGTCCTGTGATGCAGAAGGGGGAAGTGCCTCAGGCCACACAGCTTTGTCACACTTTATCCCTCGTCCTCCTGTCGCGCTCTCTGTGTCCACTCAGCCGGCCCTGGGCCTTCCACCCAAACACCACCAGCTGTGTTGCAGTGTGTTCACCCTCGCCAACTCACATCCAGCCATCTAGAAATCATGTAATCCCTCTATTTCCCCTGCTGCGAGCCCTGTCAGCTCTGTCCGAAGTCAGCGAAGCTCTTGGCCGCTGAGAAGGCGTCAGGCTGCAGGGGGAAGAAGTACTGCTGTGGCAGGAGGAACCCGGTGGTCTGAGAGGGGTGAGAGGGCTGGTGGAGCTGTAGCTGGGTGTGGGTGGAGGGCAGCGGGTGCTGCATGCCTCCTGACATGGGTGGGGATGTGTAAGGGGGAGGAGGAGGTGGAGGCAGAGTCTGAGGGGTCTGGGTGGGGGTGGAGGCTGATGAGGAGACGGTGGCAGACACCAGGCAGCCGTGCTGCTGCTGCTGCCCCTGACCTCCGAGAGAAAACCTCCGCATGGAGCTGCCGCCTCCAGCCGAGCTAGAGCTGGTGGTGGCAGTGCTGGACTGTCGTGACGGGGCGCGGAGGCTTGGGGGAGCGGAGGTGAGGATCATGGGGATGGTTTCGCCCTGGCAGCTGCGCAGGGAGAAGCGAATGGGCTGCTGGGTCGGCTGCTTGGGTCGCAGACAGGTGCAGCAGTAGACGGCCACCAGAGAGCCGACCACGACGAAGGCGACGAAGATGCTTCCTACCATTAGGAAGGGCACATAGACAGGTTCTGAGGGTGGAGGAAACACAGGCAGGTTAAGAGCTTCATGGGACAGAAAGCTGCAGGTTTTTACAATGTGTACAGGTGTAGATTTCAGGGGGTGCAGGGGAGACATACCCCTCAACATATAGATCATTTTCATTGGTCCCCCCAAAGAAAAACATGAATTAAATACACTTGAACAATAAATTGATGCTGGAAAAAAATACAAAACCAGTGCATGAAATTTTATTAGAATGCAGGAAATTAAATCTGTGATGCTCAAAAATTTCTAGAGGACTCTGAAACCCTTAATGCTGAATAAAAACCTACGCCCTTGAAAATGTTTCTACATGTTGAAAATCACCCAACATACTTATGTGCTCTGACTTTCTGGGGAAACACAAAAATAATTCATTTAACAGCTGAAAACTGTTCAGAGAAACTGCACAAAAATATATAAATTACATTATTTCTAACACTTCAACTCCCCTATTTTACATTTACAGGCACAATATAAACATCGGACATTATACGTGTTTTATACTGTTACAACTGTTTTACTATATTCTCATTCATTTTTAGTAGTAGGATACATTAAAAACATCTGCCTACACTGACATTACACTGCTCTGTAAAACATTTAATGTTTATGCTGTTATTATAAATCAGAAATAGAGTTATTAAAGTAAACTTTTACCTTGTTGGTCACTAAAACTACAGCCTGCTGTTTATGGTGGTTAATTTTGTGAATCTAAACATTAATTAATAAGATAATTTCTTTCAAATCCATCATCATATTATTAACAGACACATTCCTGCTGGAAAACACAAACAGCTCACGTTACACTCTCTGAAGCCCATTTACTCTTTGGGAGGAAATGAGTGTATGTTTATTTATTTTGATAGGAAAAAATAGGAAATTGTGAGCACAGTCTGTTCAGTTAAAGCCCCACAGCTTATCTGTTTGTTAAACTTTAAGAAAACTTTCAGGGTTGAAGTGACCGATTATTAAAGATTTCCCAGCTCACAGTGAGTTAATGTCACACTCTGAGTCTGTCAAATGTTTAAAGAGGCCAAAGAAAAGGGGTCACTCTCTCATTATGATTACTCTGGGTGGCAAATGAGTGAGCTGAGTGTGTTTAGTATTTTGCAGCTCCATAAGCCGGATTGTGTGAGGAAGTTTGAACGCATTCCTGCATTGTGGTCCGACTTATGTCTGTTAAGTTTCGTACTAATTTCTGCTTAAAGATTAGTGAAGAATTAAGGGCATTTGTTGAGTGACTGACAGGCTGCGTCAGCAAATAGCAGTTTTCCTTTTTACACTGATAGCAATCTGCAGGGAGCTCAGATAGAAGCTGCTGGAAATTGGACACTTTGACTGATTAATGCTGGAAATACATGAAAACTTTACTTTTACTTCACTTTTTTTTGTTTAAATCAATTTAACACACATTAATATTTTGTCCTAAACGTGTGTTTGGCCTTTGTTGCCCCAAAAAACAGAAATTTGAATCAGAATCACCATTATTGGCCAAGTATTTGTGCACAAACAAGGTATTAAACACCTGTTTTTTGCTCTCAGTGTATGTACTCAGAAATAGACATAACCAGAAGGAGAAAGGACAACAAAGCAGGACAAATAAATTATTATTATTATGTATTCAGGTATATGGAAAAAAATACGTCTTTATATATAAATATTTATAAAAAGCACCAATGACCAACAACAAAATTAAAATACTTAGTTTCTGGTTTGAAAAGATGCAGAAAATCTTTTTATTTATTATAATTTCATAAAACAGCAGGATGATCTGGTCTGGAGGTTAGAAACTTACGTGTCCCTGAGCAAGGCACAGAAACCTGCTTTATTTTGTCTTTACTGATGTTCAGCTGACCTCTGACCTCCCACTTTCCTAAACATGTGTGCACCTGTGTACATTATTCATAATGAGATGCAGGCTAAATACAATTAATATAAGAATAAATAATGTATATGTGGTGTTTTCCCCGATCGAATTTAACTCTAAAAGTAAATTTCCCTTTTAATTTAGAGCTGAGAAATGTGTTTTTAAGTTGGTAAGTACTTTAAAACCCGCTGAACTTACGCGCCGCATACTCAGTGTTGTCCACCTCCCTGTCGTTGGTGCAGCTGCCCTGGTCCAGCCGTGCGTCCGCGGCCGCGCAGCAGTAGCGCAGCGCGCAGGAGCCGCAGCACACGGTGGCGTCCATGGTGTCAAAGTCCTCCGGACACTGGAAGCCATCATGATAATTCCCATTAGCGTCCAGCCAGCCGTGGCAGTACTCCCCCTGCGCGTCCGATATCCGCAGATTCCAGGTCAGATATCCCAGCAGCAGGCAGCTCAGCAGGCGCACCATCCCGGCAAGCCGCTGGGGGGGTCACGGTTCCCCGCGTCCGGTGGGCTTCAGCTCCCGGAGTGTGTCGGTCCCCGGTTAGAGACTCCTCATTGAGATTGATTTACTTGAAGAGAAACGCAGCGATCCGGACATGTAAAGTTATGTCACCGTCATGTTTCCAACATCCACCGTCTGCAGCCAAAAGTTCCCAAATTGAAATGTGAGAAAATCCTTAATTGAATCTTCTCTTTTTTAAGTCACGTGTTAAAACATCTTCTCTGAACTTTCCTCTCATCCAAACATGTCAGACAGTCTGCTCCGGGTCTCTCTGTCCGCTCCTCTGCTCGTTTGTTGATGTCGGTGCAGAAGTTGTGCGCCCACCTCACTGGAGACTTGCTGCTTTTGTGACTCTGTGCACGCGCGCACGTAACCCCCATTAACCGGACGTGCGCATTCACGTGGTGATTCCAGGCAGGGGTGCCGATGATTCCCATTACCATGACGGTGCCCAAATAACATGCATAAATTACCTTAATGAGTTTAGTCTGCGTGAGAGGAGAGACGCGGTGCAGCGGCTGCAGAGGACTGAGTGGAAATGTGAGCTTGTCTTAATCATGATTTTTATATTTAAGATTGAACAATGCGAAATGTCTTTAATTTAAACACATGGAGCACAACAGGAACGTGTTGTGGCATGCAGGAAAACAACAGCATTTAAAGTGGGACTAAAGTTTACATGCTAGATACTGCAATTTAACCAATTTTGAATCCGTTTGTTAACATTTCTTCTGATCTTTTCTACTTATATTACTGTTAAAATACAGTTTTAAAACCACATTTTCAGCATTTACTTGTATATTTAACCCGCATGTGGCAATAATGAAAAACAATTGGAAGCTTCTGTGTGGTGTGTTTTAACTTGATTACGGTTGTTCCCAGTAAATGTTTTGTTCCTTACAGTCTATATACTCCTTTAAATTAAAGCAGTATATTTGTCCTTTTGAGGAAAAGAACATCAGCCTATATGAAGAGCAATTAATCCCCTAACACATGATTATACAGGTACATAACCAGGCTGCTCTCATGCACTGTTTGTAGTTTTCCTACAAAAAGTAATGCACCAAAATTGGTACCTATCCCACTTAATTATGAGCCAGTACTTCGTGCATAGAAAGGCTGTGACCATGTGACCAGTGCACTGACAGAAGTAAAGAATAAAGCAGGAAGCGGTCTTGTAAGGAAGCAGGTTGGGGTGGTGGATGGATCACAAAACACAGGACTTTCCCCAGGAGACAGATGCTTAGAACTTTGATTGAGCCATTTTAAGGCACATTGTCACCATGGGTTTTTTTTCCTAACTCTAAACACACTGACTTTTTGTGCCTAAACCAAACCTCTGTAACTATACTTTAAGTACAATATGTCATTCGTGGGTTGCAAATTTGTAGGATATCATACAAACTGTTGTATGAGACTATGTTGACAAAACACATTGGAACTCAAAAAAGTTAACTGCACCAGTATGAGTCTATGCACATCAGATAATTAGTAACATTAACTGTAAAATACATAACCGAAGTATGTGATTCTTTAACCCTCCATACTGACATAGTTTTTACCACTATACTACAACAGAATTCAACAAACTGAATAACTACGGCAAAATGAGATGAAACATTATGTCTTCTGATTATGTGATTGTGATAACAGTCATCAGAAAATATTGGAGCCAAAACTCACCCTCTGTGTCTAGAAGACGCCACGCCAGTGAATGAACAGGTACTACCAGAAGTGACCCAAAGAACGTGTGCAGCCTAAACAAATTATAAATGAGGGTTAAAGACTCATTGTGGCTCCTACAGTCTTATTTGTGTTAGATTATAGTCCCTACAAAGTAACAGAACCAACCAAACTAAATCATTATATTATAATTGTCTCTTTTCCTGTTTAATAAAGCCTCAGTTCAGCAAACGTAACACAGGTTCACGTCAGTGCATGTGAACAGATTTATGGATAATTCAGGTAGAGTAAGTAACTTGAAGAGGGTTAAAACCCCATTATTTTCTGAAATAATGAAAGGTTAAAGTATCAGCTTATTAATATTTCTATTGGGACCATTCCTTTATATGGGCCTGCAATCATGGATGGATTCCTGAACAGGCCTACCTGCAAAATGTCACTCAAATTAACCCAGATGGTCCAGGATCAGACTCAGAAGGACCACAGAGATGCAAAGAAACTGCAGAGAGACACAAAATAACTACACAGGGACACAAAATGACAGAGGAAGACATGAAATTACCTCAAGAGACACAAAACCAGTAAAAGATGCACAAGGACTACACAGACACACAAGAAAAAAAGAGTTAAAACCACCACAAAGTCTGCTTGTCTTGCTGCTGTGTAGGAGAGGTGGTGGGGCCTTATGCATATCTGTGCCCACTGTCTCATAATCCGCCCATGCCTACAA
The DNA here is from genome assembly GCA_035609425.1 of Epinephelus awoara. Taxonomy (NCBI): domain Eukaryota; kingdom Metazoa; phylum Chordata; class Actinopteri; order Perciformes; family Serranidae; genus Epinephelus; species Epinephelus awoara. The sequence continues at coordinate 31,474,143 of CM069299.1, read as the reverse complement.
TATAAATCTATATCAACACAGGCCTGTCTCTATAAATCTTTCATTATTACCTTACACAAACATGTCCAGTTTGGAGTCTAGACACAATATTGACTGAGCACTTGCGTGTGTTTAGACATCACACAGAGGTAAAACCTACTGACCTGTTTGGCTTGTTGGAAAAGAGAGAAAAACATGTTTATGTTAATCAGCAGCAGGTCTGTTTATCCCTCCACCTATTAAAGCTCCTCGTGTTGTAACCTATTGATGTGGCGCCCCCATGTGGTGCTGCAAACTTTTAGGCCCGCAGGCACCAGACAGCTGCTACACCTTCCTTCAAACTGTCAGGATTGAAAACATGAGGTGAATTGTGGCTCAGATTAGGGACAGGTGGACTTTTATTTATAAAAATATATATATATAAAAAAAAAAAGTGTAATATTGTGCGGAAAGCAGGATTAAATGGTAGAAAATTAAATTTCCTGTTATTTTATTTTGATTTATTGTTCCATTTATAAATTTGTAAATGTTAAGATAAAGGAAAATTTGGTGCTTATTTGCTTGTTTGATGGCTGTGTGGGTGTGGATGGCCTTTTCTTTCATTGCGCTCATGTTGATGCTCTCAGCTCAGTAGCAAAATGGCCTCTGCCTTTTCATTTGTAGGATTTGGTTGTGCGTTTTTTTTTCATTTCCAGATTGTACAACTGCTACAGCGCCCCGTTGTTCTCTGTGTGGATGGTGGCTACAAAGGAGGCAGGCAGCGGCGCACAAGTCCCGCCTGTATTTCCCTCTGGAGGAGTCTCAGTGTCGGAGTTCCCGACTGGGGATTGGAGCGGCGGCTTGTCAGTAACTGAGCCCACCCTTCACACAGTGTGTATGAGGGAAACCGAGCCAGACAGTGACGGATCTGATCCTCCACTCATCAGCTGCCTGTCACACCAGCACGCCACGATATCGACCCCGGAGCCTTTCGCCTTCCGCCGCCGCCGCGCTGTGACACCTGGCCGGGATGGAGGGAGAGATGCAGCCCGCAGATGAAGGGCCCTGCGCCCCGAAGATGTGCCGACAACAACGGGGTCCGTACAGCACCCTGAAAACCTTCCAGAGCAAGCGCTCGGCGGGCAAGTCGCGCTTTGACAGGTCGGCTGTGGTCGAGGTGCCTCTGTTTGGCGACGGACACCACTTCACTTTCCACCCCGAGCAGCCTCATCATTTCCAGCCGCACCATCACCACCAGCAGCAGCAGCAGCAGCGTCTGCAGCAGCAGCTCCACCAAACCAGCGTCGCTATCAGCAGCAGCCAGCAGCAGCATCACCCGACGCCCCAGCAGCAGCAGCAGGATCGTTTCCCATGTGAGAACAGGCCCAGCAGCAGGGTCCCGACATCCACCTCAGCGGCGGCGGCAGCATGTCCCGGTACCCAGCAGAGGCGCGCCAGCAGCGGCAGAGCGGAGCCCAGATTCTCCCCTGACTGCACCTACGGGATCAGCTCAGGTGGGTTTCAAACTTACCCAGAGTGAGTGATGAGAGTGACTCCTGGTCATGTGTGCAGGTCTGCTCCATCTTATTCTCTTAGATTTGTGATGTTGAGACTTTTCTGAGCTGCATGTCCTGATTGTGGAGCTCATTTTGGGTTTTTGCTTGAGCACAAAGCCTCCTCAGAGTCTGTAAACTTGAAGGACAAAACAATATGTCACTAAAAAGAAGCATGTCTTTTGTTCACCTGCATGTTTTTGTTCCCATTTCTTCTTCTTCCCTTCCTGTCAGCAGTGATGGATTTGCAGCTGTAATGAGAGCAGTCATGATTGAATCTCCAGTGTGCATGTGCTAAAAATTACATTGGGTAATTGTCTGTCCATGTGTGTGTGTTTACGTGTGTGTTTTCCTATGTGTGTGTGTGTGTGTGTGTGTGTGTGTGTACAAGAAGGGCCCTCACAATCTCCGGTTGAAACACATTGTTCTGTGCTAATTTTTCCCCTCAGCTGCGGTTCATTAGAGGGGCTGTGCAGGCTCAGGGAGAAATGTGTTCCCCGTGTGGAGGGCGGGTCCATGGGAGCCAACATTAAGATGAAAGCAATGAACCTAATCCTGTCAGTTACCAAATTAAACATTACATCTCATCCTCTAATCAGATATTAATCTCTTTATCACCGCTGGAAGCAGAGGCTCAATTTGCTGCTGGTTATTGTTGCTTTGCAGACAATTGAGGGTTCAGAAATTGAGGTGCTCAGGTTGCACTGTATTAACTACATGAGAACTGGGAAACGTGTGCATGAAGTATCATAGGTTTGATCTAAAAATAGGAGTTATCTTTAGCCTACTTAAGTCTGTGAAAGAGCAGCCTGATGCTTTGTAAGTCTTGATGATGACCCATTGTTTGCACTCCTTCTGGCGTGCACGTGGTCCTGATTTCACTCATGAAATAATCACACAAAACCATATTTTCCCCTGCTCATATTACACAAGATGCACCATCCAATCCCGGGCTAAACGTGCCGTGCATTCTTACTGATAATGACACATCAAAGTGCTTTTTATCTGCACGATGGGAGCAACTTAATGTCCCTCACATGCCTGGAAAAAAAAACTTGATGCCCTCCTCGTGAAGAGAGGCAGCAGAGACCCCTTGGACTCAGCAATCAGTTCAGCACACAATAACACAAATTGCATTGAAAAGCCGTTCCCAAAGAGTTGTGATTAAAATAAATGGGGCTCATAAATTTGCCTCTGCCGAGCGTGTTGTTTTTAATGAAATTTTATGAGGCTCTCAGCTCACACTGCCACAGAACTGGTGAGAGAAGAGAGGAGAGGAGGGTGGCGGTGGGTGGGTGGTTGGGGGGGTGTGCAGGGTGAAGGCGAATGGTATCAGATACATCTCGACGGGTAAACAGAGACAGCACGCATATTAATAAATGCGACACATCTGCGCCAGGCTGATAGACACGTCTGAGCGAGTGGCAACGCAGCAGTGGCCGCCCTAGAACTCATTTTGTCTGTGTGTGTATTAGTGTGTGTGTGTTTGTGTGAGGACAGTGGACTCATAATCATTACATGGAGGTATGTGTGAGATCATCTCATTGAGACGTGCCCAGACTACCAGGGAAACTGTATACTGAGGCTCGTTTCTGGACAATAGCTCCGTGCTGATTCTCTTTGCTCGGCTGGGTTTGGTCGCAGCAGATACTGTGACTTTAGAGTTTATTGACATCTGAATAAATCAGCATAATCAAGCTGACATTTCTATGAGCAGAGGAGCCGACTGTATGTGGAAAGCTTTGCCACAAAAAGACATGGTGGGGAAGAAAGAAAGAAAGAAAGAAAAGGAAGGCAAACCACTGAAGGACAAAACACAGAATCACTCCAGAAGTGTAGCTGCTGCTCTCCCACAGGAAGTACATCACTCAAGTACTGTACTTCTGAGGTACTTGTACTTCCATCCTGTGCTACTTTCTGCTTCACTACATTTCAGAGGTGAACACTGGACTATATACACCACTACATCTATTTGACAGCAGATTTAGATCTAGCTTTAAAAACACACAATTTAAACTCACAAATTAAAATGCATCGTTAAAAATAAAACCAGCTTCTTTGACTGGTGACCCTTCACAATAAAGCAATCTAGCTGGAGCTCCTTGTTGATGAGCTGTCAACAGTTCCACTAAAGAAGAAAGTCACCTCTAAACTTCTCACATGGCTTCATTAATCACGTTTTCGAGGCCCAGAGAGGTCAAATTGTACAATATTTCACAATAAAAGCACAAATTGGAAACAGCTTCGTAGCAAAACCTATAATTCCCCTGCTTTTCTACCCCATTTCTCATCTCACACGCTCTTAGCACCCAGGTGTCCGTAGCCAACAATGCTATTTGCACTCAGGTGTAAATAGCCAATGTGGCTATTTACACCTGAGTGCAGGCCTATATAGCATCACGGCAGAGACAGGCACCCAGGTGTCTGTAGCCAACAATGCTGTTTGCACCAAGGTGTTTACTCCTGAGTGTCCAGGCAATGTTGAAATAGCCTATGAGGTTTACACAAACGGGTCTATTCAGCTGTTCTACAAAGGTTTGCTTACACGGTGCATTCAGCAGCTTTATACATCGTAAAACTGAAAATAATAACTCATCTACGTCTAAAAACAATAAGCCAGCACTGGACTCAAATCGGAATCTCCCCACGTGAAAGTCCTCCTCCATTTTATGTTACGTTTTATTACAAAAGCAAAGTCACTTATGATTTGATGGGTCCGACCTACCTCTGCACCCACTCTGTGTGTCAGCTCGGGTAGTTACCAGCTACGCTCCTCCAAGTGGTTGCTTTCCAATGCACCCTGGGTTTTAACACATCAGGGGAAAACTGCATTCTCCTACTCTGCACATTGGACATGGAACAACCTTAAAATAAGATCTAAAATCAGAAGCACTTATACCCATTGATAACTTTTAAGGGAATCTTAAAGAATGTGGTGACGTGCTTTTTTTTCTTGAGAGGCCACTGTGTTTGAATAGTTGTTGTTTTATTTAGGATTTATGTATTATATGTTGTATTATATGTTGTAACTTGGCCAGGTCTCTCTTGTAAAGGAGATATTTAATCTCAATGGGACTTCCTGGTTGAATAAAGGTTAAAAAAAGTCCTGTGCTTAACCCATTAATCTGCCTTATCCCACTTAGTGTCCCACTTTACACTACGTCACCTGACTTTACTTGTACAGTCTTTTCAAAACCTCTCAGATTTGTTTTCTGAGCAGGTCTCGACACCTCATGTTGGCAACCACTGGAACAAACTAGCTCCACTTCAACCAGCTACTGCAGTAAAATGCTGTTTACATATCAATGCATCAGTATTGACATTCTAATACTGTCCTGTATTATAATGTAACACAGGGCCACTTTTCTGTAGAGTGAGTACTTTTACTTTGGAAACTAAAAGCAGATTTTTTGATAATACTTCAGGCCCTTCACTTGTAAAGGAGTTTTTCTTGTACTGATACTTTTACGTTAGTAGTAAAAGACCTGAGTGCTTCTGTCATCACTGTGTTCAGCGTAAAGTATAATGTCTGTTAAAACAGGATGATAGCCAACAAGGAGAAGATCCATGAAGTTGCTGCTCTGGAGCTTTTGACTGCATCACATGAGCTTCATTATCATCATATTAAGTTAACTTGATTGTCACAGAACTGTAGATGTTGAGACTTCTCACCCATCCTGACTTAAAAGTTTCATCATCTATATTCCAAAGTGAACTCAATCTGTTGATGAAGACCCAGTGATGCAGCCCAAAGCTCCAGAACAGCTACTATATAGACCTTAAGGTTAGATTGTTTTGTCAGCTGCTGTTCGCAAGGTGAAAAATGAACTGTGAACCTTGAATATATCCGTCTATCAACACAGTAGACCTGTAGATTATGTTAAAAGTTCATCCCCACCGTCTCTGACCTCTTGATTTTGCTCTGCTACAGAGAATCGTCTCATCCTGGATGCCTTCGCCCAGCAATGTAGCAGAGTTCTCAGCCTCCTCAACAACGGCCGTCTCCTGGAGCCCTCCTCCTCCTCTCCCTCCTTCACCTCTAACATCAAGCTTGAAGACGGGCCAGGGGAGGTCCAGGCGCTTCACTGCTCTTCACTGGGGAAATCCAAACCTGAAGAGAGCTCATCCACCACAGACCCAGAGGAGGAGGCCCAACAAAGCCATTTAAACCAACAACAGACCTCTGCCGTTCTCCGCATCTTCACAGACTCCCTACAGAACTATCTGCTCTCAGGGCCTCAGCAGCAGCAGCAGCAACATCTGGCTGCAGGTCTGGAGGATGAGCAGTGTCCGCTGGCGGAACCCGGCTCAGGGGTGTCTCCTCCGAGACACAACCTGGGAGGCTGGGGCTCGCCGACTCCGTCAGAGTCGTACGGTCACCCGTCGTCCACGCTGCCTGAGGAGGAAGAGGAGGAGGAGAACTGCTGTCCACGCTGCCTGGAGTTGGAGCAGGAGGTGCTGTCTCTGCAGCAGGAGAACGAGGAGCTGCGCAACAAGCTGGAGAATATCCCAGGTGCAGTAGTGAAAGCTGAAACTTCACAGGGGTTTGAGTCTCTCCTCTGGGACTGGTTAAAGGTGCACTGATACAGATTGATGACAAATTAAAGGGAAGGTGTTTTTCCATCATGAGCATCTCCTGCCAGAGATTCTGGGCTTCATTCACAAATAACTATGCAGCTGAGTCCCTTTCATCCTCATCAGTTATTGTCATAATTCTAATATTCAACTATAAAAACTTTGTGTGCCAGTCCTAGCTTACAACGGAGTGTAATGATCAGCTACTCGCAGGGTTAGAGTTAATTTCTTGTGCCATGAAATTGCTCATATGTTGCCGGTGTTAACTGGTAGCCTATTAACAGGCATGTAGGTTAAATAAAAGATTTTGATTTGCATCCAAGCAGGTGTTGAGATGTCATATCTAGTCGTGCTGGAAGATACTGCAGCAGTGCCTCCAGGAGACAGCGCATCTTCAGAGACCGACATGACATGTTTAAAGAGAATGTCAATCGGCTCTTCAGCTGTTTTCGACTGCCGAGACATTCACTTATATGTTCGCTGCTTCCCCCATGATACACCCTCTAGGCAAATGTATTTCCTTGTGTAGAGAAATGGGGGCGTGGCGGCGTGCTGATGCCAAATAGCACCTGTAGATTTACGCATGGTGGTAAGAACAAAAGTGGCCGGTGCACATGTGTTGTGAACCCAATAGTAATTTTGCGTGCACACAGTGAAAACATTTCTACGAACATGTTAGTGACGAGGCCCTGTGTCTGTGGACCTACCGGAGACTTGGCTCAGACTTCAAAACAGCTCTGGTATAATGTACATTTCATTTGCTGATTGCAATCCATCAAATAGTTGTTGAGATATTTCAGTTTAGACCAAAGTGATGGACCAGCCATCTACAGAGCCACACAGCTCATGTGGCTAAAAATGATGATTAAACTCGATAATCAAGCAAATTAATTTTATGTAGATTGATTAATTGACTGTTTCAACGCTACTTCCCTCATTTATTTAAGCTCTTTAATTTGTCACCTGTCTGTATATCTCAGGGAAATTAGTTTGTGCTGCTGCATTAATCAATACTAAACCTACACGTCTGTGCAGGCGTCATTTATTTAGGTTAAGTTTGTGCACGTGTCATCAGTTTCAGAGAGCCACACGCTGTCACTCTCTAAATGCATCACAGAGTTTGGGGCAATAGTCTTAATAGCATCTATTTTTATTAACATTTCTGCTCTCCCCAAAGCATTAACAGCTCCCCAGTGTCACCTTAACCTAATTTGCACTAAACCGGCTCATTTTATCTGCATGTCGGGGGGATGTATGGTCATATCTCAGCCTCTTTGCTTGCTTGCTGGGAAATTTCACAGTGCATCTTTATTTTTGGTCACATTGTCTTTACATACAGTTCCCTGTCAAAATGTTCTCGACTACTTCAAGACTGTCCTTGAGTTTCACAACCAGCTGGTCCAGCCGATGCCGGAGGAGCAGCTCACTGAGGTGAGGAAACAGGCTGCAGTGCATCATTCACAGCTATTCGAAGCATGTGTGATCGGTAGCATATGTTTAGGTATAAAAATATCAGGTCACATTCATCTCGCATTATTAACTTCTTCGTTGTGTTGATTGTGCGATAAAGTGGTGTGAAAATATGTAATTATAGAAAACTTTGTCTGTGCAGGAAGAAGAGCGGCAAACAGTCTTTGAGGTCTGTGGTTTATCCTTTAATAAATTCTGTTGTTTGTTAAGAACATAAAGGATTTCAGTGTGTATTTGTGTAATATGTGCCTGTGAAGTGGTGGCAAATAAGGGGAATTGACACTAGATGATGCAGTATATCCTGTAAGAAGGCAAGGAAAATAAAAGATGGAAAGGTCATGGTGACAGTGACAGCAGCTGCATCTGAGCGTCTAATGAACAGAGCCACGATCTGTTTGGAAACCAATAAAAAGGAAGACAAATGCACAAATTTAGATAAAAGAATAAGTCAGTAAGCATCATGTAATGTGTGTTTCTAATCTTGTGTAAGGATTTGTCAGTCAGAAGTCGAAACAACAAAGATATGATGGGTTAAAGTGTGATTTTTAGTGCCCGCCCCATTGACTCTAATAGAACTGACACCAAAGTCTGGCTCCTTGAACGCTGTCACTGTCACCATGACCTTCTTTTCTATATTCCTTAAAAGAAGGACAAAAATAAATTTTGAAAAACTCTAGACAATGCAGTCAGATTTGGAGCCATGCGAGGCAGCAGGACGAGTGTAACCATGGCATACCTGACCTTCCTCTGACCCTCACACCTTCTGTCTTCCTCCTCCCCGCAGGGCAGTAAACAGCTCCTGGAGAACTACCCTCTCTTCATCTCTAACAAGCAGTGGGACGAAGCCGTCAACTCCTCCAAGAAAGATGGCAGGCGGCTGCTGCGCTACCTGATTCGCTTCGTCTTCACCACGGACGAGCTCAAGTTCTCCTGCGGTTTGGGCAAAAGGAAGCGTTCAGTCCACTCAGGAGATCCAGGCCTGGAGAGACGGCCGCTCAACCCCGTCAAAGTCAGCTGCCTCAGAGGTACGCGGCCAGAAAAAAGCTGTGAAGTATTCACATGTTGCTCCAGTCTGCTCAGTTTAAGTGATACATTAAGGCTTAAACACAACACTGGTAAAACTCCTACAGTTGTCCTACAGCCAGAAGCTCTGGCAAAAGTTTGCTTATAAAATGTTAGTGTTGTTTGAATGATGTAGCGCCATGCTTATTAGAGCCCTCCACTTTTACAGGCCATGTTTCAGACTTGAAAAGCAGCAGTAACTAACAAGTGAGCTCAGTATTTATGAGCCCATAACAGCATGAAACTGAGACTGTGTTTAGGTGGCAAGCAAATGTCAGCCAAATACACATGGATGTGGGTTATTATATATATATATATATATATATATATATATATAAGAACTGATACATTCCTGGTCATGTGATTTCAGTTATAACCGATCAGATTGCCCTCCTACTCCAGTTGATCATTGCAACCACAAGGCATCATAAAGTTTTTACTGCTGGAAAGATTGTCTTAAAGACACAAATACTTTTGAAATTGGTGCTACATGACCAGAGCAAACAGAGAAAAAATAGCTGTGGCATTTGGTTTTATTTAAGAGGTAGAAAACCTACAACTACCAGAATCCACTGTGCCAATAAATGCTCCCACTGGTGGGTGACCTAATGGAAATCTAGCCATTTTTCCACTGGAAATTCTATGGAGGCCGGCTGGTAACACATGATCTGAAATTACCTTAAACAGTGAGATAAAATATGTTTCTCGCGAGAAATACGCAACGCAGTCACAGAATCTTGGTTCATATTTGATAAGCACTGCCTAATAAATCAGTTTTCACAATACAAGAAACAGTGTGGTGCCCACTTCCTGTTCACAGACTCTCATAATACAGCTAAACAGTGCACTAAATTATGTTTCTGAAGACATTTTAGGTGAGAAACAGAGTCTTTATAGGTTTATATTTGATCAGCCCTGTTTTCATGGGTAAATGGGAAGTTTTACATAGTTCATTTACACATACTGCCCACATTGTAATGATCCAGAGCTGGTTGAAAATGAGCAGCAACGAAACACCTTGACCACTATTTCATTCATTTCCACCATAAACTGTATCACAATTTATTATTTTAAAACTGTTATAATGGGTTTTTTTGGCCACTTGGTGGTTGCAAAGACAAGCTTAAATACAACATTAACATATTATTATCTCATTATCTTTCAAGTTCATATGGTGAACTTGTTAGCAAACAGTTGCTTATTTACACATCTGGCTGTTTCAGAGCAACATGATAATTTATTTAGAGTCATGTTTTTGTCCATCTAAGTTCAATATTCACTCTCTGTTAGCTCTGTTTCAAGTCTCTATCAAACTCCTAAAGGGAAATATCAGGGGCCGGTTGCACAAAACACCTTAGGTTAAGATTTTCCTTTAAGTCCTAGTCAAGGTTTTTTTCTCAAAATAAAATTGGTTGCACGAAACACCCTTAAGTCTTCTCCTTAAGGTTTCCCTAAAATGTTCACTGAAGTATTTGTGATTTTCTCCTTATCTTGGCCTTATACCACAGGAATCCCCAGACCGTTGCACAAAAGATCTTAACAACAACAAGATACCTCTGATTTTATCTTAACTGCAACACAACCAAGTTTATGGTGGTAAATGAAATAAACTAATACACTCTGAGAAGAGTTTTCTGCGACCAGGAGAACCAGATGGTTACGCTTTTGATTTGACTGAATTAATTTTCATTGCAATGTCTTCCTACAATCATTTTCTGTTTTCTGGTATTTGGGGATCAAATTTACTTTGCAGGATGTGCTTTCTATGATTGCATTCATTCAGAAGTATAATCTCCTCTGATCTGGTTTTCTTGCCTTCTTTTATTCTGCCATTTTTTCAGTATCTAATTATAAGCCAACTTTGTGAGACAATAACAGGCATCACAAGTGTGAGTCCAAGCAAACAAACAGTCTACATGGAAACTTTAACCGCTGTAAAATCTCTTTCAACGCAGTTAATAAGTTACATTTTTCCCTTTAACGGAAACCTTTTAAGGGATTCTGTGCGACTGTGAAAGTCCCTAAGCTGAGGAGAAACCTTGAGGCGTTTTGTGCAACTGGTCCTTGGTTCTTTAAACAGCTAAATGATCCACTGTGTTGACCAGCTAGTCTCTAACTGTGTCTGTGTGCTGTTTGCTGCTGTTTAGAGCTTTCTCACTGACATTGGTTCCCTGCTGCGGCCAAAAACAGCAGAGAGCGATGAGAGTGAACCAAAGCAGTAAAATTGTGACTGGAAATTTGACCTCACAGCAAAAGTTCTGTCGAGCCTCGGTACAAATGAATGCTTGCTTTGGTATGTTTGATGTTTTTTTGATTGGAAATCTTCCTGCCAGAGTTCATCCGGATGCACTGTGCCTCAAACCCAGACTGGTGGATGCCCTCCGAGGAGCAGATCAACAAAGTGTTCAGCGATGCTGTCGGTCACGCTCGTCAGGGCCGGGCGGTCGGCACGTTCCTGAGCAGCAGCGGCAGCAGCACCAGCAGCCTCTACATGGACGCCTTTGACGGACACCTGTCACAGGACGAACTGTATTTAAAAGGCTGCCAGAACGGCCAGTCGGACTGAAGTTAAAGGAGAAGCGAAAGACAAATGCCTGAAATGTAGCTGTACAACAACATATCCCAAAACACTGACCTTAACCTGTCACTTTACACAGTGAAGAAAACATTCCAGAGGTTTATCCTACAGAATATAACCACAGTCTCTCTGAACCACTTTCAGTAGTTTGTAGCTTTTTTGCCATTTTTATACAGACAATTATGTTTCGTTAAAATTTGACTCTTAAGCTGTTTTAAACTTTTAAAATTTGAGTCTTCCATTTGCTACTTTTTCTATAGTTTCATGTTTTGACAGTTACTGTACGTCTCTATCAGTGGAATATTTCTGTTTGTTATGTTGTGTTTTTGGGATGACATCCCAGTTGAGTTTTTCACAGTTTACTTGCAAACCTTCAGGTCATCAGGAAGCTGTTTGTGTTCATGTTACTCAAGCTAGAGACTTATTATATCCATCACTGACACCACAAGCTATGGAGGCCCATTTCCACCAGTGTGATGAAAACTAAATATCCTGTGAGTCATTATAATGAGAAACTTATCTCGAAACGACTTAGTGTCTCTAAATTATGAGAAAAAATCTCCAAATAATGACTTAATAATGAGAAACATTATTAAAATGATGATTTTAAGATTATGATTATTTTGAAATACCAGGTCATTAATTTAGCACGATTCACCTTATTTTGAAACACTAGCATATGATTATGATATCAGTCATTATTTGGAGATACTAACTCATTTTTGAGAAAAGCAAGTCATTATTTTAAGAAAGTCTCTGTTTTGTAGATACTAACTTGACATTATTTAGAGGTACCACCTCGCTATTTTTGTGATACTATTTTTATTCTATTTTATTTTTTTAAAGAAAAGTCTTTATTTTAAAAATGTTCCTTGATATTTAGAGATATTAACTCACTATTTTTGAGATACCAAGAATTTGTCATTATTTTGAGAAAGTTTCTCATTTTTTTGAGATACTAACGTATTATTATACCAAGTCATTATTTAGAGATACCAAGTCATTATTTAGAGACACCATGTCATTATTTTGACATACCAGGTCATTATTTTGACATACCAAGTCATTATTTTGAGATACCAGGTCATTATTTTGACATACCAAGTCATGATTATGGGATACCAGGTCATTATTTTGACATACCAAGTCATTATTTTGAGATACCAGGTCATTATTTTGACATACCAGGTCATTATTTTGACATACCAAGTCATTATTTTGACATACCAGGTCATTATTTTGAGGTACCAGGTCATTATTATGAGATACCAGGTCATTATTTTGAGATACCAGGTCATTATTTTGAGATACTAAGTCATTATTTTAAGATACCAAATCATTATTATGGGATACCAGGTCATTATTTTGAGGTACCAGGTCATTATTATGGGATACCAGGTCATTATTTTGAGGTACCAGGTTATTATTTTGAGATACCAAGTCATTATTATGGGATACTAGGTCATTATTTTGAGATACCAGGTCATTATTTTAAGATACCAAGTCATTATTATGGGATACCAGGTCAGTATTTTGAGGTACCAGGTCATTATTATGGGATACCAGGTCATTATTTTGACATACCAAGTCATTATTATAGGATACCAAGTCATTATTATGGGATACCAGGTCATTATTTTGACATACCAAGTCATTATTATGGGATATCAAGTCATTATTTTGACATACCAAGTCATTATTATGAGACATCAAGTCATTATGAGATGTCGAGTCATTATTTTGAGATACCAGGTCGTTATTTTAAGGAAGTTTCTCATTTTGAGATATGAAGTCATTATTTTGAGAAAGGTTCTTGTTATAATGACTAAACAGATCGTAGATGTTTTCATCACGTTGCCTGTAATAAGCTTCTCTATGTAGCACCTCCATCTCCTATATCAAGGAAAGTAGCATTTAATATTTCTCCACCAAATTCTGCGTCATTGGTGAAGCACCTTTACTTGCAACCTCTTCTACAGGAGTGCCTCTGAGAAAGTCGTTTTGTTACCTGTAGTGTTGCACTTTGCATCCCCATGTGTTTTTTCTTAATTTGAATCGATTCTGACGTGTCAAGTTTTAAAAAGAAAAGTGCATTCAAAGTCTTTCCAATGTGCTCAAATGCAGCTTCCCTTGGGTTGAAAGAAGTATTGGTCAAGGCTGATCGGTTATAGACTTCCTGCAGCAGATGTCAGGATATGCAACTGAAAAAGAAAAGTGTGTCATATTGCAGCAGAGTCTTGATAACTGCAGAAAAGGTTTCCTAAATTAGTGTAACATGCTGTGTATGGCAGTGATATAATGCTGATGACGCTATTCCAATCATTTAAAAAGGAACAACACAGTGGAGATAAAAAGGAGACTGTTTCTATTTTATGCTAATTTCTGCACTTTCTTTGCTGTCATAGATTATTTTATTCATCCTGATGCAAAAAGTCTTCAACTTACAGTAAATCTATCACATTTTACTTTTAGTTTTTCATCAGTGAGAAGACTTTTTGACTCAGGATGAATGAATGTTGCCATAAAATAATGCCTTAAACTTGATTCAAGACTTCCACAGTATAAAGTGTTGATAGTTTGTGTGTTGTTCTGTAATCACAACGTGGGTTTGTACTGTCTTCTTCACTATGACAGACAATACCCACGTCTAAATCTTTATCTTTTGACCCGAGTGGGGAAAAAATCGAGCACTTCTTCTTATCTGAACCTCTTATTTGCACTTTTTCGTGTCTCCTTGTGGCTGTAGCCGTCCCACAGTGAGAATTTAACCATTTCTTATTCTTTGTATTTATTTTATTTGGTACTCAAAAACTTCACTTCACGACACTGTTTTCTACGTTTTGAATGTATCAGATTTATTAGGTCAGTTTGCCACGTCGACAGTGCTGTGTAAATGTGTAATATAAAGTACAGTATTGTGTGAGGTGTTCTCTCTCTTTCTCTTAAAGAAGCCAAGTAGAAAAGTGCCACAGAAACCTTAAACAGTTGGATTCTGTCGTTGTGTTGCTGTTCTGAATGTGAGCGTTTATTTGTATTTACTCCCTCAAAGTGGCTGTTATCAACACTGTGAAACATCAGTAGGATTTTTACAAATCTAATAGCTTCTGTTGTTTTTTATTTATGATAAATAAAATAAGCACTGAAGCTGAAAGCTTACATTGATGATCATCTATCTGTTGTTATATATGTGATGTGTATTCTAGACATTTATTTAATTCTTAACAATCAGTTTAAAGGGAGTTTTTTTTGTGTGTGTCACTGAATAGCATCAAATATGTGATTCCAGATCATGATGCATTCCATCCGTCCATTTTCAGCCACTTGTCCACGTCCCTCTCCCCAGCAACACTTTCCAGCTCCTCCTGGGGGACCCCAAGGTGTTCCCAGGCCACATCCCTCCAGTGTGTTCTGGGTCTGCCCCGGGGCCTCCTACCAGTGGGACGTGCCCACCTCCAACAGGAGGCGCCCAAGAGGCATCCTGATCAGATGCCCAAACCACCTCAACTGACCCCTTTCGACGCAAAGGAGCAGCAGCTCTACTCCGAGCTCCCTCCAGGTGTCTGAGCTCCTTGCCCTATCTCTAAAACTGAGCCCAGCCACCCCACAGAGGAAACTCATTTCGGTCGCTTGTATCCATGATCTCATTCTTTCGGTCACTACCCAGAGCTCATGACCATAGGTGAGGGTTGGGAGTTCGATGGACCAGTAAATTGAAAGCTTCGCCTTCTGGCTTAGCCCCCTCTTCACCTCTTCATGATGTATTGTATAGTTAAATTTTGTAACATTTGTACATTTCATACATATCATATCAACGTTTCTACATGCTCATGAGCTGACTTCATGGAGGTGGAGGAGATGGTGGATAGCATGACATCTAGGCCAGACCGGCATTCGAGACCAACAAACACCAAGCCATCAGCGTTTCCAGTGGCTTTTTAGCTACCAAAAATATGTGTTTTTTTGCAACCTGTCACTGTGTTCCCACGGGAGAAAGTGCCACACAAAGTGATTGTTTTTTGTTAAGACATTGCTGCATTTCCAGTTGGAATTGTGCCCCCAGTAGTAGCCATAGCCAACAAATCAAACAGTATGGGTGGAATTTGAAAACATCAAAATTATGACAAATATTGTGCCTTCTGTTCACTGAATATGGCATATGTTTAGGTTTTGAACTGATAGTGAAGGCACACTCTTTTCAGTCACTATAGACCAAACTCATTTTAGTTCAGGGGCCACAGCCCAAATTGATCTCCAGTGAACAGGACCAGTAAAACCACTGCATAATAACCTATAAATAACCACTTCAAATCTCTTCCTTTCTTTAGTGTAAAGAAGTACATTCTGAAAACGTTCATCCATTTACAAAACAAATGATGAACAGTCAGCATTATCCTCAGAAAAATATTTTCAAACTGTCAGTTTTTCCACATTCAGCAAGTCTACTACTCACTTTCATTACATCTGACTTTTTATTCATAATTTCACACTAAAGTGAAGCTGTTGAAAAAGCAGGTGAAGTTGTCCCCTGCCTTGCAAACCATTTACAATCTAAAGTTTTGTCAGTGCCTCAGCAGCAGGGTTGCACTTACATTGTTTCAGGATAGAAGTCTGAAACAGATTCTTTTGCACTGAAGCTGCTGGTTGACGACGGACGGTACACCAAGTATCCACTCTGTTTAAACAGCTCCTGACACCTCAGTGTTCACAAGTGCATCAGTATTAGGTGTGCAAGGTCATCTAGTGGGCCAGATTGGATCCTTTGGCGGGCCGGTTCTGGCCCTCGGGCTGTATGTTTGACACCCCTGCTATAGACCCTTTAACTGTCCCACAAAATGTAGACGACTATCCTTTTAGAAATATATTAATTTCCACCCTCCCTCTCATGGAAATGGTGGTGTGTCTTCCCTAAGCTCAGGTCCTCTACCAGAGGCCTGGAAGTTTGATGGTACTGTGCTGTATCTTAGCTGTTCCTAGGACTGCACTCTTCTGGACAGAGACCTCAGATGTTGTACCTGGAATCTGCTGGAGCCACTCTCCCAGTTTGGGGGTCACGACCCTAAGTGCTCCCATTACCACTGGCACCACGGTTGCCTTTACTCCCTACACCTTTTCTAGCTCCTCTTTCAGCCCTTGGTGTTTTTCCAGCTTCTCGTGTTCCTTCTTCCTGGTGTTACTGGCGCTTAGATGCAGAGGATGTGGGATATATAGATATATATTCCATAATCTTTGCCTCTCAGTAACATTTGTCAGGATACCAATACATTTCACTTTGAAACATCAGCTGTCTGCTGAGACGCTGAGACAGAGGTCGGATGGTGGCTGACATGTCTTATTACATTAGAAAGACATAAGAGGATGTGACTACAGCTCCTCCACCCGGGAGACTTCAGCATGTATTTGTAGCTGCACTCTTGTGTGCTGAGTCTTCTCACACTGAACCGTCTCTGATCTCCAGCAGGTGGAGCTGTAGCTGTAATAATAACAGTAACCTGATGAAGTCCAGGAGAGGCTGGTCTCAAGCCAGGAAAGATAAAGGACTGTACTGTGATTTTAAGGTATGTTCATGAAGGGTAATACACCGAGATGTGCGTAAAATGAATGATTTAAAAAAAAAAAAGAAATGTCTGAGCAGGAGAAAGAGTCTATTGGTGATTGGAATAAAAATAATTATACATAAGAATTTGGTACGTTTTTATTTTTCAATCAATGTAATAATTCAGTTAATTTCTCTTTTTTTAATGGATTTTTGTTTTTTATGTTCTTTCTTTGTTGTGCTTGCAGCACCATGTGGTGAGACACATTGTTCCAGAGGTTTTGGTCGGAAACAGTATTTCTGGAAATCAAATAATTTAAAGGAAGAGCCGGAAAATATTACATTTCCACGCAGGGTTCCGCCCACAAACTTGAGTGTCTTCATTTTCTGCTGTTTCAGACAAAGACAATCTGCTGGATGTCCCCTGGTGTCCATGTCCCCTTTGTGACAGCACCGTGCAGCACACAGCAGCAGCAGCAGCAGCAGCGTGTGTGTGTGTGTGTGTCTCTGTGGATCTGTTAAAGCTCCTGATGGGTGTTTCTCTTTAATTCTGCGGCATCTCTCTGCCTGTATGCGGGCCTGCTGCTCCGGAGGAGGGCGGGCCGTGAGCACAATGAGCACATTTCGGACAGTAAACTAACTGATGCGACATGTACGGAGCGCGGACTGGGGGATGATCTGTGCACGCAGCTCCTCTAACTTGGTTTGCATTGATTGGATTTGGGAATGGCACGCGGAGCTTCAAGTTGAACCCGACGGGCCCGTGCTGCTGTCTGAAAACTGACCTCGGGTAAACCCTCAGAGGCTCCGCGGACTTTGGAGATATTCTGCAGAGGTGTTGTGGTTTTTGCGCAGCACGGAAACTCTGGCGCAACACAAAGGGGGATGATCTCCCTATCAGCTGGATCCACCAAGTGAACAGCGGGTATAAATAATAAAGGGGACACATTGGGAGCTCGTGCAGCGGTGCAAGATGATGTCACTGATAGATCTGGACGATGATCAGCGATGGGTGCCCACTCATGTGAATGTCACCGTCCTCCGCGCGAGAGGACTGCGAACCAAGGGCAAGCACGGCAGTCGCTACCTCTACACCATCATCCAGGTGGGGAAGGAGAAGTACACCACCGGGCTGGTGGAGAAGGCGGAGGTGCCCGAGTGGAACGAGGAGTGTTGCTTCGAGCTGCTCCCCGGGATCCTGGAGGACGGCGGCCGGAGCGCCTACCCCCCGGGGAGCGGGGACCTGGTCCTCACTGTCATGCACCGGGTGCTGATCGGACTCGACGTGTTTCTCGGTCAAACCATCATCCCTCTTGATAGGATATTTCAGGAGGGAATGTGTCCTCGAGACGAGTACGTGGTGTTTGAATTTTAATCAAGTCTGCATGGAGTTTATCAGTTTACTGCTCACACACAAGGCAGAAGTGATGTGTCATGTGTTTATGTCAGACTGTGGTGGACAAAGTACTCATCTTTCACTTAGAGTAGTAACACTACAGTGCACAAGTAAAAACCCTGCATTCAAAATCTTGATGAAGTAAAAGTACACAAGTATTAGCATTAAAATATGCTTAAAGTACCAAAAGTAAAAGTACTCATTATGTAGAATGACCCATATCAGAATCATACATATCACTGGATACATCACTACTGTTGCATATACTGCAGGGTGGCTTCACCTATTATAACACCTAATTGTTTCTTGATTATATTCTGTATTAATATTCTTAACCTGCAAAGTAACTAAAGCTGTCAAATAAATGTAGTGGAGTAACAGTTTAAAGTAGCACAAACAGTAAGTATAGTACAAGTACCTAAAATGTACTCAGTTCAGTATTTGCATTAAAATAGTCTCAAAGTATTAAAAGTTAAAGTACTCAAGAAACACATATATTACTGGATTATAACTAGGGATGCATTAATGTGAACATCACTAATGTTGTGGGTGGTTATGGTGGGGTTAGAGACTGCAGGGTGGCTTCATCTATTATAACACCTCATCATTTATTCATTGATTATAAACTGTATTAATATTAATCTGCAAAGTAACAAGTAACTAAAGCTGTCAAATAAATGTAGTGGAGTAAAAGTATAAAGTAGCATAAAATGGAAATACGTAAGTACAGTAGGAGAGTAAATGTAGTTTGTAGTAAACGTAGTTTTTCTCCTCACACCTGCTCTGACGATCTCCTCATCATGATGTTGTTCCCACAACACGAAACACAGCAGCTGATTTCACTGATCCTCAACAATGAAATCAGACGTGTCGTCGTTTTGCAGGATGACACAGAAAACTACCAAAGCTTGAACCCTAAATGCATGCAGACACTTTAAGTGCTGGCCCTCTGGGCTGATACCACTCCAGAAGCAGTTCCCACAATGCACTGCAAATCAACAAGATGAGATGCAGTTTCCACTGTGGAACAAGATGTGATTGTAGCCAGAAAGCCTCCATCTTTACGCACAGTGCACCTCTTACATTTCCATTTATACAGCAGCACTAAATGTATCTTTTGATACTTGCACGGCAGATCATATGAGCTAGTTTACTGCTAACAATGAGACAGAAGTGATGTGTCATGTTTTAATGTCAGACTGGGATACACAGTGGTGGAGAAAGTACTCTTGAACTTGAATTACTACTTGAAGTAGTAATACTACAGTGTAGTCCTGCATTCAAAATCTCAGTATCTCAGTGAAAGTACACACGTATTAGCATTGAAATAAAGTTAATATAACAAAAATAAAATGGACTGACCCATTTCAGAATCACAATATTACTGGATTATTTCCAGCGCTGCATTAATGTGTACATCACTTTAATGTTGCAGCTGATTCAGTAAAGGTGGAGCTCATCTCAGCTTCTTTATGTTTTAGTTAATGGCTGCTGTAAGGACAGAGAAGACTTGAGATGCATTATCATTTTTTACTATTAGGGCACTGTATCCTTTGTCAGTACTTCCTGCACTGAAATATTTAAAAAATCTTACTTTATCTGTGTCTTTTGGTGAGATTGCTGAACTTTGTATCAATGCACTGATAAAAATAGAACAAGGACGTGAGGAAGACTGACATATTGTTCATCATTTTGAAATTTGAAAACTGCAGAGGATATGAAAACACTTATTTTTGGACATGCCAGGCGTGTCCATGGTAATTAACTACGGCTGAAAATGTGTAGTTGAGTCTGTGCTGTGTGGTTTAGGTTAGCCAGTGTGAGTAAGAATGTGACTTCAGTTTACAAACTGTAAGAATAACTTCTCTTGTTTTAGTGCTTGAACACGTGGCTTCGAATATCATCTAATTTGCATGACTGTGAGTGTTTGAAGACCTCAGTCGTGCCACAGGTGACGCAACAGGACTCGCCAGCAAAATGTGAAATATCTCCACCAAAGCTATACGACACATCTGGCTTTAATTGTGGGCTCTCCACCCTCTCTACGCTCGGTGAAACTCACACTGAATTCCTCCTGTTAGTTTTGGCTCTGCAACACTTTCTCTGGTCCACTCAAAGGATTTGGGAGGCAGGAACAGATGGAGGATTTCATTGGTTGACTCTTCATATAGTATCACACATGTCTCATACAGCACATACACGCACCAGGACCTCGTGGAATTTGAGTTGTAATTTCCCTCTCTGAGGCTTGTGAAAACAGTTTATTGTGGAGGATTATGAGTACAATCCCCCGAGCAGTATTGCCAGATTATGTAATATGTGGAAAGTATTGCCAAAAGGAAATCAATGTGTTTCGTCGCTGCTCGCTTTGTCCCAGGGAGTGGTCAGATAACACAGGCAACTTCTGATTTGTGCTTGTAACAGATAGCATCTCACTGCAGATATCCTGCTAGAGTAACATGTTTATTTAAAGCAGTGATATAAGATTGACTGTCACAGTTTGGATGCTAACTGTCCCCTTTTTTTTCTGGCTCCAGATGGTTCAAGCTCAACTCTAAGGTGGGGAGGAAGGAGAAGGACCGCGGTGAACTTCAGGTAACAGTCCAGTTCACTCGCAACAACATGACAGCCAGCATGTTCGACCTCACCATGAAGGACAAACCCCGCTCGGCTTTTGGCAAGCTCAAGGACCGAGTCACGGGGAGGAAGAGGGGGGACATGGAGTCTTCCTCGGCCATTGTGCCAGGCCGCTACGCCGCCCTGTCAGGATCCCTGGGGCAGCCGTTTGGAGATGATATGAGTGGAGGGCCGGTGGAGCCACGAGATGTGGAGGTAGCGGAGGAGAAGAGAAGCAAGATGAAAGACTTCTTCAAAGGGAGGCTGCGCAAGTCGTCTGACACCAGGTCATGCTCGTCGCTGGCCTCAGAGAGTAGTGTGTCTTCCATGGCCAGTGATAACCCCGGCCCTCCGCCCAGCCTGGATCTGATGTCAGACCCGCCCAGCTCTCCCATCTACACGAGCAAAGTGAGAGTGGACGCCCTTTATGGAGAAACAGATTTAGCTAAAAAAGGTAGGCTTTGAATTTATTCATATGTGCATGACATAAAGGCTGGTGAATGTTTTTATTATTGCCTGATAATAAGTTACATTCCCACAGTTTTTTACAGCAGAGGTGGGAAAAGGACAACCTCCAAACAAACACCATTAAAACATCTACTTAGAATATCGTACAGCAACACATTAGCTTCAAACAGCTAAGAGCTAGCTTGGACAGTTGTAAACTAAATTAACAAACTACAGATCAGCTGTGATACAAAGATCCTTCAGATAATGCTCTAACAAAGGTATTTGCAGCCGAAGAGCCAGATTTTTCCCTCAGGAGTTTAGTGGAAAACAAAATTAGGTCAAGAGGACTTACAAGCACTGTCATTTGTCAGGTAGCCACAGACATGACTCCGAATGAATGCTAATGTTGCTGCTCGATGAGTAAATAGGCAAATGTTTGCTAGCACGTTGGCCACAACAACCTCAAAATACAGTAGATGTCTGTGTTGTGTTTACACTCCATGTGGTTTTGCTACTGTTTGGATTGAAATAATTGAAAGAAGCATGATAGCAAGGAATTGAGTATGGTCCCCTTAATAGATGTAAATGTTTCATATTTGCATTTATAACCCAGTTCTTCCTTCCTTCCCTCCAACAGTGCTCACAAGCCAGCACACCACAAAGGTCCTCACACACAAGCGGGCCTTCAGCGATGAAGCCAGTAAGATCACGACAGCCTTCCCTCGACCAAATCTGGCAGTGGAGTCTCTCAAGGGTCAGACCATGACTCAGTCCAAGTCTTCTCTATGTATAAATGGCAGCCACGTCTACGACTCCGAGCCGTGCACTCCAAAGAGCTCAGGAGCCCACCAGTCCAAGCTGGTCCTGCTGGAGAAGTGCTCCCCGCTCTCCCGTTCCCTGCAGAACCTCACCAAGAGAAGCGACGACAAAGGTTCCTTTGGGGATGGCCGACGCTGGTCCTTTGACAAGATGAAGAAAGAGGAGGAAGAAAAAGAAGCTCAGGCATCGTCTTCCCCACTTCAGCAGACTCAGACCGGGGGTCGCCCCGTGCAGGCAGAGATGCCGGCCACCTCCTCTGCTTCTGTTTCACCCGACAAAGGAAGGAAGCTAAGAAAGACCTTGTTCTCTGGCGGGAGGAGTGATTCTCTCCCAGCTAAGTCAGACCTGAACCAGAGTGGTTCGACATCTGAGGGGAGGCTCAGAGGCTGGTTTGGCTCCAGTGATTCCCAGAACAAGCCGAGGTGAGTCGGGGTCATTTACAGGCTTGTCACTGGGCTCCACAGTGTTTGATGAATGCACTTTCTATCCAGGCACAACAACAGGCACATTGGAGGCCTGTTTTCACCCGGGCGTCCTGAGTTCAGTGTTTGCTCTGCTCCATGCTCATTTGAAAATGGAATAGATTTAGTATGTAGTTTACTCCATTTTACAACCATGCTGTATCATCACCTCATACTGGATTTTCCACAAATAGCACTCAAGCATTTCCATTATCTTTATCAACGTCTGTCTACGTTTCTCTTTCAAAGATGCAACATCACTGTGGTTTAGAAGAACACTCTCACAGAAGGATGTGAAGTAAATCACTCCATGTTGATATGAGCTCAGCAGAATAGCTGCCAGTGCAGATGGTCCTGAATGGCTACAATGCATTTTTTATGTTGCTTGATTATTTTGCAAATGTGCTTTGCTTTTTTGATTAAGTTACTGTTTTCATGATTCTTTTATTTGGCCAGTTTCATACTGATGTTAGTGAAGTTTTCAGAAATGTCACTTAGTATTTTGGTTGTCTTTTCTGTTTGTGTAAGAAAGATGTTCCCCATTTGGTGACCTGGCACATCATTAACTAAGAGGACTATTGTGCCCTATTTTCCTCTGCAGGCTGGAAGTTTCTCCTAAGGTAGAAAGCAGCTCAGATGTACCCCCTCCCCTCCCTCCTCGCTCCCCTGTACCCCCTCAGTGCTCCTCTCCCTCCACCTCCCTCTCCGGTCATATCTCACCTGATGACTGCAATCACACCAATCCCTTCACCCCCTCTTCCTCCCCCTCCTCGACCCCTCTCTCCCCCTCCAACCCTTTCCCCTCACGTATGCAGCGCAACCCCTTTTTTGAGGATCTCATAGCAGAAGAGTCACAGCGGTCACCTCCTTTTGCGCCTTGCTCCTCTTCTGGCTCATCCCCCTTTCACTACACCACTCTGCCCTCTCAGCCCTGCACACCCAGCCCTGCTCACAATGCTAATGCTACAAATATGGCTTCCATAAGGCGGGAGCGCCCCAGGCCAGTAGCTAGGCAGATATCACTCCCTGCTTTATTACCCAAAGCTGCCACACCTAACCCCTCCGCCCCTCGCTCCATGTCCGAGAGCACGGGAGAATGGGACGACTCGTTTGACGCCTTCGCCTCCAGCAGGCTCAACTCACCGAAAGGGAGTCTTCCTCAGAGACAGCTGAGAACCAGTCCAACTTCATCTTACCCTCCACTTAATAACCACTCTAATCATCACGCACACGAGCTGCAAACATGTGAAGAGGAGCCTCCACCTTTGCCTCCGAGGAGACTTCTAAGAACTTCAGTGAATGAGATTTACTCAGACGGCTGGCTGCACAGAGGTCAAGAGCTGGCTGTCCATAAAGAAGCCTACCTGCTCTCGCAGACCGGCGTGGCCTCGCTGCAACGTGGACGAGAGGGAGAAGGCAAAAGAAACAGTATATCTCCGGACCCTCACACCAGCAGCGAGACCTCCGATTCCCTCAGCGTCAACTCTCATTCGTACACAAATATAACATCACCAGGACTCATGTCTGAAGAAAAGCTCAAAAAGTTTAAATATGAACCTTTGGAAGATGACACTGACCGCTGGGGAGGGATGCTGTTCGAGCAAGACTTGTATGGACGCGTAAGAGGAAACTACGGACAACCCCAAATAAATCGTTTATCATTGAACGCTGAAGAAACAGCTGGAAATAAGATCACATCTGTGAACTCAGGACCTAAAGCCCTTCTTGATAGTGAGATGTCTGTTGCAGACCTTCTGAACATGTCATCTACTACTCCCTCACAGCCAGATGCAAAGGCACTAGATATTACAACCAGTCCAATCGAGGGGACGGAGTGTAATTCACCGGAAGACACTTGTATCGACAATAATGTGTCTTTCTCACTATGCTTAGGGGACCTGAACATGAATAATTCAGATTTTGGTTTCATTGATTCAGATGGCTCTTCTCAGTCGGAGGTAGCTGATACTCTCAAAGCGATCAAGACTTATCCACCACCAGAAGCCTCACAGATAGCTGCTTACCACGTGGAGACAGTGACCACACCTGAGGACGTGTTCACTTTGAAGGACACATACATACCTGAGCTGAACTCTTCCATTGAAATAACCGCATCGTCTAACAAACTGTACAAAGTCTCTCCGGTTTGCCAGGACAACTGCCAAGATCCAAGATGCACGCTGAATAATGTGGCACCACATGGTGACTCCAGGGTGAACGGCAGAGAGATAGCTTCTTTGTTGTCACAAAATCAAACATCTCATGTAGCAGAATTTGGAACTGAAGTTTTATCAAGAGGTGTGGATGATTTTAGAAAGACACAAAAGGACTTTGATGATAATGGGAACCCGCAAGCTGGAACAGGCGCACCTAACGAGAAGGAGCCGTTTCCTGGTGTGGTTAGTGCACGTTTCAGACCGAAGGGAGTGTCCCGACAGAACAGCAGCGGCAGCCCCAGCAACCAGAGCAAAAGTGGAGACAGAGAGTTCGAACAGTTCTTGTCCCTCGTTCAAAATATATCAGAAGTCAGCGAGGGACCGTTGTCGTATCAGCCCTCTAAATCAGCTCTGTCTTCCTTACTGGCATTAGCAGATAGTAGCACCACACATCAAAATGAGTCTAATACAACATCACACATATCTCCAAAAGACAACACTACATCTCTGTGTGCAGAGGATGCAACAGAAAAATCCTCTGATATCAGTTTTGAAGATCTCCACGCTAAAGTAGCACCAAACTCGAGAACCCCTTTAAAGTCAAAGATTGGGCAATCTTTGCAAGAACCCTCCTCTCCCTCCATTCTTTGTGCACACTCCCTGTCCGCAGACGCACCGGCTACGCTCCACCCTACCCCTGTCTGTTGCCCCTCCATACAACCCTCAAGCATGGGGCCCAGTGCTGGAGCCAGCAGTACTCTGGCTGTGGCCCCCTACACCACCTCCTCCTCCACTGACCAGCCCCTGGTCGATGCACGGCACTCACTTTTCCCTGAGGAGACACAGCCAGCTAGCAACCTGCCCCGTCAGGAGAGCAGGTGAGAATCCTCACACTAGGATGTGACATGTGTAGGTATTCACAAGCTGCAGATTTCTACATACACCACAAAACACGTAATGGTTTTTGTTTTTGTTGCTTTGTTGACTGTTGGCCTGGCTCGTCTGATGTTGAATGCATTTGTGCTTCTGTAAGTTTACTCATCCAAAGTGGTTGGATGATTCCTGCTGCATTGTGCTTGGCTTTGCTTCACGTTTGTGTTTTTCATCTCATGATTCAGTTTCTTGTTGGCTGTTATGCATTTTGTGTTTCTTACACTTTGTTCTGCCTAAATTTAGCTCCTTTTCTGCTCCTCTGACCACCTGATACAACATGTCCAGATATTTAGAAGTGACGGCTGATAGAGATGTTCCGATACCATTGTTTCCTTCCTGATAACAATTCCTGAGCTCCAGTAATTATCTGATACCATTACAGTTAATAAAAAGTTAACTGCTGTGTTGTGCTAACTCTGTATGGATGTGGAATAGTTGCTGTCATTGCTGAACGGCAAGGCCCAGGTTAAACTCTTTGTACCAATACATGCAGAGAATCAACACCATAGAATTTTATACTAACTGCTAATGTTAGCATGTTTGGCGTAAGTCAGTTATATTTACCACTCTAAAACAGTAGTTGCCAGTGGCTGCATAGCACAACTTCCTGTGTAGGCTGCCGTCTTACAGCGGGGAGGAACTGTTTTATTTATGTATGAAATGACTTTAAAGTTTATCAATAAATTACATGGTATGGGATCAGTCGCTAACACCTGATGCAGCATTTTAGGCAGTATCTGAGGCATTTCGGATCTTGATGTTGGTACTGGAACAACTCTTAAAGCTGGTGATCATTTCCTCTGTTGAGATATATTATATTACTAGGATATGATTAGTAACTAGGATAAGGTAGTCAGTATAATTGTAATTACAGACTTATGGCTCAAAAACAAAGGCAATAAAGGGTAACACTTGTAGAGATGATGCATACTCATGAATAAGGGCAGCAAATTTCTATTGGCACACTTAGATTCAGTCCCAGGAAACAAATGATTAGTATACTTTGTTATGCTCAGTGTTTTTGTTTATTTATATTTTTATTTATGAGATAAAGGAGAGAAAATGTCATATTAAAGGAAATGACCACTTTAGAATGAAAATACAGGCAGTACTGATCCTCATGCCGACAAGAAGTCCAGCGTACTTTTTTAATCCACAAAACTTGTTCGGGGCACAACAGCTACACTTGAAGTGCATGGAACCCACATTTTGAAAATGTAATAAAACTCCGCTAATGCATTTCAAAAACGTCAGAACAGCTTGTCTATCATAATCCAAGTGCCCTGAAGCCGCGACATGCAAAATTGACTTAAAAAGACGTAATTTACTCTACTTTTATAGCATAATTTCTCGCTGTGGTCACTTAACCCACCCTGCAGGAGTGCTGTGTTTACATGGCAACTCGCGCGAGACTTGAAAACTAGCACCACCACTAGCCATCAGCTAGTCTTGTGCGAGTTGCCATGTAAACACAGCATGCCTGAAAATCAAAATTATGTTTATTACCATATAGGTTTTTTCCCCCAGCAGTATCTTTATTGGTTTTAACAACAATAAACAAAGACACACACACACACACACACACACACACACACACACACACACACACACACACACACACACACACACACACACACACACACACACACACACACAGCTACAAACACGCAAATGAAAAGGACACCAGAACAAAATCTTTGTACAACGGCCCAGTATTGCACACATGTAATCCACCCCCAAAAGTATGAATTTAAAGATATATAAATAAATAAAAATTAAATAGAGAAATAATTTAATTAATTAATTTAAAAATAATGACAATAATGTAGATTTTTAACTAGAAGGAATTTTCTTTGGCGTTTTAGTGCATAGACAAGATACATAATATACAGAATATAAAAAAATAGGGCTGCAAGATATACAAAAATATGTATATATTTGTGATTATTTTGACAGTTTTTATTATTTTGTTGCGATTGTAATGTGAGTCACATTTTTTATTGGGACTGGCCATTTTTGCATTCACTTTTTACTGTAAAAAAATAAAATAAAAATGGTGACGATGGTATGCTGGCATTAGCATTAGCATTAGCACTAGTCTGAAGAAGAGCATGAGCTCCAAACGTAGATGTGGATGAAACCTCTGAAGCCCCACCATGCATCATTTATAATGTTATGATGTAACACATTTCACCTTCATCAAAAAATTCAAGCCACTGTGGTTTTGATACTGCACTTGGCCATAATGACATTTGATAGTGTTTCTATTAGGCTAGTTGTACAGCCCCAGAAAAATTGCAATAAAAATATTGTAAACACTATTTGAAGTAAATATGTACAGTCTAACTTTAAAATGACAGTCAGGCAGGATGTGAAAAATGTGATCACGTTTTAAACCATGTTTGTTGGCTTAGAGAGAAACAGACAAAAGACCACAGAGCCACTGTTACTCAGAAATTTAATTATACCCTTTTATTGTCAATAATAGAAGCAACAAGAGAAAAAATTAAAGTGTTATCTCAGACACGCAGCTCCTCTCTCCTCTCACAAAGAAGCTTTAATACCAGTTTTTATTCTGATTTCTGTTTTCAAACACTCCTCTGCTGCTGTTGTTCTTGTATAAATCAACCCTGTGTTTCCTCTCCGAGATGATCTCATCCTCCAATTACAAGCAAGCAAAGTTCTTGTTTTAACTCGACTCACATGGCTGCAGTTTTTAACGCTCAAAGAACAGTAGACGGTGCTTAAATGTTTCCTTTGTGCTGCTCACTGTTCCTTCACAGATGCCTTCACATCATCTGATCTGCTTTGAAGTGTGTGACGTAATAGCTGCTGAATGAACTGAAGTAACAGTAACCACAAATCATTTGACTGTGACAGATTAGTTATGGATAAACACTGACAGTGAACATACTGTGTTGAAGCACTCGTGCTGACCTCTTTATTTTGCAGACCACATCCAGTAAAGCCGTTGACCTCCAGCCAACCAGAGAAGAAGGAGAGTCGTTCGGTTCTAGAGAAGCTGAAGTCCACCATCCACCCTGGACGCACCGCCCACCAGGTTACAGCCGAACCTGAGAAGACTCAGGTACTGGGAAACAAAAACAAAACTCTATGAACCCTTTATAACAGGGCTGCACAAAGTGGGCCCGCCACAAGTTTTGGTTTGACCCTCCAGATGTTTCTAGCAAATAATAAATCATAAATAAGTAAGTAAATAAATAACAAAACAAAATAAAATAAAATAATGATTAGATTCATTTGAAAAAAATATTTGGTAAATGGAATTTATACTTTTTTGTGGTGAAAATGCTCTTTTATTATGTAGGATCCCTAATTATTCTGAGTTATTTTTCATCATCAAAGTGCAACTTTCAGAATCATAATTAGAAATACTTTATCGATCCCTGAGGGGAAACTGATTCGATACAGTCGCTCCGATAGGAGGAAGAGAGAATCATAAAAAGTAAGAATAAGAGTATGAAATAGAAGTATGTAAATATAAAGCAATAAAATAAAACAGAAATTAAAATGTGCATTAAAAATAAAGATACAGTGTGCATTATGCTACAGTGTTTAACACTAGTACTTCAGATATTGAAAATGTTAAAAATAGAATATATATCATCACTGTGCTGAGGCTGAAGGTGTGACATAAATCGACAGAATAAAACAAGAATAGAATAAGAGTCAACATAAGAAATATGTACAGTTATGTGTAAGTTGTATACTGAAAAATATTGCACAGTTTAATAATTGCACAGAATATTGCAGCACTTGAATTAATGCACCCAGCAGATAATTATGAATTATTAACGCAGTAGGTGAATAAAGTCCAGATGCCAGTCTATTGATTCAGAGCGGCTGACTGTGGCGCTCTGTGATGCATCTTGGGGAAATGAGTCTGTCAGGATGTCGGTTTGGCACAAGTGAGGTAAGAGTAAGTGGTTTCAGGTTTCAGTTACAGTAAAAAAAAAAGTTTGCTCAACCAACAATAACTCTTCCATCTTCATTCCTTAAAGGGTCATTCTGACTGATAATAATACAAATTCAGTCATACCTTGATACCATGAAACTGCGATATTTTCTGAGATGGCTATCGTACCATGAAAAGCTCACACTGTTTCAACCCCAGTGTACAGTACATAAAGAATATTATGCATATAGCTAAACAGCAGGAAAGTTATTGTTTTGTACTAATGCAGCTAAAATAAAATATACATATGATTTTTTTGGGAATCCAACTTAACTGTAAAAATATATTCCACACCAGATACATGTAATTGCCCATGTTCTGGTTCAGCAGTATGTAAGTTAAGTTTCACATGTTGTGATTGAGTGTTATCACTGCCATGGTGTACATGAGTTAGGATAAGAGACAGAAAAAACAGACATGAAAGTGTGCAGCTGCTACCTACAGTCCCAGCTCCCTGTTGGGACTGAGCTTACTTTCAACACTGGGGAGAGAAATGCTGATCTCATTAATTCTTTGGCCCAGATAAGAGTTTTCAAGTCCTGAAATTATGTTTCTAGACTATCTTTGTTACACGTTGGACTTTTTCTGGAATAAGGAAGGAATGAGGTGACTCTGATACTAGAGACTCTGCCTTCTGCCTGTGTGTTCTTATTTTCGTCTTATTTTTCTGTGTGTGGGACATTTATGGGCGTTTACCCCCACAGCACTCAGGTTACAAACTGTAACTGACAAAGCTGCACAGTATGCCTTTAAAGGAAGATTAATGGCAGGTCCTACCACCATTTATTTAATATGAATATGAAAATGAACATAAGCATACAGTTATTTATTAAGATATGAACTGTTTTGCTCTATTACACATGAAAAATAAAGAAATCACAGCCTTCTTGTCACAACAACGTTACTTGTTTTATAGGATAACACAAGAAAACTATGCTCCTACAGTAATTTGTGTATTAGAGTTGATGTTCAGACTATCATTACCATTAATCATGTCACCCATCAATAACTGGCAGACAGGATCCAAAAAAATCACGGTACATTTCCAAAATGTAGCCATAACACAGTGTGAGTCTCAGTGTGTGCAAACAGCAGAAGAATGAAGTTATTAACGTGTCATACTAAATTACAGAAAGCCATTAGCTCCACAGACTATTTAATGCTTCCATGAGCAATTATTAACACCAGCAGAGCACTCGGTGCTAATAAACACACACTGCAGGAGCATAGATGACTTCATTGTTTCTTGTGACTCATTTCATTTTTCACCACCTGCAACACGACACGCCACGGTAAGCCATTTAATATCCATCATAATAAGCCAGTGATTTTAATAATAGTCTCTCATGCACTTATTGCGTAACTTTTAATTTCAAAATGCATCATTTAGGTTGATATATTACAATCAGAACTTCCTTCTGTGGACATTTCAGTTGGGAAGTGCTTCCATCTTATCACCCTGCAGTTCCATTCACCACCATCTGATCACAGTCGGATAAAATCGAGCCCAGATCTCACTGATGTAGGAGGTGTATGATTGACAGGGAGAGGCAGCTCTTTAATCTAAAGCCAAAGGCTTCTTAAATCAAAATGGTGGCAAATTGAACTGCTAGGCGCTAAAATAAAAGCTCTACCCAACTGAAGTGAAGTTCTTATCGTAATATGTCGACTTAAATGTTGCAATGATATTTTATTCTAAATTAAATACATGTAATTGATCATTACTAGTTCCACATTTTAAGTTGCATTGTTTTTAATTCCTATGATATTATCCATCCATCCATTCTCAATCGCTTATCCGAAGCTAGGTCGAGGGGGCAGCAGGCTGAGCAAAGTATTCCAGACATCTCTCTCCACAGAAACACTTTCCAGCTCCTCCTGGGGGACCCCAAGGCGTTCCCAGGCTAGATGAGATATATAATCCCTCCAGCGTTTTCTGAGTCCCACCAGTTGGACATTCTTGTAACACCTCTAACAGGTGGCAATCCTGATCAGATGCCCGAACCACCTCAACGGACCCCTTTCGACGCGAAGAAGCAGCGGCTCTACTCCGAGCTCCCTCCAGATGTCCGAGCTCCTTACCATATCTCTAAGGCTGAGTCCAGCCACCCCACGGAGGAAAATCATTTTGGCCAATTGTATCCGCAACTTTATCCTTTCGGTCACTACCCACAGCTCATTACCACAGGTGAGGATTGGGACTTAGATGGACCAGCAAATCGAAAGCTTCAACTTCTGGCTCAGCTCCCTCTTCATCACGATGGTCCGGCACAGTGCCAGCATCACTGTTAGTTTTCAGCTAATTTATATGACATCCATCCCTCATAGCCTTTAGCTGTACAAAGATGGATGTAAACCTTTGGATTGAGCCAGGATTTACCCAGCATCCATCTTTATCCGAAGCTAAGCTAACTGTCTCCTGGGTGTAACATCATATTGATAATGGACAGACATGAGAGTGGTCTCATCTAACTCTTGGCAAGACACTAAATGAGCATATTTCCTGACATGTCCAACCCTTCCTCTAACTGTAACATGTACTAACCAGGTTCACACACTCTCTTCCTGTCCCCTCTCTCGTAGGAGGTGACCGTGGATAACTCGGCGCAGTACCAGCACCTGACCAACATGGAGCTGATCTCCCTGCTGTTGCAGCAGGAGATGGACATGCAGAAGCAGCAGGCGGCCTCCGAGCAGCAGGCGGCGCAGCTGCACAAATGCGAGGCAGAGCTGAAGAAGGTGAAGTTACAGGTTCGAGACCTGGAGGACTACATTGATAATCTTTTACTGCGGATCATGGAGCAGACGCCCACGCTGCTTCAAGTGCGAAGCAGACACAAGTGACGACAGTGCTGGTGTTTGTATGGCACGTGACGTACGATCCTCTAGAATACGGTTTCCTCAGAGTGGCTACAAAACACAGGGTTATTATCAAAGATTGGGAAACGTTGTTCTAGAGACAGTCAAACAAATGCTCCACGAAATCTGATCTCACAATCATCCAGGTCTTCTCACTGCTAATACTGCCTTGTTGATGTAGACATGATAATATCCAACATGCATGCTGGTTACTATCTCAAATTGGCACGAGCAGAAAACAGAGTCAGTTACTATGAGAGAAAAAACTTCTATCAAAGCTAAACGATTATTTCACTCATGCTTTGTAGAATAATTTAAGGTAGTCAGCTGCTGTCGACTTAAACTTTAAACTCACTGCTTTCTCACGTGCATAAAATAAAACACAGGCTGGAGGAAACACTTTCTGGACGTGCATTTAACATGCTCTTCAGGGGTTAAAGTAGTTCCTCCAGCAAAATATGATGTTAGCTCAAGTAACCTTAAAATTGCAGCTGTCGAAGGGCAGAAACAACATTTTGACACAATTTTCATCTCGGACTGTTTTGTGAAATGCCAAGTGCACAAAGGTTAACTTGAGGTAATTGCATATTTTCAAACTGAATTCAAGAAATGCTACAAAAAAGCGACACGTCATAAAAGCTGTGCTGCCATGTGAATACTAAAAAGAAGCCTTTCTGCGTTAACATCGCTGTATGATAAGCAAATAAACAATACTCATGTTTGACTAAAGACGATGAAGACTTATTGTTTGCATTTCTTTTTGTTGAAATTGAATTATTTGACTGTAAATCTAACAAAGCAACAATGCAGCAGATAAGAGTGTAATAAGTTATTTCTATGAAACACCTTTGCCATGATAGTATATCCTCTAATGTCACTCTAGTACCACTGTAGCTACTTGCAATGCTTTACATGACCGCAGTACTGTACTGTAATAAAATAAAGTGCACATGAGCCAGAGACTGTGAGGTCCTTTTGTTGTTGATTTATCACTGATCTCAGTGAGACTGCAGACTAAACATCCTGCACAAACACTGTATGTGTGGTATGTAAGGTATGCTGCAGCAGTGCTCATGTCTCTCCACTAGAGGACACTCCTTTCCATACAGTGGGAGGAAACCTGCTGGTTCAGCACGGACCTTGTCTTCAGCTTTCGCAAATTGACAAGAGATTTAAACTACTCTCTTATCAGAGATGATATTGTAAATTCAGTCTGTTGCATTTATAACAACTGTTGCCAAGTTGCCCTCACACTGCCGGCCACTTTACTTCACTTCTGTCTCTCAGGTTTGATTCCAGGTTGTGAAATGCTGATTTACATTAATATCTGCCCCAAAGCAAAATACAACAGCATAGGCTGTTTTTCTGCTGATAGACCAGGAGAGTTGGTGCATTTCCTGTTTAGAATGAGCAGTCTGTACACTCTCAGCAGCAGCTTTACATTGTAGGAATAAACAAAACTACAAATAAGCCTGGAAAACATGTCTCCAGTGATAGGAGAAGCATTAAGATCCCTCTGTTAAGTAGCAGTGTCACAGTGTAGATACACCCCATTACAAGTAAAACTCATGCTTTCAAAATCCTACTAAACTTAAAGTATTAGCACCAACAATATATATGAAGCACCAAAGGTAGACTTGGACTTACCTAAGAATTATATACGTTATAGGGGAGACTGGGTTTGGTTGTAACATTTTTTTTGCGCCAGCATCTATGACTCCTGAAGTTGTGTTAGTTCTCTTGCTTTGGTCTGAATCAGGGACTCATTTCATTTTAACGTTGCATAATTGGTTCGTGTTCTCACGGCAGCATTTACAAGCGGACCAGATAAATTTCCTTGTGTGTGAAAGCTGCTCTTGATTGGTCAGAATTTCCATGCGGGAAAAATCCAGGAAGTAAAGCAAACGTTGAAGAAGAGTACACTTGCAAGATAAAAGTGACACTTTCTAATGTCACAATGGAGGGACAACTACGCAGGTTGATTTTAGCGCTGCTCATCGTGGACTATATTGCTGTCATTGTTCATTTTAGTCAAACCATACAGTTTGAAAACGAGGCACAGCTCCAACTAGAAAACAATGTTTTGATGCATTGGATGTGCTGAATGTGCATATTAAGGCAGTACAGGAGGAGGTGCACATTAATAATCCTCCAGGACTGTAACATGCTCATGTTTAACTCAAACAATGTGTCATGTGACTGCAGTTGGTTCACATCCAGGTCGGAACACGTTCTCACCACAAACGAACCGCACCAGAGTTCGTTTGTAACCAAACCGAGACCACCTCTTCAAGAAGGTCTTGGTCCGGTTGTTTTGGTGCACACCTGAGTGTGATTGCTGTGTTCACACCTGCCCAGACAACCGCACTAAGGGGGCAAATGAACTTCGATTGAACCAAACAGGGCAGGTGTGAAAGCACCTTTAGAGCTCCCAAATTTTGACTGGTATTCCCTGATGTCACTACAAGGAAATCCATTGATACAGTCTGCCCACTACTTGAGTTGTAACAATAAGATGAATTAAAAATTACACAATTACTGCATGTTATTCCCTCTCTTCGTCTCCCCCATTACTGCACAGGTGTCCCAAAAATATCTTTTAAAAACCCCCGATACATACACTAATAACAAAATCCTACGAAGGTCTAACTGGCTAACCTGTGCCTTTCAGATGCTAAGTATCACATGGAGTGAGTCCAAAATACAAGTCTGCTGCCTCAGTTATGTAACCAGTCAATACTTCCTCTTGCTGCACATTGAAGACTTTCTGACTGCTGTGATCGCCCACACAGAGCAGCTGTGTTGATCCTTGTTCTCTTAAGTTTTGTAATTTCTTGCAGCATCTTCTCAGTGTCATATAGCAGAGAGTATCACATTACCTCTGTCCCCCAGAACCTCCACTGGCTCCCTGTCCCACAACAACCAGGCCCCCTCCTTCCTCACTGACCTGCCCCAAGGCCACACACCTCCCTGCAGTCTCCGCTCCTCTGATGCCAGCCTCCTGACTCCACCACTCAGGACCAAGTACCAGACTCTGAGGTGACAGAGCCTTCTCCACATGACCTTACTGTCTTTCTCTGCTTGACCTTGTGCCAAGCATGTTTTGATACGTGTCCAAGCACACCACTGTCATTTCTTTCTCACCAACTCTCCTGGAATGCTGAAAAAAGCCATAAGATGAATAAATTGTTTTTTATTTGTCATAAGGGGGTTAATTGTAAAACTTTCAGTGGTTTCACAACCATCTCCGCCCCTGTCAGCCTCTGTTTAGCTAGCTGTAGCAGTTATGTAATTCTAACTTCAACAGTATCAGTATAATCAGAATATAAACTAGGTCCAAAACATTACTTTTACGCCTGAAAATCAGTGTTTTTGGGTGTAAAATCTGTTTCACACAGCTATGAAAGAAAGAAAGTGGTCATGTATGAAAGTAATCTCAAGACTCTTACATCATCCATTGTCATTTAAAGTGGTCCTGTTGCAACCATCCCGTTGTTACAACCATACCCGGTCTCCCCCATAACTCCATTATGATTAGTGACACATTAATGTGCTCATCACTTTAATGCTTCAGCTGGTAAAAGTGAAGCTAATTTCAAGTACTTTATAAAATAATAATCCACAATAATACATCATAATATATTACTAAATTTAGTGGAGTTGAAATGTAAAGTAGTGTAAAATGGGAATACTCAATTACCCCGAAATTATACAGTATTTGAGTACTGTAAAACTTCAATTAAATGCCAAGTATCTTTTACTTGTCTGGTGTAGCTGCACATTTTGACAAATAAAGGCCTGTCTCGATTAAAGGCCTGGTCTGGTTGCCAAGCAGTTCACTTTTCTGGCAGTTCTGTGGATGTATAAAACCAGATTTTGACTGCCCACTAGAGCTAACATTAGTCAGCTGTTTAGATCGCACATACAGATATAAATGTTTAAACTGCTGTCAGTATGGAGATGCTACATATCATTAGCTCGGTTCATTTCATTGTACTAAGACCACGAGCACCAGAGAAAGCCCTCAGTCTGTGAAGGTCCACTGATCAAAAGAACCAAAAGTGTTTTTCATACAAAATAATCCATGTTTTGAATATTGTTTTGAGGTTAAAGCCGTGTTGTATCAATATACTGGCTGCTGTAAAGCACACAACTGATATGTTAGTCGAAGCCTAATTTGTGTACAAATAATATTCATACTAGTTTAATAAACAATTTGATCATTTTACCCTTATCTTTGCTGAGCAACAGTTTAATGTGAGAGGAATTAAAGGCCTGTCCCAAATATAATCCTGTTGAGTTTAGTCATATATGCAAATAATAGCCCAGGATACTACTTAAATATTTGCCTAAATGTACTTAGTTACATAAGTTACAGGTTTGTTAAGACACACACAGAGCAAGAATCCATATATTGAGCTTCTTTTAGTACTTTGAGATGCCATATGATTAAAGTTCATAACACTGTGAAGGGTTAATTGAATAGACTTTATTCAGTCTGAAAGCAGGGGTCTCTTGCCCTCAGCCACTTACTGTCAGGAGCATAATGAAAGTGTCCAGTGTGGTGACAAACACATATTTATTTAGCCCCTGGTTATTTATTCTCTTCTTCCTTTAATATGAAGTGAACCTGAGAGCTGATCATTACTCGTCGCAGACATGTTTGTTTCTTCAGGCCACACCTCTTCACATAATGATTAATTGGGCCAATCTTGACACCTATGGGTGCCTCTACTGTTATCTCTCTCCCCAAGATCAATGCGAGCAGTTATGCAATAGCTTTCACCTTATCGATCATTTGGGATGTGTAGTCATGCGCTTCAACTTTGCCAGTGTTAACGCAAAGGAGAAGACTACACATCCCAACAGACGGAGCGGCTCGCTGCTTCACTAGTTACACACTGAATGTAGTTCGCTGCACTTGGAAGAAAAATCCGTTCATGATTCACTTCATTAATAAATAAATAGTTCGGTGTCATGGCGGAATCTGCAGCTTGTCCTGCCTTCCAGCTCGGGAGACCTCGATACGAGCAGGTAAGTCTTCTTTATCTCCCGGTGAACGTGCATTAATGTGGCTTTTTGTTTTGCAGGCTTTGGGGGTGAAAAACAGCCCCATGCATCCTCCGCCCTGCCGCTGCTGCTCCGCTCCGGCTGCTCTCATGCGCACACTTTGTAGCCAAAGTTGCTTTGATCTGCGCTCCGCTTCTTTGTTATCAAACCGAAACAACTTTGAGCTGTTAATCAACTTCCGGGCGCGATTGCATTAGTTTTGAGCGTATTGTAGTTTTACTAGTGGAAAGAATCGTCTGTCGGCAGGTTCATGTCGCTGTTTATCATCTCCACTGACAGATTTCACACCCTCTGCCTCGCTGCTGCTCCGTGAAAGATTATATCACACTGTTCAGGTTCTGCAGACAACACACTCATATCCTACACGTCAATCTAAAGCCATTTTATCCTTTAAAACGCATGACTACATGCAGTTTTCCCTCCTTTTCTTTTAATTTAGGCTTTAAAATCGCATCTGGTGAGATTTCTGATATAATATCTCCCACTCTGTGCATCGCATTGAACGTTATCTAATCAAAATCACACTTTAACACCCTCAAGTTTATCATTTTCCAGGATGCTTCCTGCAGACTGACTGTGGCCCCACATGTGATCGAGATTAATGGGCTGTCCTTGCTTATCTGAAGCCCATTACTCAATTTTCCGTCCTCACAAATGAATTTGCATTGGTCAGCCCTGGAAGATAATGTGACCTTCACGTTAGCTCGGGTGGCACATTAACTGAGGAAGCTGCATGATGGTTACATTTAAATTTATTTCTTCAGAGCCATTCATTAAACTGCAGCCTGCAGGATGCTACTGCACCGAGCAAGGTCCATATGCAGGTTGTAAATAAGTCACTGAACTTTTTGATCTGCTGTTGTTTTTGCTGATATGAGCAATCGATAAAACTCTTATCAAAATACATGGAAGAACTAAGGAAAGGGGTCACGGGGTCAAAGGGCCCCTTAGGCCTGAGCCTCATTTTGGAGTGACAGTTGTTTTATGCTGAAAAGTCATTCAGACTCCAAAGAACTGCAAAATGAGACACAAAACATCCACACAGAGATGCAAAACAACCACAAAGAGATGCAAAACAGCCAAAGATAGATTTAAAATGGCTTCACATAGACGTGAAAAACAACCACTGAAAAAACAAAAAGCAGCTACATTTGGATTCAAAACCATCACAAAGAGATGCAAAATGGTCACAGGTGCAAAACAGTCATACAGAGCTGCAAAATTCCCACAAGGAGCCAACAAAACAACAACAATTACATGCAAAACAATGGCAAAGAGATGTAAAATGGGCACAAAACGATGCAAAGCAGCCACATAGGGATGCCAAACAACCACAAAGACACGCAAAATGGTCACAGAAATGTAAAACGTCCATAAAGATACACAAACCAACTACAAAGAGACACAAAATGGTTGTGATGAGACACCAAACAATCACGAAGATGTGCAAAATAACCTTGAAGAGATGTAAAATGGGCACAAAATTACGCAAAGCAGTCACATAGGGATGCCAGACCACCACAAAGAGATGCAAAATGGTCAAAGAGATGCAAAATGGTCGAGGGGGATGCATACAGAGACGCAATGCAGCCATACTGAGACACAAAACAACCACAAGGAGATGCAAAATGGCCACAAAGAGCCAAAAAATTATGTTGTTTCGTGTCTCTTTCAGTCTGAGGGTTTCACACTAATGTAGGAGTGGTGTTTTTTTTTCATAATTGGTCCACGAACACACGAGTTATAACAGCATGTTGCTCGGTTCATGGTTCAGGCCTAAATAGCAGTTCATTTACACCCTTTGTCTCAAGCGAATTGCTATTTTTTTGAGCGACTGCCACCACATCTTGTTTTAGATCACCATAATTTAAAGGGAGACAGTCATTAAGCCTTGGTTTCCAGCTCCTATTAATGATGTCTTTCAGTGGGAAGTCTTTTCAATCTGACCCCCATAAACCCATGTGTTGTTCCATCTGCAAACTGAAGTTCACGTCGCTTTGATAAAGGTGCTGTAATACTTTCAGTTCCTTGCGTCAAAGCAGTTAAAATTAGGCCAGTCTTTGAATCAGCATAAATCTAGCTCAGTTTGTCTGTGCCTTCTGCCGCGCTCCGTCTCTGCTAGCCTTGTTGTGTACTCTCCGGGGAGCTGAAACTCATGCATAATTAAAGCGGGCTCCTCACATGGATCCTCAGTCTACCCCACTCTTACAAAACAGCACTGCAGCACATATGGCCTGTCAGAGGAGGAGACATGTGATGGAGGAATGGCAGAATATCCAGGGTTACAGTGCAGAAGAGATGCTTTATTTACAGTCGTTAGAAGGACTGGATGTTGTTTCCAGTCATTTCAATTAGACCCCGATCCGAACAGATAATTAAAATACAGAAGGGTTTGTCTTTCCACTTTTCTGCCCTTCATAACTGATAAATGTCTCGGAGGGAATCCGATTGAAGCTGCCATGTTTTCGCCCATCTGGTTTGCCAAAGAGACTCTTGGCATAAATTGCTGTTGGGCCTTTTCAGACTGCTGGCACACATACTTAGCAATTGGCATGCTGATGAAGACAGTGAAGGGAACAGAAAACAGGGTGCTTACCCAGCAGCTCCGAGCCTCACTCTGAGGAATGTGTTTGGTAAATGTAAACTTACTCAGATGGTTAGTATGTTTGCTTCAAAGTTCATCTCAAGAGGCGGATTTACTTTCTCATCTCAGTTGTGTTTGTCACATTGTTCTGTGAGGAGGCAAAAACTTTCTCATCTTTTTTTATTGAGCATTTAACAGTTTAGCTTTCTTTGTTCAAAGTATCCGTTTATTAATATCTTATACATGTTGCACCACTCTCTGTGTCCGCTATGCGGCGCTGCAAGACACATTGATTACATGTCATATTGTTGTTCATCAGTTGTAGATCCCATCATGTAAATTTCATGTAAACCAAAAGATAAGTGTCTGAAATGACGTACTTCCTGTCGCCAGAGGGTGGGGCAATCACCATGATGCCTGGAAGTTTGACGGCTCGCCATGGTCACAAGGTTCAAGGAAAACTCAAGCTTTAAGCAACTTTTGATGTCGAAGGACTTTTATTTCAAAATGGCTGACTCCCTGTTGAGTTTAGGGCACCTGTGTTCAAAGAAGATCTCAGATTAAATTAAAGATATTACCATTCGCCAGAGGCTATACGCCCTCAAAACTGCAAACCCATCTCTGTCATGATTTTCCTTTCTTTTCTTTTTGTTGCCTGTGTCAAGTCTGTATTTGACCATATGACAAGACGATAAGATACGGGAGCTAGTTTACGTGCACAATCTGTTAAGACTGACCACCTTACACCACTGGGCAGAACGTTACATATGTTAAACTGTGCTTTATGTGACATTATAAAGACCTAAATGCCACTTTCAAATAACCAATGAGCAACACACAAAGAAATGTTTTTAGGAACTTTAGGACGACTAAGAACCAAGTCAAGCAAAGTGAGAAGTGATGCATAAATTTTCAGTGGGCTTGTGAAATGATTCATTCACAGAGGGGAGGATGTTGGACTGCCATTATGTGTCTGCTTTCATTAAGATTTAACTTTGTCATGCTGTCTCTTCCAGGGTTCATTCCTCGGTCGACTGAGACACTTTGTGGACATCATTGATCCCAGCACCCTGTTTGTGTCTGAGGTAACAAAAAAATACACTAACTACATGAAAAGCATTTGTGAAAATAAATAAATAAATAAATAAATAATAATAATAATAATAATAATATGTAATATATGTTTGAAAGTTGGATTTCAATTCAACATTTGTAGATTTACATTTTACACACGCAGAGTTTTAAGACAAACTTTTCTGTCAGTGTGAATGAAAATCCAGTTGTTTTTCTATTTTCTATCACTTTTCTATGGTTGGTTGGTTTGTAATCGCCAGCTGACGACTTAATTTCCACCACATTTCTGCAGTCAGTTTATATTTGCAAAATATTTTAGTGAGATTACAAATCTTTTTTTTTAATATTTGTGGAAGGTTATTATATTTTCTACAAACTACACATTAACACTAGGATCTTTAATCTGTTTATAAAGATAATATTGAGACAAAAATAACTCTATAAACTCGAGCTGCAGGTGAGCAACTAAGGGGCAGGGAATGATTTACATATTCATATTAATATAGTATATTCAAAACATAGTTACAACCAAACCATTTAAGGCATAAAGGTTTTTTTTTCTTTAAAAATACTCCTAAATATGTAATTTTACTGAACAGCGATGAGTTTCTAGGGTTTTAATTTATGCCAGGAGAGAAAATGCAAAAACAACAATGAGTCTAATTAAGCTCCACATTTTTCTCTTCCTTTGTTTGTAGAAAAAATTGAAAGAATGCATTAAACTACTTGATGACTATAAACATGGAGAGCTTCCTCCTGGAGTGTCTGATCTTCAGGTGAGTCTTCATCAACGCTATTGTGACACAAGACACAATATGCAGGAAACATGGTGCACATTACAGAGTATTGACGCATGAGGAATGAAGGAACGGCACAGACTATGTGACAGTCGACTAAATAAAGCCGTTGCAATACACACAATTGTCATAATGAAAAAATGGCTGTTTATTTACGTCTCTAAAGCAGATGTAAAACAAGAGAATCATAAACATAATGACTACTTATAGTTCTTCTCTTACAGCTGTGGGAAGCCCAGAAGATCAAGCAGGTAAGTGATTCATCAGTCATCCCTGTAAGTCAGGCTCAGGTTAACTGCACCTCCATACATTCAAGCCTCTGGGCGCCTGGCAGCATGAGGATGATGTCATGCTCTCTGCACGCAGGCCATCATTCATCCTGACACAGGAGAGAAGATCTTCATGCCATTTCGAATGTCAGGTACGACCTCAGATGAAGATCTTTGCTGGAGTTGTTGAACTTACGTCCATTTTGTCCTCATTTTTCTTTTTCTCTACACTGAAAATCATCTCTTCACTGTGCAGGTTATGTCCCATTTGGAACACCGATTGTAAGTCTCATATAAGACTCATACGTTTTAAATCATGGCTGTGCTGACGTCCATTTACTGTACATGGTCGTGTTTTGGGGACAGATGAAATGAGACTTTGGACTTATTTTGCCCCGAAAATAAGCTCTTATTCCCTGGTCTCATCTAGGTCATTGGCCTTCTTCTCCCAAATCAGACTGTGGTGTCTACCATTATATGGCAGGTACTGTAAAACACAACATACTGTAAAACCATTGCATTTATTGTACATGCTGAACATCTGGTAAGCACACTTTTATTGTGCACATGCAACGCTCTCCCACCTGTTTACACTGGGATAAAGACATGGTAAAATAAAGTGCTGCTGCTCTGGTTGCTTCTCTCTGTGTGCCATGGATTTATAAAGCAACAAATAAACCTCCGAATATCTCTTTATCTATCCCTTCTTTCCTTTGTGTTTCACTACTCCTTTTTGTCCTGCTTTCCTTTCCTCCCTCCATACTCCCTCTATCCTTTGTTCATTCCTTTTAACCGTTAACTCTTCTTTCCTTCCTTCTGTCCTACAGTGGCTGAACCAGAGTCACAATGCCTGTGTCAACTACGCCAACCGCAATGCCACAAAGGTATGCACTGTGGATATTATTTATTTTATTTATCCAGAAAACTCTAAAAAATGACAGTATTTGTTCATTTTTTTATTCATTTATCCCCATGATAGAATATAATGTGTTGTGTTTTTCGCTTCGAGACATTTTTCTGCAAATAAAAGACCATTTCAAGACATTTAATCCCAAAATTTTACTATAGACAGTAAACCATACCCAAAGCTTTGACACAGAATTTATTTTCCTCCCTCAGCCTACGCCAACATCAAAGTTTCTTCAAGGCTACGTGGGAGCTGTGACCAGCGCTGTTTCTATTGCAGTGAGTGTGTTTCTTGTTCGAGAAGGAAAAGGAATACCTCACCCACCAATAGATCATTTGTGTACCAGTTACTGATCCCATGTTACGTTGAACTTTGTGAAGAAAGCTTTGTTTTTATTGCATGCCGCTGGTGAACAAAGAAAACAAAAATGGAGAATGTCATTGATGAACTGAAGTCATAAGGGGCTGCGTTTAACAACAGAAGTTTTTACCAAAAGCAAAATTTATTAGAGTTCGTTTTAGTACATTTCTGTGTGATTTATTCAAGACAAACCTGTTGTTATGTTTCTTCTACTCATGCTTGTGTGTACCAGGTGGGACTGAATGTCCTGATTCAGAAGGCCAACAAGCTGAGTCCTGCCACCAGAATGATAATTCAGAGACTGGTCCCCTTCCCAGCTGTCGGTAGGTTTCCAAAGGACCCCGTGTATCAATTACATCAGAGGTCTACTAATGTGGCCCTCTGGTGGTCAATTTTTCTTTTTAAATTTTTCTTTCTTCTAAATCTCAAATTACAGAGATAGTGACTTAAGGTACAATTATTACTACTTTTTTTTAACAGTGCTATAATTAATAATAATAATAATTCAACTGTCCAATATTTTTAACACCTCTTGAATGTTTATATTTATTCAACATATGATGCACATAACAGTACGTACTTCTTATGTTTATTCTTATTCTTATTTCTATCTTTATTCTATTGATGTATATATGTTGAAGTAACCATTATAGCATAATACATGTTTTATATTTCTGAGTGTAACACTGGTTTATACAGTATAATGGAGCACAGTGCACATAGTCGTTTATTTTTACACACTTACAGACTCAGCACAGTGAAGATACATGTTATTCTTAATATCTAAAGTACTAGTGTTAAACATTGTAGCATAATGTGCATTTTTATTTTTGTTTTATTGTATTTATTGCTTTATATTAACACACATCTATCCAAACTTCTTATAATTCTCTATTCTTTACATCAAAACGACTGTAACATCACAATTTCCCTTCAGGGATCAGTAAAATCTTCAGCATCTTGTCTTGTGGACACA
Organism: Epinephelus awoara; assembly: GCA_035609425.1. Lineage (NCBI taxonomy): Eukaryota > Metazoa > Chordata > Actinopteri > Perciformes > Serranidae > Epinephelus > Epinephelus awoara. The sequence goes on along the minus strand of CM069299.1, from coordinate 31,429,711 downwards.
TATTAAATTATAAAAGCTGCTTTTCTCTCCGCGTCCTCAGCCAGTGCAAACATCTGTAACGTGGGCCTGATGAGACACAATGAGCTCTCTGAGGGAATCGATGTTCTGGACAACAACGGGAATGTGGTGGGATCCTCCAAAATTGCTGCGAGACATGTGAGTGCCTTTTTTTGCACACTCAGCAGGCTTGATACTCGACTGCACCTAATGTGTTCATACACTTGCTGTGTGTTTTTTTTTTGTTGAGTGAATTGCATTTTTAGGTGATGGAGGCTGATAATGGGAAAATGCATCATTTCCTGCTCGGCTGCTGTCACTCAGCACACATCTGATCTCATGAAAGGGAAAATTAAATCCAACTCGCTGCAGTATTTGAAATGAAGCGTGTGCACAATGTTCTCATCTTTTCCCCAGGCGATCATGGAGACCGCCTTCACACGTGTGGTCCTCCCGATGCCGATCTTTGTCCTGCCCCCCATCATCATGTCCTACCTAGAGAGGTCTGTACAGAAATACTGTTTATAGACGGCCTTTTTTAAATATCTAACGCTACAAGTATCAGTCTGCTGATTATTTTCTTAATGAATTGATTATCTTTTGGTCTGTAAAATGTTAAAATATGAAAAATACCCATCATAACTTCAAAGAGCCAGAGCACACATCTTTAATGTCTTATTTTCTCCTAGCAACAGTCCAGCTCTCTACTTTCATCAAGGACTAAAACAACTAGAAAATATTCACATTTGAGAAACTGGAACAAGTTTCTTCATTTTCACTTAAACATTAGGCTACTAACTAAAGAAAAGTACCTAAAAGCAGCTCTAATTTAGTATTTATTTGCAGGTACATTCAGACATGTATGGGTACTTATTATTTTGCATTAATGAGACATTAGTCAGAAAGAAAATACAGACTGCAGTAATGGTTCTCAACTTTTCTGGTCGTTTCTTTAATCGATGTAATGTGTGTTTGTAATCTCTCCTATTAATAAGGGATCTTTGTTTTTAATTTAATTTTAAATACTTAAAGAGTCAGAAGAGAGTAGAAAACATAGGATACATGAGCAAAGCAAACATAATTTTGTGTGACAGAAATGTTTTTACCTGCTGCTGGTATTGATTTCACCTTGCGAGTCAGTGTGTGTGTATCTGTGTGTCATCATGATGAAACCCACTGCAGTACGAACTACCACAGAAGCTATTTTGAGTATTTTGCTGGGTGTATATATTTCTGTCTGTCTGTGGACAGATTTTGTCACTGCAATAGTGTCATAATTGTGCAAGATATAGTCATGAAACAGAAAGAAGGGGGGGTAGACAGTAGTGAAGGGGCCATTGCCCCCTATCCCAGTTTTACTTGCCTTGCCCACATTTGTTTTAAGTCACAGATCGTATTGCAAGATGGTCTAGTGATATAGTTTTTTCTTTAGCTGGTTTTCACCCCATCGTACCATTATGAAACTGATGTAAAAACACCAAAATATAATAACTCATGAATGTTTTTTGAAGGCAGTTGTGGACTGTGAAGCATTTTATTTGATTCTGCCCTTAAACAGCCAAACACAGAACATAATGACTTAAAGGTCCAGTGTGTGGGAGTTAAGGGGATATATTAGCAGAGATGGAATATAATATTCACAACTATATTTTCATTTGTTCATAACCATCTGAAAGTTTTGGTTTCTTAGAAAGAGACGTTTATATGGGCGCCTTTTGCATCGACCACTGTTGTTCTCCTTCACACTTGGCACATGGAAGAAGTTTCAGTTGGTTGCAATCTGCAACCTCACCACTAGATGCCACTAGATCCTACATACTGGACCTTTCAGACCAGAATCTGACCTCTTGACATTTGTTTTATCAAATAAAATATTATTATGCCACAGACATGTACAGTCTCACAGTAAACTGAGTATAAGTTAGCAAAACTGAATAACTAGACCAAAGCTAACGGATCCAGGGTGGAGGGTTTGAACCTGGGGTGGGGGAGCCCTTCTATGTCAGCGTGGGTTTCCTCTGGGTACTCTGGCTTCCTCCCACAGTCCAAAGACATGCAGGTTAATTGGTGACTCTAAATTGTCCATAGGCGTGAATGTGAGTGTGAATGGTTGTCTGTCTCTATGTGTCAGCCCTGTGATAGTCTGGTGACCTGTCCAGGGTGAACCCTGCCTCTCGCCCAATGTCAGCTGGGATAGGCTCCAGCGTAAGCGGTTACGGAAAATGAATGAATGAAATCTCAGTAATTCATGTTTGTTATACCTCGTAAATGAGGCAGTAGCTAAATCCATCCATGACAAAAAGTAATGATAGCTATAACCGCCATCTCAGCCTCTGGCATCCTAAAGGTTTGATTGATTTTCTACATCTTTGGCTCAAATTTCCTTTTTCTCTCAACTCCTTTCTCGAGTTATTGCTCTGTGGCTTTGAAGGGCAGAAATGTTTGTTTGATTTTGGTCTAAAAATACTCCGACTGTTTCTCTGTGTGCAGAAGCAGAGCCAACATATGTTGTGCCCCGAAGTGCTTCTCATACATTCATTCAATAGTAGGTCACAGCCAAAGAGAATGTGAAGATGAAGAAATGAATGATATGTAATATTATAGCCTACTGTGGTCTCACACACAAGAAGAAAGACGGATATGTGCAGTCTGGTTCATTAAACCTAGAGTTGGAACTTTAACGCAGACAGATTAATCTCACACCCACTAATTGTGCAGAACAGCTTCCCGAAATCTGCACCATGTCTTTTCTGCAGATCCAAAAATAACTCCTGGCTTGCCAGTAGCCTAGTCATCTGGGATCGATCCACACAGCGTGCTCACGTTTCCTTTTTATCACTGTCTTGACTCGTGTAGGCTGCGATTCCTGCAGAGCAACCGCAGATTGTTGCTGCCCATCCACAGCCTGGTGTGCCTGGTTACCTTCGGCCTCTCGCTGCCCGTAGCCATCAGCCTGTTCCCCCAGATGTCTCAGGTACAGTAAAATGTCGGTCCAACTGCTTCCGCTGCTAATTCGAGGCCAGATGGCTCAGACGGAGAGCAGCTGGCAAGACAGTCAAATTACACATACACTACTTGACATGCACAGCCGCGGCCCACGAGCTCACATTCACCTCTTATTCCAGATGTCTCTTCCCCCCTCCAATTGAAAGTCAGAAAGCTGAAAGAGTCGGAGAGACGCGGAGCTAGAATTTACCTTCCGTCTTTTTGTTTTCTTTTTGCAGATTGAGGTGTCTCGCCTAGAGCCTGAAATCGCCATGGCAACAGATTGCAAGGTGGTGACCTACAACAAGGGTTTATGATGGATGGCATGGTGTGGCAGCGGGGAGCAGAGGACAGAGGAGCGAGGATGGAAATGAGGCTGCGTTGTGAATAGCTGTCGGGGGGAACCTACAGTGGGGTTCCTCCTGTCGACAGGTTTGGGAGTCGTTCTGCTGCAGTGTCACAGCTCAGCCTGTAGACCGTCACATACTAACACAGGGTTTTTTCTATGGTTCTCAAGATCCCAGCAATTATTGAGTTGAGATGTGAGGATGGGACAGATTTTATTCTGTCCTCTCTGTTTTCTGTACATTGAAATTATATATTTACTGTGTTTTTTTAGTATTAATGAAATAATTTTAATATATACACGAAACAGTGTTTGCCACACACTGGCTAAGTTATAGCTGCTTTTTCACACGATGAAAAAGGGTTTATAAATACAGTTTAAACCTGCAATAACTAAACTTCTTCTGGCTCTTTAGCCGCTGAATGCTTCACTGTGTTCAGCAGCTGGTCGGTAACTGTGTCTGTCTTGATCAGGTAGTGCACGGTAGTTTTTTAGAGCTTTTTCACTGGCAAAAAAACCTCCTCTAAAGAGACACCCCTTTGAAATGGTGTCACCCGATTGAATGATTGTTATCAGTGGTTATTTGGTTGGAGGCAGCTGCTACATCTACTAGTAGGTAGGTAGGCTCAGAAGGCCATCATCAGCAGTGTTGGGGAGTAACTAGTTAAATCCAATTAAATTACAAAATAAATATAAATGTAATCAGTTACAGTTGCTGAGAAAAACTATGTGAGTCAAACACAGTTACTAATTGTTATCAGCCCATTAAATGCTGCTGCTCCACAACAGTACTGGTGCTTGCTCTTTCAGCCCCACCTCCACCCCAGCATCCACCTGCAGCCTCTGGCTAATGAGGGATATTTAATAATTACTCCCTAACATCTCATGTAAGCATATCACATTTAAAACGTGAGTTGCCTGAAAGAACTAAGGTTGTGGTTAGGTTTAGAAAACAATTACGGTTTGGGTGAAAATAAGTATGTTTGCAATGTGACATGACATGATGAATTTACAAAGGTCTGTTCAAATAAGTTAATAAGACAGAAACAGCGGCCTCCTGGGTGAAAGTCCTGTGTTTGTTTGACTGACCCATCCGTCTTATGCAACCTCCTCCCAACAGAGACTTTAGCACTATTCAGACGGGGTTAGTTTTACATGGGCACGTGGGATAATGTTACTTTACCACAGGACGTCGGTAATATTGATGGACAATTCGCACGGGATGCGAAATAAATCCATTCACGCACCGCCGTGCCCTCCTGTCGTCATGTGCGTATGACGTTGCTTCCTGTGCGTACCACACTCCTTCCAGGCAAAACATTATTATCATTATGAACTGATTAGCCTACTGGTTGATTTTATTGTCATTTTTTGATTAGCCACATAGCCCTGCTACATTGCATACTTAACTTCCCTAAAGCAATCAGAAGTCCTGTGCCTCGGACAAGTGCTTGCGACCTTCTTTTGGTTTTGAATCGTGTTCGTCGTAGGCCCACAGTACCTGAGGTTTCACACGGACATGTCCGACTGTGAAGTGCAAAACCAAGTGCTTCTTCAAGAGCCTCCATGCTTGAAAGTCCGCGAAAAACCACTTGTCAACAGGATATGATGAAATATCTACACATATTTACCGCTGGTCTATTTGCACGGGATTAGTATTACCTGAGGTCATTTTCCAGGACCCTTTTACAGAAGGTAAAAGTCGCGATAATCTTTACTGACATCGTGCGGTAATGATTACTGACATGGCACATTCAGACAGGACTAAAATCTCTGGTAATTATTACTTTACCCCACGTACCTCTGTAAAACTAATCCCATCCAAATAGGGCTTTTGTCACTCTTAATACTGCAACAACTGACTTTCCCCCTCACTCCTGCACTAATTACTACGGCCACTAGAGGTCATAGCACAACAAAAAACATTTATGGGGCTGATAACAGATTTTAGCAAAAACCAGATTTGGGATGCCGAGAAGGTGCCTATTCATTCCAACGGAGTTGCTTGCCTGGTGCGTACTTCAAAAATGTTTTCTGGCTTCAAGGTTTACCTTTGCAGTATGCAGCCCACTGAATATGCACAGTGGTGTTTCTCCTGCTGGCCCCGCCTATGAGTTCACGGCTCATAGACTTTACATCATGATGATGTGACCGGTTCTTAAATTGCTTTTCTCGGCTTGAGGAAAGTTTAACAAACATAAAACCACCGTAACTCAAAGATTTAGAATAGAAAGAGTCATAATAGACCTTGTTTGCAGTTCAAAGTGTCCTGTCAACAGCCTCACAGACATCCCTTTTACAGTGGTGGTCTAGAGGGGAAATTATTTTTAGGCCTGGGGGGGTATTTTGCTAATGACAGATCTGTGAACCTACTAGTGGGTGCAGTAGGCTCATTCTATACAAGGCTGCTAACAACTGATAACACCCATTCAATGGAGTGATAACATTCAGAGCGGGTGGATGAAAGCTGTGAGAATAAAGAACAGAACTGACTGTGGTACTAACAGAATCAGGTTAGTCACTGTGAGTTAATAATCTAACATTAGATTTATATTTATTTTAACTCAATATATCTTAACTCATAAAAATTAAGTTGTTTCTACCTGTGTCTCTTTGTCACCATTTAAATATATATATATATATATATATATATATATATATATATATATATATATATATATATATATATATATATATATAAAAATGGTGACATTAAGATTAGAACCATTATTTTAAATCTACAATTCTGCAGCTCTTTCTGATTTTGGGGCATTTTTTAGACCCATACTGGACAAACATGTCTGACAAGGATCTGTTTAGATTCAGTATATAAAGAATTCTGACCAAGATATAGTTTGTGCTGAGCCATTTTACAGTCGAATGAAAGCCCCATCAGCACCCTCTGCTGGACAGACTAAAGAGCAAAGAGTGCACGTGTGCTGTGCTGCAAAATCCTGTCAGAATATGCTGATCCTGATACATCTGCAATAAGATAATGTTGGCTGATATTTTGGCACAGTCCATTATCAGTCGGGCTCTATTATCAGTGGAAGACATGGCAATAAATATCAACATACTGTACAAGTGTCGTCCAAACATGTGCTGAATATTCTGAGAAATGCTGATGAGGGAACTGATCACTATACATTAATAATATTGCAGATGTGAAGCCTCTCTGTCGGTGGCTGTGTGTGTCCGAGGGGAAATATGGAGACTGTACTGTAGATGTTTAATTATTTACACATGTTTATCACATGTCGGGTGTTTTAAACCTGACAATGTGAGACAACATACAGAACTCTGCTGTCTGCACATTTTGTTTTCCAGTCGCCAACACTGTACACTGACGTCCTCTCTGAACTTGTAGGAAGGACATTTGACTCCACTGCTGACTGTTTCTTAAACACTACTGTATTCATTCCTAATGACGTCTTTTGTACAATATTTGAACCATGAAAGTATAAGCTATATATTATACTACTGATGATGAACTAGTATTTTTAATTCTTTGTATACTACTTCTACGAGTTTATTAAATGTTTGCTAGTCAAACAACGTAAAACTATCTATATTATCTAAAAAATATATACTGAATAATAAATACTCCTTTCTCTCTTTGTTTTGTTTTGTGAAAAGTTTATTTCTGAACTTGACGCTTTCCTTCAGCTGTTTCTGTATTGTTTTGAGACTTTTAACAAGAACCATTTACATTTACAATTTACATTTCGCATTACCTATATTGATATTCATTTGAAGTATTTATTACTGTCGCACCTCATTATACATTATTTTTCAGAGTTGAAATGATTAGTCAATTAATTGGTTAGTTGATTATCTAGATAATTATCTGCAACTGTTATATTGATATTTGAGAAATATTTAAGTTGTTTTTCCACATTGGGTGATGTTCCTTTGGTATTCAGAAAATTTTAACTGTCCTCTAAAATTTAATTTAACAAAGCTTCAAGAAAATAATCAACATGTTTAACAACTGAAGAAGGCAATAAGCAACGATAAAATAAATGACCCCCCAAAATTAAAAGAAATTAGTAAAAAGGCAAGAAGAAAAAAAGTTAAACAAGGAAATGACCCAGAAATCATAATAATTCTGTACAATAATTCTATAAATTTAAATGTGTAATAATAGTGATAACAATAATAATAATATAGTTTCCCCCTCATTGTTTTCTTTTTTCCCTGTCTTTTTAAAAATAATTTTCTAAATCTATTTTTTTTTTTCTTTTTTTGCAATTTGTTTTTGCTCCCTTCGGAAGAAATTGCACAGGTAAAGGTGCTAATTTCATTTACTTAATGTACTGCAGGGTAGCTTGGATAGCGTAATCATAATATATCACAATTTATTTGGTAATTATATATATTTGTAATAATAATCTAAGTCTACAAAATAACTAGTAGACCTAACTAATATGCAAAATGTATTTAAATTCCAAAATGTAGTAATGATAGTAATAATCATGATAGCTTTTTTTTAATACAGCACAATTCATGCATAAAATGCAAAACAAAGCACAGAACATAAAAGACAAAACATTTGTGATAGAGGGAAAAAGACGGTAAAATAATAGAATAAAATGATAATAAATAAATAGATAAATAAATTAATAAAAATAAAATAATAAAATAAATAAAATGTAACAACCATCAGTTAAAAATACATTTCAGGAGAAAGCAATGGTAAAAAGATGTGTCTTAATATTATGTTTAAAAGCTTCAACAGATGTGGAGCCACTAAGATCCTCAGGCAGATTGGTCTAGAGTTAAGGGGCATAAATGGCAAACGCTGCCTCTTAGTACTGACCTCTGGGATAATCAAAAAGTAGAGCATAAGTATTAAGTATTTAAATATTCAAAGTACAAGCACCACAAAAGTGTGTGTAGGCCCACAGTCCACCACTAGATATCTTGAATACTTTTATAACAGTGATTGTACATGTTACTTATTTATTGTGGTTAGTAGCTCCATTTCAGCTCATTAAATAGTCTGACTAACACTTATTTTCAGTGTCAGTCACTCACAATAATAAACCATCAGCTGTGTTGAGCTGTGGGACTGAGCTGCAGTTCACATCTTAACCACCAGAGGGCGCTGCTGCCTGTGTGCCCGCATAAAGCGTCACAGTTGAAAGGTGAAAGGTCGTCACAAACATGGCGGCTCCCCTGGATGACATGTTTTCCTTCTGCGTGGACCCCGGCAAAGTTGCCAGCGGCGTGGACGTGCGATTTATCGACAATATAAAGGTCAGACGGGTGAAAGGTTGTTAAAGTGAACACATGTAGGCAGCTGTGTGGTGTGTGGTGAGTCTGCAGCGGCGGTGTGCGGGCGGTAGTGTGATGTCAGTGTGGAGCCGAGCCGGGCTGAGCCGAGCCGGGTGAGCTCAGAGATACTGGGGGAGCTGGACTGGTGGTGGTGATGGTGGCAATATTAAATCTGTTAGTGTCCAAAACTACCAGTAAGTTACTGGTTTGAACGTTAAGTGAGTTCAGCTCAATTTAAAACGAGTAAGTGAAGGAACACCATCCATCATTTACACCATTAAACTTAATATAAACAAGTGGTGACATGTCAGTAAGTGCATTTACTAGTGCAAGGCCTGTGCTTATACGAGCTACTTGTATTTTAATTGAGTATTTCCATTTTATGCTACTGTCTACTTGTACTCCACTACATTTCAAAGGTGTGTACTGTCCTGTTTACTGCACTACATTTGTCTCAAATGTTCAGCCCCTTCCTGTCCTGTATCTCCATGTGTTGTGTGTTTGTGATAAACTAAAGAATAATCCTTTGTGTTGAGAAAGTTCTCCTGCTTTTTAGGTTAAATAATCTCTTTTAAAACCTTCTTGGATCAGCTGATGAAGCATCGTCTCAAAGATGAACACAGGGCTGTTTTTTACTGACACATTGTTCTCACAGGACAGCAACGCAACAAATAAATAATGGTCTTATAGAATATGATACAGTGATGCAGATTAAAATACCCAACAGTATCTAAAGGAGTTAAATGAACACAACGTCAAATGTGCAGCAGTAAAATGCAGCGCACACACAAATACCGCAAATCATCTCATGTAATAGTAAAACACTGTCAGGGGGCATTTTTTCTGTGCAATGATTACCATAAAACTTCAGATAATAACCTGGGCTACTATTTGCTTAAATCACTGAAATTAACAGGCCTTTATTTGGGACATGCCTTTAATTCATTCACACAAAACTGTTGCTCAGCAAAGTGGGTTTTCTCCGGTTGCTCCAGGTAGACATGCTAAAGACATGCATGTCGGCTTAACTGGCTCTAGGTGTGAATGTGAGTGTGTAAGTGGTTACGGAAATGAATGAATGAATGAATTGTCCAAAACAAACAGCCTCAGTGATTTAAACCTATTAAAAAAAACATTAAAAAAAACAAACAAACAAAAAAAAATCAGTATTTGTCTGATGACCACTATGGCTGAAAGGAAAACACATGGTTTATTTTATTTAGTAAAACTAATGTCAAAAAGTCAGATTCTGGTCTTAAAGGGATAGTGCACCCAAAAATGAAAATTCAGCCATTATCTACTCACCCATATGCCGAGGGAGACTCTGGTGAAGTTTTAGAGTCCTCACATCACTTGTGGAGATCCAAGGGGAGAGGAGGTAGCAGCACAACTCCATCTAACGCAGGCTGACGGCGCCCCAGATTAAAATGTCCAAAATCACATAATTGAAACCACAAAATATCTCCATACTGCCTCTCTGCACACGAGACCAGCGAAAGCACGTGAACACACATGAAGGCGGTGCCCATGTCTCATTGTCTCGCGCAAGTGCACACACATGAACGCAGTGAGGCAGTTAGAGCTGCAGGCTACAGTGAGGCTAAAAACAGAGTTCAAATGACATTTTCCAAACAGCTTTTCATGTCAGGGCTTCAGGACACTTGGATCACTACGGACGAGCAGTATGGAGATATTTTATGGTTTCAATTATATTTTTTTGGACGTTTGAATCAGGGGCGCCGAAAGCCTCCATTAGGTGGAATTGTGCTGCTACCCATTCTCCCCTGGGATCTCCACAAGTGATGTGAGGACTCTAAAACTTCACCAGAGCCTCCCTCGGCATATGGGTGAGTAGATAATGGCTGAATTCATTTTTGGGTGCACTATCCCTTTAAAAAGTCTATTTTGTAGGATTTAGTGGCATCTAGTGGTGAGGTTGCAGATTGCAACTAACTGAAACTTCTGTCTGCTGAATGTGTAGGAGAAGTTTGGTGGCTGACTCAAAAGTGTAAAAACAGGAATGGCCTTATCTGGAGCCAGTGCTTGGTTTGAACGTTCTGTGCTACTGTAGAAACATGTTGATCTTGATTTTACACTAAAGAAAACATATTTATTATATCATATTCTATTTCTGCCACTATATCCTCCTAAATCCTTCAGACTGGACATTTTAACTGAAGGACCTGAATTCTTCTTCTACTGACCCAAACTTAAATAAATGTTGCTTATTCTCATCATTGCACCTGACAGTTTTGACGCAGAGGTTATCACTGAGCTCACAAAGTAAAGAGAAACTGAATAATTGAATTTAGCCTCAGGTTTACTGTGAGGTTTATATTGGAGGGCAGAGAGAAGGGTAGTCTGACACTTGATTCAAGTCAGCATAAACCAATAAATATGTCATTGGCATTGAATTAAAGCAGCTGCTGTTCCTTGTTTAGGAGCCAGAATCACATTATTTCACTGTGAGTGCTGCCTGCTGTAATTGTTGTTGATAAGAAATCCATTCATCTGTTATGTATGCAGGCTTATCCTCCGCAGGGTCGCAGGAATCCTCCAGTTAAAAGCTTTCAGAGCTGTGATAGTGCGAGGGTGAAGATGGACAAAACAAACACTGTGTTTTATAAATGGTTTCTGTGCTTTGCTGCTAATGAGCTGAAAGACACAGATCCAAAGTTCAATGAAGGGGGAGTTTTCACAGCGTAGCAGCCGAGATATTGTGGCGTTGGTGGGTTTAAAGAGGCCGAGGCTGCTGTGTCTACAAAGGTTTGCTGTGCACAACACTAATGGTTTATTATTCAATGTTCAGGGCAAAGGCCTCTTCGCCAAAAGGAGCTTCAAGAAGGGAGACACCATTTTCTTTGAGCGTCCTCTGGTCGCCGCCCAGTTCCTGTGGAATGCTTTGTATAAATATAAAGGTGAGATGTCCACTTAATTTAAATACACACACACACACACACACACATTTAGTTTGGGGACAGGTGCTCAAGCCAAAAGAAAGGGGGCACCTCTCATAATTATTATTAATATCGACGGTAAGTTATTTATTTTACTTCACATATAGTGATGCAGACAAGGGTGTCATTTTGTTTAAAATTGCGAGGGATACATGCGAGGGAGGCTCTGGGGAAGTTTGAGCCTCAAACACTTAATTTTTCTGCATTCTGTTGAAATTTTCTGCATCAATTTATGATGGAAATGTATTTATTTATGTATGTAAGGAAAACAACATTCAAGTGGCAGGGGACAAATCAAAATACTAACAGAATATAAAATAATACAGCATTACAGATTTATTTAAATGAATTGGGAGATCTAAATATTATTTCAAGTTGAGTTTTGGTTTTTAAAGACGTGTGGAAGTGGGAAAGCAATTCGGCATCTGTCTCCACTCGCATCAGACAGTTGGTGAACTGGACTCAGGGAGGGAGACGGTGTGATTTACGCCAGACTAACTTGTCTTGTCTAAATTAGCATGGCTATTTTGAGATGTTTTCATGGTTTAATCTCACAGCTGTTACAAACAATACCGAGGCTTAGAGCAAACACTATCGTCACCTGGCTGTCCATGAACACAGGTCACAGAGACGTGATGCTGCTCCGCAGGGCGCTCGATCTAAGTGCATTAACTGTAGTGACTGTGACAGGTGACCTTGATGATGGAGGGCAGGGGCTCTTGTGGTCTGGCAGAATGGAAACTCAAATGCACTTGTCAGCTGTTACAGCACACCCTTCATGGAGAAATGCCGCCATGGGCCAAATTTAAAAATTTAAATATTAAAATAGAAAAGAAGTGTTGCACTTAAAATTTTCTAGTCAGAGGGCAGAAGTGTATATCTGTGCACGTGTCTGTGTCTTGGTGCATCATAATAAAGATAGTTCTGCAACACCAACATCAAGAAGCATAAGAAAATTAAGAAAATGACTGTGCCGTTAGTTTCAAGTTCTTGATTATAATGTGCACAACAATTACAGAGAGGCAGTTGGCAATGGAAAATCTTGTATATCAGCTCCCTTTAACAGCGCTCATTAAATATGTATATATATATAAAAAAGAAAACCATGCGTAAAAAACAAAATGAGAATCAAATACATAAAATAGCGCAAGTTGTAATATAGGGATAAAATAATATATAAATAATATCAATAAAATATTAAGTAAAGTAATATAAATTTTATGGTAGACTGATGGAGTTTTATTTTGGGTATAAAACACCAGACATAAAAGCATCCTTGGTCAGATCCAGAGTCAGCACATGAAAGTACAATGAAACACGTATTTCCAACATGGAACAACACATTATTGTGCACACACTTGTTACATACATCATCAGTAACATCAGTCTAATGCAGTAAATATGACTGCAGCTGTTTACACTGCTTTATCACATACAGTGTGGCAAAATCTAAAATAAAACACATGTTGCTTCACTCTGTTCTTATACACCGATCAGCCATGACATTAAAACCACTGATGGATGAAGCGAATAACATCGATTATCTTGTTACAATAGTGTTCTGCTGGGAAACCTTCATCCCAGTACCTTATCCTGCACTTGTGTCTCTTTGCGTCTTATCTCCGCCCTCGTAACACACGGGAGAGATGTGAGGAGAGAGAAAACAAGGAAATATATCTTTAGAGAAATCAGACATCTTTTCCTCTAAGTGCCATGTGAAGCGACGTCCATTTCTGATGACTTTGGTCCAGTCGTCTACTCAGACAGTCTTAAAGTCTAGAAGATTCGGGGGGCATTAACACAAATGTTCTATCAGGTTTAAGTCTGGTTTAAGACCGTGCCAATCAAACACCTTTATTTTATCCTCTGGAACCAGTTGAGTCTCCTTTGCTGTATGTTTTGGATCTTTGTCCTTCTGGAAGGTCCACCAGCGTCTCGTCCTCACCGTCCTGGTGGACGGCAACAGATTCTTCTCAGTAAATTCCTGGTACATGGCTCCACTCATCTTCCATTTGATCATTTGGATTCTGCTGGTGCCATGAAAAGAGAAACAGCCCCCGCACCATGATATTTCCACCTCCGAACTTCATTGTATACATTTGTAGGGTATACACAGGGCCAATTCTCCTCCAAACCTGGCACATCACATCTGCAAACTTGTAGCTCACTGGGGGAAGTAGTGTGATCAGACGGGATATGAATCAAATTTTTCTGCAAAAAGTATGATGTTATGTCTAGAGGACGAATGGCTCTGCATCTGACTTTAAAAATATTACGCCTACGGTGTAGGTAGTAGTGGAGGCATCACGGTATGGGGCTGTTCCTCTTCTCACGGCACCAGCAGAATCTATATTATCAAAGGAAAGATGAACAGAGCCATGAAGCAGGAATGTCTTCCTCTTCTGATTCTTCTTCTGTTTCTTCTGCCTCTCCTTCTTCTCCTGTTTTACAGCACTTGGCGTCCCTCAAGTTGCATTACTGCCTCCTTCTGGTTTTATCCAACCACTACCGTCCTAACCTTCTACAGTCTTCTAATAAGTCCTGTCGGTTTCAGAAACCTAAATAGCACTCCCCTCCACCATTCCTCCACTCTTAAGCACGTTCTTAATCTTGACCTCCCTTTGTCCTATCTTCTGTATTCCTGCCATCATCACACTTCTTTCGTCAGGAAGAGTGACAGACGCTGTGTTTATAATATATGACTGTATATTGTTGAGACACACACACACACACACACACACACACACACACACACACACACACACACACACACACACACACACACACACACACAGGGACGACAGAAGCATGTATGTTTTATCAGACTGGACAAAACCTGGATAAATCAGAGTTTTAGGAGTTTGATCTGGACTGAAACTTTAATATCTTAAACCAACAGGCTGTGCATTAATGTTTTACCTCCACTCACCTGCTCTGCTGCTGCTCTGTGTCCTCTTACAGCCTGTGAGTACTGCTTACGTGCTCTGGAGACTGCAGAGGAGAATGCGAGGAGACTCAGCGGCATCCCTGGACTCAGCCTTCCTCACCCGGAGCTCTGCCGTGTTCGACCAGAGCTGCACCAAGCCTGCCCTCAGTGCCAGGTCAGGATATGTTGATGCACGGATTTGACTCATGTTGGTTTTTGAAAGCTTAAACTTCTTGTGTAGAAGTTGTAATTTATTTTCTGAAAAAGGGAGGCCTGAAGAAGTGGTCAGATCAATATATGACAAACGTATTGATTTAAAGGCAGCTGTGGTCAGACAGGAACTTCCACTGAGTGGGTGATGGGCGACATGACGAGCTGGTCAATTTTTAGAGGCCAGTATTGATACTATGGATCTATAAGATAATCTGTCTGTCTATTTTTACATTAACCAAAGTGAAAAACTGAGATAACTGTTCATCCTGGGTGGTTTCTTTGTAAATACAGTGTTGGATATCAGTACAGGCCACGTGCAAACACGCTCAGATTGAACTGCAGCAAAGTGACTTCTAATTTCTGAGCTAAAGTGCGTGTCTCTACCGCAGGAACCACCCGTCGTGCCAAAGTAGTTACCCCTGATAGGAAGTGTTTCCCCTGGCCACGGGAGTGCGCATGCATTCAGCGAAGGTGGAGTTACAGCACTGCGCTTGATTTCACTCATGTAAATGAAAACTACCAACAATTGCATTGTTTAATTCATCGTTTTAGTGTTGTAATTTATCAACGAGGTTTTGCAAAGTAACACATGGCTCACCCATCGAAATAAATGCTTTTGTTTTTCTGTACGTCTTAACGTCGTATTACACACTGCACTGAACTGAAAAAACAAGGCAATCATGAATTTTCCTCCTGTAATTTGACATATAATGCGCTGTAATTCAAGCTTTTGTAAGGAATTTGTTGAATTAAGTAAACTTTCATACTCAAAATCAAGATCACTGTAATTGTTTGCTGGCCTCGATTAAGTCTACATTCATTTCACTCGAAATGTACTGTAATGGGCAGATGAAGCCCGTCTCATGTCTCTTATTCCTGCCAGTAAGGAGTTAGCGTTAGGAGTTAGGAGGGATCTGTTAGGTGTGATGAGTAAGGTAGCATGAGAGGTTCCTAACAGGAAGTCTTTTTCAGCTTGAGGCTCCGACGTATAAATACCCGCCCCCTACATCTGGCTCATGCCTACGTGACTACAAAGAGTAACGTTAATGATATTTCGTGCAAGACTGTCGTTGATCAGCGATCCAGCTGTGTCGCCGTCAACAGAAATGGACGTCTCTTTACGTGACGATTCAGAGTAAGGCCGTCTCATGTCTCTTATCAGCAAACCTCGCTCCTCACTCCTAACTCCTGACTCCTTAAATGTTTTCCTAAGTGGGAGGGACTAAACAGTTAGATAAGGGGGCTAGATAAGGTGGTTAGCAGTAATTTTAAGGGACTTGGGATGCAGCCCTGAACTTTTACAGGGGCTAAACAAGTCCCTGCCTTGGAGTAGGCTAGATGTCTAGAGAGCATCAGTAGCTGCAGCTGACAGGGACAGCTAACAGCAGCAGCAAAACTAACATCAGGACGTCATCTGTTCAAAGCCTCCCCCGAAACGACATGAAACTACTCCAGTTAGCTCAATCATGTTGTAACTAAGACATCCGCTGGAAAAAATATTTTTTTCACGGGCCACTTTGTGAGTTAAGTGAGTTATTACAGACACCGCTAACAGCGTCCCTACGGCACCCCGGTCAAAATGGTCGCGCAACGATTACATCACATGCAGAGCCCGGTAACTTTACAGGAACCTTCCTCCCACTCTGCTCTCTCAGTGGGGACACGGCGGTTGAGAGGGCCGAGCGAGAGGACGTTCCTGTAGTAGTTCCTGATCCTCAAATAGTACCAGGAACTTCTTCAGTGGAAAGGGACCTATAGTGTTAGGTGGGAACTGTGTGCATATCCCTAATGACACGAACCATACATAGTATCCCTGTATGATCTAATCTGTAGCATTTCATTTATTCACTGTCATCCAGCGTTTGGAGAACATTACTCCGACCTCTTTGTCTTTCCACCATTTTCTAAGAAACTTTTAAGCCGCTTGAAAGTCCTCCTCCCTGCTCCTAACAGTCTTTTAAGGTCTTAAATGTGTAATATCTTTACTTTTATCTTCAAGGATCTAGTCTTAACTTTAAGGAGAAATTCTAAGAAAATGTCACCATTTTTTGAATTTTCGTGACTAGGAGCAACTCTTAGCACTAGGAAGCTTTGTGAATACAGCCCCTGAAGTACACAAGGTTAAGTACAGTGCACAGTGACCCTGCAAGATGGGATAAGGTAGCGCACAACATCAAAATATTTCTGTCATCAAACATCCTTGGTATCTATAGACGTCTAAAAAATGTGGTCATCAACATCATCATCAATCATCACATAAATCTAGAATAACAACCAGCCAAGAGAGTAGCCCCAGTATTCTGACTCTCCCCCTGTCCTGTATTAAAAGAGAATCAGCTGTAGGGATGAAAAAATAATACCTTTATATTATAAAATACATCACATTATATTACTGTTTAATGTGTTGTGAAGAGAGAATTGAATATACTTATTAACACTTGAAGTGCAGCTGTCTCTGTCAATCTCTCCATTATTCCATTTACAAATCACAAAATATTGCTTACATTTATTTTAAATTCACCACAAAATAATATTTTTCAGTCTTTGCTAATTTGACCAAAGAAAAAGTTGTTACTGTCACTAACAGCAGGGTAGAAAAGGCTTGACTCTGCAATGTAATACAGTGATATGTGCTGAGACGTTTGTCCTTGGAGTTACTGAAAACCATCGATATGAGAAAGGCCCTCTTTGTGCAGACAACTCAATGTGTGGAAATCTATGTAGGTTTTATTTAGACTTTATTATTTTTTATGCTCAGGGGGAAATGATTTTACAGAAATAAAACAACAAGTTAATCAGGTCATGAAATAAAAGATTAAAGCAAAAATGACAGGATGGTTGAATAAGTTCACTCATTAGACACATACATAACATACTGCACACACACTTATAAAGTCAGGGATACATACACACACACACACACACACACACACACACACACAGACACCTTTGCACGTACAGTATATGCACTATACATATATATTCATGAAGGTTCATTCATTTGTGATTTGTTTATTCATTCAGCTGGACTGATGTGAAACACTCCCCCCTCCTGTAGCTGTAAATCACATCACCTTTCTGAAGTAAATAATAAGCCACACAAATAGTAGACTGGTTACAGTGACCTCACACAGTAGCTGTTGCTAGGCAATGAACACCGGTGGTTTCCAGTTAGTGATTAAGGAAACTGCTGTAGAGAGATAGAAGATACTTTATTCATCCCCTCGGGGAAATTTAGGTATCCAGCAGCTCGCGTAGATCAAACACAGCATTTACAGACAATACATTAAAGAGTAAAAAACAAAGGATATGAGCGGTATAACAAGGGCATGGTTCAGCTCTGGTGTGTGTGTGTGTAGGGGGTGGATTCAAAGTTTATTGAGTGCTAAATACGTACAAGGTTTCCACACATTTTTGTGGAAAAAATTTCAAAACTTTTCCATTACTTTTCAAGGACCCATAATAAATGTTATTTAATTTCTTGCCTGTCATTTTTTAAGATCAATTCAGTTTGATTTTATTTATAAACCCTGATATCACAAATCACAATTTGCCTCACAGGGCTTTACAGCATACGACATCCCTCTGTCCTTAGGACCCTCCCAGCTGATAAGGAAAAACTCCCCAAAACCCTTTTTAAAAGGAGAAAGAAATGGTAGAAACCTCAGGAAGAGCAACTGAGGAGGGATCCCTCTTCCAAGACGGACAGACGTGCAATAGATGTCGTACTGAACAGATCAACATAATAAATTAACAGTAATCCGTATGACACAATTAGACAGAAAGAGAGAGAGACAGAGAGAGAGAGAGATGCACAACAGACAGTAATGACAATAGCTACAATAACATTAATTTCTGTAATGATAATATAATAATAACAGTAATTGTGGTAACATATGTTGTTAGTATATATGACAGTATGTATATGACTATATGAATAATCATATGTATGTAATAACAGTAGAAGTATGACGATAATAACAGCAGTAGTAGGAGGCATCAGGCAGGACCATGACAGCAGCATAACCACGACACACGATCCAGGCGTAGCGTTGATTCAAGACAGTGGGGCACAAAGAATCCGGAGAAGAAGCCGAGTTAGTTAGATGCAGTAACAGGACATGAAACTGAGGAGACAGACAGAAGTAGAGAAGGTGCTAGGTGTATTATAGGAGGTCCCCAGGCACACTAGACCTAAGTCAGCCTAACTAGGGGCTGGTCCAAAGCAAGCCTGAGCCAGCCCTAACCATAAGAACCAGCCCTAACCATAACAAACAGCCCTAACTAAGAACCAGCCCTAACCATAACAAACAGCCCTAACTATAAGAACCAGCCAAACATGGAGGCGGAGACAGAATGCAGGGAGAAAATGAAGAAATGTACGTGTATGTGATGGTAAATAAAATGTTGTCATGCATTGACACATATTAGTGCTACGTTAGGTTGATGGCTACAGAAAATACATTTGCCCTTATGTTGCATTAATGAAGGTTAACCACTGTAACATTTTCATTACACCAAACAAAATTCCATGACTTTTCCAGGATTTCCATGACCCTGGGAATCCTGACCATGTTTTAATATTTACGCACCTGTCACTTGAAATACTTTCTAATTATTTTTGGCCCTTTTCAGTGTCTTGTGTCTGATATAAACCACTCTCCTTCTCTGCAGGTGATGTACTGTAGCAGCGAGTGTCGACAGGCTGCAGCAGATCAGTACCATCGGGTTCTGTGTTTGGGTTCCTCCCAGGACGACCCGGACCACCCCATCAACAAGCTTAAAGATGCATGGAGGTCAGAGAGTGTTTTATAGATACCTTCATGGTAAACCCTCTGTGTGTGTGTTGATGTTATTCACCTCAACGAAGATCCTCTGTCTTCTCTCCAGGAGTATGCATTATCCCCCAGAGACCGCCAGCATCATGCTCATGGCCAGAATGGTAGCTGTAGTCAAACAGGTGAGTCTCTGATCACTGTTAGCTCCTAAACCATGGTATAAATAATTTGGAGTTGAATTCATTCTGGTGTGTACTAATCATATTAGAAACAGAATACAAACACCCTGCTGTAAAAGAACAAAACATGCTGCATGTAATTTGGATTTTTATTGCCCACTCTGACTCCCCATCACTTTTTGATGGGTGTTAAACCTAGCTTGAAATTAACTTTTCACTGAATAATACAGACGTCCTAAATAGGAAAGTGGGATGTGAAAATTATATTGTCAGCTGGTGAGAGGACATTTGTTATAGACTTTGCTCTCGTGGATTTGAGGCAGTTTTACACACATTCATTTAAAAACTTTAAAGATATACTAGTTTTTGGTTCCTGTTCGTAAACACATTCAGACCTGGCCCCTCCTCTCTACACTCCCTGTACGTACACTACTATTGGTACTATTATAGGAACATTACAATTGATTTAATGGAAAACCTGAACAGAAAACAGGTGAACGCCAAGCCCAAATCCACTCACGTTTTGGAACAATGTTTTGGAATGTGACGTAGTGTAAAAAGCGTGTTGAGTGGTCAGAGGACTAGAAAGATGCTATACAAGCGCAGTCCATTTACTATTGCTATTGATATAGGCAGTAAATGTCTCTGCATAAATTGTAAGGGGTCAACTCTTCAGGGTTTTAGCATCTTTCAGCTCATTGTTTTGGTTTTACCACCCTCGACTCTACTGTTTTGGTTCTCATCAACCTCGTTTTCAGCAAAAAAAAAAAAAAAAAAATGGATCCGAGAACCGTCACCTTATCGTGGTGGAGGAGTTTGAGTGCCCTAATGATCCTAGGAGCTATGCTGTCGGGGGCATTTTGCCCCTGGTAGGGTTTCCCAAGGCAGATTGGTTCTGGGCGAAGGGTCAGACAAAGAACGGTTCAAAACACCCTTCATGATGGATAACAGAAAGAACCTGTGTACCCGGCCTGGAGGGTTACCGGGGCCCCGCCCTGGAGCCAGGCCTGGGGTTGGGGCCCGTGAGCGAGCGCCTGGTGGCCGGGCTTTCACCCATGGGGCCCGGCCGGGACCAGCCCGAACCGGCTACATGGGCTCGTCCCCCTGTAGGCCCACCACCCGCAGAGGGATCCAGAAGGGTTCGGTGCAATGTGGATTGGGCAGCAGACCAAGGCGGGGGCCTTGGCGGTCCGATCCTCGGCTACAGAAGTTGGCTCTTGGGACATGGAATGTCACCTCTCTGGCGGGGAAGGAGCTGGAGCTGGTGGAAGAGGTTGAGCGCTACCGGCTAGATATAGTCGGCCTCACCTCGACACATAGTTCCGGCTCTGGAACCCAAGTCCTTGAGGGGGGGTGGACCTTCTCCTTTGCTGGAGTTGCTCCGGGTGAGAGGCGGAGGGCCGGGGTGGGCTTTCTGATAGCCCCCAGACTCTCTGCCTGTACGTTGGGGTTTACCCCAGTAGACGAAAGGGTTGTTTCCCTGCGCCTTAGGGTCGGGGAACGGGTCCTGACTGTTGTCTGCGCTTATGCGCCAAACAGCAGTGCAGAGTACCCGCCCTTTTTGGAGTCCCTGGGACGGGCGCTGGACAGTGCCCCAACCGGGGACTCCATTGTTCTGCTGGGGGACTTCAACGCTCACGTGGGCAATGACAGCGAGACCTGGAGGGGCGTGATTGGGAGGAACGGCCTGCCCGATCTGAACCAGAGTGGTGTTCAGTTATTGGACTTCTGTGCGGGTCGCAGTTTGGCCATAACTAACACCATGTTCAAACATAAGGATGTCCATCGGTGCACGTGGCACCAGGACAGCCTAGGTCGCAGGTCAATGATTGACTTTGTAGTCGTATCATTTGACCTGCGACCATATGTTTTAGACACTCGGGTGAAGAGAGGAGCAGAGCTGTCAACTGATCACCACCTGGTGGTGAGTTGGATCAGATGGTGGGGGAAGACGCTGCGCAGACCTGGCAGGCCCAAGTGAACAGTGAGGGTCTGCTGGGAACGCCTGGCTGAAGAACCTGTCCAGATGATCTTCAATTCCCACCTCTGGGAGAGCTTCAACCGTGTCCCGAGGGCAGAGGGGGACATTGAGTCCGAATGGGCCTTGTTCCACTCTGCCATTGTCGAGGCGGCGGCTGCAAGCTGTGGCCGCAAGGCAGCTGGTGCCAGTCGTGGCGGTAATCCCCGAACCCGCTGGTGGACACCAGAGGTAAGGGGAGCCGTCAGGCTGAAGAAGGAGGCCTACAGGGCATGGTTGGCCTGTGGGTCTCCGGAAGCAGCTGGCGGGTACCGGTGGGCCAAGCGGAGTGCAGCGGCGGCGGTCGCGGAGGCAAAAACTTGGGCGTGGGAGGAGTTCGGTGAGGCCATGGAGGAAGACTATCGATCGGCTCCAAAGAGGTTCTGGCAAACCGTCCGGCGCCTCAGGGGGGGAAGGCGGCAACTAGCTTACACTGTTTACAGTGGGGGCGGGGAGCTGCTGACGTCAACTGAGGACATTGTCGGGCGGTGGAAGGAATACTTTGAGGAGCTCCTCAATCCCACCAGCACGTATTCCAGTGAGGAAACAGAGACGGGGGTATCGGGGGCGGGTCGTCCAATTTCTGGGGCAGAAGTTGCCGGGGTAGTGAAACAACTCCGAGGCAGCGGAGCCCCAGGGGTGGATGAGATTCGTCCTGGATATCTCAAGGCTCTGGATGTTGTAGGGCTGTCTTGGTTGACACGCCTCTGCAACATTGCGTGGACATCGGGGGCAGTGCCTCTGGAGTGGCAGACCGGGGTGGTGGTCCCCATTTTCAAGAAGGGGGACCAGAGGGTGTGTTCCAACTACAGGGGGATCACACTCCTCAGCCTACCTGGTAAGGTCTACTCCAGGGTGCTGGAGAAGAGGGTCCGGTCGATAGTTGAACCTCAGATTGAGGAGGAGCAATGTGGTTTTCGTCCCGGACGCGGAACCGTGGACCAGCTCTTTACCCTTGCCAGGGTGCTGGAGGGGGCATGGGAGTTTGCCCAACCAGTCCACATGTGTTTTGTGGATTTGGAGAAGGCTTACGACCGTGTCCCCAGGGGCATCCTGTGGGGGGTGCTCCGGGAGTATGGGGTTGGTGGCCCTCTGCTAAGGGCCATCCAGTCCCTGTACCGAAGGAGCACGAGTCTGGTTCGCGTGGCCGGCAATAAGTCGGACCTGTTCCCGGTGAGGGTTGGACTCTGCCAGGGCTGCCCTTTGTCACCGGTTCTGTTCATAACTTTTATGGACAGAATTTCTAGGCGCAGCCGAGTGGTGGAGGGGGTCAGGTTCGGTAGCGGGAGGATCTCGTCCCTGCTTTTTGCAGATGACGTGGTCCTCCTAGCTCCATCGAACAGTGACCTCCAGCTCTTGCTGGGACGGTTCGCAGCCGAGTGTGAAGCGGCTGGGATGAGAATCAGCACCTCCAAGTCTGAGGCCATGGTCCTCAGCCGGAAAAGGGTGGATTGCCCTCTCCGGGTCGGGGGGGAGGTCCTTCCTCAGGTAGAGGAGTTTAAATATCTCGGGGTCTTGTTCACGAGTGAGGGTAGAATGGAGCGAGAGATGGACAGGCGGATTGGGGCGGCGTCAGCAGTGATGCGGGCGCTGAACCGGTCCGTTGTGGTGAAGAGGGAGCTTAGCCAAAAAGCGAAGCTCTCGATTTACCGGTCAATCTTCGTTCCAATCCTCACCTATGGTCACGAGCTCTGGGTAGTGACCGAAAGAATGAGATCGCGAGTGCAAGCGGCCGAAATGAGTTTCCTCCGCAGGGTGGCTGGGCTCAGCCTTAGAGATAGGGTGAGGAGCTCGGACATCCGGGAGGGACTCGGAGTAGAGCCGCTGCTCCTCCACATCGAGAGGAGCCAGTTGAGGTGGTTCGGGCATCTAGTAAGGATGCCACCCGGACGCCTCCCTTGGGAGGTGTTTCGGGCGTGTCCAACTGGGAGGAGACCTCGGGGCCGCCCCAGGACACGCTGGAGGGACTACATCGCCCGGCTGGCCTGGGAACGCCTCGGGGTTCCCGCGGAAGAGCTGATGGAAGTGGCTGGGGAGAGGACTGTCTGGGCTTCTTTGCTGAGGCTGCTGCCCCCGCGACCCGGACCCGGATAAGCGGAGGACGACGGTGACGACGACGACGACGGATAGACAGTTAGCAACTGGCTAGTGAACATGCTACATTACATTTTTTGTAATTAGTCAGGCAATCTATTGGTTTACAAAAAATGGAACATAGTATGAATACTTTTGAATTACTTCAAAGTCAAACATTTTATATTGGATGTTTATTTTCAACATGTAAAATAAAGAAAAGACATGAACGTACGAACAAGCAGACAGAAAGAAAGAAATATTTACAAATAATGAAAAGCAGTTGTCAGTGTATAGTTACTTTGATTTCCACATTCGAAAAGGAATGGGAGGAAGTATAAACTTATTGAATCCCACCCCTTCTCCATAAGTCATTGAGGGACATTTAAATATTTGACCTTTTACTAAAAAAAGGAGACAGCTACCAAAATTTGATTTCCACAAATATCCTGTTTTTTCATCTTTTAACATCTCCAAACATTTTTGATGCAAATAAAATACATTTTGCATATTCAGTAGTTGAATTTGCAGTTGGTTAAAACTAAATTGTTCCGTTTTCGTAATTTTATTACATGATTTTGATAGCATGTCGTGTGGAGCATAAAGAGACAGATGTTTCTCTCAGGAGCTGGTGGAGACCAAAACAGAGATGAAAGTGAATACTGGACTTAAATTTATTGTGGTTATTAAATAAATACATGTTAATGCGGCTGTGCGTCTGCAGGATGTGTAAATAGGCAACTGTTTGCCAAGAGGTTTCCCAAAATAATATCTCTATAAGGTGGTGTGATGCTAATGTTGTGTTTGCAGCCAAAATATGTGTTATTGCAGATTTAACTTGGCAAAGTGAATTTAGAATAAAAGATAACACATTTGTTTTGAGAATTCTTCAAAAGAAAAAAGAGCATTGAAACATCACACGAGATAAACTGCATATGAACAGAATATTTCCTATAATAACTGGTGTTAATAATATTTATTGGTTTCTGTTGTTCAGTCCAAAGACAAAGCACACTGGCAGAAGCTGTTTTCGCACTTCTGCAGCCGGACAGGTAACGAGGAAGAGGAGATCGCCCACAAGCTCCTGGGAGACAAGTTCAGAGTAAGTTCCCATCACGTTCTTTCTGCTCCCAGTATGAAACTGTTGAGGTGCAAAATCTGGCAGTTCAAAGACAATGTCATGCTCTCTCATGATGTATGTTTCTATCTGTCTGACATTGTTTCTATAGGGGCAGCTGTCCTTGTTACACAGCCTTTTTAAAGCAGCACTTTATGATGATCATCTGAGTCGGGTAAGAAGAGCAATTCAAATGTGTCCACTGCATGTTTCTTCATGATTTCCTAAATACTTTACAGCTGCAGTGCTGCAACAATTAGTTTCATCATTAATTTAATAACTGTCTTCTTGATTAAACAAACAGTATTTGCAGAGTTAGATGAGAAGACTGATACCTTTCTCATGTCTGTATAGTAAGAAGCCATAGTCAACAGAGGTTAGCTTAGCATAGCATAAAGTTTGTAAACCGAGGGAAACAGCTAGCCTGGCTCTGTCCAGAGGTGAAAGATGTAACCATCAGCACGCAGCGAACCAATAAACACATTATATCCTGTTTCAATCTCTACAAAAAAACAAAGGACAGAAACATTTTGCAGTTTTGCAGAGTGTTTTGCGCTGGACTACATCTTGAAAGTGACTTCCTGGAGTCTCTGTTGGCCGCCTGGCTACTTCACAGTGATGACTAGAGTCCAGGAAGTCAATGCGCCCGACAAAGTCAAGAACATAACCCCACATTAAACAGCACTGAGATGCTGGGCAGCAGATTTTTTTTGACTGTTGTTTTACAGACAGGTCAGCTGTTTGCCCTTGTTTTTATCGGTAAGCTGGTTTCATATTTACTGCACAGACATGAGTGATGGCAATCTTTTCTTCCACAGACGTGTGCACAACAAGTCCATATTTTTCAAATGCATTTTTATATCTGTCATCTGATAAAAATCGTTACACAGAATGCTTGCACAGTGAGCCTAATACATTTTATTGAATTATTTGTCACAGAAATTTGTAGTATGGGACAATTTTTTTTTTAAATTACTTTTTTACTAATTCTCTTGTTTTTAATTTTCTCTCTCTTTTTTTTTTTTTACTAATTTCTTGTTTTTGATTATCTCTTTCTTGTTTTTAATTTTCTTTTTTTTCTTGCTTTTTTGGGTCATTTCTTCTTTTGTTGATCATTGCCTTCTTCCCGTGTTTTTAAAAGAAATCAATAGTCTCAGGTTTCAAGGTTTAAATCAATTAATAGTTTGGTCTTTAAAACAATGCTCACCATGATTTCTAAAGTGCAGGCTGACCTAATCAATCTGTGTTTTTTCCCCCAGCCAACACTCCAAACTAAATAGGATTTCACTTTACTCTCACACAGGACTATGAAACATGAAACATTTACGAGTCTTGCTGAAATTTAATTTTCTGGCAACTGAGCAACAAGTTAAAAACGAATCAATTATTAGAATGGTTGCAGATTGATTTTGTGTTATAAAGCAGCTGCACATTAAATCTTGGAGCGTGTTGTTCAGAGCAGCTAATTACAGCAGTTCAGTGATGAGCTTTCAGCTGTCAGGTCTCTGACTTTTATTTGGTTTGCTTTGTCCTCTAAATGTTGCTCTACATGTTAAATTACTTTAATAATATGAATGTCAACTGAAATTTCCTCGGTGTCATTTTGATGCTGTTGTAGGAAACCTTTACCACTCAGGCACTACATCACAGATATATGGTGAAGTTAATATCTGACATGTTTAACTGTGTGTCACAGCCTGAATGAGGTTTATAATAATGCAACTCAATTATTCAATGCACAGTGAATTCCTACCAGCTCTACATACTACAGCTGACCCTGACCTTTAGGGTGAACAGAGTCAAATGAGATTAATATTTATTTGGTATTGATCAGTGAATATATAATTGTATTGCAGTGGTTTGTCCCCGAGGGATTCCGCTCTCTGTTCGCTCTGGTGGGAACCAACGGACAAGGCATCGGCACGAGGTAAACAATCTCCTCTCTTGTTCTTTGCCAAAAAAAAAGAATACAGTGTATATATATATATATGCACATGCAGATACAAAGAGTATTGTGGGTTTACGGCAGTTACACAGCACGACTTCAGACGGTCTTTCCTCATTATCCTTTTTAAACAGTGTGTTTCTTTAAATATTTTCCTTTGTGGAAAAAAAAGATTTGTAACAAAGGTATACATTATCAAACTGGGAGACATTCCAGTACGTTAGTTTTAAGTTAGTTAGACCAGGCAATCTGTCAATACCAGAAAATGTGGCTGTGACTGTCGTACATATGGGATCCAGTTTAATATGTAGCATTTTTATCATCATCGTCATCTTAACCTGCATGATAAACGCATCATGAAAGACCAAAATATTGCACTCAGGTATTTTTTGAGTTAGTTAAGAGAGTATCAGTATAAAACTAAACTTTAAAATGTAACTGATCCTTTTTTATTGATAGCTTTTGTGTTCAGGTCAATTGATTGAATAAAATAATGTAGAAAATTTATTGTATTTGATACTGAAAGTTGCAGAAATGCAAAACAGAGTAGAGCTGCAATGACTGTTAGTTACAGTCAAACTGATTATTTTGCAGAATAATTGTTAGTAAAGGAAACATTAGGAAACACTGACTGTTTGCCTGTTATAATATCCTAGAGCCTTCTCTCTCGTTCTTCACCTTTAAAATCCCTTCACTGGCTCCCTGTTGAGTTCAGGATCCAGTTCGAAATTCTCGTTCTTACGTACAGAGCATTACACGGTCAGACTCCCTCTCTTATGAAGCTGAACTACTTCACCTGTACTTCAGCTCGCTCTCTTCAAACTAAAACACTATATTTGTCATCTGTCTCTCGCACTCGCCTTAAGACCTGTGGTGATTGAGCCTTTGCAGCCATAGCACCTAGACATTGGAATGGTCTGCCTGCTCCCTTATGACCTTTGTCCTCAAAAAGTGCTATATAAATAAATTTTGCTTACTTACTTTAACAATTCTGGATTATAGTTTGGTTTAGATAATGTTCTCTCTCTGCTGTATTCTTCTCCTCAGCTCCTTGAGTCAGTGGGTTCATGCCTGCGATGCACTGGAGCTTCCCGCCCAGCAGAAGGAGCAATTGGACTCTTTTATCGACCAGCTATACAAGGACATAGAGAAAGGTCACAGTTTTATCTCAGTCTTGCAGTATTTTGTGGAGTAAATTATTTCTGTCTCAATTGAGCAGATTTGTGTAGAGGATTGAATGAGCGAGTGTTTACTGTTGTCTGTGTCGTCCCAGTGACATTGCTGTGATTGTTATGTAACCTGTGTTCACATCTCAGCATCATTTGTCCCTCTCCTCTGTAGAAACGGGAGACTTTCTGAACTGCGAGGGCTCAGGACTGTTTCTGCTTCAGAGCTCATGTGAGTGCAGATGATCTCCATGTTATGAGCGCTGTCACTCCAGCTCACGGACACTGTTACTCTGGTCGTGACACCATCTGACGACCCTTTTTTATGTCGTCCTGACCCCTGCAGGTAACCACAGCTGCATACCCAACGCAGAGGCGTCTTTCCCCGACAACAATTTCCTGCTTCAGCTCAGCGCCCTCAGTGACATCAACCCAGGAGAGGTCAGCTGACACGTCTGGGTTCGGAGTGATAAATTCTGGCCCGGGACAGACAGGACAGAACATCCCTCTCTAGCTTTGTGTGCTCCCTTGTCAGACGGTATTAGAAGGCTGAGACTTTGAGGATTGCAGTTGGTTTGTCAAGCTGTCAGAAAGATTGAGAAGCCTTGCATCTACATGGCACAGTAATGTCACAGCAGCCGCGCTACTTTCACAGCAAAGCTCTCCTTTCAGTGCTCGCTAAGACAGGAGCGCTTTGTGTAAGATTTCACCAGTAGGAAGATGGAGGGACACAGTGACTTCCTGCATGAGAGGGGAAAAAATTGCTACAAATACTTGAATTATTTCTGCTGTTTGAAAAACGTTATGTTAACCTCATGAAGAAAACATAGTTATTCTTGCATGTCACCATGATCGGCAAAGAATCTAAAAACTGAGAAAATTCTTGATGAACTGAAGTCATAGGGGTCTGTAATAAACAAACATCTGTTTACAAACTCTCACACAACTCGTGTAGTATAACCCAAGTCTCATTTATACAGTTTTATGCTCGGTACTCCCCAAAGAGACGACCCTTTCCAACTGGAAGCTGAACTGAAAGTGAAACTGATCTATGCTCTCTTCAGTGCCAGACTCCATTGACAAAAACTGTAATTTTACCTCACTCAACACAGGAGCTGCTACTGCTGCTTCAATCAGTTTGTTTGTATTAGTGTGACTTTGGTGTTTTTAATGGGTTAGTTCAAACTCACCAAAGTCACACAATAACACAAACCCGTTGAGGCAGTGGTAGATCAGAAACTCCTGTGTTTGGTGAGGTAAAATTACTGGAGGTTTTTTTTCAATGGAGTCTGGCACTGAAGAGAGCATAGAAAAGTTTTATTTAAAGTTCAGTTTCCCCTGTTTGGGAAGTACTGAGCACACAACTGGAAAAATGAGACCTGGATTTTACTGAATAAGTTGTGTGAGACGTTTTTACGTTTTTGATATATACCGTTGCTAAACACGGACCCCTATGACTTTATGGGTGCTTTCAGACCTAGAGTTGTCTCCTTTGGTCCAAATCAGGGACTTATTTTTTTACAAAGTTGCACAATTCCCGAGAGATGGTTCGTGTTCTCACGGCAGCATTTACAAGCGGACCAGATAAAATGCCTGCACAAGAAAGCTGCTCTTGATTGGTCAGAATTTCCATGCGGGAAAAACCCAGGAAGTTGAAGAGTACACTTGCAAGATAAATGTGACACTTTCTAATGTCACAGTGGAGGGACAACTACACAGGTTGATGTTAGCGCTGCTCATCGTGGACTATATTGCTGTCATTGTTCATTTTAGTCAAACCATACAGTTGAAAACAAGGCGCGGCTCCAACTAGAAAACAATGTTTTGATGCATTGGATGTGCTGAATGTGCATATTAAGGCAGTACAGGAGGAGGTGCACATTAATAATCCTGCAGGACTGTAACATGCTCATGTTTAACACAAACAATGTGTCATGTGACCGCAGTTGGTTCGGATCCAGGTCGGAACACGTTCTCACCACAAACGAACCGCACCAGTTTGTCTGTAACCAAACCGAGACCACCTCTTCAAGAAGGTCTTGGTCCGGTTGTTTCTGTGCACACCTGAGTGTGATTGCTGTGTTCACACCTGCCCAAACAACCGCACTAAGGGGGCAAACAAACTTGAGTTTGATTGAACTGAACCAAACAGGGCAGGTGTGAACGCACCCCAAGTCATTTCAGTTTTTAGATTCTTCTCTCACTGTGGAGAGATGCGAGAAAAGTTTTGTCCATGACTTTAAAATAACACTGAGTGAGTAATTGATATACAAATGGTGATTTTGGAGTTTGAAGTGTTACTTTAAGGCTCAATAACTCAGGCATGTGATAACTTTTGGTCCTTCAACCAGTTCACCTGTTTGTTTACTTCTATTTTTCAGGAGATCTGCATCAGTTACTTGGACTGCTGTCAGCGGGACCGAAGCCGTCATAGCAGACACAAAATTCTGAGGTAAGCATCTGTAATCCCTCAGATGATTCACTTGAATGAGGGGGTCATACTGTTATGAATTCCATTTAGATCAATAAAAGGCCTTCCAGGCAATAATAGAGAGTCTCGAGGCAGAGATGCAAGGGGTCTAATGGCCACTTCTGTGCTTTCGCTCCTCATTGATCAACATGTCAGTCCAACACTGACGGGGGGCAAGTTTGTTTTGCAAGTCTCTGAAAGACTTTCTGCAGCATCCTGTGATCATTCTCACCCTTGAAAAAGTACAGTTGCACTCCAGGTTGGCGGTGTGAATTAATGCCTATTCATAAGGCCCCCAAATCACACATGCTGATTGAAAGTATTAATTGCACAAAGTGTTTAACACTAATTTGCTCTAGTGCGCAGCAATCTGAACAGCAGACTGTAAAATGCCTCTGATTAATTTCAGCTCTTGTCAGAAGTGCAACAATGTGACTGGTGTAACATTTTCTTCCCAGGGAGAACTACCTGTTTGTCTGCTCGTGTCCAAAGTGCGTCTCCCAGATGGATGAGCTGGACGTGACATCAGAGGAGGAGGAGGAGGAAGAAGGAGAGGCAGAAGGTGAAACAGAGGGGGATGAGATGGAAGATGAGATGACAGATGTCTGATGAAAGACTTGCCCATATTGTTCTCAGCCATTCCCCTCCTGCCACCACGCTAAGCAACTATGAAGCCTGCAGGAACAAAGACCAGTTCAAACCAGGAGCTGCATTTCACCAGAACTGTCCAAATGTGTGGAAAAATGTCTCATCATCAGTGCATTTTACTCTTACGTTGTCCAGTTCAGCTGCAGCACACTGTGTGTAAGTATTAGGACAGTTTCTACTTCAGCACACTGAACACACTTAAATAAAACAAAGATTATGACTTCCAGCTTTCAGGCTTTTTTTGGGGGAAAAAAGCACTGGTAGTATAAAAAGGCTGACATTTCCTAACAGTCTCACAGTAAAAAAATTATTATAGATTTAACAATCTGGCCACATGGAGGCAGCACCACCAGCTGTAATATTTGACATATCAGCTTTTTTAAGAGTATCCAAACACCCCCTAAAAATCTTCTGCTCTATGGTAGTTTAATTTCTCACCTTGCTACAGAGATGTACAGGTGCTCTTCTCTAGGCTGTGACATCACCATTGGGTGTGGTTACAGTTGCAGCAGAGAACATTTCTTACCATACCAAGCAGTCAAAGGCAGAGAGGGCAAGTTAACATTACTTTTTGCTGAACGTAGCTGCTGCTCCTGCAGCAAACACTGATGAGAGTGGTGAGAATGAATCAAAACGGTAAAGCTGGAGGCCAACAAAACCCAAAACAATGAGCTGAAAGAAGTTAAAAAGGTCTAAAGAGCTGAGGGGAACTGCGGCTTTAAATTAAAGCTGAAGTCAGTATTTTATCCTCAGTTATTGTGCTGTTTGATCCAGTGTGCTGAACTTAACTGTCCTAATACTTATTACACTGTGTCCCACCTCCAGGTACATTAAATCTAACCCAGGAGAATTGTTATCATTTTAAGGCAAAGTGATAAAGCAAGGGACAATTGGTTCTCAGGTGTTTTCTCCATGAAAGAAGTTTCTTTGACTATGCATTACTATACGGAAGATGCTATTTGTTTTTATCCTGTTGTAATTACAGTCTTGTCATATGCGAGGCATCCAGCCACTGAAATACAGTTTGGTTTTATACCATGGTGTATGGGGTTAAGTTAAACCTTACTTAATGTCTTATAGAGACCTTGAGTGGAAAATTGCTTTGTCAGTAACTGTTTGCCCTTTGTTGAGATCTGTATTTTAAGCGGGAGTTCCACATGAGTGAAATTGCTGCTGCCCACATATGAATCAATATAACAACGTCTGTAATCACAAATCCCAATATTTTCAGTTACTCAACAAAGATTGGAAATATTGAATGAGTTATCCCAATTTTCTCAGTTGGCATTTGGCACAGTGGCACAGGAGAATGTGGAAGTCACACAAGTATGATTTAAATATTATAACAGCAGCAAACAGGAGCCTAGCACTTGTGGTTTTTACTACTCTGGCATAAACCATTGAAATTGGATGTCTGTTGTGTCGTTTATCTGGTTTACACACCTCCTGCCTTTGCAACAGAAGGCTGCACTGGTAAAATATTTGTTCAGTCTTTGAATATTAATCAGAAATCCTTAGTCAATTTGTCTTCCTCAAGAGGGTTCGAATCTTCACTTGGCATTGTTTTTTTTTAATGACTCATACTGTCCAGACAGCCTTTGCTCTTGGCACTTTTAACATGCCTCAGATAGATCTATGCATCTCATTTCATATCATTAATTAGGAAATGGATTAAATGAAGTACGGCTGAAGTCTGCCAGTCAATCAGTGTGGACAGTAACATTAAGTGAAGTCTTACTAGTGCTAGAAGATACTGCATAAGAATACATCCAAAGCATAGCGTCGAACACTGCGGACCTCAGAAACATTTTGCGTAGTCATGGGCTGCACAGACATATCATAAATGAATTAATACCATGGTATACTATACTAAGACTAAAAAAAGTCAGAGTATGTCATAAAATTCTGAAAAAAGTCCAACTGTAGTATGTTGAAAAATGTGAAAAATAGTCAGACCATAGTATGCAAAAAAAAAAAATCATAGTATAGAATGTCGTAAAAATGTGAAAGAAAAGTTATGGTAGAGTATGGGAAACAATTGTGTAAAGAAAAGTCAGCATAGTATGCAAAACAAAAAGTCACAGTATAGTACGTCAAAAAATGTGAAAAATAGTCAAAACATAGTATGTGAAAACAGTCATGGTATAATAAGTCGCAAAAATGTGGGGGGAAAAGTCCTATAGTATGTTGTCAAAAATCATGAAAAAAGTCATAGTAAAGTATGTCGTCAAAAATCATGAAAAAAGTCATAGTATAGCATGTCGTCCAAAATCATGGAAAAAAAGTCATAGTATAGTGTGTCGTCAAAAACCATGTAAAAAAGTCATAGTATAGCATGTCGTCCAAAATCATGAAAAAAGTCATAGTATAGCATGTCGTCCAAAATCATGAAAAAAAGTCATAGTATAGCATGTCGTCCAAAATCATGAAAAAAAGTCATAGTATAGCATGTCGTCCAAAATCATGGAAAAAAGTCATAGTATAGCATGTCGTCCAAAATCATGAAAAAAAGTCATAGTATAGCATGTCGTCCAAAATCATGGAAAAAAGTCATAGTATAGTATGTCGTCCAAACTCATGAAAAAAAGTCATAGTATAGTATGTCGTCCAAACTCATGAAAAAAAGTCATAGTATAGCATGTCGTCCAAACTCATGAAAAAAAGTCATAGTATAGTATGTCGTCCAAACTCATGAAAAAAAAGTCATAGTATAGTATGTCGTCCAAAATCATGAAAAAAAGTCATAGTATAGCATGTCGTCCAAAATCATGTAAAAAAAAGTCATAGTATAGTATGTCGTCCAAAATCATGTAAAAAAAAAAAGTCATAGTATAGTATGTCGTCCAAAATCATGTAAAAAAGTCATAGTATAGCATGTCGTCCAAAATCATGAAAAAAAGTCATGGTATAGCATGTCGTCCAAAATCATGGAAAAAAGTCATAGTATAGCATGTCGTCCAAAATCATGAAAAAAAGTCATAGTATAGCATGTCGTCCAAAATCATGTAAAAAAGTCATAGTATAGCATGTCGTCCAAAATCATGTAAAAAAAAAAAGTCATAGTATAGTATGTCGTCCAAAATCATGTAAAAAAAAAAAGTCACAGTATAGTATGTCGTCCAAAATCATGTAAAAAAGTCATAGTATAGCATGTCGTCCAAAATCATGAAAAAAAGTCATAGTATAGCATGTCGTCCAAAATCATGGAAAAAAGTCATAGTATAGCATGTCGTCCAAAATCATGGAAAAAAGTCATAGTATAGCATGTCGTCCAAAATCATGAAAAAAAGTCATAGTATAGCATGTCGTCCAAAATCATGGAAAAAAGTCATAGTATAGTATGTCGTCCAAACTCATGAAAAAAAGTCATAGTATAGTATGTCGTCCAAACTCATGAAAAAAAGTCATAGTATAGCATGTCGTCCAAAATCATGGAAAAAAGTCATAGTATAGCATGTCGTCCAAACTCATGGAAAAAAGTCATAGTATAGCATGTCGTCCAAAATCATGGAAAAAAGTCATAGTATAGCATGTCGTCCAAAATCATGGAAAAAAGTCATAGTATAGCATGTCGTCCAAACTCATGAAAAAAAGTCATAGTATAGCATGTCGTCCAAAATCATGGAAAAAAGTCATAGTATAGTATGTCGTCCAAACTCATGAAAAAAAGTCATAGTATAGTATGTCGTCCAAACTCATGAAAAAAAGTCATAGTATAGTATGTCGTCCAAACTCATGAAAAAAAAGTCATAGTATAGTATGTCGTCCAAAATCATGAAAAAAAGTCATAGTATAGCATGTCGTCCAAAATCATGTAAAAAAAAGTCATAGTATAGTATGTCGTCCAAAATCATGTAAAAAAAAAAAGTCATAGTATAGTATGTCGTCCAAAATCATGTAAAAAAGTCATAGTATAGCATGTCGTCCAAAATCATGTAAAAAAGTCATAGTATAGTATGTTGTCCAAAATCATGTAAAAAAAAGTCATAGTATAGTATGTTGTCCAAAATCATGTAAAAAAGTCATAGTATAGCATGTCGTCCAAAATCATGTAAAAAAGTCATAGTATAGTATGTCGTCCAAAATCATGGAAAAAGTCATAGTATAGTATGTCGTCCAAAATCATGAAAAAAGTCATAGTATAGTATGTCGTCCAAAATCATGAAAAAAAAAGTCATAGTATAGTATGTTGTCCAAAATCATGTAAAAAAAGTCATAGTATAGTATGTCGTCCAAAATCATGGAAAAAAAAGTCATAGTATAGTATGTCGTCAAAAACCATGTAAAAAAAGTCATAGTATAGTATGTCGTCCAAAATCATGTAAAAAAAAGTCATAGTATAGTATGTTGTCAAAAACCATGTAAAAAAAGTCATAGTATAGTATGTCGTCCAAAATCATGAAAAAAGTCATAGTATAGTATGTCGTCCAAAATCATGAAAAAAGTCATAGTATAGTATGTCGTCCAAAATCATGAAAAAAAAAGTCATAGTATAGTATGTCGTCCAAAATCATGAAAAAAAAAGTCATAGTATAGTATGTCGTCCAAAATCATGAAAAAAGTCATAGTATAGTATGTCGTCCAAAATCATGGAAAAAAAAGTCATAGTATAGTATGTCGTCCAAAATCATGGAAAAAAAAGTCATAGTATAGTATGTCGTCAAAAACCATGTAAAAAAAGTCATAGTATAGTATGTCGTCCAAAATCATGTAAAAAAAAGTCATAGTATAGTATGTTGTCAAAAACCATGTAAAAAAAGTCATAGTATAGTATGTCGTCCAAAATCATGGAAAAAAGTCATAGTATAGTATGTCGTCCAAAATCATGAAAAAAAAAAGTCATAGTATAGTATGTCGTCCAAAACCATGTAAAAAAAGTCATAGTATAGTATGTCGTCAAAAACCATGTAAAAAAAGTCATAGTATAGTATGTCGTCCAAAATCATGGAAAAAAAAGTCATAGTATAGTATGTCGTCCAAAATCATGAAAAAAAGTCATAGTATAGCATGTCGTCCAAAATCATGAAAAAAAGTCATAGTATAGCATGTCGTCCAAAATCATGAAAAAAAGTCATAGTATAGCATGTCGTCCAAAATCATGTAAAAAAAAAAAGTCATAGTATAGTATGTCGTCCAAAATCATGAAAAAAAAAAGTCATAGTATAGTATGTCGTCCAAAATCATGAAAAAAAAAAGTCATAGTATAGTATGTCGTCCAAAACCATGTAAAAAAAGTCATAGTATAGTATGTCGTCAAAAACCATGTAAAAAAAGTCATAGTATAGCATGTCGTCCAAAATCATGAAAAAAAGTCATAGTATAGTATGTCGTCCAAAATCATGAAAAAAAGTCATAGTATAGCATGTCGTCCAAAATCATGAAAAAAAGTCATAGTATAGCATGTCGTCCAAAATCATGAAAAAAAGTCATAGTATAGCATGTCGTCCAAAATCATGTAAAAAAAAAAAGTCATAGTATAGTATGTCGTCCAAAATCATGTAAAAAAAAAAAGTCACAGTATAGTATGTCGTCCAAAATCATGTAAAAAAGTCATAGTATAGCATGTCGTCCAAAATCATGAAAAAAAGTCATAGTATAGCATGTCGTCCAAAATCATGAAAAAAAGTCATAGTATAGCATGTCGTCCAAAATCATGTAAAAAAAAAAAGTCATAGTATAGTATGTCGTCCAAAATCATGAAAAAAAAAAGTCATAGTATAGTATGTCGTCCAAAATCATGAAAAAAAAAAGTCATAGTATAGTATGTCGTCCAAAACCATGTAAAAAAAGTCATAGTATAGTATGTCGTCAAAAACCATGTAAAAAAAGTCATAGTATAGCATGTCGTCCAAAATCATGAAAAAAAGTCATAGTATAGTATGTCGTCCAAAATCATGAAAAAAAGTCATAGTATAGCATGTCGTCCAAAATCATGAAAAAAAGTCATAGTATAGCATGTCGTCCAAAATCATGAAAAAAAGTCATAGTATAGCATGTCGTCCAAAATCATGTAAAAAAAAAAAGTCATAGTATAGTATGTCGTCCAAAATCATGTAAAAAAAAAAAGTCACAGTATAGTATGTCGTCCAAAATCATGTAAAAAAGTCATAGTATAGCATGTCGTCCAAAATCATGAAAAAAAGTCATAGTATAGCATGTCGTCCAAAATCATGGAAAAAAGTCATAGTATAGCATGTCGTCCAAAATCATGGAAAAAAGTCATAGTATAGCATGTCGTCCAAAATCATGAAAAAAAGTCATAGTATAGCATGTCGTCCAAAATCATGGAAAAAAGTCATAGTATAGTATGTCGTCCAAACTCATGAAAAAAAGTCATAGTATAGTATGTCGTCCAAACTCATGAAAAAAAGTCATAGTATAGCATGTCGTCCAAACTCATGAAAAAAAGTCATAGTATAGTATGTCGTCCAAACTCATGAAAAAAAAGTCATAGTATAGTATGTCGTCCAAAATCATGAAAAAAAGTCATAGTATAGCATGTCGTCCAAAATCATGTAAAAAAAAGTCATAGTATAGTATGTCGTCCAAAATCATGTAAAAAAAAAAAGTCATAGTATAGTATGTTGTCCAAAATCATGTAAAAAAGTCATAGTATAGCATGTCGTCCAAAATCATGTAAAAAAGTCATAGTATAGTATGTTGTCCAAAATCATGTAAAAAAAAGTCATAGTATAGTATGTCGTCCAAAATCATGTAAAAAAAAGTCATAGTATAGTATGTCGTCCAAAATCATGAAAAAAAGTCATAGTATAGTATGTCGTCCAAAATCATGTAAAAAAGTCATAGTATAGTATGTTGTCAAAAACCATGTAAAAAAAAGTCATAGTATAGTATGTTGTCCAAAATCATGTAAAAAAGTCATAGTATAGCATGTCGTCCAAAATCATGTAAAAAAGTCATAGTATAGTATGTTGTCCAAAATCATGTAAAAAAAAGTCATAGTATAGTATGTTGTCCAAAATCATGTAAAAAAGTCATAGTATAGCATGTCGTCCAAAATCATGTAAAAAAGTCATAGTATAGTATGTTGTCCAAAATCATGGAAAAAGTCATAGTATAGTATGTCGTCCAAAATCATGAAAAAAGTCATAGTATAGTATGTCGTCCAAAATCATGAAAAAAAAAGTCATAGTATAGTATGTTGTCCAAAATCATGTAAAAAAAGTCATAGTATAGTATGTCGTCCAAAATCATGGAAAAAAAAGTCATAGTATAGTATGTTGTCAAAAACCATGTAAAAAAAGTCATAGTATAGTATGTCGTCCAAAATCATGGAAAAAAAAGTCATAGTATAGTATGTCGTCCAAAACCATGTAAAAAAAGTCATAGTATAGTATGTCGTCCAAAATCATGTAAAAAAAAGTCATAGTATAGTATGTTGTCAAAAACCATGTAAAAAAAGTCATAGTATAGTATGTCGTCCAAAATCATGAAAAAAGTCATAGTATAGTATGTCGTCCAAAATCATGAAAAAAGTCATAGTATAGTATGTCGTCCAAAATCATGAAAAAAAGTCATAGTATAGTATGTCGTCCAAAATCATGAAAAAAAGTCATAGTATAGCATGTCGTCCAAAATCATGAAAAAAAGTCATAGTATAGCATGTCGTCCAAAATCATGAAAAAAAGTCATAGTATAGCATGTCGTCCAAAATCATGTAAAAAAAAAAAGTCATAGTATAGTATGTCGTCCAAAATCATGAAAAAAAAAAGTCATAGTATAGTATGTCGTCCAAAATCATGAAAAAAAAAAGTCATAGTATAGTATGTCGTCCAAAACCATGTAAAAAAAGTCATAGTATAGTATGTCGTCAAAAACCATGTAAAAAAAGTCATAGTATAGCATGTCGTCCAAAATCATGAAAAAAAGTCATAGTATAGTATGTCGTCCAAAATCATGAAAAAAAGTCATAGTATAGCATGTCGTCCAAAATCATGAAAAAAAGTCATAGTATAGCATGTCGTCCAAAATCATGAAAAAAAGTCATAGTATAGCATGTCGTCCAAAATCATGTAAAAAAAAAAAGTCATAGTATAGTATGTCGTCCAAAATCATGTAAAAAAAAAAAGTCACAGTATAGTATGTCGTCCAAAATCATGTAAAAAAGTCATAGTATAGCATGTCGTCCAAAATCATGAAAAAAAGTCATAGTATAGCATGTCGTCCAAAATCATGGAAAAAAGTCATAGTATAGCATGTCGTCCAAAATCATGGAAAAAAGTCATAGTATAGCATGTCGTCCAAAATCATGAAAAAAAGTCATAGTATAGCATGTCGTCCAAAATCATGGAAAAAAGTCATAGTATAGTATGTCGTCCAAACTCATGAAAAAAAGTCATAGTATAGTATGTCGTCCAAACTCATGAAAAAAAGTCATAGTATAGCATGTCGTCCAAACTCATGAAAAAAAGTCATAGTATAGTATGTCGTCCAAACTCATGAAAAAAAAGTCATAGTATAGTATGTCGTCCAAAATCATGAAAAAAAGTCATAGTATAGCATGTCGTCCAAAATCATGTAAAAAAAAGTCATAGTATAGTATGTCGTCCAAAATCATGTAAAAAAAAAAAGTCATAGTATAGTATGTTGTCCAAAATCATGTAAAAAAGTCATAGTATAGCATGTCGTCCAAAATCATGGAAAAAAGTCATAGTATAGCATGTCGTCCAAAATCATGAAAAAAAGTCATAGTATAGCATGTCGTCCAAAATCATGGAAAAAAGTCATAGTATAGTATGTCGTCCAAACTCATGAAAAAAAGTCATAGTATAGTATGTCGTCCAAACTCATGAAAAAAAGTCATAGTATAGCATGTCGTCCAAACTCATGAAAAAAAGTCATAGTATAGTATGTCGTCCAAACTCATGAAAAAAAAGTCATAGTATAGTATGTCGTCCAAAATCATGAAAAAAAGTCATAGTATAGCATGTCGTCCAAAATCATGTAAAAAAAAGTCAT
Source organism: Epinephelus awoara (assembly GCA_035609425.1). NCBI lineage: Eukaryota > Metazoa > Chordata > Actinopteri > Perciformes > Serranidae > Epinephelus > Epinephelus awoara. The sequence goes on along the minus strand of CM069299.1, from coordinate 31,389,638 downwards.
AGTATAGTATGTCGTCCAAAATCATGTAAAAAAAAAAAGTCATAGTATAGTATGTTGTCCAAAATCATGTAAAAAAGTCATAGTATAGCATGTCGTCCAAAATCATGTAAAAAAGTCATAGTATAGTATGTTGTCCAAAATCATGTAAAAAAAAGTCATAGTATAGTATGTCGTCCAAAATCATGTAAAAAAAAGTCATAGTATAGTATGTCGTCCAAAATCATGAAAAAAAGTCATAGTATAGTATGTCGTCCAAAATCATGTAAAAAAGTCATAGTATAGTATGTTGTCAAAAACCATGTAAAAAAAGTCATAGTATAGTATGTTGTCCAAAATCATGTAAAAAAGTCATAGTATAGCATGTCGTCCAAAATCATGTAAAAAAGTCATAGTATAGTATGTTGTCCAAAATCATGTAAAAAAAAGTCATAGTATAGTATGTTGTCCAAAATCATGTAAAAAAGTCATAGTATAGCATGTCATCCAAAATCATGTAAAAAAGTCATAGTATAGTATGTTGTCCAAAATCATGGAAAAAGTCATAGTATAGTATGTCGTCCAAAATCATGAAAAAAGTCATAGTATAGTATGTCGTCCAAAATCATGAAAAAAAAAGTCATAGTATAGTATGTTGTCCAAAATCATGTAAAAAAAGTCATAGTATAGTATGTCGTCCAAAATTGTGGAAAAAAAAGTCATAGTATAGTATGTTGTCAAAAACCATGTAAAAAAAGTCATAGTATAGTATGTCGTCCAAAATCATGAAAAAAAAAGTCATAGTATAGTATGTCGTCCAAAATCATGAAAAAAAAAGTCATAGTATAGTATGTCGTCCAAAATCATGAAAAAAGTCATAGTATAGTATGTCGTCCAAAATCATGAAAAAAAGAAGTCATAGTATAGTATGTCGTCCAAAATCATGGAAAAAAAAGTCATAGTATAGTATGTTGTCCAAAATCATGGAAAAAAAAGTCATAGTATAGTATGTCGTCAAAAACCATGTAAAAAAAGTCATAGTATAGTATGTCGTCCAAAATCATGTAAAAAAGTCATAGTATAGTATGTTGTCAAAAACCATGTAAAAAAAGTCATAGTATAGTATGTCGTCCAAAATCATGGAAAAAAGTCATAGTATAGTATGTCGTCCAAAATCATGTAAAAAAAAAGTCATAGTATAGTATGTCGTCCAAAATCATGAAAAAAAAAGTCATAGTATAGTATGTCGTCCAAAATCATGTAAAAAAAGTCATAGTATAGTATGTCGTCCAAAATCATGGAAAAAAGTCATAGTATAGCATGTCGTCCAAAATCATGGAAAAAAAAGTCATAGTATAGTATGTCGTCCAAAATCATGGAAAAAAAGGTCATAGTATAGTATGTCGTCCAAAATCATGAAAAAAAAGTCATAGGATAGTATGTCGTCCAAAATCATGGAAAAAAAAGTCATAGTATAGTATGTTGTCAAAAACCATGTAAAAAAAGTCATAGTATAGTATGTCGTCCAAAATCATGAAAAAAAAAGTCATAGTATAGTATGTCGTCCAAAATCATGAAAAAAAAAGTCATAGTATAGTATGTCGTCCAAAATCATGAAAAAAGTCATAGTATAGTATGTCGTCCAAAATCATGAAAAAAAGAAGTCATAGTATAGTATGTCGTCCAAAATCATGGAAAAAAAAGTCATAGTATAGTATGTTGTCCAAAATCATGGAAAAAAAAGTCATAGTATAGTATGTCGTCAAAAACCATGTAAAAAAAGTCATAGTATAGTATGTCGTCCAAAATCATGTAAAAAAGTCATAGTATAGTATGTTGTCAAAAACCATGTAAAAAAAGTCATAGTATAGTATGTCGTCCAAAATCATGGAAAAAAGTCATAGTATAGTATGTCGTCCAAAATCATGTAAAAAAAAAGTCATAGTATAGTATGTCGTCCAAAATCATGAAAAAAAAAGTCATAGTATAGTATGTCGTCCAAAATCATGTAAAAAAAGTCATAGTATAGTATGTCGTCCAAAATCATGGAAAAAAGTCATAGTATAGCATGTCGTCCAAAATCATGGAAAAAAAAGTCATAGTATAGTATGTCGTCCAAAATCATGGAAAAAAAGGTCATAGTATAGTATGTCGTCCAAAATCATGAAAAAAAAGTCATAGGATAGTATGTCGTCCAAAATCATGAAAAAAAAAGTCATAGTATAGTATGTCGTCCAAAATCATGAAAAAAAAAGTCATAGTATAGTATGTCGTCCAAAATCATGAAAAAAGTCATAGTATAGTATGTCGTCCAAAATCATGAAAAAAAAAGTCATAGTATAGTATGTCGTCCAAAATCATGAAAAAAAAAGTCATAGTATAGTATGTCGTCCAAAATCATGAAAAAAAAAGTCATAGTATAGTATGTCGTCCAAAATCATGAAAAAAAAGTCATAGTATAGTATGTTGTCAAAAACCATGTAAAAAAAGTCATAGTATAGTATGTCGTCCAAAATCATGAAAAAAAAAGTCATAGTATAGTATGTCGTCCAAAATCATGAAAAAAAAAGTCATAGTATAGTATGTCGTCCAAAATCATGAAAAAAAAAGTCATAGTATAGTATGTCGTCCAAAATCATGAAAAAAAAAGTCATAGTATAGTATGTCGTCCAAAATCATGAAAAAAAAAGTCATAGTATAGTATGTCGTCCAAAATCATGAAAAAAAAAGTCATAGTATAGTATGTCGTCCAAAATCATGAAAAAAAAAGTCATAGTATAGTATGTCGTCCAAAATCATGAAAAAAAAGTCATAGTATAGTATGTTGTCAAAAACCATGTAAAAAAAGTCATAGTATAGTATGTCGTCCAAAATCATGAAAAAAAAAGTCATAGTATAGTATGTCGTCCAAAATCATGAAAAAAAAAGTCATAGTATAGTATGTCGTCCAAAATCATGAAAAAAGTCATAGTATAGTATGTCGTCCAAAATCATGAAAAAAAGAAGTCATAGTATAGTATGTCGTCCAAAATCATGGAAAAAAAAGTCATAGTATAGTATGTTGTCCAAAATCATGGAAAAAAAAGTCATAGTATAGTATGTCGTCAAAAACCATGTAAAAAAAGTCATAGTATAGTATGTCGTCCAAAATCATGTAAAAAAGTCATAGTATAGTATGTTGTCAAAAACCATGTAAAAAAAGTCATAGTATAGTATGTCGTCCAAAATCATGGAAAAAAGTCATAGTATAGTATGTCGTCCAAAATCATGTAAAAAAAAAGTCATAGTATAGTATGTCGTCCAAAATCATGAAAAAAAAAGTCATAGTATAGTATGTCGTCCAAAATCATGTAAAAAAAGTCATAGTATAGTATGTCGTCCAAAATCATGGAAAAAAGTCATAGTATAGCATGTCGTCCAAAATCATGGAAAAAAAAGTCATAGTATAGTATGTCGTCCAAAATCATGGAAAAAAAGGTCATAGTATAGTATGTCGTCCAAAATCATGAAAAAAAAGTCATAGGATAGTATGTTGTCAAAAACTATGTAAAAAAGTCATAGTATAGTATGTCGTCCAAAATCATGGAAAAAAGTCATAGTATAGTATGTCGTCCAAAATCATGTAAAAAAAAGTCATAGTATAGCATGTCGTCCAAAATCATGAAAAAAAAAGTCATAGTATAGTATGTCGTCCAAAACCATGTAAAAAAAGTCATAGTATAGTATGTCGTCCAAAATCATGTAAAAAAAAGTCATAGTATAGTATGTCGTCCAAAATCATGGAAAAAAGTCATAGTATAGTATGTCGTCCAAAATCATGAAAAAAAAAGTCATAGTATAGTATGTCGTCCAAAACCATGTAAAAAAAGTCATAGTATAGTATGTCGTCCAAAATCATGTAAAAAAAAGTCATAGTATAGTATGTCGTCCAAAATCATGTAAAAAAAAGTCATAGTATAGTATGTCGTCCAAAATCATGGAAAAAAGTCATAGTATAGTATGTCGTCCAAAATCATGAAAAAAGTCATAGTATAGTATGTCGTCCAAAATCATGTAAAAAAAAAGTCATAGTATAGTATGTCGTCCAAAATCATGGAAAAAAGTCATAGTATAGTATGTCGTCCAAAATCATGAAAAAAGTCATAGTATAGCATGTCGTCCAAAATCATGGAAAAAAAAGTCATAGTATAGTATGTCGTCAAAAACCATGTAAAAAAGTCATAGTATAGTATGTCGTCCAAAATCATGAAAAAAAGTCATAGTATAGCATGTCGTCCAAAATCATGAAAAAAAGTCATAGTATAGTATGTCGTCAAAAACCATGTAAAAAAGTCATAGTATAGTATGTCGTCCAAAATCATGTAAAAAAAAGTCATAGTATAGTATGTCGTCCAAAATCATGGAAAAAAGTCATAGTATAGTATGTCGTCCAAAATCATGAAAAAAAGTCATAGTATAGCATGTCGTCCAAAATCATGAAAAAAAGTCATAGTATAGTATGTCGTCAAAAACCATGTAAAAAAGTCATAGTATAGTATGTCGTCCAAAATCATGTAAAAAAAAGTCATAGTATAGTATGTCGTCCAAAATCATGAAAAAAGTCATAGTATAGCATGTCGTCCAAAATCATGGAAAAAAAAGTCATAGTATAGTATGTCGTCAAAAACCATGTAAAAAAGTCATAGTATAGTATGTCGTCCAAAATCATGAAAAAAAGTCATAGTATAGCATGTCGTCCAAAATCATGAAAAAAAGTCATAGTATAGTATGTCGTCAAAAACCATGTAAAAAAGTCATAGTATAGTATGTCGTCAAAAACCATGTAAAAAAGTCATAGTATAGTATGTCGTCCAAAATCATGAAAAAAAGTCATAGTATAGTATGTCGTCAAAAACCATGTAAAAAAGTCATAGTATAGTATGTCGTCCAAAATCATGAAAAAAAGTCATAGTATGTCGTCCAAAATCATGAAAAAAAGTCATAGTATAGTATGTCGTCAAAAACCATGTAAAAAAGTCATAGTATAGCATGTCGTCCAAAATCATGTAAAGAAGTCATAGTATAGTATGTCGTCCAAAATCATGTAAAAAAAGTCATAGTATAGCATGTCGTCCAAAATCATGAAAAAAAGTCATAGTATAGTATGTCGTCAAAAACCATGTAAAAAAGTCATAGTATAGTATGTCGTCAAAAACCATGTAAAAAAGTCATAGTATAGTATGTCGTCCAAAATCATGAAAAAAAGTCATAGTATGTCGTCCAAAATCATGAAAAAAAGTCATAGTATAGTATGTCGTCAAAAACCATGTAAAAAAGTCATAGTATAGCATGTCGTCCAAAATCATGTAAAGAAGTCATAGTATAGTATGTCGTCCAAAATCATGAAAAAAAGTCATAGTATAGTATGTCGTCCAAAATCATGAAAAAAAGTCATAGTATAGCATGTCGTCCAAAATCATGAAAAAAAGTCATAGTATAGTATGTCGTCAAAAACCATGTAAAAAAGTCATAGTATAGTATGTCGTCAAAAACCATGTAAAAAAGTCATAGTATAGTATGTCGTCCAAAATCATGAAAAAAAGTCATAGTATGTCGTCCAAAATCATGAAAAAAAGTCATAGTATAGTATGTCGTCAAAAACCATGTAAAAAAGTCATAGTATAGCATGTCGTCCAAAATCATGTAAAAAAAGTCATAGTATAGTATGTCAAAAAAGTTTCAAAAAAGTCATAGTATAGGAAGTTGAAAAACTGAAAAAAAGTAATAGCAGTATGTAGTAGTAGTATGTTATAAAAATGTGAAAAGAAATGACAGTATAATATGCTTTTTTAGAAAAGGAGTTACAGTATAGTATGTTAAAAAATGTGGAAAAAAAGGTCATAGTATGTTGAAAACGTGTGAAAACAAGTCATCATGTAGTATATCATAAAAATGTAAGAAAAATTAACATATTGTGCGAGGGAATGTCAAAGAATAGTGTGGGGTAATAGCAAAGTTTATTTATTTATCCTTTATTTAACCAGGTGAGTCCCATTGAAATTGACATCTCTTTTTACAAGGGAGCCCTGGCCAAGAAGGCAGCAAACCAAAGTTACAATAATACAACAACATAAAACATAAACACAACAGTACATAGATACATAAAGTACATACAGTACACATCAAATTCAAAGAAAGCAGCTACAGACTTCTGTTTTTACAGACTGTAACAAACATTTAAAATCACCCAAGGAAACAAGGTCAGTCAATTTTAGAGTTTTCTGGAGCTGATTCCAGGACCAAGGGGCATTGTAACTAAAAGTGTCTTCCCAAATTCAGTGAAGGCACGAGGGACCGAGAACAACAAAAAGTCCTGAAAGCGCAAGCTGTACCCACTAGTAGAGCGACTGAGGAGGCGGTTTATTATATTATATTTATAGGAAGCCACCTTTATACAGTCTATGCTCATATTTCATACATTGCCCTGCTATTACGTCAAACTGCGCCCCCCTAAAAAGTGTCTGTCAGGTTAGGAATGACAACTTGTGGAAAGCTACAGGTTGCAGGGCAACTAGTGTGGCACCTCACATGTGTCGCAGCAATTACGTGCTGTCATAACTGCTGGTGGAGCTTGCTAAAATCAGTGATTTAATGTGGAAGATCAAAAAGATATTTTGTTTTATACTTTCCCTCAATTATATGCTGGCTCTCTAAATTTGGCACTAAGTCATCAAAACTTTGAGAACACCTGGTCTTCAGTAATAGTGTCTTTGCAAAGTTAAGTATAATAATCCACTTTTCCCCAGTGCCTCCAGCCGTCTGTGGTTGACATTTCACCATTAACCTTCTCAGTTTATTCCACTCCACTCATTGCTGCATTTGCATCACATGCTAATTCATCCAGGATGCACAAAAGAGAAATGGAAGAAAAAACACATTATGTCCATGAAAGGATGCACACCTGGGACCCAGCAAGGCGGGAGGCTGGACCTCTGGACACATCCTCCAGTTGAAGCTCCCCCACCGTTAGCTGTCACCCTCTGAAGCCATGCCAGAATCGCTGCAGGAGCTTTGTAACTTTGAAACGTGGACTTGGGTGCGGCAGCTCACTGCAGGGGTCGAGCTCAGGCGGGCACATATATAGGCCTCCATATCACGCAGCAAGGCCTGTTTCAAGTGGGGAAAGCGGAGGGGTCAAAGAGTCCGCCCTTAGAGAAGTGGGCTAGATAGAGGCTCATTTGAGGAATGAGGGGGCGGGAAATGAGGCAAGTGTTTGAGGAAAGGAAAAGGGAAGTGTGGGGGGGGGGCATTAATTACTATGCAGAGAAAGAGTCCTTTATTCTGACAAACCGAGTACAAAACACTTCATATACATTTCAAAGACTACAATGATCTAAAAGTGGCATATTACTGCCATTGTCACATTATGCAGATGGTACTTGTGAGGCTTGACTATGAATGGCTTTATCAAAGGTTTTTTAAACCCTCAGCCTGAGATCTTTGTGCAATTTGGCCAAAAATACCTGTGACAATTTTCCAGAACCCAAGATGATGTTTTGTGGCTTGTGTCCGACCAGCAGTCCAAATCCTGTTTTTACATAAAACAAAGAAAATAAGAGCAGATTTTAGAGTAGCTGAAATAAGAGACCGGTTTGAATTTTTAATAACCACTTGGCTTAATTGAAGGATGTTAGACTCAAGTCACATTTCTTTTACTTAGGTCTAACCCAAGTCATGAATCTGATGGCTTTAGACTCCACTTGACAAAAAAAAAAAAAACTTAACTTGACTTGGACTTTACGGGTGCTTTCAGACCTAGAGTTGTCCTGCTTTGGTCTGAATCAGGGACTAATTTTGTGACAAAGTTGCATAGATAGATAGATAGATAGATACTTTATTGTCCCCGGAGGGAAATTTGTCTTGGACTCCATGAGCTGAGACAAGCATAATTGCCTAGAGTTGGTTCGTGTTCTCATGGCAGCATTTACAGGCAGACCAGATAAAATGCCTTGTGTGAGAAAGCTGCTCTTGATTGTTCAGAATTTCCATGTGGGAAAGATCCAGGAAGTAAACAAAACACTGAAGAAGAGCATACTTGCATGATAAATGCGTCACTTTAGTTGGTACTTTATGTACTGTAAAAAGTGCACAGTCAGCACTACTTTTTATTATGATTCAATAGTCGATTAGTCATCGATTAGTCGACTAATCGTTGCAGCCCTACTTGGGACTTGAGGAAACTTGAACGCAAAGACTTGAGACTTACTTCTGACTTGCAAAACAATAATTTGGTCCTATCTTTGTTAACTGATAAACCATTATTATTTTAATGTCAATGAACTACTTGATTAATTCTTTCTCTCTCTCTTTAATTCTCTATAGATTTTCATAGATGTTTTTCAGGATGATTGTAACCCTCATGTTTGAGATCGGTTGTTTTCTGAAAGTCCTTAAATCAGCTGTACTCAAATTAACAAGCTTTGCATTTTATCATAATTAATTCTACATGATGTACTAACTGGTGGTAGAAATAATTAATCAGGTAGTTTCACTCTAACATACTGATTTTCGTCTCTTGAGAATATCCAGCGACCTGCTTTTGATTTATCTGCCTAGGTGAAAGGTGGACTGTGTTGTTATGACTACGAGTGCGAAAGTTGTTTTATTTTTCACATCGCACACTCGAAGTGGGCAAACTATGAAATGGAAGCTGGTTTCTAGACCCAAGCAAAATGACTGCTTGAAAACAGGCCCCATATGGAAACAATCTCCAACCTACATTAGCGCTGTCCAGATCAGTTACCACAACGGATACCACTGCTACCTTGGAGGGCTACTCCAGAACTAACGTGATGAACGACTGCTTCATGTGAAATTAGCCGCCCTGATGTAAGGCTATTGCACTTTAGCTCACCCTGCATGAAAATAAACATGAGAGAGAAATACAGTTTGAGAACACAAACATGGCTGCTGAATGACCTGCTGTTTTTGATCAATGTTTGAGTTCTCTGTGGGTCACTTCTGCTGAAATCATTTCCTCTGTAAAATCAAAATGGTACAAATTGTCAACAGTACCGAACAGGAACGTTGTGGGCTGCCCAATAACATCACATTCATCTTCAGGGAGAAATGTTTAAGACCTCAACGGCGTCATATAAATCTTGCCGTGTGGCCCGAGCCAGTGGAATGGAACATGAAGAATTGAGCTGTGAATCATCCAAACCGAGGCTTTAGCATCACAAATGTTATAACAGGATCTACAGTAACACTAAAGCCATGTTCGTGACTATCTGACAGAGGACTCAAGACAAACTATGCCTCTTCATTTCATATCTTTAGAGGTTTGGTGAATAGATTCTGCCTTTTGTATTAACACATCCTTGCAAAGAAAACCAAAGAAAAGCCCTCTACACTGACACAATTAGTTGCTTCATTTTTGTGTCGAGGCAAGAATTTGAGTCTTTCTGAAAACAGAAAAACTTTACAGACTGGTGTGTTTTTTGGCCATGCTAGTGGCTCCAAGGATGGCAGTGTTGGTCTGTCAGTTGGACGGTCCACCAATTTGGTCCAGATTGAAATGTTTCCTCAAATATGGATGGCTGGGAAATTCGGTTCACAGAGGCCTTATGATTTTGATCAATCGCTGACTCCAGTTGGACCAAGGCTTCACTTATCCTGTGAAATATCTCTTTTTTTCACAATTTAAATTTTTCATTCATCTATTCAGCCAAATTTGAACAAGCCCACAGTACTGTTATTGGAATTTAACATATGCATGGACACCTGGTAGCTGCACATTCTTCTTAATAGTAATTTAGCAGCAACAGTGGTACAACTAAACACCACATCATTACAGTTCAACAAACACACTACAAACAAAACAGCCTGCCCATGACCTGTTTAAGCTTTTAACTTCATTGCTGACCCTTGCTAACATGTGCTCGTATGACACAATTTCTAACATAGATTCCATTTTTCAAAATCTGGAGGTGATGTACTCTTCCCGAATGTGAGGATTGCTCGAGCATCTGTGATGACCCTTACATTTATCACAACAAGGTCATATTTTGATACATTTGGCAGTTCTGTTTGGTCCCTCATAAGGCATAATCTTGGTGATTTAGGTACTGTCATACCTCACCACTTCCCATGTGATCCACAACTTTTTTCCAAAATAGGTTAACCAGTTTACATTCCCATATTTCATAGTGAAATGTTCCTGGTACTGTCTGACATTTCCAACATAAATTATTATGTAGACTTACAATTTTTTGGGCCGATACCGATTTCTGATTTGCAGAGTGTTTGGATGGTCAATTCCGATTTTGGCTGATTCCAATTTCATTTTTTTCAAACCACTTTACAGCACACAAGATATTGCAATATTTTCTATCTTTCCTTTATTAGAGGATTTTAACCAAGATACAACAAACTTTTCAATAATCATACAAACAAACAAACAAACAAACAAAAACAGTGACACGGGATAAGAAACATTTTCCTTTTTGCTCAAATATAACTTCAGGTACAGTATTAAAATAAATAAGTACAAAAGGCGTACACAAATAAAAACATAGATAAATAAAATAATATTTCCTGGTGTACAGCATTTGTGGGTAATTTCTTGAATAGACAACAAAGTAAGAATATCTCCTGTGGAAAATTCACACGGGTCTTCAGGATGCGCCCGCCAGTAAATGCACGGACAAAAGCATCTTCGGCACGCGGACACGCACCTCATCAAGTGCAGCAGTGAGAGCTCCGCAATTTTAGTTTAACACGGACAATTAACTTTTTCACTCTCGCTTTTGATGTGTGTACGTGAATGATTAAGGTGAGAAGCTGCCCATGTTTCACTTCCTCACATCGCCCAAGCCGTGAGTTGCACATGTGCGTGTGTGTGTGCTGCTGATGTTACACGATGTCAATCATGCAGTGCGGTGGGAATTTTACCAGCGTTTTAGATTGGCATATTTTAGACAGACCGGCCAGTCACAGGTCATGGACGATCACGTGAAAAGCGGCCCAATTCCGAGCACTGCCGATTAATCGGTGCAAGTCTAATTATTAGCCAGTAGACCCATCCTGTAAAACTCCTGCAAATATCTTAACATCTACAGAATGTATTGGCACAAAATTTTCCACAGACATTCATGGTCCCCAGAAGATGAATCCTACTGACTTTTTCTTCAAAGCTGCGATGAGTTTGAGGTTCATGAATTGACAACAACTTCTGGATGGACTGTCATTATATTTGGTTCACACATTCATGTCCCCCTCATAATAAATCTTTTTCTGATCCTCAGACTTTTTCACCCAGCCCCATAATGAGATCAGATTATTCATTGGTTCTATTTCATTTTGTGTTAGTGCTACTTCGCAAATGTTAGCATGCTAACACCCTAAACTGAGATGCAGAATATGTTGAACGTTAAAGTTACTGAACACCAGCATGGTAGCATGCTGATGTTAGCATATAGGTGAGAAAGTTCAGTACATGTACGAACAAATTTCTACCAACGAATCTTTGGACTGAACTAACAACACCGAATCACCATTGTCACTGACTGAATCAGTAGCTTTTAGCAGTGTAGCTCCACTTAATGGTGACTGTTCAGCTCAACTGTGATACAGTGTGTTACTTCCTTATTAAAAACATATTAGAGGACCGAAGAAACTAAGAAACAAAAATAATAATAAAAGGCAGATAAGCACTGACTGAGGTACATACTGAAGTGCACTGAACGGTTATGTGGCCGCTTAGCTAAGGAAAAACTGATCTACATAGTCAGTGACTATGAATCTTTGAACTTAACTGAACCAAGTGATTTGTATCAGCAAAGTGATTTATGATGTCCACCTCTCCAAACACTTTGTGCCTACACTAATGTAGCTGCAGTAGAATCTAAATGATTTTTTTTCCAAACAAAAAAGTGCATAAAGTCTGACAGAGAGGGGACCAAACATAATTAGCCCCTTGCACACTGCCTGTTCAAGGTTTGAACATCACACTGTTATGCTGCCCCGCTATGCTGTATATAAAGCATGATCATGGAATGGGGGACAGAGTGGTCTTGGCTTTAAAAGACCATGAGAGGTAGTAACAGCACTAATAAAAGTGTCTGCATAAACAGGATAATCTACAGGATGGGATCATGGGAAGCAGGGATATAACGTTTTGACGATGTGTTATGAGTGCAACCCAGTGCAGGAGATTTAAAAGGTAGCTGTTAGCAATTAGTGGCTAACTCAAAGAAGAAGAGCAGCTGCCGTAAATGTCCACAAATCGGGAAAACAATGATCCCTCTCCAACAGAAGACGAGATCAGCCACGATATTACAGCGATGGTAAATGATTGCTGTTTTTTAGAAAGTACTGCTGATGCTGATGCATATATCACACTAGAGGCTGAGGCTGATGTATTACATGTCATGCCCATCACACTTCTCTTGATTCTGCAAAGCTGTGATGCAGTGAAAAATCACACACTGGAGAGTTATGATGCTGCTGTTATTTGGTTCTGTGTAAAAATGTAAAGGGGGCATAAGGAAGGGACTTCATAGCGGCTCTATAGTGCGATCTCTGTGTAAAAGGGGCTTCTGACTCTGGGAATACTGAGCTAATCAGTGCAAGTATTCTGTGTCTGAATTCTTGTTTTGAAAGTCTTTCTAAGCACCACTAAGGAGCTGAGGGTTTTACATTCTTGCATGGGTGGTTAAATTTTTGTTCTTTCCTTTCTCCCCCTCAGCGGTGGTTTGAGACCTCCAGGACATGTGTACATTTCATTTTTGCAAACCTCCCACTTTGCGGCTGGGACAATTAAAATAAGGCCATTGTGCTATATGCGAAGGAGGTCAACTGTGATCAACCGCGAATGCCTAGATGAATTCTTTCTCTAAGGTCAAGCCAGACATTCCCGCTGAGACCAAACATGGTCTGACTCATGTAGTGCAAATGAGGCATTTGAAACACTTTGGCTATTCAGCTTTATCTCTTGCTATCTCATTTTCACATCTCTTGCAGGACATTCAACACATCCTTGCAGGATGAGGCTAATGCTTTCTTTTGGCTGTGGCATTTTAAAGTCCGGGATGCAAAAGAAGCAACTGTATCCAATTATGTGAACCTTATTCTTGCTAGTCAGAATCATGAGCATGCTAGCAAGATAGCTTTGCTAGATAAGACACGTTTCAATATCAAGAGCTGCTTTCACACCCTGTGGGCAGCTGGTTGATGGACTGTTCCTCATGCAAAAGGTCACATTCATGAACCAATTACAACAGGAATCTTTTCATTCAAAAAAGACATGAATGAAATGAGACAATTCTGTTATTCAGCCAGTCTTTTTTTTTTTTCATTTAGTTTTATGAGACAAATGCTGCTGCATTCATAAGTGGACACGTGAAAATATCAAAAACAGTTCTTTATATTTCACTTTGTAAGTTTTAAGTGTTTGGACAACATCAATCAGCAAAAAGAAAAAGTTTCAATCACAATTTGCTAAAGAGAGAGAGTTTACAGTATCTGATTTTAAAGTGTCTCTTCAACCTGCAGTGACATCAGTTTGACACCACACCATAGATCACTGAGTACCTGAGGACTAATAAAGCATTCTTTAATTAACACGTCTTGGTGTGGAGTGGCGCTGAGAAATGTTTGAGGAAGTTTTGGGTGTTGATTAAAAACGTCTGAGTGGATAAAGGTTTTTTTTTGTTTTTTTTTTAATAAATGGTGGCTGACAATGACACCATTTATTAAAAAAATGGTGGCTGACAATGACACCTGCTTTAACTGATGCAATAAACAGAGACATAATGAATTAATTTAACCAGATTTTACCACATATTTAGCAGTACCATCAGTTCCCAAATCTTTTAGGTGTTATTGTTGTGCAGTCAGAATGACGGCAGCAGCTAACAACTTATAATTATCAAATTGATATAATTAATTTACCAGTGTATTTTTCTTGATTAAATAATTATTTGTTTAGATTGGCTGAGAAACTGAGAAGAAAGACAAAACATAGGACCATGACTATAATATGCAGTGAAACAGGTGTTCGCCACAAACACTAAACACAGTGCACTTGGTTCTTGTGCAAAAAAGTATAATTCTAATGCTGCTGTGATGTCCATATCAAATAAAATGAAACTCAATTAACCTAGACTATACTGGGTGCCATGTGATGCAACATTGACCATCATGACATATACTTTTAGTAATGAGTGGATCTTCAAGCGTTTAAATGTATTAATTTTGACCGGATTATGTGAACAGCATATATTCTAATCCTCACTCTGAGGAAAGAAATGAAAAGCATCTAGAAGCATAGTTCCTGTGGGCTCCGGCAACACTAAACCCCTGAGCTTGCCTTAGAAGAACTAAATATCCCATGGAGACAGACTCTCACTGCAGCCTGTTCTTTCTGTGGACGAAAGCCGAGGTACAGACTTCCATCTGTGTCACCAATAATAAGGAAATACAGTGAGTGCTGGATGGAGCAGTGAGTGACATAAACCCTGCCCACATTTAAGAGTACTGTTTGCCGTGGAAACGATAAGTGGACCTAGGGTCTAGGAGCCATGTCTGAAGGGTTACTTTTGGTTCCAAAGGTACCATACCGAAAGTGTTTGGTGGAAACGTGGCTTAAAAGTATTGTCAATTAAGTCTATAAAATGTCAGAAAATTGTGAAAAATGAGGATTCTGACATGACACATTTAAATATAAATATTATGTTTTGTCCATCCAACAAAAATATGTTCAGTTTATAACCAGAAAAAAAAAAAAAAAACCCCAGAAAAAAACAACAACCATCAAATCATCACATTTGAGAAGCCGGAGCTATTCAATGTTTGGCATGTTTCCTTTCAAAATTAAATAAATGAGTAATCCGTTATAACAACTAGCTGATAATTAATTTTTCAGTCCATTTACTAATCAATTAATTGTCCAGTTATTTCAGCTCTTGTTAGAAAGTCATGAGCAAAAGATGCAGAATCTGAAAATGTTGACTGGAAATGTTATCCTTTTGGTTTTCACATATTGATTACCACATCGGCCCCTGTTTTGTGGGCCCTGTGAGAATTTTGTCTTTCAGTAAATCTCTGATGAAAATGCCTGCAGGAGCTTTTTGTAAGGTCCCCCTTTCAAGATTTATGGTCTCCGTATTTGGACTTAAAAGAAAATGATCCTTCATCTGCAAATTTCACTGCTCCGTCCCAAATGAAATGGCCTGCGTGTGAAAGTGAGCCCCCCTCTTCCTCTCCTTCATCACCATAAACCCTCAGGACATGCTTTGACCAGCATGGAGGGTGGGGGGGAGCCCATAATGCTTTGTGTAGTTATTTGAGTTCCTCACAATTTCGATTGATTACACATAAAAAGACCACATAGGAGCCTTGGTTTCACAGGGCTCCCTCATTATGCTTTCAGCGCGAGTTACCCCAGTGAGCATTTTCTTTATAAGCGCAGTGCTATATCCACATTAGTAATTTCTTACTGATGCAACTGATTAATAAAATCCTGTACTGACACAGACAAAAAACATTAAGAATGCAAAGGTTAACCTTTTGATTATTTTCAGTGTAGTTTGTTATCACATATTATAGTTAAATAAATAATCATCTGACTTTATTGCACATCCTAAGCCTTGTGTTACAGGCAGGGCCTCTTTTATTGGAGAAGATATTGTTAGTCATCAATATCACCTCAGGACATCATCTAATTACTAAGCAACAACGTGGCTGGAACAAACAATAAGCATATTATCTAGCACTGGCTTCCTATTACATCTAACGTCTGTTCACGAAATGAACAGATAAAACATTTAAATTGGAACGTTTTCACAGCACACAACAAGAACACCCGTGTGCCACAAAGTACCCAGAATTTCCCAGACGACTCAGTATTTAGTTTGATACACACAATCCTCCACAGACAAGTCCAGCCCAGATGAATTGATGCATCAGGTACCTCTACGATGCAGTGAATGCCTCGTTCTCCATATGGATGGGCCTCTGAAGGCCCCTGTTGTCTGAAACTGAAGCATTCCAAAAAGTTTCATGATTGAGCTTAGAGGTGCAAAATCCTCCAAGACGGAAAGTTGGATCCAAGCACAAGCTGGGAATGTGATTAAGGCCTGAACCTCTGTGGTAGGGGATCCACCCAACAAATCCCATACCCAACACCGCAATTCTGCAGAGGTTCCTCAGGAGACATTTAGCATTTTGTTAACATAAACCTGTTTAGTGTGACATGGGATGAAGGCCCCTGAAGTGACAGATGTTTCTCTTTAATGTGAAGGGAAGTAATTTTTCTTTCAGGAGGGAGGGGAGATACTTTGTGCAGTTGAGTGAGAGATGCTCATGTTGCTTTGGGCTGTTTGAAATCCTGGGCTGATCCAGTCTCTCTTTTTCTCTGTTAAACTTTTGCATGTGGATATGGAATACACCTTCTCTGTTTCAGAGAGCAAATAAACTGCTCCATCTCTTTTCTCTCCTACTTCAGCATGGCAGAGTCCACAAGTTATGAAAGCGGTGACTTGGGGTTATTTCAAATACTTGGGAGTTAAGGGTCATCGTAGCCTCAAGCAAGGTGCTGCCAAAATGAAATTGTTTCACATACTAAGTAAAAGAGGGACCACTTTCTGCCGTTCCAAAAAAGAACTCTAATATGCACTCTGAAATGGGTTTTAGGTTAATATGAGTAATTTCTGCTTAAACTTAATTTCTTCTGGGATTTGTGAAAACACTTCTAAGTTATTAAAAAGTCTTGAATGAAAATAGCCTCGCTACACGTCTCAGATGATTGTCCATCTTCATCTACTGACTGCAAGAACTGAATCACAGATTTTGCAACACTGCAGTGTTTGTCCAATTGTAATGGGAAGGCTCGGGCATTGTGGAGGAGAACATAAACAAAGGCCTCTCTCATGAAGCTGGCGGTCTGTTTATGTGGCTGGTTGAAGAGTCTTGAGACACCAGAGGGAAATCCACCAGACCTTCAAAGGGACAGCTCAGCGGGGCGTGTTGGCAGACTGCTGGTTTGGACAGCTTGCATACCTTAAAGCACAACCCCAGTTAACAGACCAGCAAACATAAACACAGCATCACCCACCATCATGGATGAGCAAGCAATATACAGGGCAACATATTTACATTTACAGCAGGAATTGCCAACTAAGGGTACTTATACTCCAGGGTTTCCGCATTTGCCAGGGTATATGTAAAGACTGAAGCGTACTCATTGAAAAAACAAAAACAAAAAACTGTAACACTTAAACATCATGGTCCGATTTAAAATATTCAAAAATAGTTAGCAAGCAATCAAGCATAGATTTCTAAATAGTTAGCTAAAGGTATCAGCATCAGATAAATGTTTAAAAATAGTTTGCCAGGTATAAATAGACAACAAAGCAAATGATTGAAATAGTTAGCTAAAAGTATTGATTAACAAATAGCTTAAGGTGATGGAGAAACAGACAAAATAGTTAGCTGAGAGCAATGGAGAGCAAACAGTTGAAATAGCCAAAAGTAAAGGATAAACAGTCAAAATAGTTAAAGGTAATGGACACACAGTTGAAATACTTAGCTAAAAGTAATGGATAAGTAGTCAAAATATCTAAAACTAATGGATAAATAGTCAAAAATAGTTAGCTAAAAGTAAAACACCTGAGATAGCAAAAAGTAATGTGTATACAATCGAAATAGTTGGCTAAAAGTAATTGATAAACAGTAAAATGAGTAAGGTAAAAGTAATGAAAAACTTTTGAGTAGCTAAAAGAAAAGATAAACAGTCAAAAAAGTTAGCTAAGCTTATTGGATAAACAGTAAAAAAAAAGTTTATGTTAGCTAAAAGTATTGGATAAACAGTAAAAAAAAAGTTTATGTTCAAAAGTACTGGATACACGGTCTAAAAAGCTAAAAGATAAATATTCAAAATAGCTAAAAGTGATGGATAAACAGTCACAACAGTTAGTTAAAAGAAATGGATCAAGAGTTGAAATAGCTAAATGTAATAGAGAAACAGTCAAACTAGCTAAAAGTCATGGATAAACAGCAAACTGTTGGATAAATGCTATTCAGCTAAAAGCAACAGATTAACGATCATGGTTGAAATGTAAAGCTTCTATCTCTCCACAAGTCACAGATGTTAAAATGTGACCCTTCCAAATTTTGAGTTCTAGTGTGTAGGATTTAGTGACATCTCGCGGTGAGGTTGCAACATTGCAACCAACTGAAATTTCTCCCCTGTGCCGAGCATGCAGGAGAACTACGGTGGCCGACGCAAAAAAGCAAAACGCCCTATCTAGTGCCTGTGTTTGGTTTGACTGTTCTTGGCAACTGTATAAACAACATGGCGGACTCCATGGAAGAAGACCCGCTCTGTATGTAGACATAAATGGCTCATTCTAAGGTAACGAAACACAGAGATTTTAGTTTCAGGTGATTGTACACTGATGAAAACATAGACTATCATATTCCATTTCTGCCAGTATATCCCCCTAAATCTTACACACTGGGCCTTTAACATGTTTTATCTGTATACAAATACTATACCATATCTATGTAATCAGTAGAGTCAAATAACATCTAGTTTAAAGTCTCATATCACATACTGTATACTGTACAGTATAGGGCAGATATTCATATCAGGCATACGTGAATTAACAAATGTGTATACTCCATTTTTTCCATACAAGCGCACACAATTTCTCTCTCTCACACACACACAGGAAGCCACTGAATTATAGATGCAGAAACAGGAAATTCCTCCCTTTACCCTCTGTCACTCAGGCTCTGACCTTGCACTAAATCAATTAGTAGTGCTGCAGGCAATCAGCGGACCTCCCCCGAGACTCTACAAATGCACCCTTAATTCATGAGGGCCTCTTGGACCCCTCTCCACAGCCTCTACCTGATGGGTGGCCACCGCTCCTGTTCATACAAACAGGACAGTCATTTCACGCTGCACAAATCAGAGAGCATTCAGTGGGAGATCGTTTTGTTTCCTCTGCTGTGAAGCATCCTGTCTTGTCCATAAAGGGTCCTCTTCTGTGTGGTCAGGAGGGTCTTGTTCCACTGGGTGACCACTGTGAAGGTCGCTCACTGTGTCCTATAGGTGGCTTTTGTCTTTTATAGTGCTGCCTCAAGGCAAGTGCTGATATCATTTACACAATTTATGGTGTGACTGTCCTTACAGAAATAAATAGGGTTAAACCTAAACAGAATTAAAGAAAAAAATGTTTTTTAATTTGTAAGTGCTGACACAATTGATTAATTGATAAGTATCAATAAGAAATTAATCATTTGAGTCATTTATCAAGGAGAAATGCCAATGTTTGATGGTTCCAGCTCACTACATGAGCGTTTACTGCTACTCGATTTTTGTAAAGATTTATTTCTAGCAGTTTCTATTTGAAAAAATGTCCTTTTTCAGATTCTGTTTTTATTTCACAACACCATCTTCTCAAGTGACTGTTTAAGATTTTGTTTCTTAATTTAGAGACATTTATCTAGTTTAGTGATTTGGTTGCTTTTTTTCTTAAAACAGGAAATTACTTCTTAAAGAAATTTTTTATTTTTATTCTTTGTTGTCATTTTACAGACTGAATGAATGTTGCATAAGTAAATGGCTGATAATCATGATAATAATGAGCTTGGTTAATGAATTTCTACTTCATTACGGTGGCCCTGAGAGCTCAACGCACTGGAAATCAACAAAACACATGCAAATAGGCACGACGCAAGCAAATGGAGAATTATCACCAATCTGACAACACGTGCACAGAATTTATGAAACATCACATAGAAACAACAGTTTGACAACAACTGTGCAGCATTTAGAAGAAGTGCTACAACAGGGTGTCTTCAGATATAACCAACTGAAATTTAAGATCTTTTCAGAGCTTTTTAATACCACCTTATATCAAATAAGGTGATATTTATTATATCAAATGTAAGACCAAACCTTAAATTCAGATTAGATGGGTCTTAAATATTTTCAGTCACATTAACATGACAATTTCTCCAGCTTGACAGACCCAATGACTGTTTACAATTACTGGACAGACCAAAGAATTGAGATTGAGCGATGAGATTTTATTTTCTTTTTACATCAAACACATTAAACTTAAACTCATCCAGTTGTTGTAATTTTTCCTTACTGTTCATTTTGACGGCTCTCGCGGATCTAAATATCTTCCGAAGGACTCCAAATGACACCAAACTTATCTGGGTGAGTAAACAACCGTATTTAATGCCAGAAATAAGGTCCAGGTTGTAAAAAACGGAACTTCCCCTTTAAATAACATCATGATCTACAAACAACAACAAAAAGCATGTCCTAGCTGTGTGCATCACTTTTTCATGTTTTCGTGTGTTATCAAGTGACCCTGTGCACATTGTTATGATAGAAATATTGATTATTGCTGCTTTAATAACTTGTGCAAAACTACACTTTCCCAAACATGTAATACGAAAATCACATAAATTTACCAATGAAATAAAAGTTATCAAAATGTTTACCAAAATATGCAATAAATGGAAATGTCCACCTGATATCACAGAACAAGGCACGAGACGACACACTGAGCAGGACATTATGTCGGGTCTGTAACTCATTTGGAACATGTCTCCATCAATTACACTGCAACAGGAACATTATGTAAATGATTGGCAAATGGCACACATTAGTTCTGCTAATTTCACATATTGCGGGGTTGTGAGTCTTCATGCTCTGCTCCAAACTTCATTCTGGGATGTCTTGGCGTTTCCGTTTTTGGGAACCTGACACTTACTCGAGCATCCAGCCATTCAGTGTTTATCAGCAGGATCAATGCAGCATCTGTGTCTGTCTCCCCACGAGACTCTGTGGGATGTAATCCCTCTCCAGCCGAGCGGATCCTGAATCTTCCCATTCACTCTCGCTCCCTAGAGGACGTGGAGGCACATTTCCCATGGACCTGAATAATTCTTCATGCTATGTGCGCAATGTATCGCAGGACGATTGTACAATAAACTAATGCACAGAGCTCAGATTACCTGGTCTTATCGTGAGCAGTGGATGCATTTCTCGAGATAGTGGTGCCAGAGTATTCACATTTTATGACCCTCAGTGAGAAAACAAATCTAGACCGAGCAGCTCTCCTTTACATCCCCTTACTCGTGTCTCACACAGCAGGGAAACAGATCCAAGTTCAGATCAAACAAAACGCTGTGGTTCTCTGAGTTTAACTGGGAGTTTGTACTGATTTCCCCTGGTTGTATTTCCCTGACTAACATCAATGGGAATCTGAGATGAGCAAATCGCCAGAGAATTACACACCGTATGTGGAAATAGACAGAGCCGTGTTCAGGGAAATTAAACCAATTACAACATAAGATTTAATAAAACAACATCAAACAAGCTAATGACCACATAGAATAACACCGTGTGGTAAAAAACAACAACATGTTATGTTATCAAATGTTGCTTTTATATAATTTGCTTATGAAACTTGACAGCAGTTTCATGTTTATAAAAGAAATAACAGTGATTTTCTCACGTATTATGTATTTTTACTGGGTACAGTCACCAATCTTCTTTGATTCTCAACAGCATAATGAGACCAATTATCACCAAAGCTAATTATATAATTATCTCAATCAGCTTTGATTGTGCCTCCACTTTATCACCACTTCTGTCGAGCATCTCTGTCGTTCACTGAGGTGAAGGTGAAAAGACGGTCTGGAAATGTATGATTTTGTTCTTTCTCTGGCTCAGAAACACCTGGTTTTCTTAAAGTTAAACTCTTTTCTAATCCTAACACACGTGAAACCATTACAGAGTCAAATCCTACAGGGTAGTGCATTACAAAGAGTTAAATGTTATTAAGGTTTAGCCAACAAATAAAACTCACTGCTTTGACACCCTGTCCAATCCTTCATTTATCTTCACTGGACAATGTCATTATCTCTCATATTAGGATTCCCACATTATGATTTCCCCATGGATGCTCCCTGAGTACCTTCAACACACACCACACAAGTATTTACTCACATTCTTAATTAAGGATGCAGCTTCCAGAACTGGTAGCCATCTATTTTGTGGAAGTTTATTTAAGGATAACTCAAGGCTCATGGCGCAAAAGAACATTTTTATAGATGTTTATATTGCTTGCTGTCATATAATTGGACTACTACTAATACCCTGATCAATACTGATATTTGGGAGTTTAAATACTGTAGGGCCCTGATCACACTTAAAGTGTTTTAGCAGCTGGAGGTGCCTTTTTGTAATTGTTTTTAATGAGAATGAAGCTTATTGCTCGTGGTTTTTGCGTTGCAATGCACGTTTCTGTGCTCTAAGCACCGTCATTTTTGCCGGAGTGCTCTGAACTCCTTGAGTTGATAAGAGTTCAACTGAAAACGGAAGAACGCACCCGACCTCATCACTTTTTTTACCATCTTTTTTCCTATTGTCCAATCAGATGATTTGGACTTCTGAGGTAGTCACGACGACAGGTTTACAGTTGGTAAACAATGGAGGAGAAACTGGTGGTAGTGGTTGCTGGGTACCCAGACAACAGGTTGTCAAACTACCCCTGAGTCATCCTAAAATATGACTGGAAACAGCCATCATCGATGAGAAGCTCCTAGACCAACTGGTGGTAGCCTACTCCCCATGATCCACCCTCTTTTTTAGGGTCTCATGTACCCACACAGATCTCTGTTTCCCTGTGCTCAGGAATCTGCTGACAGCCTCTCACCCTCAACCAGAGCTACAGCAAGTACCCTCTGCCTCAACATTTTAGGAACTAGCTACAAATTACCATCAAATAACTAAAATAAAAAAAATTGACTCAACAGTAGATTGATCTTATGGGAAGGTTAGAATAGGGAGGTGAGTCCGTGGTTGCCTGGCAACAATAAAAAGGCACAGCAAACTTTTTTTTCACTCAAAGCATTCAATTTAAAAAAAAAAAAAGGCAGTGCAGCTTGCCTTGTGTTTTGCAACCTGCAAACTTATATATTTGCCAAAATCACTTTTCTATCAAATCAAATCATTTTTGATAAAGTTCTCTTGAATTTGTTTTTAATGCAGCTGCAACCACAATAAATACTGGGCTTTTACAGTTGACAAACAAACGTGTCACTTCTCTAAGGACGAGCTATGACATAATTACCATATTGGGTGAAATACTCTAATTAACATAAAAGCCATTTCCTGTCCCTGCAGCTGTCACTGTGCTTTGACATTTAACTAACCAGATATCCAGTAATCAAAATGGACAAAAAATCATTACATCATTACTTTAAAGAGGCATCATCCAAGATTATTTTGCATGTGGCTGTTGGACTTCCTTAGTACGTCACTGTGACTCAACCTTCCTGTACACTTAGCTGATTAAAGCTTTTCAAACTGCTGCTCCACACAGCAGGGGCCAGATATATTAAACTCTACATTCACATCAAAAGCTGTGTACTTACATAAACAGAAACATGCAACCACATTGCATTCATAAGATTTATAAAGTTGTGCGTACTGTACGCATGGCTCTGTTTAATAAATCCTAATCACAGTGGAAACAAATCTAAATATCCTTTGTGAAAAGACAAACAGTAAAGCGTGTTATATTGCAGTTATTTCCAGCTTAACTGTGAAGTGCGGGCTCTGTGAGATCTGGGGACCAGTAGTTGGAGCAGTTATTTATTAAAGCAGGGGGGGATGACACCTACAGCAGATTGCCTTATTATTTATGATGCTCGCTGCGCATTATGTGAGAGGTTTTACAATGACAGCTTATGAGAGCACCACAGTGAACAGAGTAAAGTTAAAATCATGGCACTTCTTCTATTGTTGTCAGGTCATTTATTGAGAGGCTGTATTAGTTTAGAGTGTCTAAGATGTGAGCAACTTATAATGAATGTTCGTGCTGCGGGTGAAATTAACATGCCGAATGATATAAATATAAGAAATTAACCTCATGTAATCAGAAACTCCTTCATTTATACAGCCACTTAAAAGTCACTCAGCATTTCTAAAGACTGCAATAAACCTAATCTAGAGCTGTGGGATATGGCTGAATAAATAAGAATGTATTTCCAATATTAATATCAAAACACTGCAAATTTATGCAAAATTACATAAAGAATGATAAAACTAATGTTTAATTCAATGACATGTGTTCTACTTTTATGCATCAGATTAAACATGCAGAACTTAAAGCTTAATAAGCTGAATAACTTGCTTTGAATCAGCAAAAAATATATATGATTGGTGCTCAGTATGGTCAATATGTTGAGTTTACCCAGGAAAAAGTGATCAGTGAATCCCTAATCTGATCCACATTGAATGTGAGGTATCCCTCTTCCTCATCCTTCATCTCTAATTCATGAAGTAATGCGATACACTGCACACAGCATGGAGTTTACCATAGAGCACAGTACAGTGCAATATTCATGGAAACCTCAGGCCAGCATAAGCAATGCCAGGCACTGTGAAAAACCTATAGGGCTGAATAGTGCATGAGCAGAAGGATCATGTCTCTTTGCCTTGGGGCCAAATGAGTGAATTACCACCTGTCACAGAAGCTGCCATAACATACATCCTACATATGGCTTAAACTACTGAAATTAATCATCACATATGGAGACCATCAAATAATTAGCCTCTCGGTGCTCTTAACTCACACTAAATACCATCACAACTCCTCCTCAACTTGCAACAAGCAGCTGCTTAATTCCCTGTTAATAGGAATCGACAAGTAGCATTATCATACCAACAGCAGAGAAAAAACACAACAACAACAACAGCATGAGGACAGCTTGCAAACCGCCGTGTGAATTTCAACAGTCGCATCCGTCCACACTGCCAAACAGCTAATTTCATGAATAACAACTTGGGTGGAAGCGAGGCTCATTACAAATTGCAAATTCATTTTCTTGCAGAAGACAGGCGCCCCGACTTCAACCACTCACTCTGCAGCCTATTAAATAAAGACACAAGGTAAATTGCTACTTCAGCTTGTTTGAGGAGAAATGAAAGTGATGATGACTTCAAAGAGTTTGAGATTGAATACATTATGGAAATGGTGTGGAACTATAACAGAAACAGAAACACGTGCTTTTTTTTTTTTTTGCACTTTTGTATACATTAATTTATGTCCTGGTGTAGGTGTCTGACAACAGCAAAATAAAGTGAAAACATTAATGTTCATATGCGACTTAACAGCCAAAGTAATAGGTTTCCACTTTAGGCTCGTAGAAATAACACTGCTGCTGAGCTGTTTGCTTTACAAGCAGCATAGAAAACAGCAGTGGCTCCCCTTTTGACCTTTAGCCTCACCAGATTTGGCCCTCTAATTTGGCTAATTGTTTTTTTCCCAGGAGACTTGCACACGTAGCCGGCATGGACCACATCAATGAACTCTTGTCCAGGTCAGGTCAGTTTTAAAACACGGTTCATAACAAAGACATGCACCTAAAATGAGCTCCATCTCTCACTGTCATACCAGAATACATTATTAAAGCTGCATGTTGACTGGAAACTGCTCTTTGTGGAGTTTTCATAACAACACAGACCTTTAAAGGCAGAACCGGCTGTCTTCATATCACTCAGGTTTTGGAGCTGTCTATCTCCCACAACAGAAATACTTCATTTTCACTGCTGCCAGCACAGCTCTGTAGGCTTTCACTCCAGCTCCTTTACTTTCACGCAACCTGAAATGCCTATTTTTATAAGTCTATATTTTCTAAGCTCTTACAGATTTACATGCTGCTGGAGTGATGCAGTGAGGGTAGGCGTTGGTTAAGGAGGTGAAGTTGGTCAGTCAGCTCAAACCACTTTAGTCTGGTTAAGTGTAATGATCAGCCCGGTCTCTCGAGGCTGTTAGCTTTACGACCCTCAGCCTTGTGTTAACCAATCTGCTGTAATTACCTTAACATAGTTACTTAATTAACCCTAAGACCACATTCTTGAGCCAACCTGAGACCTGCATGGAAGAAAAAGTAGCACTCTCATTCATTATAAAGGAGCCCTTCAGCAAATGTGATGAAAGATCTAATAGTCAGTTGTCATCATGATAACAATACAGAGCTGTAAAATCCTGTTTCATAGGATCATAGAAAGCTATGGAGCATTTTGGTATCTGATAAACCTTTCAACACAACTGTTACTCCATCTGAATTTACTGGACTGTATTACATTGTCTCACTTGTACCAGACTGACAAGCTGCAACTGAGCCCAGCCCAATCAGCAGAAAGACATGTTGGCATTGTACATTTCTGCAAAACACAGAAA
This sequence comes from Epinephelus awoara, assembly GCA_035609425.1. Classification (NCBI taxonomy): domain Eukaryota; kingdom Metazoa; phylum Chordata; class Actinopteri; order Perciformes; family Serranidae; genus Epinephelus; species Epinephelus awoara. The sequence continues at coordinate 31,363,401 of CM069299.1, read as the reverse complement.
TGTAGCCTAACGTTTGTATGTTTCACACGTATCATATCAACATTTCTACAGTGACATAGTTGAGATTACATGTGTATGAGCCAACTTTGAAAACATGGGGTGGAGGGATGGTGGATGGTGTGAAATCTAAGTGAGACAGCTGCCAGGCAGCAGACACCAGTGAACCACTGTTTGAGACCAACGAACAAAACCAGGTGTTTTTAGAGAGATATCCAGGAATGTCCAGCATAGGTTGTGGTGACAAAATCAGGTGGTTTTAGTTGGATATTGCTGCATTTCAAGCCGCGATTGTGGCAACAAAACTGGGTTGTTTTTTAGCAAGACATCAGGGCATTTCCAGCAGTGGCTATGGTGAAAAAAAGGTGATTATTAGTAAGACACTGCTGCAATTCCAGCAGTGGTTGTGGTGTCAAAACCAGTTTTTTGTAGGGAGACATTGCTGCATTTTGAGCCACAACTGTGACACAGAAACTGGTTGTGTTTTTGTGAGACATCAGGGCATTTTCAGCAGTCGCTGTGGTGACATAATAAGGTGTTGTTTTTAGCGAGCTATTGCTGCATTTCCAGCTGCAATAGTGGCACCAAAACCGTGTGTTTTTAGCATGACATTGGAGCATTTCCAGCAGTGGCGGCGGTGACAAAACTGGATGAGACATTGCTGCATTTGCAGCTGTGGTTGTGGTGACAAAAACAATTATGTTTAGGGAGACACTGCTGCATTTCCAGCTGCAATTGTGGCACCAAAACTGGGTGTTTTTTAGCGAGGCATCAGGGCATTCTTGGCGGTATTTTAATCCAAAACATGATCTTTTTCTAACCCTAACCAAGGGATGTTTGCCACACATTATACACAGCAATGTTGCTACATATAAAACATACAGATGTTACATATCCATGTTTTTTTCAGAAACGTACTGTACATCATCACCATTTATTCTGGCCATTGATTTGACTGACCACGGCAAAATGAGACTATTGAACTCCCAAGAAAAGGTCTTGATGGGTTCGGACGCTTCCTACTATCAGTCTAAAGGGGTCCAGTAGTGATCTGTTGTATTCCCACAGGTCTTCATCTTTGTGTGACCTGTAATACCTTAGGGGCTTCCGAGTGAACAGCTCTGCTCTATCTGTGCATCTTAATCACTAAAGAAAGATGGAGCATTGCAACACGCAACAAGTATTTCATGTGTCAGCCATTTCTCCTTTTACAAACTTTTATAGGATCAGTTTATTTGACTTATCGAGGCATTTTGCTGCTGAGCATCCCAACAGTTAAACAAATGATCGTGATGTGAGCATTCAGAGTCCCATGTTCTAAAAGTTTCAAGTATCTAAACTCTGAGCAGAATGCGCTTCAAACTGGTTTTCAATTGCAGCATCACTTCCCACGAACATCTGCTCGGTGCTTAAAAAGACGTGTGCGATGAACGGCATAAATTCTCATCGAAGTGTCAGAGAAAAAGACCAAGTAGCCATTTATAAACACGCACGCAAAGAAATCTGCACACACTCATCCACTCACCCACACATATCTGTGGTGTGTGCACTCACATTCACAAATTCAATGAGGATGAGTTATGGATCTTAAAACATAGAGCTGTTGATCCAGGTGCCATCTGATTATTTTTGGCCACCAGGAGTGTCAGGAAATCAGTGATAGATGTTCACGGATAACCTTATCACCCCCTTAAACCTACCACAGAGATAAATAGCCTCTGCTGGGAAAAAAAGACAAAAAAATGTCATGAATTTAACATCTGTCACAGCCACCGTAACCTGATCTTTCTGCTCTTTTTCTAAGTCTCTACTAATCTTTAATTACACGAGTGATAATAGCTGAACCCTGAGGTGAAAGAGAAGGGAAGGTGTTTTAAAAAGGAGAATACACTGCAGTGAAGCAAGCCAGGAGCAGATGCATGTGTCCTATATTCAGGAAGGGAGGATTGGAAAAAAAACCCCAACAACACCCCCACACCTTTGTGACTGCGTTGGTGTTGCAGCATATGGTGCCAATCTTCACTGTGCTTACTGTTATAAAACTATTACAATCATCTTTTCAACACTTGCTGCTTGATTAATTCAGTAGCGCCCTCTCTTTCCTCTCCATGTTTGTGTCTTTTCATGCATACATGCCTGTGTGTCTGTTTGTGTCTGCGCCTGTGTGGTCCAAATTAGGTTTAAGACACAACGAGGCATCCGCAGAGTAGTAACATAACCTTCCACACAGTATGCATGAGACACACCATCTGTTGTAGTGAGAGGTAACGGAGTCACCGTCTGTGCGAGTGCCCGCCATGCAGTCTGGCACCGTTTGAGCACTGCTCTATTTGGCATGCCACTGGCTGTGAAACACCCTTCTCAGATCGCCGTGACTGCATGCGCCCAAGCTCTCCCGCATGTTTGACAAATTCTGGAGTCCCTCTTTGTCAAACACAGGAGATGACAAGGTAGATTTTCTCCCCTGACGTTTAAAAAGACACTCCGCTGCCACCCAATATTGGCTGGCCTGCAGGAATTAAAGCTTTATTGAACCGCATTAAGCCCCTTCAAATATTCAAGACAATGACACATCTGGTGTGGAAAATAACTTCCTGTAAGTTGTTTAAACTCTGTCCCATATTGGCCTGCACTGAGCCGAGAAGAAAAGAGAAAGAGGAAGTGTCCCAGGGGTTCACACAGAACAGCAACCACTCTGTTCACAATCATCTATAGACATGACGTCACTGTCCTGGGAGCAGTATGTATGGCCTGCTTCTTAGTCAACTGTGTGAATGTCTGGAGGTGTAGAATGAAGTCCTGAAGCACATGTCACCAGACTCATTATTACTCACTGCAACATGAAGTCTTCACATCTAACCCACCTTTCCCCCTTAATAGGAGAGTTATTTACTTGTTGTTGTTTTTTTGTCATGGCTGACACAGATGTCTCAAGTATGATGACATGGATAAGAGTATATAATCTATAAACTTTTCAGGGATTACTTCTTGCTGCAGTCTTTCCATTTCCTCCTGTGACTGTCAGATGATTGACAGTAGTTACTGTGCGAGTGTAACATAATGCACGCCAACATTTCTCAACTTGGGAAGTAAAGCAACATTAAAAATAAGGCTTTATGTTTACTGTGATGGATTATCCAGCCTGGGAAATGTTCAAGTCTGTGAAACTTGTTTACCATACTGCACAAGAATGAATGGCAGCGAACGTCTTCTTTTGAAAGAAGGACAGCAAGGCTCTGATATCTCAAATTAAGGCAATAAATAAAGGAGAGAAACAATTAAGACAACTAATTAAAAAACTAACTGGTAGCTCTTAGGAAGAATATCAATTAAAGGCAAACTCAGTATTTAAAGAGACACACCCAAACAGGTGTTTTGACTCATTTTATGTGATTAGACCTCCTTCAAGGGGTGTGTAGGTGTGTACAGAATGCATAATTGACATGTTACAGACTCCCGTGTTTTTAAAGCCATACAACATTATAAAGCCCCGGTCACAACAGAGAGTGACAGAACCAAGTTTATCTGGACTGATCTGGACATCAGAGACCTTGCTATTTACAGGCGTATCTCAAGTCTTCCTTTGTTAAGTAAACGTCTTGAGAAGATCATATTTGACCAACTACATGATCATCTGACTATAATAATAGATAGATTTCAGTCTGGCTATTGGTCTAACCATAGCACTGAAACTGCTTTATTAAAGGTAGATTAGATTTTAAACAGATTTAAACAATGCAGCTGTCTTTTTTTTTGTTAGATTTAAGTTCTGCTTTTGATACGATTGATCATGGCATTATGATCAACTGATTTGAGAAATGGGTAGTCTCCCTGGCAAAGTGCTTGACTTGTTTTGCTTAAACTTTTGTGGAAGAAAATTTTTGTTAGTTTTGGTATTTTTTGTCTCAGAAATTTGACATTGACTACGGTGTTCCTCAAGGAAGCATTTTAGGTCCTATTCTTTTTTCTCTCTACATGCTCCCTCTCATCAACATCTAATCTAATCTAGTTCTTCAAATGCTCTTTTTAACTGCTCCACTGACATCAGCATTTGGATGAGTAAAAATTTTATATAAACAAAAGAGCAGAAAACAGAAATTCCACTTGTAGGTCCAAAGGGAGAGACAGAGACTAAAGTCACTGTTGGCCAACCTGTCCAAACAGATTAAAACGCAATCTAAAATCTGGGAGTGATTTTAGACTCTGATCTTAATTTCATTAGTCATTTTAACATGGTTGCAAAAACATCCTTTTACATCTGATGACAACTGACAAAATTCAACCACTTTTAACTCAGTGATGCTGAAATGCTGATATGTGCTTTTACCACAAGTCGTTTAGATTACTGCAACTCTCTCTGTAACTCTCTTTTTACTGGTCTTCCTAAGAATTCTTTAGGAAAATTACAGTTAATTCAGAATGCTGCAGTGAGATTTTTGACCAATCCAAAAAATGACCCCTCTGCTCGCTGGCTACCTGTATCTTTTAGAAATATTGATTCGGTCTATACAGCTCCTTTAATAACATAAGGTTTCCCACACATTTGCTTAATAGTGGCAGCCTGCCATGATATCAACATTCACCGAGACATATTGATTTTTATTTTTTATTTCACTGATTTTCTATTTTTGGAGCTGTGTCTCTCACTCTAGCTGTGATGACAGTCACGGCGAGCGTTAATTCGGAGCACGGTTGAAATGTACTATTTGGTTATTCATAGCACCACAGTATTTGAATGCCACAGCGTATTCTGGGCACAGAAAGCAGAGCTTCTGAGCGCCAGGAGCAGTGGAAGTGAAATGTGGTTGTTCATTAATTCATGTAGAAATAGAACACTCTGAACAACAGCACTCTCATTTTATTGTGGAGCGTCAGATTGCATTTCAGAATTGGACAACCACTGTCCATTGTTTTTCCAACCTACTATACATGAAACCAGCTGTGATTCTATGGAAACTGCACACCCAGCAATCAAGCACTGGGTCTAACCTGTGTAAGGACAGCAACAAAAGGGTTGATACGGTGAACCCCTTCTCCCCCCACCTTCATCTCCCTTCTTTCACACCCTAATCAGCTACCGCCACGCATACAGTCTAATTCAGTGGGAACACTGCAATAGTGTGCTTTCAGAGTTCTGAAGATTGGGCAAACTAGATTACTGGCATGGCTCACTGAGACACTTTAATGGAACAGAGCCATCGTTAATGTTATAAGTTGCACCTGTGTCTTTCCTACCACGCTGTGTCATAATGTCTAGAAAAACAAAGGTTACAGGGCATTTGTTGACCTCACGTAAATCCCCGCCTGGCTCCGTGCAACTTCAAACTGAAAGAGGTCTAATCAGGCAAAATAAATGAAAACACCTGTGAGGCTATGCCAAAGGAACAAAATAAAGAATCCCCCAAACTGACAAAAAATAGGCATGCATCAAATAGGAAAACTCTACTTTGAAGCAAAGGGAAATGAGGCCACTATTCTTTGGTCCGTCATGCAGAAGTTAGAAGTCTGCATTTGGCAGCGAGTGCTGCTGTTAAATGGCTCCAACAAATATTTACAAAGTCCCTCTTCATCACTCAGTTCTGGCGCTTTGACACAGCAATGATTATGGGTACAATAACTAATCCCTCATTAATGTCGTGTCCATACTGCTCCGGCTCACCGAGATAGGAAATCAATGCGCCTCTGCCTGAAGCAAGAAGTGACTGCTGTCCATCTCCCATGTTAAATCAGGACCTAATCTCCATATTCAGAGATTGTGAGAGAAGTAAGACATACCCGACCTCCTGACAGTTATATCCTTAGGACAAAATAAGCAACTTTTATGAGCAGGGCTTCGGCTCAAGAAAAACATCCGAGTCCCATTTCTGCCGAACAAAACACAGCTGAGGTGATTCAGATCACGTTAGTTAGTTTGTTAATTTGAGGGTAAGAAAGACAAACCCCTCTGCACCCACAATCCACTGGGAGGGAGCCAAAGACTTTAACGGTTCAGAAGGAAATAAACATTTTTCCTCTAATTCTCTCTAAACCGTTGACGGGGCTTTTCCCATTCTTGCAAAATTTAATGTTGATTTGAATTACAAATGCACATGCACATTGCAAATATGTACTTTACCCGAAGCTCCCTATGGCACAGAGTCGCTCTTTAAAGATTCATAAAGCATTCTCGGAGCCCATCTTCCCCACGTTTAAGCACTCTACCTCCCAATAGAGATGGTAATGTATTGTTCCAAATATTCTCATTGCAAGCTTGTTAGGGAGTTAAAATTACAATCGCTGAGGCATAAAGACATTTTACAGTTACAGTCTTTCCGATTTGAGGCCTCAGCAAAAAAATAAAATAAAATAAAACAAAAACTTCAAACAGCTAAAGCTCTGGAAATGTTGCCAGCTCCTGTAAGTCCAGCAAAGCAGTATAGTAGAACAGCCATGAATGGCAGTAAAGATAACACCAGCAGGCTGGAATGGCTCTTCAGAGGTCTTCATTCTGTCTTTCCTACACAGCTGGATCATCCTTTTGGACCCATGTTGTTGCTTCACAGACACACATGCACACATGCAGTAAAGCACACACACACACACACACACACACACACACACACACACACACACACACACACACACTGGTATGGCTGATCCAACATGGTGACCCCCTGTTATCTGCTCCTTGCCAGCTTTGTTTGCATGGATCATCTGGAAACTCCATTTGTTGTTGCCATTTTGGAGACACACTAAAGGGGTGAGTCAACAAACTCTAAATGCACATCCTGACCCACCGATGTTTTCTTCCAACAAAAAGAAGCTTCTGAACCATAAAATGAACAGATGGTGCGAAAGTTGAATTCTGAACACTGAAGAATCAATAACTGTCTGTTTCAAAACAGTGAACAGCTCTGAAAATCAGTAGTCGCTGGTGACCAGGAACTGGATCCACCTCTCTGTGGGGGCCAAGAGTTTTTGCTTTTGTATGGAACAAAAGAAAAACCTTAAGCAGCCGAGGATACAACAATCTACTTTTTACACAGAATGTATTTAGAAACTTTCACCTACACAGAGGCTGATGTTCCCAAGAGTCTTTTCCTGCTGTAAACACAACAAATGTGGTCATTTTTTTCATTTAAGAGCTGCTGAGAGTAAATGTGGTCAATTTAGGCAGCTCACCGGCTAAAGCTCCCTGACTTAGGAAGGAATCTACAGGAAAGGACGGCCTGTCTGTCCGCATTTTATTGCATAACCCATTAGAGGTATGCTGTCGACACAAATTTGGACTATGAGCTCTCAAACTTTGTGCACAGGAAACCGAAAATGAAAAAGGTTTCTGGTTGAGAGTGCCCCAAATCTGCCTCCTCTGAGAGTTCTCCTATTTCTTGTATTGATATTAATCTTTTGTTTGATTTTCTGGGAGAACTCTATCAGCACAAAGTCACAACCTTTAGAGAGGATAAAGGCTCAGCATTGATCGTGAATACTTAGGTCTCGGATTAAGGCTTGTAGCACTTTTGATCGTGACTGGCCTCAGTCAAAATAATGACATTTCACCACAGAGGAATAAATAAAAGGGGTCGAGGAGAAACGGAATGGTGTTAGGTGTTTAAAAAAACTAAATTACTTTATTTGCTTTATCCCAATGGAATATGATGCGAGCCAGCATCAGTTTGACTGCATTGTTTTTTATTAAATGTTCCTGGCTGTGAGTGAAACAATGCTGCCATTTTTGTGGGACACCCTGTTTCTATTTATTGCTGTTGCTTGCTTTGAAAGCCCCACAATGGACAAAGAATAGTTGATTCATGAGGTTGAAATGAAGAGTTATCCACACAACACCTCCTCATTTAACTACAAAAACCAGTAAGGTGGCAGCTGTCTGGACGGATGATCGCCAGGGAGCTGAAACCTTTTGGAAAACGACCATCACTAATAACAACCTACTTGCTCTTGGCTAAATTGGTTGTCCTTTCCAGTAAACGTTACAATATAAAACAGATGTTTTCTGTTTAAAATGTATAATCCTAGAAACACAGCAGGTACTCGTCCAATTGTGGCTATGTCTCCAGTCCAGCACACAGCGGATGGGTAGCCTACGTGGTTTGTTCACATGATGTAACAGAAGTGCATATTTAATGGTTTTAAGCCTTGTTTCCACGTATGTACGTGTACAGAGACAAGGCAACCGGAAGTCCATTTATTCCTATGGGAATCTCCATGATATCCAATGTGCTAGCAAGACTCCTACCCTCTGTAATATTTCAGTCCAGAATTTGCCTCAAGGGTGTTGAAAAAAAATTGAACTTTTGTGATGGATTTTGGAGAGACCGTATGACAGTGTGCTAGCTTACCTAACAGGCTGCTAACTGGCTTACAAGCTCTTTTCTTCAACTCAGTTGCCTGTGTTGATTGTCAAGAACATCATTATGACTCATTCAGCTGCTCATATGCCTTTTTTATTAAACATTTCACAAACACGTACATGGCAGGTCCTGTTTTTTCCCGGTAATGTTCAAAGTGCATATTCGAAATTACTGGATGGCGAGGCATCATCTGTATATTTACGGATCTACGAACAACAGTCACATGCGTAAGTGGAAATGAGGCGTAAGAATGGACAGAGAGCAACACTTGCTGTTAGGACACTGTAAAATTTCATATTAAGCATGCATTTACCATAAAAAGATTTCTTAAAAAAGTGTGTGCCATTCACCTGCCGCATGACTATGGCAGAAGAGATGCACAGCCAGGAAACTGTCTTGTGTCTTTGGCATGGAAATATAAGAAATACAAGTCATCTGTCGTGGACTACATTTTAAAAGTAGCCCTCCCAACACTGTAAATAAATAAAACCAGCCTGCACCAGAGAGGTACCCTGAATGTAGACAAGCATGCACCCTGAAATAAAATAAGATAAAATACAATTTTCAGCACTCCAACTCTGCTTCAAACTGCCACCTCGCTTCCCTTGAAGCGCTCTTGCTGCTTTTTTAATTCTCTGCTACAAAAACTCATAATTTATATTATGTAAGCAAACCGAATGACAAGTGCTAGACCTTGAGCTGACGATGAGCGGCTAAATGACTCAATTTACTGAGAGGCAAGCTAGCACAAGACTGTCATAAAAATCAAGTACAGTATAAAATGAAAATATTTTAAGCTAATAAACTATTTTTTAGTGATGCTAAAATAGATTAATGAGATACAATACTCAGATGATATGGAGATACTATGTGGAGCACCATCATAAAAAATACCACAAAGCAGGTTAAGATCATTATAAACTACACACAGCCACACTATGGGTCCCTGTAGGAATATTACTACAGTGTTTCTGTTGCTGAATTAACCTTATGTCACACTTTATTAACGCCACAGAAGCCCTGACCGTGTAATCAGGCTGTTTAATGCCCTTTTCCTGCACAAACACTTCTCACTCTCTCCCCCCCTCTTGGCTGTGCTTCTTCCCGGCAGCAGTCAGCATCTCTCCAGCAGCGGACTCAAGGACTTGTGCGACCACCTCGACGCGCAACAGAAGCCTCTCTCCCTCACAATACCGGACCGTAAAGCGCACAGGACAACTTTCACTCGCATTATTACGCATGGCTGTGGCTTTGCGCAAAAGCGCGACAGTGACAGCGTCTTGGAAGAAACTGATGGGATTCTAAGAAAAAGAAAAATACAGCAACAACAAGCTTTAAGAAAAGACGATTTGAGGATTTTTTTTCTTTTTCTACATTTCCAAGACATTTGTGACAATAATGATTTCTGCATGAGGAACAGGATATCCTCTTCTTGTCGTGTAATCAGGCAGCTGTACGTGTAGGTCCGACGCGTTTTCTGAGATTCTCGTTTCACATAGAGATGGATCTGTGGGGAGTTTATCTGTTTCATCTCATAACTTTGGGTAAGTAAAGATTGTCATTAAAAATATATATACCAAATGTTGGACTGATGTGTCTCCAGCTGGGGAGGGAAACCTGCTCCATTACGAGTTGACTCAATTAATCAAATAGGAGTTTGTCGCTCGTGCCTTCCTTTAATGTTTTGGCTGCCTGCTGCGTATTTTAATTCATAACGTAAATGTGTGACAATTTAATTACTTCATAATAATCTAAGTGCATGACTTTATTGTCAGAGATCAGTAGGGTTGTACAGCATTGTGTGTGTTATGCAAAAAAAAAAAGGAGCGTTACGCATACGCGCACGTGCTTTAACGTGTGCACGTGTGCGTCTGAGCGTGTGTTTCAGTGTGTGCGCATATTAAATCTGCACAAGAACGCGCCTTTTCCCTATGGGTCAGTGTGTGGATTACATTCCTGGCTTCCCAGGTGTGCGTATTTACTCCCTGCAGAAGCCTACAGTATGTCCCATGTCCACATTTATATTAATGATATATGTTTGCATCATGTTTGCATAATATTCAGTGGCTTTACGCCAAATTGTATCCGTCATATACCTCCTATATGCATTAAAAGTTTAACACCAGAGTTGCTTTAATCTGGCAGACCCTCTGAAAGTGACCATCCCCAGCAGTACATCAGTCATTGCAGTGTCACTGGGCTACCTGCTCTCCATGTAATTGAGCAAAGCTGGAATATTGATTTTTGTGGCAACAATCCACAGTCCTGAGAGAGGAGAGCTGCGTGTTGTTGGCTCACAGTGTCTCTTTGTCACCCTACACAAAATGTGTCAATCTCAATCCTGCTGCCACAGTGCTGACTGTAACTAATATAATTATACCCACTGATGACCATGGCACCCGAGATGATTATTCTCTTTTTAATTGGCACCAGCTTTCCTGCTTCACAAAGGGGAGAAATATGCATTATATTTCCCTTTATTCATTATTAATATCCTCTTTGGAGGTCTTCATTAGAGAAATGAATTGAGATGCCAGGAAGAAATGCTAAATGGGAAAGGAATGCAGTTTGCTTTTTGAATCAGCTTTTCTCTCTGTAATGACGTTTGGCGGTCACACATTTATTCGGCTGGTAATGGCTGATTAGAAACAAACGGGGACAGTTGAGCTCTGCAGCCATATGCCTCTACTTGTTTTTGCAAACCCTCATATTTAAATGTACTGTATGTAATGAAACAGTATGGCTGTACTTAGGATTAATTACTGATGAACTGAATTTTATTCTACAAATACATTTTTTTTGTGGTAAGGATGCTGATTCTAGCCGGTTTTAGCCATCTGCTCAAATCAATTAGCCAACACCAAACTGCAAAAAGGTCACAAACTGTTTGGATGACTCAACCTATTTATGTGGCTTTCTGGCCATATTCTGTGACTTCCCAGACTTAATGTGGACAGAAAACCAGGCTCACACATTACCCAGCTCCCCTAACTGCTCCAGATACCTGCAGGCCAACACAGAAGGATCTCAGAATCACAGCAGCTTTCCAGAAAGAGCTCTTAGAGCAAACACCAGGAGCCGTATTTCTCTGCTGGGAGTAGTGGACATTAGCGCTCAGAACTGTTGGACTTCTTGGCTTTTGTTGCCTGTCTTTGTTGGGTGAAAATCATTCTGCAACAGTAAATCATTTTCTGCGTACTTATTTGTGCCCACCATTTACTTTTCAAACACAGAGCCAGACTATGTTCAATTTTCAGAAGAAATGCCAGTAAATCTTGGGTTCTACTTTTGTAAGTATCCAAAAACAGTTAAAGGTGCAGTGTGCAGGATTTAGGAGGAAATACTGACAGAAGAAATAATATACTAAACTAAATACTCATTAATATATAATCACCTGAAACTAAAGATAGTTGTGTTTTCATTAGCTTAGAATGAGCCTTTCATTATAACTTAATAATAGATAAATTGGTCTATTAATAAAACCCAACATTAATGACAGGGTAACTGTTAACCCTTAATCCTTGTGCAATCATGTGAGCTAGCTAAAGCTAAATCACTGTGCACCACCTACGATATTATATTGATTCTTTGGACAACGATACAGTATTTGGCGATATTACAAAGTCTGCCACATACAAATTTGATTTGATGCGATTTTAAGACCTCCGATCAATATGAAACGATATTATCTGCCCATTTCACACAATCAGTTACAGAAGAAACTGCCACCCCTTTATTTTTCACTTTTGGCCATGAAATAAAAAAACAGCACATAAATAATAAATACAGTAAAGTTCACTTTAAACTGACTCCACTAACATATATTAAACAGCAAATGGGATAATTTAACCTTCAGCGCTTTCTGTCAGAGAGACCTTTGTGAAAAACATACAAGCCCTGAAGGCTGTAAGCCAACAGCCATAAAACATGGATTAACAATAACATCATTTAACAGAAGTGTCAAATTCAGCTCAGTAATAACTCTCAAGGTTCAGAGACAGAAAAGTTGTTTTTTGCTAGTCACCATTATTAGCTTTAGCATGTTTACACTGCATAAATTAGCCTAGTGGCTACCAGACTTTCTCCCCTCTACCGATACCTTAAACAGTTACATGTAATTTTATTATTTTTCTTACTCACCGTTGGTTTGACTCACTACATCTCCTGACAGAACAGCATGTTTGAATTTCAGCCTGCATGCACGTTTTTTCAGCCGAACATTGGTGAGAAGTTAGCAGAACGAGATGCCGTCCAGGCAGAAACGTTGACCCGTATTTTCTCCAAAATCCAAATATTTCCACTCAGCCGATTTATTCCTGAATTAATAACATTATCCTCATCATCTTTCTCTTGGCTGCTTGCCATCTGCCTGCCACCGTTTGACTGTGACACAGACTTTCAAAATCAACGCATATCCTTAAGATGACAATATAGATCAATGTTTTCACTTTGCATTGATGCGATTGGATTGCTGATCAGTGAATCAATATATCAACCCAGATCGATGGACCGTCACACCCCTACTAGCCAATAAGTTTATTATTACTGGTATGTAGGGCTGGGTGGTATTCGCGGTGACGGTAACTTACTGCAACATTCTTGTGAGTCACAATGGATCATTTTCTAACTTTTCAAATGAAAGACTCTGGCCTATCTTCCACCGCAGAAACCACAGGCTGAAGTGCAGAGTGTGAGGCTAACACACATAGCCATGCTACAACTAATGCTGACTTGGCAGCTACAGGCAAACAAGAGAAGACTGGAAATATTCAAAGAAACTCTGTTTCATACAGTTTATCTCCATCTCTCGCTGGCCTAACTGATAAATCATCAAAATAAGTGACAGATTAATTAGAAAAAAAATAAATAAATAATAAAAATTTAATTTAATTTAATTGCAGCTCTAACCATCATGAGGACAAAATAATAATCAAATCTCATCAGTGTAAATCAACCAGTATTTCTACACCAAGCTTGGTTTATTAAACCTTGCTCATTAAGCATGGTTTGTGCTCGCCATAGTGTCCCGGCGTTCCAGACAATTACGTAATCACCCTTTTAGTGTGCCAGCTGCCTCTGATGCCCTTTTCAAGTCAACATGGATGCCTTCAAGGGAAGACTGGCCGAGAAGGTTCGCCTGTGTGAACCTTTCTATGACTGCTCTTCACTGAGAGACCACGGGGTCAGACGATTGGCCTTAACTTATTGGAAAGAAATAATCCACCACAACGGGAAAAAAGGAGGCTTTTGCCACAGGTTGTGAAGAATATGACAGATGGCTAAAACACAGTCTCATGGAAAGAGTGGCGACTGAAACAAACAAAACACTAATAATTTTTTTTTTGGTGGTATGTCAGGCAGCCTACTTTCCCAGTAATACTCATTGAGTTCTTGCTTATTCACAAAATATTTTAATTTTATATACTTTCTTAATTCCCGAGGGGAAATTCAATTTTTCACTCTGTTGTCAATTACACACAGGTCCGAACACACACATGCATGAACTGGACCTATACATGCACTAAGTGGAGAGATGTCAGAGTGGGCTGCCCATGACAGGCGCTCTGAGCGGTTGGGGGTGCCTTGCTCAGGGGCACCTCGGCAGTGCCCAGGAGGTGAACTGGCACCTCTCCAGCTACCAGTCCACGCTCCATATTTTGGTCCGGACAGGGACTTGAACAGGCAACCCTCTGGTTCCCAACCCAAGTCCCTATGGACTGAGCTACGATTCTATGTGATTCTATGCCCCCTGGCATTTTGGAGCATGTCGTAACAAACAACACACTGAGCAAAAATACCTGTGTGCATGCTTGCAGCTTGAGCGCCATCTCTGAAGGCCCGTGTCTCACATGAGAACTAACAAAGCTTCAGGTATCCGATTCAGAGTCCTGCAAGAGTCTGAATCAAACCAGCAAAAAAAAGTTGAAAGGTGGTACTTTGTTTTCGCTTTATTTCCGGGATTGGTTCTGGGTGAAAAATGCGAACATGTGGGTTGAATCTTGGGTGTTGGATAATAACCGGATCAGAAATAAAATGAGAATAAAAGTAACATGTTTTCATGTTAATCCTTGGGTACTCCAGCTTCCTCCCACAGTCCAAAGACATGCAGGTTAATTGGTGACTCTAAATTGTCCGTAGGTGTGAATGTGAGCGTGAATGGTTGTCTGTCTCTATGTGTCAGCCCTGTGATAGTCTGGTGACCTGACCAGGGTGTACCCTGCCTCTCGCCCAATGTCAGCTGGGACAGGCTCCAGCCTAATCAAATTATTTGAACAATGCGTGGTTACTATAGCATTTGTGCTTTCTGGACGGGCTGCAAATTTTGTTTCAGCGGGTCAGGTCAAGTTGTGGAACTGATTGTTGGTATGTGCCGGCGGTGAGGTGGGTGCGGTATTGCAGGTTGCGGTTCCAGTTTTGAAAATCAAACCTATGCAGGACGCCGATCTGATTCACTGGCGCGTTGGTCTGAGCTGAGACGCGAACCTTGAGCAGTGATGATGTTCAGGTCCTGAAGAAGACATTAATCAAGCAGCGGGTCAGCTTGTGCATTCAGAAGAGTTCAAACTAAATCACTGTTGCCTCCACTGTTATGAGTAATAAGAATGAGTCCCAGGCAAGTAGTTGACTGTCCAAGCTTTGATCTTATCTGCATGATAAATGTGCAACGGGCCTCACTTTGACACATCCACCTAGAGACTCGAAATTATATAGAATTAAGCACAATTGTGCAGTGTAAGTCTTTTTTAATGTTAGATAAGCAATTTCCTGCAGGATTAACTCAAAACGGTAAAAAGGGTATCACAGTCGTGTCACGACCATTTTATATCAAGTCCCAATTGTAGCGCAAAATGATTGCATTTAATATGAATGGGTTAAACTGAAAGCACATGTAGTGATCTGTAGTGGCACTTAAACTGGGACTGGTTGCGGTGAAAAACCAGTCGCAGCTTTAATGATTAAAATTTAGCTGATTAAGTCCTGTCATAGCTTTTAACTTCATCTTCAGACTTCTTGTACTTTTAACCTACTTCCTCAATCAGAGCTGCAACAGCGCCCAGCTTTAGCCTACTATCATGCTATATTTTTTGATTTAATGGTTTTGACATTGTGGGATATGACCTGTGTCTTTAATGGAGACAGATAAGTACTGCCAAGCATGCTATTACCTAGCATATTGGCTGGCCTCTTGTAGGGGATTTGTCATGAATCTCATTTGAAGCAGGCAGTACGACATACAGCCCGTCACATGCTGCTTCCTTCATGTGGAACAGATAGGTCAGTCATTCCAGTCCCAGTAAAATGTTGGTATTACTGGTGAGAGGAGATAGTGTAACCTTGACTATAGGAGTTTCACCAAGACGTTAATACCACTTATGATCAACCATGTATGACACAAGATGTGTTTAAACCATCAGACTCCCTGTTGTCAGGGTTAATACTTTGTTCAGTTCCTAACACATCACTGCTAAACCAGATGATCCTTGTGTGGTAATTGTGTGTGCTTAAAAGTCCAGTGAGCAGGATTGAGATATATTGGCAAAAATGGAACGAATATAGTGAGTATGTTTTCTTTAGTGTGTAATCACCTGAAAATAAGAGCTGTGTTTTCGTTACTGTAGAATGAGCTGCTTATATCTACATAAGAAGCAGGGCCACGTCTACAGAGATCACTATGATGCACCAACATGTTTCTACAGTTGCCCAGAATGGACAAATAAAACACTTACTCTGGATATGGGCCATTTGTAATCATGTGGCAGCCACTGTGGTTACCAGGCCCTTCGAGATCTTTTTGTTTCATGAAACTGCTTTAGGCCCAATCACACAGAAAGCGTTTTGCAGGTTGCAAAATGCAAGGCGCGGCACACTGCCTTTTTTCTTTTAAACTGAATACCAATAGTGAGAATAAAACGCTTGCTTATTTAACAGTAATTAGTATCGAGTTCCTAAAATGGACAGGCAGAGGGTACTTGCTATAGCTCTGGTTGAGGGTGAGAGGCTGTCAGCAAATAGTTTGTTGGGCACAGGGAAACATAGATCTGTGAGGGTGCATGAGACCCTAAAAAGAGGGTGGACCACGGGGAGTACCACCAGTTGGTCCAGGAGCTTCGCCTCCATGATGGCCGTTTCTAGGCATATTTTACGATGACTCTGGGACAGTTTGACAACCTGCTGTCAATTGTCGGGCTGTATAGCTCTGGGTATTCAGGACCCGCTGCCACCAGTTTCACCTCCACTGTTTACAAACAGTAAAATTGTTGTCGTGAGGCTTGCCTCTCAAATGATCCGATCGGACAATGGGAAAAAAGATGACGAAAAAAGAGATGACGTGGGGTGTTTTTCCGCTTTGAAGTTTTATTTTAACTCAAGGAGTTCAGAGCGCTCCAGCAAAAACACCAGGCGCATAGAGCCCAAAAATGCGAGGCACATGGCAGCGCAAAAAACGCAAGCCAGAAAAAAAGCTTTTTCTGGCACTTTCTGTGTGATCAGGGCCTTATTCAGTGTTTTTACTGGTCTAAATCACCTCGTCTGTTTGTTCTGGAGAGGAAGAGACCTGGAGATGATTTGCCTCCCACAAGACCTCCCGAATGTCTGGATCTTAAGTTATCAGGAAAAAAAGTGAGCACATATGAGCAGGTGCTGGGCTAACAGCCTGTCTGTGACATGCCAAACAGCGTTGGAGAAACACTGATTTGTAACGCAAGACTGCTTTATTCAGTGTTTTTACCGATTTAAATCACCGGTCTGTTGTTTTGGAGAGGAAGAGACCTCTGCAGATAAATCTGCTCACGGTAACAACCTCCTGAATGTTTGGATCAGAAATAAGGTGAGCATACAGTAAGTTATCAGAGAAATAAGGTGAGCCCGCATAGCAGCTGCTGGGCGAGCGGCCGTGTGCAACATGCCAAACAGTGTAGAAAAAACATTGATTTGTAATGTGAAACGGCTTTATTCAGTGTTTTTTTGACGGTTTTAATCACCAGGCCTAATTGTTTCAGAGAGGAAGAGACTTCAGCGGATAATTTGGCTCCTGCTTAAAACATCCTGAACAATAAACACTGAGGGAATTCAATTTTTCAACTGATTGAAATCTGCAGTCCTCACTGCAGGGCTTGAAGCAAGAAAAAATCCTGTGCCTGAATTTTTTTAGAGGGCTGTGCTAGATCGGTCCGGGGAAGAAATCCAGAAGAAAATTTTGAACATTTGACATCTAAATGAATTAATCTGGTGCACTTTGTGAGTATCAATCAAGTATCACATGAAGAAGCTAGAATAACAATTTCAAGGTTTTTAATGATGAAATATGAACAGTTCACCAAAAAAGGAAAATTTGGTCATCAGCTACTACAAAATGGTTGGGGCTGGGCAATTTTAAGCAATGTACATATTACATCAGTTGAGGCTTAAACTCACAACCTCTGACATCAAGGAGCATCTTCTATCTGACTGAGCTAATTAGCAAGTGACAACTCATCTGTGGCTTCACAAATTATCTCCCACTTATCTCTACCACCCCCCCTCTCTCTTTCTGTATGTGTGAATTGCAACCCCCAACCTGTAGCCATTTCTCTGTGTGTGTGTGTGTGTGTGTGTGTGTGTGTGTGTGTGTGTGTGTTTTCATCTCTCTCATGTCTAGACCAAACTGAACAGATATTTATAGACGGACAAGCAACATTATAATTAAACAATAATTTTATTTTGAAAATTGGCCAGATTCTCTTGTCTATTCTGTGTCCGACTTCCTGTTTGGTACGATCCGCTCTATCCAGCTTGACAGAAGCGCTCGTGGCTCGCGTGAAAAAAATTTGACCAGACTGAAGAACTGAAGCGTTGCAATGCACGAGCCTCTCCGGGCGCTCCGCTCTGCTCAGAGGTCTGTGTGGACATAATAAAGAGTCTTTATTATGTCTATGGTGCAGACAGTCAGATAGGTTAACATGAGTGCCGATTGAAAACTGCCTCCGCAGCTGGGCGCTGTGCTTCGGTTCCGCGTCCGGTGTGTCTGGCGTGACTGAGAGACTGTGAGAACTTAAGGCCCGCCCTACTCTGCTGCCTCTTATTGGTTAGAACTCCTTGTATACCTTGAGTAATGTGTAAGATGATAAAATATTCACAAGAAAAAAATATTCCTGCGCCGGAAATCCTGCACCGTGCCGGAGAACTTCAAACCCTGTCACTGTTAGACGCAGCTAAATCTCCCTAAATCTTACACACTGCTTATCTAGAAGTGTTGATCATTGCAATGTTAGCATTGGAGAATCTATATTTGTTACTGTGCACAAACTGGTGTCATTTTATGGTGATAACGCAAAAACTGACATTCTACAGCCATTTTTAAGTGTGTTTCTGAGGTTTATGTAGAAGAGGGTGAGATATCATGATTTCAGGGCAGTTCGTGCTTTCCAAATATGTGCCAGGAGAGAAATAGACAATGTTTAATATCTGTTCCCAAGGAGCTGTGTCCTGGAAACACACTATATAATTTGGTACTGATTGTAGGGAAAATTCAGCCTGGCTGAACTCTCCATCGCCACCCACATCTCTGAGGTGTTCAGGGATTTAAACGAATGAAGTGAAACAAAATGGCAACACAGTGTGGTTATCAGGCTGGAGAAAATGCAGAACTCGATTGGAACTGTCTGCACATTCTCCAATTAATTTTGAACATAGCCTAGAGAGTGTTTTACTCAGTGGTAAGAAAAAAGTTATATTCTCCCTGTGATTGTAAATTTAAAAGGCACAAGCAGTCAAATCAACAAATATGGAGAATAAACTTGATCAAGCTACTCTCAGTTGGCAGTTTATATCAATGAGAATGAACTAAATATATAAAACACCTCTATGCAGCCCAGTCTCCTAAGAAATACGTTCATATACAACTGATTTGACACCGCAAATATGTTTTTGAGGGAAATCTAATGCAGGGGAATTACGTTTTTTTGTTGGCATAAAGAGGTAATATTGATAATTAACGTACCTGACAAGTTGCAAAAATGTTGATACTGGACGAAGTAGCAACATGTTCACTGACAACATATTTCATTTGTTTTTAGTGTATCTTGCAACACACTATCCACTCTTAGTGATTACAGCATTATTTTTATCCCAGTCTTTCCCTTAACCAATGTGCTTCTGTTGCCTCAAATTAACCACATACAGGGGTTTGGATGCGTTTCATTAACTCAAAGAAGAGTCAAGACAGCTAAGCTGTTAGTTACAGTGTGCAGTTGCTTTGCCAAGCTCGTTGTACATTTGTGATATGCCAGTTTCCTTTGGCATTTCTGGCTCTCGACTTTTTGGGGGTCATCTTTGCAAATTTTGAATCTATTCCAGGAGCTTGACTTTTTGACTGTCCCAGTTTCAGCAGGACTGTACTGCTAGTGACTAATGTTAGATGAGAGTGAGTTGGAGTCACAAGACTATCAAAGACTATGATTAAGGTTAAATGTCCTTGTCTGAGAATAAATAATAACTAGTCCATACCCACTGAGTGCACAGTTGCCCACGTACAGTTTCACATGGTGTGTGTTTGGGATACAGGTCATAGGAAATTGCAGATTAAATAGTCAACTGAACCCATTAAGAAGAGCAATGTATTCAGAGTTTTTGTGAATTTGATAGTACGATTGCTTTATTGAAAGTACAGTAGTACCATTGCCAATAGTCGGATAGTTAGTGGGCTAAAACTGCACATTAGTAGTTGAGGTAGCACCTTGGAAGGCAGATAGTTAAAGTGTTTATATGCTATATGTGATTATGTACAGCATACCATACCATGACTTAGTCATTCCAAAAATTAGGAAAAAAACCCCCAAACATTAAATAATAATAAATAATAGTTACAAACTCAAATTTAACCCAACCTGGGAGCTAGATCATAGAGCCAGGTACTGTAACTGTTATAGAGCGACCAATACAAGACATTTGAGATACTTCGATTCCCTTTTTTTTTCATACACACATGCTATAAACCAACATTTCTGAAAAGCTTCCCTTAAATTTGACATTTAAAGAATTAGGACGAAGGTACAGTATGTACTAAGTGGGACAGTTGGAAATTGAAGTGCTCACTGGAGGACAGAGTGTTTAATACGCACTGTTTCTAAAAGACCTCACACATGTCTTTGGCATTTCTGCACTGACAGTCCTTGTATTGTCTCGGCCAACATATATGCAGATGCAGATATATCTGCAGTGAGCTAATATCACTTAACATAACCGCCTACAGGATATTAAACAAGCTTTAATAACTGGGTTAATCTTGAGTTTGTGCTTCGATGTAAAAAGGGGTTTAAAGTGTGAACATTTGCCTTAATTACTATTATGTAATGTAGTAAGAATGGGGGAGGAAACAAAGGAGAAATGCTATGGATTTTGGCATAAATAATAGCTGCAGTAATGATTTAATGCATCAGTACTAATGGTACATTTACTGATCTTTTAAAATAACTGAGTATTATTCCTCAAGAGTCAGAGTTGCATCTCATGAGCCTCACGGTCTACAGGAAATAAAACTCTATGAAGGATATGAGTTTTCCATCTGAACCCTATCAATATATCTGAGTAACATCCACTCGCTGGCAGAGCTGGGGGTTAAAAGCTTTAGAGACAGAATGGCTGTTACACTTTTCCTGTGGGCTGCGTCTGTTCTCCAGCCATTGTCAGAGTCCTTAAAAATGCCTTTGTGTTTAATTAGTGAGGTTTTAGAAGCTGCTGTTGAGCTGGCACATTGCCATTCATCTGATGTCAGTCAGTCTGATGGCTCTGGCCTTTAATGGTGACAGTATTCAATTCCTCACATAATCATCTGCCTATAATATTAAACTATAATAACTTCAAACAGTACATTAAGTTTGGAGTAAAAGCTGCTCACAGTCTAAGAGACTGAGGCGAGCAGAGACTGCTGCTGGGGGAGGGTTAAAGCCAAAGACGTAGCATTGATTGGGCGTGATGAATGTGGGTGAAAAATAAATGAGTCTGAGTTTAAAGCCCTAATCCATTATTGTAGTCGAGTGCCTCCAGTTATATCACTGTTAACTCATTACTGAATGTGTTTACACTTTGAGATTTATGTGATTGAAGGCACAATGACAAAATGGCCAACAACTAGTAATGGGCAGACACAGAATACGACTCCTGTCTATCTTACATTTATATTTCATGTTGTAAGAGGCTTAGGAGCTTAGTTTGCCAATAAAAATAGGACAGAGCCTAATTTGGAGTTACAATAGATGGGAGAAGCTGTAAAAACCTTATTGTCGATCCATTCTTATTATTGCATTTCCATTCGCATGTCCAGCTGTCTTTATCATGGCAAATATTTTTGAAAAATCAGCTCTTTAAGCTCCACTGCTTAAGCCATTTTATTCCCATATTTTCACATAATTTACCAGTTAGTTATGTATCTGTATTTGTTTCTGACTTTAATTACGAGAACATCATTCCCCAGTATACGGAAATGTTATTAGGTACTTAAAGCTGCTGCAATTGCAAATCAAATTACCATGTGCATGTAAAAGGTCATGATTATATTCATGATGGTGTTGGTCTCCTTAAAAGAACTTAAATAAACTGCAGTAACCTGCATGCTACAGCTGAAGTAAATAGTGCACAGTCTATAGATAGATAGATATACAACTATGAAAAGACGCAGAAATAACACCATAACATTTAGAAACATTTGGATATTTGAATTATAGATGATTAAGGGACTTTTTTTTAACCTTCAGCATTTATTTCTTAATAACTACATATTTACCTGAAAACAATAAAACCAATGATTACTCGTTGGCCAGGTGGGGTAAGGGGGTCAGATTATATAATGGTAGGGGAAACACCATGATCGTTACCATTTGTCATCAACTCAATGACCAGAATACATTTTGGCATTGCATGTTTCTGTAAACCACAGGTACACTGCATTTGTACGTTATTATTTAGCAAATACGTCAAAACTTTCTGCGTTTCAGCAATGCTAGGGTAACGTGTGGTTATGTTTGGGCACAAAAACCATTTGGTTATGGTTAGGAAAACATATTTTGGCTTAAAATACCCAGTTTTGGTGGCACAATCTGGAAACACAATGATGTCCTCCGGGTCAAAAACAACCGCTTTTTGTGGCACTACCCTCAGTGGAAAGTGATGGGTCACAAAACAACCAATTTTGTTGTTTGTTGGTCTTGAAAAGTGGTCTGCAGCTTGGCAGGCATCTCTTCCATGTGACACACCATAAACCAAAACCTCAGGGGGCGACTGTGGCTCAGAAGCAGAGTGGGTCATCCACTAATTGGAAGATCCGTGGTTTGAACCCTGGCTTCTTCATTTCACATGTCAAAGTATCCTTGGACAAGATACTGAACCCCAAATTGCTCCCGATGGCTGTTCCATTGGTGTGTGAATTGTTACTGAGTAGTAGGTAGCACCCTGTATGGCAGCCTCAGCCACCACTGTATGAATGTGTGTGTGTGAATGGATGAATGTGACATGTAGTGTAAGTGCAGTCCATTAACTCTACTTTCAGATGACAAAGTCAGCTAATATACTAAACGCTGATATGATGCATATGAAATGTACAAATATAACATGTCAATTATTTGCAGAAACGTACTATGCTAACTATTAAAAGAGTACTGCACTGAGCAGAACCAGTTTTTCTATTCCATTAATTCTTCTTGCCGGTCAAAACCTGATACATAAATCACCCACAATACGACCACCAACAGTTTGGGTAGATTTGTTATGCTAGTAGCAGCTGATCTACTTCACTTCTTTCTAACTCCGCATCATCAGATCATTTTCAAACTTACAGTCTCTCTCCAAATCCACAAAAGTCACATATGCCACAGCACCTCCAAATACCTGTCAACACAGGGTGTAAGATGGACGCTTGGTGTTAAAGATTCTGCAAATATTCACAGTGCACCCGGGCCACTAATTAGTATATAATGTGTGTAATGTATACCACTGTGAATATATGAAATGGCATATTAGGGTTTACAAGATCATGTACATGGTTTAATACAATATAAATGTTGTGTACAAGCAGCACTTTACAGTGGCCCAAGATGCCAGATTAAAACCCTCCTTTTATTTCCCTCTAAATGTGTTCAAACACTCAGACACAGTAGCTGGTTTACAGCAAAACACTTCTTGTTACTTTGTTAGATTAGGTCTGAGCCAATGCAACAGCAACCACTGACAAAGGTTTTGGCAAGAAAAGCCCCACTGTGGTTAAAGCTGGAGGAACAATCGGGCTCATGGTGAGATGCCTTGTTTTCGGAGGGAAACTTGACACTTTGTGGCTGTAAATTGATCTTCCCAACAGTACATTTTGTGTTGATTGATTTAAGTGTTTTCTGTGAACTGCTGAGCAAGCAGGTAGTTTCCCTTAGTCCACTAGTTGCATTACTGGAGGAAATGTTGTGGGTTTAGTGAGAACAAAACACACTGCAAACAGAAAGATGATGCTGTTCGGTTTCTTGGGGATGTTTTGGGATTAAGTCAATTAACCATCTGGGATGGACATGCTATACTATATATTATCAATTACATGCAGTATCTGCTTTCACCCAACCCCCTTTCCCCTTTCCTCTGGCTGTCACAACATTACCCTCAGTTATCATGTTTCTGGTCAGCGTTGCAGATCTCAGGTCTGATTCTCTGCTAAATATAAGAAGATGTCCTCTATTAGATTTCTACGAAACAGGGCTGAGCTATAAACTGACTCTATAACTGTCCCTCAGATGAAGGAAAAAAGCACCAGTGGTCATTATCTTGACTCCAGTGACAGTGATATATTCATGGAATGGGTTTCCTTTAATCTGCATAACACATTGGTTTTAAAACTGCCGTTGATCAAGTTTAGAGCTAGAAGGTGAAAATGACACAGTACTTGCATAAGTAGGGCTGCTGATCAGACTAAAAGCAGCGTCTCCCTCTCCATTAGACCTGTTAGGAAATTCAGAAAATTGCTCTGAGGTTATAGATGTACAGTGGCCTCTAAGGGCCAAACAGAGGCTCATTAACTCAGAGTCTGTCGGTGGTTATCCGTAGAGCAAGACTGTTCCAGACAAGTAGGCACATCCCCATTGTGACACAATTTCAAACGGAGGGCTTAAGCTCCACTTCCTGCCTTCTTGTTGTATTTCTGGGACACTGCTAAATCTATTTGGGGTGAGTGAAGTTTCATGAAGATAGATGGAAGCAAATTTTGGAAGAGTACATGCGACAAAGGTCCAAGGACATATTTTCCAGTCTCCCACGTCTAGTTAGCTGAGTGTGAAATTAGTATTTTCACTGCACACCAGGCCTACAATACGGCCACTGAGTGGGCATAAGTTATTTTACTTCCATTTATATTTTTTTCGAGGAACAAATACATCAGCAATAAGATGGAAACAACACATCAGTTTTCTAGACCTCGGTGAGAGTCAGAGACGTAATCTTCTTAAAAACGATAACACGAGCAGATGTGGCCTTTTTTTTAAAATGTGTAAATAACGGTTCTCTATTATTCAGATATAATAACCTTCAGTCAATGTTGAACTTCTTTTTGATTAATATAGTGAGTTTTCCGTTTCCTCTTTGACTTGCTGGCATTAATAACCACAGGGTGCAGACAGTGAAGTGACTTTCTGATGAACCAGTCATCTGTCCTACGTTATTTTCTCTACAAATACAGATGACAGCTGCTGATATTCATTTCCTTTTCCCTTTTCCAATTTTCCTGCGGTAAAGAACTGCCGCATCATACTGGGGTTAGCTTTTTTGGACAGCGTTCCAGTTCTTCCAGTGCTTAAATAAAAGTTCTTGTATTATTTCACACGTCTCTTACTTAACTTATTCTTGCCATAAACATTGACCTGATCAGAGAGAGTGCGTTTTGCAGGTAGCAAAATGTGAGGCACACATTTTGCTACCTGCCAGGCAACTACAGAATCAGTCCTCAGCTTAACTGCTATTTCACTGTGAGGTAAACTCACAGATCTGTACCTTAAAGTCTGCATAAAAATGGACAGACAGAGGGCACTTGGGCACTGGACACAGGGAAATAGAAATCTGTGTGGGTACACAAGACCCTCAGAAAGAGGAGAAATCCATGGTGGATACTAACAAAGTACATTTACTTAAGTAGCCTACTGTACTTAGTACAGTTTTTGAGTATCTGTACTTTACTTGAGTAAAGAACAAGTGCTGGTTGAAAGCAAAGCAGAGCTGTACCCACTCTTAGCTAAATGTGCTCAAACTTTTAATTGGTATTAGTGTATTAGTTTATTGTGGCATGTGTATTGTAGTAGATACAATGTGGGATATGTTGTGATCTATGTATTGTGGTATATGTACTGTGGCATATGTACTGTAGTGTCTGGATTGTGGTTCATGTTTTGATGTAAAAGCCCAACTAGGGACGAGAGTTGAAAATCTGCAATAGCCATAAACTCCCTCTGCAACACATCAGTCCCATAGGCGGTTGTATTTAGTTATGCTGTGTTACTATAGCTACAGCAGCAGACGGAGATGAAGATTCCCACCCAGATCACCCGTGGCCAAACCTCACGTCCATGTTTGAGACACAAATTTCACATGGTCTAGATTTTGCCATCCAACCTGAGAAAGCATGTCAAGGTGTGTAAACATTTGCCGAATTCTATATGAATGTTTTGCTGACAGTGGTAACTGTTTTTGGGCTATGTTTGGCCAAATGACTGGATTTGCCCGCACTGTTGGAAATATTTTTACTCTGTGTTTTCACTTTAGCTGTGTATTCATGTAGGACCCGGTGTGTGTGTGTGTGTGTGTGTGTGTGTGTGTGTGTGTGTGTACAACAATGCCTTAAGAATAAAGAAAAAAGTATCAAAACTCAAGTATTTTTAAAAGCAAGTACTCCAGTATGTTAACTTAAGTAATCATTTGACTCACCAACTTTCACATGTGTTGGAGCAATATTTGAACATAAATGTCTGTACATTAACTCAAGTAATAGAGCTGTGTACTTTGTCTACCACTGGAGAAATCACAGAAAGTACTACAAGCTGGTCCAGGAGCTTCACCTGGATGGCGGTCAGTTTAAGGTTTATTTAAGGATGAGTGGGGGGTAATTTGACAATCTGCTGTGAATAGTCTGGCCCTAATTACAGCTATAGTTGAGGCTACAGTTTGTTCAGATATGTCTTGCAGCTTGCCTAGAAGGACGACAATGAAAGTGAGCTAACATTACATTAACACTGTAGTTAAAGATCTTTCAGCTGCAACGTTCAGGGCATTCCTGCGAAAAACGGCAGATAAATAGAGTGGAAAATGGCAAGGTGCTCAGCAACGCAAAAGCAGCGAGCAAAACACTTTACTTTCTTTTAAAACAATAACAAAAAGCTGCCCCAGGCTGCTACAACAGGCTCTTTCCATTTGGGGCTTTATGTTGCACTATAAGTTTTCAAATATGTCAAAGTCTAAAGCACTGTGAGCCAAAAACTTAAAAAAGTGTGAGCAAACTTAATAAACCAAACTTAAAGCCAGAAAAAGGAGCTTAGACAACAGTGCTTGCACATGATGGATGCAGCAGCCTTGTATCATTGTGGTCCCAACACAGGTCTTATGACAGGCAGGATGAATGAGCTCACTAACTGAGCTTTTTAATATCTGTAGCTGCGCATATGTACTACGTGCTGTATTATTGCTATTATTTGATTAAAATAAGTGTAGCTCCGAACTTTATAGTATTCAATTACAGTTTCATTGTTTGTTTACATGCACAGGCAAGTGAATTACACTGCATTTCAGCCAGCAAATGGAATAGTTTCTTATCAGCATTTCCAGACTGGACCATATACCAGCAGAGCTATGGCACTAAGCAGTTTTTCACTGAAATTAATTCGGCATCTTTATGCCTAGGAGGAGCTCTTCAGTTAATCAAATCAGTGAAATCAGTTTGTGGCTTCACTGTAGCCACAATATAAAGGACTGACTGGAAATGCTTGCTTGCACGATATGAATTGAATTATTGTCTACACCGAGAAATAGTGTTAGAAACAGAAATAGTGTAACCTCGCAGCAATCCATGGAACCTCTCAGACCACTCTGAACCATGTCACTCACACTACATCCCCTAGTGGTGCCTTCATTACTGCTGTACAGATTTCCAGGAGAAGCAGCAGCAGCTCTCATCTCAATGGAAATTATGTTGAAGCTCCCTGAGGTGATAAAAATATGCAAAGAATTGCACATTTTTCAAAGCAAGGAAAAAATTTAAACCACAAATATTTGTGGCGGTGACCGCACCAAAAAAATTTAAGGAAATTTTATTAAAACTGATAAGAGCAACATGTTTTTCTCAGCGCTTCAGTACTTGTGGTTTCTACCACACACTGTTGTGGTTTATTTTGTCTGACTACATGTCCTTTCTGCAGTTGCCTGCATCACCAGCTCTGCAGTGCATGCTGTGCGCAAAGCTTTTTTCTATTTATTCTCCTATTCATTGTTCCAAATATGTGGTACACTGGTTTATTGATTTGCACTAGCAAGAAAGCCCTAGGTTCAAATCCTAGTCTGAGTCCTTTCTGTGTGGAGTTTGCATGTTAACACAATCCAAAAAACATACTGAACAAGTGTACTGGAACTAAATTTCCCCAGGGTATGAATGCAAATATGCATGCTGGTACTGTATGTATGAGCCCTGTGATGACCGTAGAGACCTATACAGAGCTACTGTACAGCGCTACAGTGCTGCTCCGCTTGCACAGAAGCACACAGAACATGGACAGATGGACTGGTGACTACTGTCCGAGTGTAGCACTATTAGTTTCGTCTTTGTGCATCACAGTCCGAGATAAGATTAGTGAAAGGTGTAGATGACATGAAAAGGAGAGCAATCCCTGACCTTAATGACTCGAGTACAGTAGAAGCTTTGAGTGTAGTCGCCCAGAAGCAAACTAACACCTATAATCTGAAGTGTTGACTTTAACAGGCTCAAGTCTGACAGTGTTTGAACCTGTCTATATGTGTAAGACTCATGTGGCACTACACTTCAATTGACCTTTAAGGTTTATGTAGTAGAACTAAAGCAGTACAATGTGTGGGTTTGTTGCAAGCTGGCTTCATATGGAATTATTTTGATTTTCATACAGTTACTGTACAGTTAAGTCTCACTGGATTGACTGTTGACTAGAATGTCTCTAATTGCAAACACAGCCGCCCTCCCCAGAAAACACGGACATATAGGTCTTCTGTGTGAGCAGCTTTATTACGACCCATACAGTATTTGCCTTAATTGTTAGGTGGCGACTTCTAATGGCTGTGGAAATTATGAAGGGAGGAAAGGAGGAAGTCAGGTGACATAGTACAGAGAGAGACAAAGTCCACATGAAGAGGAGGTCAGGGTGGACGGATGAGTCAAAAAAGACTTTCAACCAGGAGGCTGCTGTTTGTGTCCCAGTGGTTCAAAACTGGTGGGTCGCAGTCCAAAAGTGGGTCGCAAGTCCATTTTGATTGGACCACTAGTGACTCACGAATGTGTCAAGTTTGTAAAAAACACAGTTTATTTTGTAGTACAGTGAATTTCTGGCATAGAGCTTTTACTTTGAAGTGTTGTTTCCTGCTGTACAGTGACTAACAGACAGTTACTTAACAGAGACAGCAAACTAGACAACATGGACAAACGCAAATATGATGCTAACTTTATTTAACTCTGTGGACCTTGAGCTAATGAAGAAAGCTGGACCCCATGGCTAGACCAGTTGGGAACTACTGATACAGTAGTGGGCTGAATACAGATGATGTGTTGAATAAAATCATGTGGCTAATAAACTGCTGTTGTCGTTGGAAGAAGTCACCTTAGGATAAAGTTATATATATGTGGCAATACTCCCAAATGGTGGTAGAGGATTTGTCTTTAAAAGTCCTGTAATGTTATCCCCACCACTTGCAGTTGCCATCTTTCTCAGCTCAGTTGCCTGTTCCACCACTGACCTCTGGTGGCGAGGGTTGTGCATTACATCGCTTCGATACAGCATCTCTGAATCAGTTTAATAGAAAGAGGAGTGTCTGTATTTTTGACAGTATTAAAAACATAATTTGGAGATGTCGAAATACCCCTTGACACCACCCAAGCCTATTACCTTCCTACGTATGTTTCACAACTATAAATAGCGCCTGGCGTCGGTAAACATCAACAGCCATATGTCCTTTTGGAGTGGTCATATGTGTCATTTCAGAGGTCACTGGCAAACAAACTATTCTGTTGTTTAGGTACAAAGATATGTTGTGCAAACAGCTCAAGGCTGCTTTATATTTCCTTTACATAATAGCAGCGTTTTAGATGGTGGTGGTATGTGCCCCATACCATATCTGGCCATGTGGACAGAGAATTCTTTTCACTACATTACCAATTCGTCTATGTATGTATTTGTCGTCTTCTACTGTCGTACCGCACTTGAACTACACTACACTGTCTCCACTTTATCTGGTGGTGCTGCTCCGTTTCGTCTGTATCCATAAGCATTCAGAAAACATGCACAAATATGGAAGAAATAAACAGACAGAGGGCTCCACCCATCTCCGTCTCTGTATCTAACACTGAACATAAATAAGCCCTTATTCATCTGATCAGTGAAAATGACAGCAGAGAGTTTGGGTGTCTGTTTGCTTTGATCTGGCTGTTTAACACATACTTGTGTCCTGTACATTTTGTTCCATGAAGCCCCCTCCTGGGGTGATTAGTCAACTTGCTCTGCTGTATAACCTTGTAATGTGGAGATGATAGAGGTTGGAATGAGTGCTGCGCGATTCCTCCTGTGTTCAAGGAAAGGAAACACGCCATTACCAAGGCAGCAGACAGGAACCGGCTGGAGGGCACCTGTCTGTGTGAGCTGCAGTGAATTTACAACATCTGCTCCATGCAGCAGAGGATGCCACCTCCGTTCACCACTGTTTGATTAATTATTTCAGACACAGCGAATGACGCAGCCAACAAATTGCAAATTGTGTGCACAGAGGATTCTCATCACACTTTGAGCTCAGTGATGCAGTATCTCACAAAGTTATTAAATCTTTGTTCAGTTGTCAAGATTGTTTAGTTTTTTCAACGTTTGTGAGAACTCAAGCTTCTCATCTCAACATGCGCGACTCTGTATTATGAGTGAGACGGGTAGACGTGTTAATATGTGGCTGGAAACTTAAGTAAGCATGGTCTACACCCACAACTTTCTTCGACAGGGCAGTTCTTCACATGTCTCATTAATGGCCAGTGTGTGACGAGAAGTTGGCCTCGCTCGTATAGAGGCCTTTGACTTTGTCACCACCCAGTAGATCCGAATCCCTTCCCTTTCCATGCCTTGTTAGGTCCTAATTAATTGGATCAAGAGAATGCCACTAAGCGTTTGACAGCTCTCTGTGAGTGATAACTGTGAAACCCGAGCTACATTCCCATGGATATGCCTCTGGAGAAGAATCACTCCATATTAGGTCCATTGACTCTCTGCCACACACATCCTGGGGGATTCAACACTGCTGTGAGATAAGCAGAGGGAAGTCCCTGCTTAGAAAGCTGCAGTGGGTTTGATGTTATTTTCTGTGGTACTGTCATGATAAATATATCTTCATAGTGGTTAGCATAAAAGAGAAAGAAAATATGTTTGGAAGATTTTCATGAAATCAAACACCATTTCGATATTTATGGTTTGCATTTTTTCTGCAACATCCCTCCAATGTATTTACATGCAGTAATTACTTCTTAATATAACAGTCTTTATTGTCAGTGGCAGAGTCCACCATTCATGTGCTGGACTAAAACTGAGGTTCACAGGAAACAATGCTTGCATGTCAGCTAACGTAATTTTTTATCTTATTGAAATAAGCCTCACTGTTCACCTTCTTCACGCCATATCAGAGCTGTATGAAGTTACTGCCAATGACCGCGCTAATGCTACTGCTTAACATTCAAAACATTCAACTGGCACAACGGGGTGGCTTTTATCACAGGAAACACAATATATTGTCACCATGTTTGTTCTTCCATTCTTTCATTTTGGTGTCTACAACAGCAATTTTCATCTTCTTGCTTGGCAGTGGATGAGTTTTAATTTTCGTATGTGAGTGATGAAACAAGAAGAAGCACCCACAGAGAGCTTTAGCAAGTTAGCCAACTTTTAACCGTGCCTTGTTGTTGTGTGGAAAACGACTCTTACCATGCATGCAACATGCAATGAGATTGTGGTTGCTCATGAAAAAGACCCATTATTGACAGACGTCTTTATCAAAGCAATGCTAATTTGTTTGGCTGCACTGTGAACAGATACACCAGCTGATCTTCTGTTTTAATTCTTGAAATGTAGATTGATTTGTTCTAGTACAAAGTAGCACATTGCCTTAATGCCAACTAATTTTACTGACACAATTAACAAGATTAAAATCTGCTGTAAGAGTAAATAAACAAAACTTCTTAAAGATGTGATCTACACTGAATGAGGCTTCTGCTTCAGGAGGAATGAGCCATGTTACAGTACAGTGTTCCCCATCTGCAGTAATACGTGGGATTTTTGATAATTTCAACTTGCAGAAACACACACACTTGCAAAAGTAGGCCTGATGAAGGTTCTAGTTACTGAAGAGTTGCATTGAATTCATTATTTTTGCAAGTTAGACAGCATGTGGGAGTTTATCTGCAAGTTGTGTTCTGCTCGTCCCTCTCCTACACCTGTTTGGAAATAGAGGTACTTTGAGTCTCAAATGTTATTTTCAAAAAAGATCAGTAATGCATAATTACTAAAGTAACTATTTCACTAAATTGTAAATGAAACGTATCAAAAAGATGCATTTCATTGCAACTGCAGTGTTGTCTAATGCCCAGTCAGACCAAAGATTTGCGACAAGACAAAATCATTTTAGAACGTTGCAGAGAAAAGTTGCAGCAGTGTGAATTGGCCGGTCTGAGCTTGACTCAAGCTGGCTGATGATGTCACTTCCAACTCAGCTGGTTACATCGCTGGCGGCTGGTCTTAGAACGTAAAGCAATTTCTCCTGTTTCTACAGCCAATCGGCTTGTAGTGAAGTCTGCTGATCAAGTCAAAATGACCGCAGATGGTGTGTTCGCTTGCTGCGGCAGGTGCTCCGCCCACCCTCTGTTTCCGTCTTCACTGTGTGCCGGTGCAAATGCAGCTGTAGCCAGTATCTCACCATCACTGTCCTCGTTCATATTTTAAGAAGCCACAAATTATATTCCTGAATTATAATCCTGAAAAAGCTGGAAATCTGCATTGGTGTGAACCAGCAGGTTTTTAGAACGTTGCAGAACGGCGCATTGCAAGTAGTTGCCTGTCTCAGCTCATCTCATGAATCTTTTGTCTAAACTGGGCTTTAGTGTCACTGCATAATAACAAAATACTGATTTGATGGCAAAGCGCTGTATTGAACCTCTTCATGAAGGCATTTTTTTCTATATATATATTTTTTTAAATTTAAAGAACCACTGTTATAATAGGTCTATGCATACTGTCTGGTGGCCTAATAAACCAAGTGTAGAAATATAGGAGCTGTTGCTTGCCAGCTGAGAAAGATCTGACATTATTAAGGGTCTAAGGCTGTGATGGACGTGTCTTTGGCCAAATGACGTGCTCATTAATGGTGCAAAAAATTCCCGCCAGAAGGTAGAGAAGCTGAGAAGTTTTTGGCAGCATCGTTATTGCTTTTGGGATGTTGATCCATAGCTCTGCAGTTCTCGTGGTCTGCATCATAATGAGACTCAGCTTGATAACTCTTACAGCATCACACGTTTGGCCTACGGAACAGGAAGGGGGCTTTTGAGCCGGGTCGAGGGGAGGTGAGGGAGAGGAGGAGGAGGAGGAGGAGGGAGTCTGTACGGAGGGTTTTGCAGAACAAGCTGCTGCCTAAGATTACCTGCCTCAGTACTTTTATACATGCCCTTCGAACCTGGGAGGAACACCTGTTTGGGGTTAGGGGAACAACATATGGTGATGTTGTGCAAAACAAAAGGTCATGTAAAAGCTGATGTTGCTTTCTTCACGTCATTACAAGGCCACGAGTCTATTCAAGCCTGGTCTAAGAAAACAAAGGTCGTTTCAGGATTAATGTCCCGCTCTAAGTATCTCCTGAATGCTGTTGCAAAGGTTATGCAGTGGGACAAGAAGACGGATTACACACTGGACTTCTCTGACTAATTGTAATCAGGAGCTTATCCACAGTGCATGTGTACGTCTCTTGATGAAACAATTTGGACATATTATTTTATGTCTCATGTACTGAATTTGTAAAAGAACAACCTTTCCAGAAATCACACCACCGAATATTAAGCTTGACATTTTCAAATGTGAATATTGTAAATTTGGAAAAACTCCTAATTACTATTCTCAGTTCGTCTTATGGCCTTCATTTCTCCTGTGAATACGTATTTATGTTTAGACATTTAGGTTTGGCCTTCCTTGAGTCTAGACAATCAGTGGGGAAGTCTGTTTTATTCCAAGCAGGTTAATCACATTAATGTGCCTATATACATTCATTTTCAAACACATTAACACACCAGGATCCTTGAACGGGCAGCTGGGGGGTGACATACGTTGCATTCAGTATGAGCTAGCCCTGACAGTCTTGGTATTCAGGGACAAAGGAAAGTAAGGAAAGCAATCTATGTGATTATCATACAAATGGCAATGCAGCACACAATAAAATCGAACCATGTAACCTACTGCTGGCGAATAGGTACACAGGCTGCACCCAGGTACAATAGCAACTGAAATGTATTGTAAATAATAAAGAGGTCAAACCTCTACCTTTCTTCTTTTCCTTTTCCATCATTGTTATCTACATTTATTAAGGATTTATATAGGAGACACACACAGGATGTGGGTCTACTCAATGAGCGTTGGAACAACTCATATAAAACAGCTGCCACAAGTTAATCTCCCGTTGTCACTGTCAGCAGAGACTCCAGTCTCCATACACTTTGGTACTAAACCATAAATTACAATGAAATACATCCAATAATTACCAGTTTCTGTTTCTCCTCTCTCTTCATATGCATGCTCCCTCCCGCTTTCGCCCACGCTTACATGTTTTCTCCAGCTCTCTTTTGTTCTTCTTTCTCTTTTTTTCTCCAGCAGCTGCTTAAATGACATTTAAAACTTGATATCATTAAATGAATTTCCTTCCCTAAAAGGAAAAGCCAGTTCCCCAAAGCAGCATCCAGCTCACGTCTAACCTTGGTCTGCAGGTTTTAGGCGTTTCTTTTCCCACTCTGCATTTCTATTCAGAAATTTCCTTCTAATGATACCTCCAATGCTACTCAACATTGAAACATAGTAGTGTCCTGCATAATGTAACTGTCCTATAGGCTTTATCTGTGGCCACGGTTGACTCCGGGGAGGTCCGCGCAGACTAAATGCGGACGTCCGCAGGCCCTGTGCGCGCAAAGCTCAGATTTTACGACCGTGCGGACTCCGCTCCGCGCACCAGTGTCACTCAAAAGACTGCTCGACATGTATTTTTCACATCGCCATGACAGAAACGTGCAAGAATTGGGGGTAATGTAATGTTTCATGGACATTTTTATTGGAAACTACAATGCGGAAGTGCGCTCAACGCTCCACTTATAGTGCGCCTGAGTCTGTGAGCACCTTAAATTAAAACTCTCGGCGCACACTGCAACACAATCAAACAGACCAGAGGATCAGAAGTGTCTCTGACACCAGACTCAGAGCGGCTCTGAGTGCGCTCGTGGCTCGTTGACGGTGTTAGTGTTGCGTTTAAGGCCTCCCCCCAAAAAACAGAAAAAAAGCGCCGAAGCTTCAAAATTTTTTTTCACAATCGAATCCCGTGCCATCGAACGAAGCTTCGAAGCTTCGAATTTTTTGGGTCAGCCCTACCTTCTTGCAAAGGAAAGATTTGAGCACCGTCTTCTTTTCCTCTTTTAGAGAAAAAGCCAAGTCTAACTCGTTCATTGTAGCAGCCAAAGCCATTTCAAACAACTGGTGTTCATCTGTAGCCATCTTGCAATGGTTACTGACTGATTCTGGACTTCGTCGATGCAGCGCTGTCGTCAACTTTTTAGCTCTCCTCTGGCCCGCCTATATCAGATACACCGATGTGATTGGTGCAGCTCGGCTCCAACGGCATGGGTAATGAGCATCATTACTGATTGCCAGAGTGACTCGCTGAGCAAATTCAAATTGTGCTCTCGCGAGAACACAGGATTTCCAGGGTATTACAAAGGTGCATAATTGCCTAGAGTTTGTTCATGTTCATACGGCAGCATTTACAAGCGGACTAGATTAAATGCCTTCTGCAAGAAAGCTGCTCTTAAAGAAGGTCTCGGTCTGGTTGTTTTGGTGCGCACCTGAGTGTGATTGCTGTGTTCACACCTGCCCAAATGCCCCTTAGAGGGCAAACAAACTTGAGTTCCATTGAACTGAACCAAGGTGGTGTGCAGGTGTGAAAGCACTCTAATTCTAAATGCTTCTTTGTTGCAGTTGGAAACTAAACTCGGCGCCATGATTACAGAATAAATAAAAACTGATCCAGAATCCCACACTGAACTAATGTATGTTGCATGTCGTGTCAGTTTTCTCTGTTTTCTAACTTTTGCCCACTGTTAGCAGCACACAATATAGAAATTTAAGGTCTGATTGGGTGTTTCCTACTGAAATGCACATTGGGAGTTTCACATTACAACAGTTTGTTTTTTGTGCTAATTATTAAACCACGAGAGTTTCATATCCATCCAAGACTTGAAGTCCTCCAACTGTGAGTCTGCTAATTGTCTGGAGAAAATGAATGGAATGAAATGTTTATGTGTTTTTTTTACCTCTGCAACCATGAGAGCCCCAAAACACTCCTCCAACCTTGGAACTCTATTATTAAGATAGATGATTGATTAGGGCTGGTGTATTCATACTGAACAGTCACTGTACTCGGGTCATGGTTCGTTGCATGCAGAATAAACGCATTGCTGATTGATGCACATAATGCAGAACCAAGGTTCACAAGCACTCTGCTGAAGGCCTACATCATTAGCACCATGTTTTAGCCCAACAAGCTAATTGGCGCGTGAGTCATTCACACTATGGCCAGCGCTAATGAAACGTCAGAGTTGGAAGACCCCCCCTGCTGATTCGCAGTCAGTTACAACAGCACTGGAAAAAGAGTTGTGTTTAAGACAAGGACAGTGTGTCAGTGTTGCTCCACTGTTGTAGGTATGTGAATGGAAACGCATCCGAGACGCCAACACACATTCGATGGCATCACCCAGATACACCCAAAACCAGGACAAGGAAAAACAGATCCCTGCTGTTTCAAGCAGCCTTTAGACACAAAAGCAGAACAGGAAAAAACAATTACTGAAGGCATTTACATTGGCATATAGCCACGGTGGGACTAACTGTAGCACTCCTCCTGATGTAAAAACTTGTATTTTCAATTTTACAGCATAGAGATGCTTTTCAGTTTTATAACCTGGGAAATACTTGTTCAGTGTTTATACAGAAGTGTTAATAAGAAAATAAATGCATTTGGATTTATTTCCCTCTGTATTGAACTCACTCTGAACTGTGAAAACGAACCGTGACTTCTGTGTACTGTTACACCTCTATCACTGATGCCTGTGTCTGTTGAAATAGGGTGAGAAAAGACAGAACAACTCCACAAAAACACAGTAAAGACACTGTGTAATGTGTTATGTTGAAAAATCTTTTTTCAAACCTTTTTTCTTTTAAATGTTAGAGCTGTATTTTAAAGCCTTTCTGGCAATCTGCAAATGCATAAAAGCAGTACTGTAAAATCTGGACACCAGTCAACCATTATGTTGGCAAAACTTGAATAAAAATCCGCGTCAGATCAAAGCAACTGGGATGATGCTGGGATTACAGTGCCCGTCATGTACTTGTCATATTTTTGGTTTGCGCAGAGGTTGTCGCATTAATTTTGCCGTTCTAGAAATACACAGCTTGTTAGTCTTTTTTTGATGCCTGTTAGTCTGTCTTTGAACAGTTTTTAGATTCTTTACTATTACCTTCAGAGAAACACAGCAAACATGGTTAATGAAGTCTCTTATTCAATTATACTTTAGCTTCAGTCACGTTTGCCCTGCGAGCTCTAATCCAGGCAGTGTGTTTGACTGAGTAACTATGAATTTCAGAGCTGAAATTAATTAGGACATTGTTATGGTTTATTGCCAGTGGAAGTTAAATTGAAGTGACTGAAAAAGAAAATTGTAATCATTTCCTGCACAGCATTGCTTTTGTTCTACAAACTGTGACAGAAATGTCTAATGGGTGTTTGTCTGAATAATGGATAGATGTTTCAGTGAGACTCAGTGTTTCTGTTTACAACAACCAGTGAACTGAGGATGAAGCAGGAGGAGTTACTGTTACAATGTTCACCATTACATCAGAGGTATAATCTATGGATGTCAACGGTTAACCATTAATCGCTTAATTGGTGACAATAATTTTGACTGACCACACAAGTTGGTCTACATGTTAATTTTGATACTCTCAAGTTTACTGCACTTTGAAACACCTGCGTCTGCTAGGAGCTAAGTAGTAGTGCAACTTATTCGCTGATAAGCACAAGTAACACCTCCTAACTCAACAGCATGGGTGTGGAAACACTTTGCCCACCCTATGGTCTACCCGAGGTTGCCCTGGTGAGTAAGGCGCTCAATTTTGAGCCACATACCCCTTTTACAGTGCTAACACTGTTAGCACCGTTAAAAGTGTCAGTACCCATACCAATATGAATTTCGATACTTTTTGATACTTTAGTGGTTCGAAAGTACCACCTTTGCGAGGCAGACTTTCTCTTGTCTTTTTCCAAGTGCACCAGCTGTGAATGTTGATACAGGTGTTGTCATACAAACCACTTGTGCAATCTGTGCTCCAATAGGAACAAGAAAGGTGTTTTTGTGCATAAATGAGTAAAATAAATTAACTAAATTAATGAATTGAATCAATTTCAAAGTACCGGTATTTTCCAAATGCAGTATAGTACCATTTGGAATACTCTAGTACCGCGGTACTGGGCAACGGCTAGTGGTGCTAACATGCCTAACAACGCCAAAAGGTTTTGTGGCTTTAAAACAACGTTAGCACCCAGAGGGTGGGCAGTGCACTATGAGTGTGACTCAAATCGCATGCTTCTGTTGGCACACTTCAATATAGTACACGGCAACCATTAAGGTTGAAAATTGTCCATCATTCCACACTCAACTATTGGACCGTTTTGATTGCGCCAGTAGTACGCTGCATTTTCCCTGTACTATGCAGTGTGAACGCACTTAACCCAATTGTGTACTCAAAATATAGTTACTTATATAGTAATAAGTATATTTGAGACACACTGTTAGTTTCCTAATGTTAACACAGCTAGCCGTCTGTCCATCAGCAAAGTAAAAAAAATAAAATACAAAAATAAAAGGCAAAGCATTTACAGCAAAAAACTTGAGAGCTGCTCCATCTCTAAACGGCAAGCTTGTGCTTAAAGTGCGATGCTAAAGTCCACTGAGTCAGTAAATTGCTAGACTAAAGGGAGAGGCCTCTTGAATTTCATGTCATTTCGCATTTCTTTCTTTTCCCTTCTTAAAATGAACCAGTAAGTTAGCAGTTAATGGCAAAAATGACCAATGCTAACATGCCTTACATATGTAATTTTATATTTCACTTTTTATATATATGGTTGAATAAGGACAGCAGACCAGAGCATCAATGATACTAAAATTGTTGCAAACACTGTGCAATTAAAATGCACATGAATAATCAAATAAGTATCAGACGGATTAACAGAGCTTCTTTACAGCCATGAAAGGCAACATGGTATGTAATGAATCATTCCTGTGACACGCTCATGAGGAGAGGAAGATGTAAAGGCTTCACTGTGATCCTATCCTGAGAGGTTTTTTTTTAAGACTGCTCAACACTTCAGCATCTGACTGTAAATTTCATTTATCACCAACAGCGATGTAAGCATGAGTGACAGCTGTGAAGTTGACAAATAGGTAGCCAGGTTTCAGATCCTTAAGGAATGACTTTCACATATCCTTTGCAATCATATACCGTAGCCCCGCTCTGACAAACGGCTCCATCTTTACACACTGAGGCACTAGAGGAGTTTACAGGGAAATGCTTGTTTAGCAGCGGCCGGTGTCAGACTCGTTGTGACTTTATACTTAAGCCTGTGTTGACTGAGGGCTTATGTTCCTTTTGATCTCTAGGCCATGCCTTTTGGTGCCTTTCATCCCTTTGTGACCTTCCATCTGAGGCTTTAAAACAGTGAATCACAAAGACGTCATGTAACTGAGCTGCTGCAGATCACGGCTGTAGTCCCACAGGGTCTTGCGTGATTGACAGAGTCCTCTGCTCCGGAGTCTACCTTAATAGGTTAACATCTGGTCATGCTGACCCACATTTCACTTTCTGTCATCTTAATGTTGGCTCTCTGGGTGAATAATAATTTCTGTGCACTTATATTCCGGTACAAAGTGTTTTTACTGTATGTCAGAAGACACCAATTACAGATCATGAAGGCAAATAGAGACACAAAATCAAACTGAGGTGTAAGGCAGCGCTGCTTTATAAAGGCCATGCAACGCATTCAGTTAATTTACAGCTAAAACAGACGAGACAATTGTTTCACATCACCGCTGTAGTGTGCATCTGCACCCATAAAATTGAAGAACACAGCAAAAGCCCTTAGATTTATTACCTTAAAAAAACAACACACTATGGAAATCGCCATGTTACAACTGTTTATCGCAGCGGAGGCAAGTGGAGGCAATCAGCTGAAAAGCCCTATCTCAAGATTCATGTGTGTGCTCCTCTCATTGTGTCTACTTCTGCTGTATTACAACACAAAAGACGGGTCTCAAGGACTGGAGGCATGCTGGGAGTCTGAGAAACACAGAGGACTCTGCTGTTACAGAGTCTCATCAGTAAAAGTGCCCATCAATCATCGTATTGGAATGTGTGGCCCCTCCCCACCCCTGTAATGACTCTTGAGCGACAGCCACAGCTGGCAGGTATTATGGCCTTGCCACAACATCAGACCCGACAGAAGGTTAACACTTAATCACTTTGTTAATGCAGCACTGCTACTGTTGGTAAATATTTTCCTTTATATGTGTGAGAGCTGGGA
Source organism: Epinephelus awoara (assembly GCA_035609425.1). Lineage (NCBI taxonomy): Eukaryota > Metazoa > Chordata > Actinopteri > Perciformes > Serranidae > Epinephelus > Epinephelus awoara. The sequence continues at coordinate 31,322,929 of CM069299.1, read as the reverse complement.
GAAGGCCAGCACTCACACTATTGTTCCTCTGTTCGGCCATTTTGTTATTGGTACATTTATTTGGCATCTCAACAAGTCCTACATGCTTTGCACTACTCATTCATACATTAAAGGAAAGAGAATTCTTGATGAACTAAAAGCAGATTGTGTTTAACAACAGCAAACTATGTCAACTGTTTCAAAACACTTACATAACTCATGCAGTATTCAATCTCATTTATCCAGTCCTGTGAACTATGACGTTTTTTGGTGGGCGAGGCAAAAAAGTTTGTGCGCTGCACATGTGAGCGTTTTTGACGATTGCCTCCGCTCAGTCTTTTCGTCTTATCACATTTAATCATAGTTGTCTTTGTTTTTGTTGACGGGCAGTGGTGGCTGGTCTATGATAAAATTTAAGTTTTGAGCCATGACTCCTTCAACTCTGGCTCCCAATAACACAACAAGATGACATTTTAAGACTCTACAGCCCTGTGGTGGCGAGTTGCATTTTGCCTCCAACTAATGAAATGACGTCATTGTGACATCGGCCCTAGAAGGGTCTATGCAGACAGTCCTTTCAAACAGGAGACTGAACTGAAAGTGAAACTTATCTATGCTGTCTTCAAAACCAGACTCCACTGACAAAAGCAGTAATTTTACCTCACTGAACACAGGAGCTTGATTGGTAGTCTGAGCTAACCCTTTCAAACATCAAAGTCACACAATATCCCAAACATACTACTAATCTTGTGTTCAGTGAGGCAAAATTATTGATTTCGCCTGGCGACTGGCTTCTGGCTTTTAAGAACGCATAAGTGCAACTTTCCATTCAGTTCTCTGAAGACCAATCTCCCAGAGACTGGATAACTGAGACAAGGATTGTACTGCACAAGTTGTGTGAGAGTTTGTAAATGATGTTTAGATATAGTTTTGCTTTAGGTAAACTCGGACTCTGATGGCTTCAGTCCTTTAAGAATTTAGTTTTCTTCACAAATTCAATGTAACACATGTAGAGTAGTTAATATACAAATGGTCATTTGGGGGTAAAGTATTCCTTTAAGTTTCTTTGGAAGATGTGTACTTCTCCTTGTGGCTTGTCAAGCATATTCCAACAAATATTATAAAGGGAGTGATTCAACTCAATCCAAACCTACTCAGCTCTGAAATTCAAATGCTCTCACATACATTGGGTCACAGACTCTGTTCAAACTTAAAAACTTTCACAAGATGTTGAACTTCCAAAGTTGTACTTTGTGTTGTGATTTCTTTTAAAGTGTTGGAGCCGTTACAATCAAAAGTGACGGCCTGTTTGAGACATCAATACTGTGTCATGGGAGTGTGAAGCAGTGGTTTTTATAGATCAGAAACATTTTCTAAACCACTCTCAGGCCCACAGTTTTAACTCTATGAGCACATAGAACAACTAAAAATACAGCAACAAACCTCTTTTCTCTCATAAAGTAAACATCTAACCCACGGGAGATAGAGTTCTTGAGATCTAAACCTTAAGTGATAGGGAGAGCACTGTCAAACTCTCATTCACTGCCATGTGAACTGCAGGCTGACTCCTTCCTCACCTTCCACTTTCCTAAATATATAATGTCTTCCTTAATTTTAGCACTATGTAACCGTAATATACAAGCTTTAGCTTTGGGGCAATTAAACTTTTCCTCAAGATAATGTGAACCTGCGCAGGATTTTGCTTGGGGACATGTTGGCTCAGTGCTTAGCATGACTATCTCATAATCAAAGGCTCTGGGTTTGATTCCCGCTCAGAGAATAGGTGTTCCAGGAGACGTCACAGTGAAAATCTAGAGACTGGTGAGATAAGTAAGAGCAACGTTAACAAGGTTGGTGTCTGTTTATGAGGCTTTCTGATCTCATTACATAAGCAAAATATGATTGGCAACCATCTTGCAGTGTGACAGACACATTTTTTTTAATGAATCAGATTCAGTATTCTCACTGGGTTCCTCACCCTATATCTGAGAAGACCCGTCATTTGTATGCCCCGTCTGGCTGGCACGAGTCCTGCTCGGTGCTGCAGACAGCCAGCACTTTCACACAGAAAGAAAAACATGATGTGTCACGCTCTCCCCCCTCTGCAAGCAAAGGACGATATGCTGATAAGTTAATTGCAACCATTACATACCAATTGTCGATGCACTCGTAATGTCACAATTTCCCAGCGGAGATAAAGCGGTCTTTGTTGTGTGACATTGAGACTGAACTTGACAAGCCTTCACACCGACATACAAACACACATACACACACACACACAAACACACACACACACACACACACACACACACACACACACACACACACACACACAGAGAACTTCACTCCTTCGGTCTTGCCCTTAAATAATCACAGCCTTTATTTTAGTCAGATCTGGAAAATGAATTACATTTATTTCTCTGACTGTCTGATGGAAACTGTTCTGCATATCAAATGAAAAGCTTTTATAATTTCCTTTCTCGGTGACAAGTTGCATCTCCTCCTCCCATATAACGTTAGAAGCCTCATCTTCAATTAAGACTGAAACATCGTCTCTCTAGTGAATCAGCAAAGTATGAAATTCTGTAAATGGACTTCTTGAAGTGTGCTACACTATGAGTATCTCCAATACTAATATATTTCAACAAAACAATCTTGTTTCTATTTGATATCCACTTATATGGTTTTTCCATTGTCTCCTGCAAAATTCAGAATACTGTTGGTATATTGATGAGCTGCAGGATGCCTGCTTCTCCTCGCCCATTTCAAAATTAATTACAGCCAATAACACAATAAAAAAAAGGTAATCTGTATTTACGATAATTTTGTCCGGAAAAAAAACTGCCATCAATAAATAGTGATATAAAAATAAAAAACGATGACTGGCTGGCCCACTCAGTGTAAAAGTCCATGGTACAGGCACGCAGTCCAAAAATGCATCCAGGGCACTCTGTCATTAAAAACCCTTTATTAATACATGGATAAACCAACGCGTTTCGACCAAAGAATCTTCATTAGGGTGTCACTAAGTGAGCTGGCCAGTCGTTGGCTTTTATCTTTAAGTGACTCTTTGCCCCATCGTTGAAGAGAACCTGATTTTTTACAGCTATATTGTGCCTTAACCCAGTGCAACACTCCCTATTTATTTCCTCAGTAAATAAGGATCATTGTCTCAGTTTGTTCAAATGATTAGTAGGTGGACAATAGTGATGCTCAGATCAGGGTTTTTTAAAACCAATTCCAGCCTGGCCCCACCCAGCCCGCAAACATATGCAATAATCAATCACCCGAACCCCAAATGGCAAACCCATAAACCGGAGGCACAATTTTCTGGTAACGAACAGCACTAATAACAACCTATTTGCTGTTGGCTATATTGTTTGTCATTTCCAGTAAATATCACAATATGAAATGTGTTTTCTGTTTAAAAAGTTCAAACGTATCTTTTAAGTGGTTTAATCTTAAGCCTGTGATCTTGAGAACACAGCTGATAACCTCAATTTGTGTACATGAAAACACAGCTGATCGGTATAGTAGTTTGTGTATCCGAGAGCACAGCTGATCAGTACAGTGATTTGTTTACATACATAATACATAACAGGAGTGCATGTTTAATGGGTTCGGTGTGGACAGAGAGGCGCTTGCTTGCTCTTTAGGGCACGATGTTAGACCTACAAATTCTCAGAGGGAAATATTTTTACCAGATATTATGTCCTGAGAGATTATAATATTTGGGACTTCAAATAGAAAGTGCAGCTGCACTAATGATAAAACTGCTAGTTGTGTGAGGGCGGCAAGAGAGAGACGGAGGGGAAGCGAAGGTGGAAGTTGGATTGGAACGCTGCTTTGTCACTTAATGATCTGCCCACCTGAATCCCATGACACTTTCTAACAAGTTTATCTGAATCACACAACCCCGGGGCTTTAGGTGCACACATCACTGGTAGACAGAAAATTAACATGGCAAATTTTATAACTGATTAATCACTTTAGTCATTTCTCCCGAAAATGTTCATTTTTTTTAATGTCACCTTGATGTTTGACTTATGGACTGGACATAACAAGGAAGACCTCACCTTGGACTGGCTGTAGGTGTGAATGTGAGTGTGAATGGTTGTCTGTCTCTATGTGTCAGCCCTGTGATAGTCTGGTGACCTGTCCAGGGTGTACCCTGCCTCTCGCCCAGTGTCAACCAGTGTAGCCCCCCCCCCCCCCCCCCCCCCCCTGCGCCCCTAACAGGATAAGTGGTTACAGAAAATGAATTTAGAGTTTGGCTGTATTGGACAGACCTTTGTTGTGTGGCAACTGGAAGAATAAGAACAAGAAGAAGAAAATGTGGCTGGTTTCTTATTGTTTTGGTTTTTCAGTGTGGACCGATATCTTTACAAAAGCAAACCAAAGTGTTTTTTTAAGTTTAGCCAGTTTAGTGTTGGTGTATTCTTGGATAACATGGAAGGCCTGAATGCAGACAGTGTAAGCACCATTTATCTACTGCAAACCTAAAGAGATGTTTTAACTGTTGCAACATGATTAAAAATAAACAACTTTGTTTTAATGTGTCTGCATGTCTCTTGTGTGTTCCTAGGCAGGGAGAAATATTTTTCTCATTGTCTCTGTTGAGATTTTCTAAACTGTCTGCCACTAATTATGTTTTGCCAGTAGAGTGAGCCTGTTCCAACAGAGTATTTGTCCTGCAGTCTTTCTTAAGGCTCAACAAGAACAAATCAAGCTGTAGATTTGTAGTCTGCTCATATGTGTGTTTCTATGTGTCAGCAGGTGGGTGGTGTTGTGTGCCGGACTGAATTTTGGCACTTGGCCAGGGCTTTAAGACTACTTCAGCCTGCCAGTGATACAAGCCTCAGGTGGTTGGGAAAGCTTTTAGAAACCACCTGAGAAGGAACGGTTAAGGCTTTTGCAGAACACACACGTCGAAGGAGTTTCACTTCAGTAACAATAACAGAGAGAGGCAAACAATGAAGTGATGGCTGAGATTTTCAGGCAGCCTCTTTTCAAGTTAGATTCAATTTCAGTGTTTACACCAGTGCAACATCTGTTTTTCAGGTGTCCATCAACGAAAGTTGATGTTTTTGCCTGGCCATTGGTTTTGGCAAGAGCTGGTCCTTCTATTGTTTCCTTGTGAGCAGTGCTGGGCTGACCAGGAGCCAGATGCATTAAAGTAGTTGCAGGTACAAGACTACATCAGCATACAGGCAAAGAATATGCATATCTCTGATTGCGACTGATGGCATGTGTTGACAGATAGCATCTTTATGCACACCTACATCTGTATCCTCCACCTGCCTATAGATCATTCAGTGAAAAGAAAGATGCAAATAAGAACCACAGCTTCACACGGTCGTCTCACATCACTAGAGCAGTGATCCTCTGACGATTACGCGTTGCTATGGCTATTTACAGCACACACACTCCCATTAATTTATTAAACATGCACCTGTAAATCTTCAGACAACCATCATCATCAAACATCAAATAGGCAGTGATGATGATTTGGTGATAATGATATAATTTTATAACACTCCTGTTGAAATGTGTTTACAAAGTGCTTCACTAACACAAGGAAATAAAATAATGTAACCAAGAATAAGACGATAATAAAAGCAATAAAGTTGAGCGCACAAAAGCAATTTAAAGTTTAGAAATGTGCCTTTGGCAATAACATACTGTATTACAGGTCAGACAAACTAAAAAGAATAATATTGTATATTAGACTCCATCTCATCATCCACTTTATTCATTTCCAATTTTGATTCACACTTCCTGATCACAGTCAGCCTGCTATAAAAAACTGTATGTACGCAGATGTACCAGGAAGAGCTCTGTATATCTGAAGTGTGCACAGGATTTGCATATTGTCACTGCATGTTCTAGCATCCTGGCTCTTTAGGTGGGTCAGCCCACCATTTTTGTCCACATGGAAATATCTCAAAGCCCAGCCCCAGACACACCAAATGGACATCAGAGAACTAATAGAGACTGTTGTGTCACTTCATATTACGTACTACGTATTACGTGTGCACCTGAGTGGAAAAAACCTCTCCATACCAGCAGGTGGCAGTAGTCTGTATTCAAAAAGGGAAACTTGAAGACTGACAGGATGGATTCAAGACAATGCAAGACAGCCAATTAGCAGAATACATCACAAGCTGATGTTCACAGCACAAATGATGTTTAGTGTGTGCTGGCAAACACAAAAAAATCAAACAAAAAATCTGAACCATTTCTGGTAAATAGCTTAATTGCTAAAAAAAAACCCCCAAACATAATCTTGCCTAATAAAACAACTTTGTTTTGATGTTATGCCCTCTTAACTTTAGTCATTTGTTTACTTTCCTCACTTCCATTTCTCTTCTCGAGCTAAACTGCCAATCAAACTGGTTTAATTAACAGACAGGCTCTGCTGTCTCTGAGACTGATTCAACACGCTGAATCAGCCGCAAAAGCAGACGAGGGCTGACTAGTGCCAACGATGCAGGACATACTGCAAAAACTAGGGCGACAGATGGACGGCACACTGACGGCCCGGCATTGACCAACCACCCGAGCATCGGCTGGGTGTGTGAGGACTCTTGGATGAATAGCCATGAATTTTTGTGCAGACATTCATGTTACTTAGAGGATGAATCCTCATGACTATTGATCCCCTGACTTTCATCTCGCGCTAACAGCAGGTACATTTTTTCACTGACTGTCACAAAAGTTTGCGAAGAAATTTTGATGGTTCCCAAATGATGTATCCTACTGACATTTAATCTTGTACCACCATGAGGTTCTACAACTACTGAATTGATGGCAATTTGGTACGGACACTCTGTTCCCTCTCCGGATGAATTGTAACACAGTGGTTCCCAACTGATCCAGCCACAGGATCCAGATTTCTCCTTAGTCATTAGTTCAAGGTACACACACTTCCTTATTGTTTATTCCTTATTGTTTCCCCTCTGGGATCAATTAGTATTTCTGATTCTGATTCTGATAGATTCAGCTATGGCATTTGGCCATGTCGTCAAGCCAGTTTGCGGTCTCTGATAGGTAGCTCTCTGTTAGTTACTCTCTCTATAGCAGAAAATTACACTTCACTTGTTTTTTTTGTGGGTTTTTTTTTTTACAAACTTGACATGTTTGTGAGTCACTTGTGGTCCATTCAGAATGGACTCGCAACCCACTTTTGGGCTGTGACCCACCAGTTGGGAACCACTGCTCTAGTGCCCCCCGATCTCCTTGTTTAAGAAACAGAGATTCTGCTGAGAGAGTTTATATTCACTAAACGTCTCCTGCATTTTTTTAAACTTTCATTCTTACCCTTTTACTGAGCACCACTGCCCGAGTCCTGTCAAAGCTGTTGCTGACAGAGGTTGATTAATGTCATAAATTACCTAATACTCCTTAAAAGTCTGACCTCCTTAACCTCCCTACTAATTTACAGCCTAGAGCTCAAACTGGCTCTCAATAGGATAGTACAATGAGAAGACACACACACACACACACACACACACACACACACCCACCCACACATCCACACACACACACAGAATCTAGCTGTTACCACTCAGCCTGTAGTTCGAAGAGCCAAACAAACTTTAATGCCACAAGTGCCAGTCAGTCTTACAGCATCTAGCCCTTGGATCAGACTGACACGGCTGCTCACTCCAAGCAGCGATTCGAGTCATGAATAACAACCACCATCTTCGTTGCGTTCAGATATAATCTTTTGTTTACAATTCGCTCCCTTCACACAGCAGCCCCTGCATTACGGGAACAATGTTGAATTCAAGAGTAAAACAAACAGGACAGAGAGAAAGATGCGTTGCTACATGCTGAGAGCATGTCAACAGCAGGCTACTGGCTCTCTTAATGGACAGTGATTAATAATATGTATATCTGTCAGTATAAGTGCCTGGGTGGAGAGACGTGAGCACATCATGCAGCATAATTAACAAGAGGCAGCTGAGGGAATTAAAGCTGTGGCACTGGGGTTTATTATCACCTTATTACAGTGAATTCAGAGTAACAGACACATGCAGTACTGTTTGTTTTGGGGAGTTAAGTGCATGGTAATGCTTGGTACCGGCTGAGATTATGTATATTTGTTATTCACTGAAATGTCACTTATTCACTTATGCAGTGTTGTGCTTGGAGATGGGGAAAACAGGAGGAGTCTAGGTTCAGCTTCCTACAAACCGGAGGACCATCTCCTCTTCGAAGCTCCTGTGAGGGAAAGCATCGATTATAGACAGAGGTGGTGGTGTTGGTGGAGGTGGGGAGATGGTTATCGGGGAACTAAATGGTTTCTATTCAGGAGCTGATGCTATCTTGGAGACGTGAGACGTCACTTAGAGAAGTACAAGGTTTCAGTGCTTTAACAGACCTCTCAATCAAATAGGATTGTGTGTATGTGTGAATGTGATCCTGTGGTATTGTCCATATGCAGTTTTACCTTTGACTTGAATCCTTAAAGGGGAACAAAACCTAAAGTGAGAATTCCAATGTGTTACTGTCATGGTCTTGGAAAGTTAAATCAATAATTGTGAACATGAGCTACTCTCTCTCAAAGGCAGAAACCCAAGAGGTAAGTCTAAAACTAAGGTCTGGAGCTGCTCCACAGACGATGAATGAGACCCTCAGAATGCTGTTTTCCTGTTTTCTTCTTCTATACTCAAGTGAGCTGTGCAATGATGTGTCACATGATGCTTGTCAAGTGCCGCCGAATATTTGATTGAGCCCGATGGCCAATATGTATAAACTGTGTCTAAATTGTGGGTAAACTTCTTGAGCGGAGATGTCTGAGGACGCAAAATGAATATCAGTGTAAAGTGAGGATAATGGCGGATCGCATCGCATCTAATCATATCGTATCATAACTCTTTGTGTCATGTTACAAAATGCCAAAATGGCCAATATCTATGATCAACATTTTCGTGTTTGCCTTTGTGACACAATGAAGAAATTAACTAGCCTGAAGGTTCTGGGAGCTTCAGTCTGACATCGCCTCCATTGAAGGCGATTTACAAGGGGGAGAGAATTAGATTTTTCCCTAACCAATCAGTAGAGATCAACGACTCACCCAGAATCTGACATCATTAGTATCCATGCCAAAAACAAGTGAGCATTGCCCGTTTAAAATGTCTCCGTCGTCTTGCACACCCAGCTGCATCGCCGTTAAATCCAGTTTAGCAGCTTCCTTACTTTGGTCCTCCGTTAACGCGAGTAGTGGCGAAATACCTCGATAACATCGTTAATGTGGTCTGTAGGATCTGCAGCGGTCGCCATTAGCGTGGCGCTGATTGGCTAATCGCTAGACCTGCCCCCACCCCCGGCGTTCACTGGTCTGTCCATTGTTTGGATGAGATAAATTGCAAATTCATTAAAGTATGCCAGACCAGAGATGCAAGCCAACTCAGTTGAGTGGGCGGGGCCTATGGTCTGGAACCAGGCCAGAAATTAATTACAGTTGCTATGAAAATAAACCTCTCACAGCAAACATTTTAAACTTGCTTAAGTTGCAAAGTGTGAACGTAGTCCTGCTCTGTCGAACTGTTGTGTAACACAATTACCATCATGCAAACATTTGTCAGAAGATAATTATCCTGCTGAAAACACTTTTAAAGCTAGCCCCTGGAATCACGTAGATACCAAAACTCCCTGCCTGATTCAAGCAGTCATAGATTAACAGAGGATCTAATTCATGCCATGTCATGAGGTAATCACTACATCCTGAGTTTTACAATCATCAGTCACGGTCTTGATGAAGCAAACTCTCACCTCAGACACATCATGGCTCTGCAGCTATGAGCTGTTTTCTCCTATCTGCTATTGGTCGTCCCTCCATCACCAAAGCATCTTGTGTTCCAGTTTCTTATTACCTGCTTTTGATGGTATTTCCTGCCTTGTGCCTTAGGTATTGTATATTACACACTGATCAAGATGTCAAGAAGTCTTTTCTGACTGATGACGGCTGCACATGCATTCACTCCTGACAGAATTAATGCACACATTTATGACTGCAGCTCAAGAGTTTCTGCTCATGTAACGGTTGTTGTCTCAGTAAATAATTTATATGGAAAACATTTTCTCTCAGTAAAAGTTAAAAAATAGCCACTCTTGGAAAATGATCATGAATGGATGATTTTTAAAAAATGTTATGTGTACCACACATAAGTTACCAAACATTACCCAACAAAATGTGAATGCTTCTCTTCTCAATACTTTGATGTTAAATTACTGCGCTTTTCTGGGTCTTCATGCTCTATTTGTTTGATGTCTAACATATCCAAGTATGAGTGGAGCTGACATTGCTTTATTTTGAATGTAGATGGATGTTTTGCAGTCTCATTTTGCCAAATTTAATCTACTCTGCTTTGATGTCTGAAATTGCTAATTTTGTCCCATAAAAGCAAATAATGTTTTCTTATGCAGAGTATCAGACAGTAACAGTTCATAACAGAAAAATACAGGCGACCTCTCTGCAAAGATGATTCATACACTTGAAGAATGACTTATATTCACCTATGCCTGTAACTTAAATACTGAATATGATCTACCATTCCTACTCAACATATTTTGAGGGGAGAAGCCCCTGGCGTTATTCTAATGATGCAGATGGAGTTGGTACAGACGCTATAGGGCGTCCCCGGTGTTGTTATAGTGACACTGGGGACATTGTGACATATTTTGACGCCCTGGGAGTGAGACCAGGCTGCAGCGATAGAGCAAACAGTGTATATAGGACATGTAAGGACCTGAATTACTTTCACAATATGATGAACTTCACTTTTCTCTCAAAGGGAAAGTGTTATAGTTAATGAGCCTTATGTGACCAGCCGGAGATCAATAAAGAATAAGACCAAATTTAATATTCTCTTGGATTTTTATTAAAATGTGCCACTTCGAACCCTTTACATTGAACATTCATAATGACTTCTGATGAGTGACTACAAATTCTGAAGCACATTTACCAGCCTGAATGTCCTCTTAAAAATCTCTTTTGGCTCGAGTTTATAATTCAACAGGAATGCAAAAAAACTACACAGGTGTAGATTTTAAAGCAAATGGAGAGGTGAAGTCCCTTCTAGTGTCCCCCATGAGACCTTATTCAGACAAAATGTGTGCGGTAGACAGCGGTAAGAGATAAATAATTGTTTTTATCCTGTTTGAATTATTCATTGAATAATATACAATGTTTGCCTACAAAATTTAAGATCATTTCTCAAGTCAGCAAAGTCGTAGTTTGTCGTAGTTTGGTTGTAGTGCCATCTGCTCAGTGAACTGCATCTATTGTCTGACATGATATTTATCACCTATACAGCTAGCTAACTTAACTATGTTCTACGGCTGGGTGATACGGACAAAAAAATCCTATCTTGGTATTCTCAGGTTGAATGGTGATACATGATATACATCTCAGTATTTTTTACAGAATGGGCTACATCTTCAGCTGCAAGTCAAAGCCACATTTGTGATGTCACAAATACACAGCTGCACAACATGTAAATGAAAAATTATATTAAAATAAATGGCAGGGTGGTACGTTAACTTTTTGCACACAGCACTGGAGCTACAGAGGTTTAACGGTTTGCAGCACAGGACACAAAACTATCACACGAGTATAAAAGTATCAAGTAGACCATCCATTGTAGTTTGAAACAACTAAAAATCTTTGTGGGGGAGTTAAAAATGTTTTCCATGGCCTTTCAAATGAATCTAGTGCTGGAAAATTATTTAAATCTTTTTATAGGGTGGAGATGTGCGGAGAGTGTAAGAGAGAAGAGAGAGTTATATAGCGTAACTTAACCCTATATCGATATTAATGGTATTGTCTAAATCTATATTTTGTTTGAAAATACATCTACATTTTGCACATAGTCGTTACATTGCTCAGTCCAACTGTGTTTCACGTACAAATGTAAAGTTACCTTACCTGATGTATTTTGTACAGTAACTTCTGGTCTTTTTATTAGCTGGGCAGCAAAACAACGATTGCTGGTATGAACTCTGTAACTAATGAATGTGTAAATAAGCAACTGTTTGCTAATAGGGTGGCTGCCAACAGTGCTCCATCAGGATTTTTGGGACTGATCACTGATTGCAGGGGGCAGTATCCACTGATACTGGCCACTGATCTCTGGGTCTATTTGAAGTCTTCTGTTTATCGTATACATTGTCACATCGTCTTCTTTCTCATATATTCGCCAACCAGCCAATTAATATTTCGTCTGCATTTTAACGATCCATAAAAAAATGTCTTGCATGTTTTGTGTCTTCTTCTCAGTGTCCTATTCTTCTGATCAGCCTATACACAGACCACCTATAAAACTATTTCGAACAAATATCGGCCGATTTATTGTTGCAGTTTTATAGCCAAACAGTTTTTCTTCTAATATAAAAAGATATGAATGAGAAAACTTATTATAATAATGTCTGAAATTATCTCAGCATTTGAAAGTTCAAGATTTCAAGCTGAAGTATGCAGAAGTAGCTGCCAAAAACCATAAACAAAATAGCTTTGCCATGTTGTCAAACCCCTTTTGTCCAGCCTCCATCTGGCTTTAAATTCAACAATCAATATAATTTACAAATCTTAAGGCACTGAGGCAAAGGTGATACTCATTAAGTGCACCAATACATTATCATTTTCCTCCTCAGCCTCACTGCTTTGTAGGTATATAGGAGTTACATTCCAGCTGACTTCATTAAGTTTCATTTTCCATTTTATCTCTCCTGAAGTGGACCATTAAGCCGGTGCGCAAGGGTAACTGATCAGCTAATCTGCCCGTGATTTATGTGGCAGGGAAACTGAGGACTTAACTGAGCCTCAGAACACATTGATTACTGACATGGTTAATTGGCTAAACCCACTGGTACATTGAGACGGGCTTATTGGAAATGTCAAATCAAGCGGCTCATTTGCATTCATGATGTATGGCGTCTATTCCAGCTTCTGCCCAGGCAGCACAAACTGCCACACATAGCAGGAAGGGCCTGGGATCTCTGCCTTGAATTTGCAACTGACCATCTGGCCTTGGTTGGACACTGGCACTGGTCTGATTTTTTCCCCCCAGCATTCACACGTCTGTATGGGATGTACTTAGCTGACATGTGCTGAATAGAGGATGAGAGCCTCTATAAATCCTGATGTGTCAATTCATCTGTGTGGTTTGGGGAAAGATGTGGCTTTAAAGGTGCATGTAATTGATTGAACAGTGTTGACACAATGGTTTTATTACTTTTTTTCTTTTCGTGTGTGTGTGTGTGTGTGTGTGTGTGTGTGTGTGTGTGTGTGTGTGTGTGTGTGTGTGTGCGCGTGTTTTGGAGATCAAAACAGTAGCTGAGACCAGAAGTGTGAGCAGATGAAAGCAGCATGAAATTGAATATTTTTTGATTTAGGCAGATGGGGTAAAAAAACATTACAAGAGAAAACAAAGGTGGTGTGACTTTACAGTGTTTGAATAATGGGATCTTTGCTTATTGCAGGTCATGCTTTGGAATATGTTTTTAGAATAACCTGAGAACACAAATCCAAAAGAAACACATACATCTAGCAATAGCAACATACATTTTTCTGACTTAGTTGGACACGCACACACAGATAAGGTGTAAAACAAACACTTTAGAGAGTAGGGCTACAAGCAAAACCACCTTTCTTTCAAGAAGCCATTGTACCTTTTTCAGTCAGAGTATAATTTAAAAAATTGCAGAGTGCAAAAAGAGAAGAAAGACTCAAAAGAAGAGTGGCAGCTCTTTTCAAAAATTCACCACCTCCACCGCAATTAACTCCAGCAAAGGTCTGTATTTTATGTGGTTTATGAGCTCTATGACAAAAACGTCTCCCATACAAATGTTTCACTGCTGCTAACTGTCTATACTTTTACACCTGGGGTCAACATCTTGATGCGTATAATTGTGTTTTTGTAAGAGCTCCTATTGCTGCATATTACTGTGTGTACTGTTAATGGCCTGGCTCCCGGCTGGCTGCAATAGACTGTTTTTATTCATCCATCAGACAACTTCATGATTTGGTTTAATACAGAAAAATTCAGTGGTCCGAATCACGAGACATGCTCGTGAAAATTTTCAAGAAATCACAATATTTTGTCGAACCTGGTGGCGCAGGCAAAGGCTTTTTCAGTTGCCTCTGTCAGCTCAGTTGTGCTAAATTTAGTAGTGGTCCATTTTGTGGCTGGCATTGGGCAGTTGCAGCACATGGCTATGGGTTGCTTGTCGCACAGAGGACATCATCTCATCAGTCTTTAACCTCTCCTCCTGCCAATGTCTGCTTGCTGGCCATGATTTGTGGTTTTCAAATGTAAACATTAGTAGACATCGAGGAAAATATGGAGATGGGCACAGCCGAGCTAGCAGCCTGCCAGCCATTGTGCAGCCGTTGGATAATAAACTGGGTGACCTCTGTGCTGCATCAGTTTCAAACTGAGTATCAGGAACTGCAATGTCCTTTGTTTCACCAAAGCTTGGCTAAATCCTGGGCAGCGCCGCTCAACCAGGAAACTCTTTTTCAATATGCCAATCTTACAAATTAGAGGGCTCTGGCAAAAGAGAGGGGGAGAGGGCATGTGCTTTGTGGGAAATAAAGAGTGGTGTGACAGTAAGAACAGAGGTACTGCCTTGTTCTTGCTCTGGATCACTGCTGTACATTGTTCAGAGGTGGGGAAGGAGCGATCATCAAAATTAGAGCTCTGATTCACTGCTTGAGCCAAGCTGACCTTTAATCAAGCTAGGGTCCAAAACTGCTGCTGTCAGTCAGGTTCGAGTCTGGCTTGGACAGAAACTGTGTGTTCATGGAGGGTCTGGCCTGATTTTTTGGACTCCTGTAAAGATACGTAAACAAGCTGGGATACATGCCTCGGAGAGTCTGGAGCACATTCCAGAATACGACAGCTGAAGCCTACAATATAAGAGGAAGCAAAAAATGACTAAATGACAGTGCACAAGCAGCTGATGAGATCGTATTTAACCAGGGTTGTACCTTGTATCGTTTAATGTGACAACATCAACTGATGGAGCAGCTGATTGATGGAAGGGAGTCAGCTGATAGATCACATGATTCCTTTCTATGCAACCAATTGGCCATTCTTATTCAGGGTGTCCCATTTAAACTGCTCTGACCTGCCTACTGTTGCTGCTTCCTCTGCAAGCTGCTTTGCAACCCACCTCCACCCCAGCTCCTCCTTTTCATGCTGTGTCTGACTTATCAATGCCATTTCTGTTTGTTTGTCATTGATGAGAGGTGTACTCTCTCCGCCTTAGGCTTTCTACTTAGGCACATGGTAGGGCAGAGAGGCGTGCTCTCTCCGCCTTAGGCTTTCCATGTAGGCACATGGAAGGGCAGAGAGGCGTGCTCGCTCTACCTTAGGCTTTCTGCGTAGGCCTAGAAAAGGCAGAGAGGTCTCAGATTCATACCGCCAAGTACGACACTGCAAATGGAAATACGGTTTTCTTTGACAAAAGTGTTCCTGACTGAAATGACTGTTGGATGCAAACACCTGTCTCTATGAGTATGTAGAGTGTTTTTCTCTAACGCCTGTGAATATAATCAAGCCAACGAATACAACTTGACTCGGAATAAAGATACACAGCAAGTTATAAAAGTTGCAGGAGTTACATTTAAATTTCAAATGAATGTGTCCAGGTGTCAACTGTTTACACGGTACAAGAACAAAGAGCCATTATACACCATATGATACAGACCTAATGCAGTTCCATATCTCTTCCCTCATGATTTTACTAACAACAACATTAGAACTACCTCTTCTGCTAGCACAGAAACAACTTAGGATGAATTTTACTTTTTCTCTTCATCCCACACGCTCATCAAAGTATCTATCTTGCCATCCGAGCCCAGCGATGCAAAAGAAAACCAAGAGCTTCCATCTCACCAGCTGTTATGTTGGTGCACTTAGACGAAGTTCAATAAACGGACATGGTACTGCTTGGGCTTTTCACCGCAGCCACAGATGAATATGTATGGTTCTTTCACTTGTTAATGTTCTCTGTATATTCTGTACATGACACACACCTATTATTCATGTCCTCTGGCTGGCTGAATAGACTTGACTCATGCCGCAGAGCTGAGGCAGTCAAAGCTTCTCAGGACAAGGTAAGTCAGTGAATCAATGAGAGCACAGTTTAGCATTTGTATTAGTCTGCCACTCAAGATCTTTCACACAGTAACTGGGTATAATCCGCACATATTCAGTGTGTATTAAAAATACAAGGTTACATAACTTAAACTTTGTAAGGGCTTCATAAGAATATGTCCAGGTAATTCAGCCTGCAGGCCCAATTGATAATGGATAGTCACAAAGTATGTTATCACTGTACTGAATACAAGCGAAGTTATCATCTTTATTGAGGTCATGTGAAAAGATAACAACAGCTCTTACAAAACTGTTTTCATAAACTTTTTTTTTTTTTTAATCTTGAGGATAAGGGAGCAGTTTCGATTTTTTTAACATCTTGATAAGAAGATAAATGCAAACTGCATGTGGAATAATACACCACAGACAAAAGAGCTGTTCTGCTTCATAAATGCCTGTTTTTGTGTTTTGGGATGCAAATAGAGAGAACTATTTATTCATTTCACAGGTTTTCAGTGATAAAAACTCACTGTCTTCTCCTTTGATTGTAAAATATTTGGTATGAATTTCAAATTGGTTTGACGGGCTTTTCTTTATTCCACTTTACCCGCCGATAGCTGGGGCGGCTGGTGCTCAGGAGGTGGAGAGGGTCGTCCACTTAAAACTCGATCCCCACTCAAGTGTCCTTTTATTAGGAGACAATATTACACTTCCATACTGTAATAGGTAAACATAGGCATTAAATGACATTCGTGAAGTGTAGACATTATTATAATAGTTGAGGAATGGTTGCCATACTTTACGGAATTCACTGACTGAACCTTGAGTGGCATGTCTGAGGCCAAAGCACAGGTCTGGGCTCCATGTCAAAGTGTCCTTGACTGAACGCCAAATTACTCCCTGAACCCCAAATTACTAGGGCTGTAGTCTCCTGGTCGACTAGTCAATTATTTGGTTGCTATGCTCTCGTTTGACCAAATTCTCATTGGTCGAATAATCGCAGTGTTACTTTCATAAGGAGAAAAGTGCTACAACAACAGCTTTCCGGGATTAATCCATTATTTCCTGAGGCAGGGGGACAGGCTAAGTTACCTGTGAAAATTGGGGTGTTTTCAAAACACCCCCGTTGTTGACAGAAAGTTTAACTCGTTCACCCTCACGCTCAGCGTCGCGGAGACGCAGACCTCCTGTCTGTTTCTGTAAGCTCAGCTGACACCATTCCCCTCAGTGGAAACAAAGCTTGTATTTACTTGTATTTCACAGATAAGAAACAATAAATTGTGAAAACAGTAAAGCCTCCACTAAAATAGCATTTAAAGTCTTGTGTGTGATTTATCCTTCAGGGATTTATACTTTGGGATTTATCCTGGCTTCATATGAACAGAGGAAATCTCCACTCACCGCTAGGCTATTTTATACCATTTAAAATGCCATAGGCTGGCGCTAACAATGTTAGCATGTTGTATTTGTTTGGAAAACATGTTTAGTGTGACGGTTTTTTTGTTGTAATGGAGTCAAATTATGTGCTAGAGTTTTGGGGGTGTAACTGCAGAGTGACACAGACACACCAACGCAGAAGTAAAAATAACGTGCAGATTTTTTTTTTTCTCCACGACTAATTGATTAGTTGAAGATTATGTACGACTTTAGTCGACCAAGATTTTCTTTGGTTGACTACAGCCCTACAAATAACTCCTAATGGTCAGGCTAGCACCTTGCTTGGTTGTCTTTGAATGGTTGAATGAGTAAATGATGAAAAAAGAACTTGTGAAGAACTTTGGATAAAAATGCTATACAAAGCTATGCAGCTATTTACTGTTCATCACCATTTTAGTTTAGCATGCTAAGTTTGCTAATTAGCACTAAACACAAACTTCAGTAGTTCAGTTCAGTGTCTCTAACTTGACACAACACTTTGAAAAATATTAGTATTTGATACAATTTTTGATAGTATGGGGAAAACTAAATACAAGGGAATACCAATTAAAACATTTTAATTAAAAGATAAATATAACAAGGCTTTAACATGACAAGGATGACTTTTCTTAGTAGCAAAGAACAGCAGACTGACTGGAGTAAACATTAACAATAAGACAAAGTGAAAGACTGCAGCTGGTACAGCAGAAAATTAGTATTGAAAGCACTGACTGATTGATTAATGGATTTTTTCATTTTATGTCATGCACACTTGCATGTGCCCAACCCTCATTCGTGTCCAAGACACCATTACAATGATGTAACAATCAAAAGTACATGTTATTTTACTGCTCAGTCCAGAGACAGAATATGCTGCCTTCTATCCCAGGCCTGGCAAAGAAATTCAGAAAAAAAATGGTGAAAGCCAATCAGAGGGAGAGTAGGGGCAGATCTTCAAGTAGGGAAAAATAACGCAACATATACACAGACACCAAAATATCACGCACACTGGTGGGACCAATGAAAATGTGTGGTTGCATCGCACTTGATAGATTTTTGGTCACATGTAGCCTTGTCTGTGCCTTCTTACATTCTCAGACTTACACAATGAGCCACCTGTTGATTTAACTTGAAGTTCAATATCACCTTACAACTGTTCACATTTCTTCCTTTAAAGTGTTCTTTACTTTCCTGCTTTTTTATTCCTGACATTTGTGTCTGACTTCAGCTTCTCCTGTATTCTTTATTTTCCATCTCATCTCATAACCCGACGCCTTAACTGCCATCTCAAATCCCCTCATCTCTCCGCTCTCTGTTGTGCTCTGATTTTCTCTCACAGCTCTGTTAGAGGTAATCCTGGCCGGCAGAGACTGCTTGATGGCTGGAGACTCGTGCTCGAGTGATGAGACCTGTAGTCCACGCCTGCGGACTTTGCGTCAGTGTGTGGCGGGCAATGGCAGCGTGAAGCTGGGCCCCGGTGCCAGGAGCCAGTGTGCCAACGCCGTGTCCGCCCTGCTGTCCAGCCCCTTACATGGCTGCCAGTGTAAACGAGGCATGAAGAAGGAGAAGAACTGCCTGAGCATCTACTGGAGCCTTCATCAGTCTATCATACACGGTCAGTGCTTACTGATTACAGCTGGAGAACCAGTTTGTTAAAAACAATACAGATGACAAATGAATAACAGGCAGACTTTAGTCTGTGTATAAATTAAATGGAAATGAACACAAGAGAATTTTTTATGTTTTATACAGTTTAAATGCATTATGGTATTACAAGATTAAAGCCAATGATCCTACCTATGTCTTCTTATTACTTCAGGACTCAACCTGGTGGAGAGTTATCCCTACGAGACGGTGCAGAGAGATTACGACTACGTCCGCTTGGCCTCTATTACAGCTGGCAAGTTCACTGACCTTCATTAAGTTTCACCTTATTTTATACAATTTTACCCTTTGAAGATGTTTTGTTCCAGCACGAATACATGACTCAACTGAATTTCCCCTGGAAGCATGCCCAAGGCAAATAGAGGTCCCTTCTGTTCTTAAGACACAGTTACACAAGTATTACCATTTGCCTGAACACAATCCCAGCATCCAAAATGATATTATTGTCTTCAGGTTGTTGGATAGCATCCTTATTCATTTGCATGACTGTCAATGAATACTAAAGCAGGCATTTTTCTTTACTACTAAGTTGTGATAATAGAATATACCAAATCGTGCATTTTCTCTTGTAGCCTCAGGCTCATACAACAATGCAAACTCATAGAACTGATTAAAACAAGTCCAAACTCTGAAAAAGATTAAATCTAGAGGATATAAAAAATATAAACCCAGTATTTGAGGACAACATAAAGAAAATATGCCTTTTGTACACGTTCATCATGTAAAAGATTTACTAAAGGTTACACTTAAGCAAGTAAAAAGACATGAGTTGAGGTTAAAGGGGACCTGTTATGCTGATTTTAAGGTTCATACTTGTATTTTGGGTTTCTATTAGAACTTGTTTACATGCTTTAATGTTCAAAAATCACTTTATTTTCTTCATACTGTCTGTGCTGGAACACTTGTATTAACCCTCGGTCTGAAATGCTCTCATCTAGCACTCATCTCTTTAAGCCCCCCTCCAAAAAGATGCCAGTCTTTGGTAATCAAGGGTTTCAAGTCTTCCATAGCTCTGCTTCTATTCACCGTCACTGACAGCCAAGGAATGACGATAACAAAGCATAGCAGCACTTTCTGCTCTAAAAAACCATCAATAAAAGCTTTGAAACTAAATTCTTCACATCCGGACATGTTCTAGCAGTAATAGGATCTGAACAACATGGGAAACCAAGATTACATGTTTCCCTGATGTTAGCATGAAGCTACATGTAGCAGTGTAGGCCACGTTATGTGAACACTTGCAGTTGCGTGCATGGAGCAGATGAAATACGTATAAAAACATTCTGTCACGATCTGACATCAGCTTGTTTGAAAGTAGAAAACTAGAATTTACTGCCTGTTTACTGTTTTATGCCTCTGCAAACCAGTCAAGTTGCAATTACAGTTTACATCCATGTCTGTCCAGAGTCATACGTATGTAGCCATGATGGTTGACGATGCTGTCAGTATTAATAAATGGATTTTTGAGTTTTATCCAAAAGCACATATTGTGAGGTCACAGTGAAATTTGACTTTTGACAACCAAATTCTAATCAGTACATCGTTGAGTGCAAATGCGTGTTTGTGCCAAATTTGAGGAAATTCCCTCAAGGCCTTCTTGAGATATCACATTCATGAGAATGAGACAGACGCAAGGTCACACTAGTGTTGATCTTTGACCACCAAATTCTAATGAGTTCATCGTTGAGTTGGACATTTGTACCAAATTTGAGGAAATTCCCTTAAAGGGATTCTTTGCTGATTTTCAACCAGCTTTGTATCATAACAATATGGGTGTAAATGAACTGTGGTAATCTTCCCTCCATCTAACCAGTGCATAAAAAAAGCAGAATAAGTCTAAATCAAAGTGACTCATATCATAAAGTTTGTTTGCATGAGTCAAAGGCACACACAGTCGCAGACGACATATCCATCTACCAATTTAAGTAGAACATCCGTCAGTGTTACAAAAACCTGTAAAAACACTGAACAAACCTGATGACTCATCCTTGAACCCTAGACAGCTCTAAAGGGTCAGCTGGTCGCTTATTTCCCAGGCAACATGTGGACAAAAGCTCCATTCAGAAGTTGCTACACCAAGGACCAGGATTCACTCTCACACCAAACATGACCATTCATAAATTCAGGCCAGCTTTATTCACTGAAGCAATGAAAGACAGGAAGTTGTCTTGATGTTTTCTCTGCAGATCACATAACACTTTCATGACTCATTCAAGTTACACTTGTCTTCAGATCTGATTCTAAAAATACCAAGATATCATTTCATTTAATGCATTTTCTGAATCTTATTTAAATTAGCAGTTGTTTTACTTTCTCTTTTTCTCTTGTTCTTGTGTCTGAATAGCTAGAAGTACAGCGCTCTCAATAACAACACATTTGTCAGTGATATTAGTGGGCGATTCTATCATTAAGGCACAAAAAGACCCATATGTGACATCCAATATAAAATAGCCCAAATAATCAATGACTGGTGACACAAGCCGCAGTCACACACATTTAAGTGTCAGTATTAAAAGCCTTTCACATTGAACACCCCTTAAATGTAAAAAGGTTTGATAATAGCAATGTCTGTTTTTGCATCTGCAGTATTTCACATAAAACCTTTGATTGTCTGGGTGCTTACAGTAACATCAAAATAAGAAATGGAAGAATAGCCATAGTAGCATGGTAGTGACTCCCATCTTACAGAAATGAGGACGAAGGAGAGGCAACAGACAGTGGACAAACGTCACGTCGCTGAATGCCACAGTGCAGCCTGTACTTTTGAAAAAGAAAAAGGCACAATGGAAGTTCAGAGTGTGGTGATGCAATATGCCAGCTATCGAGATCATTTCCGTCAGTAGGATGGAGAGGCATGGACCTGGCCTGTCAACATTTGTTCGTGAGGCCCATGTGGTTTGTAAATGAGCAGAAAAATGGGCCCTCTATGGGATCATCCATGGGTTTCATAATGGCCCCATGCCAGTGGGTGGGTTTATGGGTGGGTTTACCCAAGTGCACAAGAGTTATGCTACAGCTACCTGGGTACCAAGTCGGTATGGGCCCAAAAGGGGCATCTTTTCTTCGGCTCACTTGAGTAAAACCACCCATGTGGACAATTGGCATGGCGCCATAAAGGAACCCTTGGACAATTCCAAATAGGGCCCATTTTTCTGCTCATTTACGACCCACATGGGCCTCATGTACAAATGTTGGCTGGGTGGTTCTTGTGCTTGCTTTAAAACAATGCAAGAAAGTAGGGGTGTAATGATACATTCATGTGGATCGATTCATCAATTCAATGACCAACGTAATCATTTCAATGCAAAGTGAAAGCTTCACAGCCTGTATGTTGAAATCCCCATGGCAAATTTGTGCCACCATTTCCATCCAAGCAAACCTCCCTCCTAAACATTCAAACAGTGCAATCAGCTAAGCACCAGAAAGATAATAGTAAGAGGCCAAGAAAATGACAATAAGGATATTTATTACCATTGTCTTAAAACGATAACAGGCCCCTGAATTGAACTGAACTGAAATCATATCGTGGCAGACATTGTGATATCAGCAATTATCATATCGTTGCCCAAAGAATTGATATAATATTGTTTGGTAATGAAAGTTATGATTTATGCCCCCACATTAATGACCACTGGGTTATACTTGTGTCCTTATTTTCAAGAGAGAAAATGTTCTCTTTTCATAACAAAAGAAAAAAGGCCAGACTCCTTTCCTAATACTCATTTTGTTATTCTGGTCCTCAGGAAATGAACCTCTATTGTTTATTCACAGTCACTTCCACCTTGAAAATGATCTTTAATTTCAAACTACCCATCTCAACTTCTGAACCTCTAACAACAGGAGATTAAATCTCGCCATGTTGAATAAACAAACTGAATGCATTCCACAGGTCACGTACGCTCTTGTTCATATAAACACAAAACTTTTTTGCTCTGCTGGTATTATTTTCCCACTGATATCTACGCTTGTCTTTGACCTTACTTCTATCCACAGACTCAGATGTTGGCATGACAACTGTGAATCGCTGCCTGGATGCGGCCAAGGCTTGCAACGTGGATGACTTGTGCCAGAAGCTCCGCACGGAATATGTCTCAGCTTGCATCAAACCCACTGCCAGGTCGGGCCTGTGCAACCGGCCTAAATGCAATAAGGCTCTGCGCAGGTTCTTTGACCGTGTCCCCGCCGACTACACACACGAGCTGCTCTTCTGCCCCTGTACGGACACGGCGTGTGCAGAGCGTCGAAGGCAGACCATTGTACCCAGCTGCTCTTATGAAAGCGTGGAAAAACCCAACTGCATCACACAGATGAGGATCTGCAATGCTGACTATGTGTGCAGGTTAGAGCTAAATGGAGGCTTTTAATTGGCTCCCATTTATTTCAATGTCAGTCTCGTGTCTATAGCAGATATTAAAGCTGTATCTCACTTAGCCCGTGGTCTCATATGGATACCATAAGATATTGCTATAATATGATCATAATCCCCAGTTTTGTTTCGCTTAATGAGCTAACTCTTTTCTCAAGGTATCCAAAATCAGCGAGCCAATGTTTCATCATTCCCTGTTTATTCAAGCACTCCTTGGATATAAATTTTAGATGTACTCACCATACATATTTGGGCCAGTGCTGCACAGTATCATGGGTCTTTGAAACCAAATAAACAGCCATTCAATCAACAAAATGGCCCGCTGTTTTACCCTAAAGCTTTCTACCACCATTGGTTAGAACACCCCAGAGAGCCCGTTGGAATAACACATTAAATATTTAGCACAGATAAAGAGCCAGATGGATCAGAGTTATCGCTCATTGCTATCTCTGGTCATGGCCATTATTTTTCACAGCCCCATTACACTCAGAGGGCTTTACTAATGATCCCAGGTCTGGGGGATGAAATATATTACTCTTTCTATCACTTTCACATTACAGTCCAATGCTTTCAGTCTTCACCACGTTCAACAATATTTCTTTATGTCACAGGGGAAACTCTTAATTAAATGAAAGTTATAGTAGAAAGAATGTATTAAAAAAAGAACCAGCAAACTTCTTTTTACATAAAACACAGGGAGCTATCGTATTCTCGCTAACCAGTGCCGGCTGTTTTTCTAGGTCTCGCCTGGCACAGTTCCAGTATGATTGCGAACCCTCCGAAATGTCTGCCAATGGCTGCAAGCAAGGGAACTACGGAGCCTGTCTCCTCGCCTACACAGGGCTCATAGGTAGGTGCGCACCTGAGAGGTAATACACACAGAGACGAAACACATAAAGGAAAGAGAAAAATGAAATGAACAGGTGGAGGAGGAAAGAGATGTGAAGGGAGATATATACCACATGCTGTTTGAGAAGAAAAGGGGAAAATGTGCAGCAGCAAGAGGCAAGAATGAGCCAAAGCTAGCTGCAGGGATATTTAATAAATACCTAACAGGTTAAGAGTGAGAGGGAGAATAAAATAAAACTTCTGATTCTGAACCAAAAGACAAAAGTTCAACACATTTTTAAGAAGCCGAGGCATAAAAATCTCTCATTACTGAAAAACAGAGGCTCTTCACACAAAGCAAGGTGTGTTTAATTTGTTTTATAACAGTCCGTAAAATAAAAAAAAGAACAGCCACTTCTTTTCCACATACATTGGAGAGAGGACCTAACCTAATGCATTTCAAGAACCTCAAATGGTGCCCCTCAGCACAAACACACACTTGGCATTTTCATTTCTGTCTTGTATTTATTAAAGCACTTGAAATCGCACCTCCACTATGTTGAAGGGAGAAAAAAACAGCCACAAAAAAAGAAATCTCAATGCCGGAGACTTCTATGACCTAAAAAAGAGAAAATTGGAGTATCCATCAGAATCTCTCTATTATATCATACGAGCTAGTGCACAGCCAGTCTAAACAACAATACTAGAATATTATCAGCCCGCTGCATCAGGTCAGGGTATGGGAAATGTAGTGTCCATTAATGTTTCAGATAATGAAGCACTATGAATACAGTGTAACAACTCAAAAGGTAAATGAATATTTAATACTGATTGAGCCCTGGTGTTGTCTCTCTGCAGGAAGCACAATAACTCCCAACTATGTCGACAACTCCACATCCAGTGTGGCTCCATGGTGCTCCTGCTCAGCCAGTGGGAGCCGGAGAGAAGACTGTGATCGTTTCCTGGAATACTTCACCGACAACATCTGTCTCCGTGAGTGTCACTCTATCCACAATGTATTGGAATGTACCAACACAGGTTTTTGGGGTAGGGGTAATGTTTGTATAGGGGTATATGGGGGATAAAAGCATAGTGCTATTTTAGTGTCCTGTTTAACTGGTGCTGTGCAGTTTCAGAAAGAGAGCTGCTGTGTTTTTCTTCCAGGCATCTTCATGGGGTTTTTTTTAAAGATAGTTTTAGTTCTGTTTCTGGTTAAGACTCAGTCACTGACAATTCAAAACAACCAAGTCTCTTGACAGGAAAACTAGGCCAACAACAGCAGTGAGATACCAAATGTTTCAGAGTGTACTGTACAATACAGTTTCTATGCAGCCCCAAGGACACAAGCTGCATCATCAGACAGCAACCATGAACAATGTGTCTAACATCAGAATTGCACTAATTTATTATTTGACAGCTTTCTCAGACCATAACTGTCACACCAACAGTTATTCTTTCCAGTTTCAATTCAAATACAACGTGCACGTGCATGTTGCATATATGTGTTACACGCTTAACAAAATATGCCTATTTGCTTTCTTGTTGATAGTCAGAGAAGACTGAGTCCAATAAACGTTACAGCCAGCATCCAGTTAGCTTAGCACGAAGACTAGAAACGAGGAAACAGCAAACCTGGCTCTGTCCAAAAGTAACAAAATGGACCTACCTGCACTCCTTAAGTTCACTATTTACCACGCATCCCAATTGTCAGAAGAAATTGTTGGCATTGTATGTGTCTGCAAACCACAAATATGTTACATTTGCACGTTTAATACCAGGGTTTACCATACATGCATTTATTTGTACACAGTGGCGGCGGCAGCCAATTTTTACTGAAGTGCTGGGGAGGAGCTTGACTATTAATTGGAGGTGCTAAGGAGTTGTGGATATAGCCTACCAATATAAGCATGCTGAGTCCAAATCAACAAAAAATCATGCACATTGTGGAATTAGAGGGACAACCAACAACAACCATCTTTGAACAACACATCTTTATTTTAATTTTTCTGGGGCTCCACAGTCATCAAGGCAACCCTGGATATAGCAGCACCTGAGAGAAAGAGAGAGAAAGAGAGAGAGAGAGAGAGAGAGCATATTTTCACAGGCCATAATACACACACTGAGCAATACAAAAGAATGACAGCTCACTGTCCTTAACAGACAGCCGTAAGCCATTCAGGGCCAAGGTGTGGCTGATCAGGGACACTGTCCTTAGCCCTGAAACAGCCCACACTAACGTAACACAACAACACTATCGACTATGCCAGAGTATAATACAAAATAATCCCTGTACTGCGCCTATGGCAGGCTAATATATTGTTACTCACCACTAGACGTCTTTACAGAAGAACAAAGCGTTGGTTATTGTGATTGCTGGCAAAGGCATCGATGAGTTTATCTGCGTCCAGATCTTTGGTCCTCCTGGATTTTATGGTCAAGAATGCCAGGTTACTGTTGTGAAAAATAGGATGTGTTTGCCGTCGTTCCTATGGGGTTTGGTAAAAGTTTAATTTACCAACTGGCTCCGTTGATCAGGAAAAAGATGGAACTCAGTGAAAACCCAGTGGCTATTGTTGTTTCTCCGCTAGTTGCTCTCATGGAGGAGCAGGTCAGGGAAGCGACCAAGCTGAAAATCACAGCCATGCAACTCGGAGTCCACAGTGAGGAGGAAAGCCGCGAAGATGGCCACACTCTTTCCCAGACATCATCACAGCTCATCTCCGCTGCACGCTGCACTTGCTTGCTGGTCTGTTTACAGTGGCGTTGTGCTAGCCTACGTTGCATGTTTCGTTTACTCTGATTGGTTTTCCGTCTTTCCAACTGCGTGAAGGGGCACTCTGAGTGACAGCCGTTGACACTGCCCCTTGGGAATAGAGGAAATGTACACTCCGCAACACCAGGTTAGCTACAGGGGTGCTATGTTTGTACACTGGGCAATAACGGAGCAGCAGAGTGCTAAGTGCAGTAAAAGCAAAACCCAACTGTTCATTAATTCATATAGTTTTAATACTGTCTATTTCAGATTAAACTGGTTGCGTTCCCATGAATACCACACACCCCTTGGACCAGCACAGGGTCCAACCAGCAGAAGTTTGCTTTCACTCGCCTCTGCTGCAGCTCTTCTTCTAATCCATCAATCTGGTCAGCTGCGATCGATCCAACCACCAACTGATCAAGAGGAAGTCTTGAGTGTGATGACTAGTTTGTTTCTCATTTCTCCATCCTGCGACTCAACAACTCAACAAACAGCTGCTGAGAAGTGTTCACAGACCCGTAAAAGCCTCAGAATACAGAAAGGGCACAAAGTATGATCGCAAAAGGGGCGGATTGTGTGAGACACCTGCCAAGCTGCAGACCACTGCCAGGGTTTTCCACAAATTCATATTTGTGGCAGCCCGCCATGATTAAAACATCTGCTACCACGTTTTAATTTTCGATTTTTGGGGCTGGACTGTTAATTAGAAGGCCTGTTGGAATAAACATACCGTTCAGTTATTGATTGCATCCACAATCTTGCAGCACAGAGTGTACTCCAGGCACACGTAGCAGCAGAACAGCAGGTGCAGTGAAAGTGAAACTCAACCGTTCATTGTGCTGGGTCTAAACATTCCTCTGCAGCAGCTGCTCCTCTTATCCATCGAGCTGATCTGATCAGCTATGATCGGATTGGATCAACTGATCAATTATCCAAGTGTTGACCAAGTTAACTCAAAACTGCTGCTATGAGGGAAATAAAAAAAGAAGTAATCCATCAGCACTGCATTTACGGACCTGCAAAAAAACTCCCAATTCAGAGAGGGGATACAGTGATACAGTGTGTAAGGACATAGGCAAGACACAAAAAGTTAGAAAGAAAAGAAAGTTAGCCTCCGACCCAGTCGTCAGCTGCTGCTACACATAGATTCTAATTCTTTCAACACTGACTGCAAATCACACACATTAGCACATCATCACAGGTTGTTGTTTGATCGTGGTGTTTCTACCGGTGTTTCTTGCACTGAACCAGAGTGTCTTTTACGACACCTCGCAGCATTTCTCAGTGGTCTTTGAGCCCCAACACCTGGGTGTTTTTCACCAACCAATCCCTGCTTTTCCAGATATTTTTATACCACCAAATGTGGGTGTTTTAAGCCAAAACATGAACCTTTCCTAACCATAACCAAGTGGTATTCTTGCTGAAAACGAATCACACCACCAATGCATTGTTGACAAACAAAGTTTCAGTGTGTGAGCTATTAAATAATGTACAAATGTAATGCATATGTGGTTTGCAATATTGTGCAAATTGTGTAATACTTTTTCTGCAGTTGGAGTGTAACAGGTTATCTCTCATATGTTCAACCAATTTAAAACCAAAGTGTAATATAGGAGAAGTTGCAGTTCTGCAGGGGGTTATGTGACCATTTCCTTGCCACAAATTGTAAAAAGTGTTAAACTGTTCATTTAAGCCCAATTTTGCACCATTTATAGATGCTATCCAGGGTGGAAATATGAGACATCAAGCAGACTCAGATCTTTATCACTTGAGATGAAAATGTAAGCATATGGACACTTTCAGTCTCAATGTGAATACAGCAGGACGTTGGACTATAAAAAAACAGGTGAATAAAGAAAAGTTCATCACTGTAGAGCTGAAACAAATACTGTTCAACAAATATCTCTCATGCTTATTTGTATTTCTATCGTTGCATATCACTTCCCTTCACTGCTGGTAGAGTTTCAGTAATTTCATGATGATATGAAATAAAAATGGCATTCCCTTAATCAAAATCATTTGCACTGATAACCTGCAACAGGGGATGTAAAAACAGACTTGTTATGAAAAGCAAAGTAAATAAGTTCTGTGACGGAAGACGGCGACAGGACAGAGTCGCTGGGATTCAGTGAGACAGATGTTTCCCAGCATGCTCAAACAGCAGCCGAGTGAGATGTATTTATGTCACAGACCCTGTGCTTTTCGTAGATTTAACAGTATGCTCCCTCTATCACTCTCTCAGTCTCTCAGTGCGTCTCTCTATTTCTCTCCCATTTCCTCACTCACTTCATCTTCTCTTGTTATTAATCATCCCCTTCATGCTGTTTCCTTGGTAATTCCGCCTGGGTGTTCAGTCACTTCTTAGTGAATTATAAATAAGCTGTCCCTGTGATTGTTAGGTAATTGTATATTTATTGAATCTCCTCCAAACACCTGATGTACTTTCTTTTTTTTCACAATTGATGGAAAAAGTTAGAGAACTAATGAAAACTTTCTACAGGAAACTGTTGATTACTAGAGTAGTACCGATACCAATACCAGTGTTGGAAATGCCTCCGATACTGTCTAAAATGCAGCATTGGGCATCAGCAAGTACAGCCTATGACCAATCCGATACCACGTAATGCCTCACGTCATTACGCATATGCATGCTAGCGTTTGAACATCGCCATCACGATATGCGCATGTGCGATAGTCACATCGCAGGACATGCGATGTATTCTCTTTTTTTAGAACATGTAAACTTTTGTTTTGCTTCAGAAAAGCAGCTCTGAAGCTCCACTCGTTGCTCCGCTCGCCTCTCTCTCTGTCCTGAGCAGCCCCTCCCCCTCTCATGCACACGCTGCAGTCACACACTGAAAATAAGCGACATGCAAGAGGGAGAAACGGTAAAGGAGGATTTATGCCTGGTACACACTACACGACTTTTATGCCTGTTCTGAAAGTCACTATGTCACATCATACGATTGTGGAGTC
The DNA here is from genome assembly GCA_035609425.1 of Epinephelus awoara. Taxonomy (NCBI): domain Eukaryota; kingdom Metazoa; phylum Chordata; class Actinopteri; order Perciformes; family Serranidae; genus Epinephelus; species Epinephelus awoara. Next base: position 31,292,835 of record CM069299.1, on the reverse strand, counting down.
ATAAAATCATGCCGTGAATTGGCGACAGACATGACACACCACACGATGGTATTCTACTTTTATTGCTTCACAATAAAAGCCTATTTAGAAAATGGAGGAATTCTCTCAGCCGAGGTTATAAGGGGCTTTTAATTTGAAACAAGTTCAGGAAGTGTTGAGTTTGAAATGACGACGCCATGCATTAACTTTATCAAGGCAACAGGAGCGGATAAAAAGTAAAAATATAAAGACACAGAGGGATTAATAAATAATGGCCCTTTTATAATGTAGTCTGTTTCAAATGAAGCTGGGAGCCTCTGCAGTTGTGGTGAGTAAAAGCCCCACCACTATTTGTTAATTTTCTTACTTTAAGTCATCTGGTGAAAATTTTTGTATGTGTTAATACAAGCCCTAAATTCTACTGTAGCCTTTAAAATGTCTTTTTTACCAAATTGTGTGGCTGCACTTTAAACTGTGTCTTGATCTGTGTCAACACTGGATACTAATAATAATAATAAAAAAGTTTTATGGCATTCATTCTACTATTATGTATTTATTTCTTAATATTTTACATAGAGTTTTAGGAGCTGAGACATACAACAATTCATATCCCATCCATTGTTATGTAATGCGCTGGTATCGGATCGGTAGTACTACAGTAAGGTTCAGGGATCGGAATCGGTGTCGGGAAGGAAAAAGTGGTATCGGTACATCTATATTGATTACTCTGAATTTAATACCATGAGTGCTTTAAATTGCTTTATCATAATACATGTAATGCAATACCGCGCTATTGACAAGCCAGCTGCAAGGGATGGCCAGCAACTTTTCATGGGAGCTCCCCGTATTTACTTATACTACAATTACCAGCAGGGTGATGAGGCGAGCATCACAACAATGCTTCAGCCTTCTGTCCATCAAGAGCAAATACTCTACCTTCTGCTGTCAATTTTAATTCTGCAGATATTCTGTAGCAACAGCAACCAGATGCAACCAAAGCACCTAAGCTAAAAAAACGCAGCACCCATTAGGGGATGTCTGCAGAAAACGCAGCATATATACAGCCCCTTACTGCACCTCACTGCCCTACTGTGTTCTGTATTTAGCAATAAACAAAATAACCAACAATATACCTAATGATAGCGTATAGCTTATTTATAAACCACTAAAATCATGATAAATGCAGTAATTTGCAAAAGCAACAAAAAAAATGGCGGTAATAGTGCTGTCTGGGATGGGGGCGCCATTTTTAAGGGACGCACTCTGTTATCTCCATCACCAAAGTGTATGCACTCAAGTCCAAAAATAAGATAGTTTACAATGTCTGTGATTGTGAGTTGAGGAAGTGCATCAGGGTTGCGTCAGGGTAATCCAGCTTGGGCTGCCAAGTCAAATGGATCTGTTGTTTCTCATGATTCGTTTGTCCAAATACCTTTTCTTGACCCCCCCCCACAGGTAACACAGCACACCCTATTAAGACGGCGTCCCCGTTCAATACAATTAACATAGCGTGATGTCAACTTCATATTCTCTACTGTTGAGTGACCATTAATCATGGCAGGGGAAACTCCTTCACCGTGACAGCCTTAGTTTTAAACAGGGTGTACTATGTTCCCAGTTCTATGCATTTAAGGGTTAAATGTGAATGTATCAAACACACAAATTTTCAGCTGTTACAGCCACGAAGGAAATGTTCTGACACCTGAATGATGGCGACAGCTGCAAGGATGAGATGGCGGATAATTTTACACAACTAAAATCAACATATGCATTAAATGGGACCATATAGAAAAATTAAAGCAGCACTGCGTGTCAGGCCGTATGGATCATAAATAGGGATTCATTAAGTGAGCAGGAAAATTTAGAAACAGTAGAAAAAGCACTTAAGTACATTATATTGTATAAAAAATGGAAACAATAACATGAATTTGAGGTCAGCACATGAGAGAATTTCATGCTACATCAGCCTTAATCCAGGCAGCCTACATGGGTGTCTTGTAATGTATTGTGTCTTCTGTTCCTCTGCCATGTTTCCTAATGCTAATTCTCATCCTAACACCTTCTTCTCATTTGTCCTGTGATCTCTGCTCCGGAGTGTGAATAATTAATGGTCCTCATTATTGACCTCTGTGAATATCTATCTATCTATCTATCATTGAACTTGTACACACAGTGAGTATCTTTGCTTGGTGTGTGCGGCGAGGTGAATCTTTGGCCAGTCTTTCTTTGGGCCCCCGGCCGAGAAAAGATACAGAGAGAGGTCTCAGAGTTGTTTGGCCGGAGCAAACGGTCTATGAGTTAATGAGGTCGATGTGGAGAGGCAGGTGCAGTTTGGATACTTGAAGAGAATACTGAGCATTTTGTGTTTTCTTTTTTCTCTCTCTCCCTTGCCTCTGCTGACCAAAGCCAAACTAGCTCTGGCCCAGCAAACCCTCTCATGAAGAAGTTACGATTCAGAACCGCAGGCATCTGACGTGATTGAATAAGACATGAGTGAAACTCGAACATATCAAGACAATGCTGCTGCTGCTGAAGCCTGATAACCGTTTTTCTTTTTTTAACTGCTGTGTCTAACGTTTCAGGGAATGCGCTCATGATGTTTGGAAGTGAATCAGACCAGCAGCCAACTGTCAGCCAGTCCAGTACATCCAGTCCCAGCCACAGCAGCAGAGAAAACAGGAGCACCGCTTCTCCACCAGAAACTATTGAAACTATGAGGAACATTCTGGATACAATAATACCAACACAGGTGTGATGTTTCAATTCATTTTAAATATCAAAGCTACTGTGTGGACTTTTTTATGATACAGTAATAGATTTAATTACTCTCCCTTTCCAAACTGACATAATGATATACACAGTGAAACATCTCAATGGACAGTGACATCATTGTTTGGGGGATGGTGGTGGTGGTGGTGGGGTTGGGGGTGTTAGCCAGCTTTATGGGTCATAGTTGGGCATTTGAGCCTTCACTAAGTCCCGCCCCCGGACGCAGGCTGATTAATCATATTGTACCAACAACACCACAGCTGTGCTCCATTGACTTTAATGCAATCGTTTGTTGATTTTAAGCTAAACATTGTGCTTTGGGTATGTGAATTAATGACACTTGTTACCTTTTCAAACCCTGAAAAGTGTAGCGTTAGCTAGCTAGCTACTACTGAATGTATACACATGCTGCTTTTGCTTTTTAATGATTACAACAGTGAAAAGAAGCCTAACCCTGCTGTACAGTAACCAGTGAAGGGAAGCAGGGAAACTTTGCTGATATCGCATTGTGCACAGAAGAACGGTGTTTGACTTTACCCTGGAACTCCCCAACAGTCCGGCGGCAGAGGTCCAACCGCTGGCGGAGGCACTGGGGGAGGCCAAACACCGTTCTTAGGGGCGGGGCTTAGTAAAGGGTCAAATGTCAAGACTGAGGACTTAGAGAGAGAGAGAGAGAGAGAGAGAGAGAGAGAGAGAGAGAGAGAGAGAGAGAGGATGACATGCAGCAAAGGGCCATGGGCTAGAATTGAACCCACGTGGCACGGATATAGCCTCTGTACCCACTGAGCTACAGGGCACCCTTAAATTTCTGTGATGTTATCAATAACCTACTCAGGATGCTGCTTTGTCACGTTTTGACACATCTGCCCGAACACATGCCAGTGACTTATTAAAAAAAAGTCAGTCAGCCCAGCAGATGTGACCAGACATTGATAAGTGACGCTGATGGTGGAAAATCTTCACTGTGGCGGCAACAAACTTTGCCCATCTGGCAGCCAACAGTTCATCTGGTAGACAAATTAGAATGGTTACTATTTAAACATGCAATAAGTGCTATTAGCACCACCGCAAATCCACATCCTGGTGTTTGTATGGAAGCACAGAGGGACGAGGGGGTGGGGGCACTTTTAAATGCCAATGTTGGACTGAGTGCTCAATGACCGACTGCCATTGGCGAAGGGTGATAGCATCGTCCAACAACCCAACCCTAATTGCAAGATACAAAGGAGGTAAGCTAATGGCAAGCTGATGATGATGTTTTTTAGGCTTACTGTGAAAATTCAAATGCAGTGTTTGGCAGAACCACAGTAATATAAGCTATCCTGAGATCACGCTACATTACTTATCAACCAGTTAATAACCCAACCTAACATGCAAAGTCTAGAACAAAAAGAGAATTGAATGGGGACGCCTCACAATGTCCTAACAAAAAGATTAGCACCTCCAAGTTTTTCACCCTCTCTTGCCTAGTTTGACAACTCCCATTACCTGTTCCATGATGTTGGCCCATTGCATCGTATGGCATTTTCCCCTCACAACTGTAACATGGGGAAAAAATGAAGAATTATGTTATATTCCCTTTCAGGAAATCTCTAACCCTGAGGTCAGGAGTATTATTCTGAATTATTCATGCCTGTGGGTGCAACATTATCTTCTGTGCACATATGTATGCTGTGTACCCACACACCCTCTTTATACAGACTGGGAAGGTAAAACAGAGGGCCCAGCTTCGTTGCCAAGTGATAAATGCCACCTGTGGTTCACTTTTATTCATAAAAATTTAATTACATAGGTAAATATTCGTGGGAACAGTGAGGTTTATCCAAGGCACTTTAAATATCACCTATGTGCATCTTCCATGGTGTGAAAAACAGAAAGCAATGATTCTTCAGGGTCCAATGTGAAGTTACCTGCGTTTCTCAGCAAAGACACGGCAAGAATTGATGACTCTACATCCATCCTTGCCTTTACCTCCTAGGGCTGGGCAATACACTGATATTATATCAATATCATGATGAGACTAGATATCATCACAGATTTTGGATATTGATTGTCGTTTCTTTGTTTTAAAGTGTGCATTACAGTCTTGTTGTTTTATTGCTGCAAGGCATTCTTGGAACCCATTGGCTGTATTCGGCATCTGACTTTCGGCAGATGGCGATACAGCCTCTGGGGGCAGACCCCCAAGTTTGCAGTGACGCCAATTATGTTCCGCCTCGTTAGTTCACTGCACAGACCGTTTAACCTGGCAACAACTGCAGCCGGTTCAAACATGATTGGTCAATATCACGTGGACTACAAACAGCCTACAACCGGAAACCAGGGGTCTTCCGCTCTTCCGGAGGCAAGATCTCTGGGGTTTGTCTACAGACTCTACATTCACTGAATATTTAGTCTGTAGAGACTAGCTGCAAGGCAACCACCAAATCACCTGTCCTTCGCTCAACCATTATTTTACTGTGAAGTAAACTGACAGATCTTTACCTTAAAATCTGCATTAAAAAATTGGACAGGTGGAGGGAAGCAGGACTCAGGGATGACACAGGGAAACGGAGATTTGTGTCAGTACATGACACCCTCAGAAAGAGGAGAAATTACAGAAAGTGCCACCAGCTGGTCCAGGAGCTTTACCTGGATAATGGTCGGTTTAGGATGAGTAAGGGACAGTCTGACAATCTGCTGTGAACTGTCTGGCCTAATTACAATTGGTTAAACTTAAGAAAGTAGTTGCAGCTACAGTTTCTTCAGATATGTCTTGAAGCTTCCCTCAGGCGACAATGAGAGCGTGCTAACGATAGCTTAACGCTGTGTGCTATCACTTGTTGTCTCATCACCACAAAAGTCTCTTCTCTCAAATTATCTGATTGGACAAAGTGGAAAGTGCCAATAATGTTGGGCGCTTTTCTGCTCTGAGTAAAGGTTATTTTAGCTTGAAGTGTTAAGGGTGCAGAAACGTGGGATGCATAGAGAGTAAAAAAAAACTGCAAGGCGCTCAGCAATGTAAAAAGAGCAAGAAAACACTTCACTCTCTTCGAAAACAGTTTTAAAAAGCTGCCCTGGACTGATAAAATGTGCACTGTCTGATGCAAATTTTATAAAAGCTGCAAATAGTCAATCCTGCACTACTGTTGCAATATTGATAAAGGTATTTGGTCAAAAACAGTGTGATATCTTATTTTCTCCATATTGCCCAGCCCTACCTTTGCCCCATTTTTGACTGAGACCTTCAGACCTAAAATGATCCTTTAAAAAGATTATTATTACTAAGGCTGCCCCCTACTAAGAAGTCGACAAATAATCGTCATTTAGTGCCATTAGTCGACTAGTCACCTGCATGTTCACCATATTAATTTAATCATTAATCATTAAATGATATATTTTGGGCGGGGCAACACAATGGTTTGAGTTGAAGGTGTGAGAAAGAATAGTATCAGTAACATTGTTAACACTGTGCTGCACTACAGAGAAATACAAAACCGTACTAACAAACCTTATAACATTATAATATAGGCCTATATTTTATCTACAAGCGCACATCACATGCTGAGTTGTCCCGCCTGTTAATGACACTGTCGGCAAAGCAGTAATGATTGTGCTAAGTGGCTAATGGGCATGTAGCTACTTCCATGTTTCAGATGATACGTCATGTTTGTAGTCGACCAATGAAGATGACTTTACATATCACCTTGGGTTTGTCCTTCACCTTCTCAAAATGATCCCACACTTTGTCCTTTCAAATTAAATTCCCACATGATCCAGTCATATAGGTCTTTGATTTATTTCGATTTATTTCAAATTTGTTGTTTTTGATTTGTTTTGCTTTGGAATCTTGCCGACTAATGACCTTTCTGGTCAACTAACCTTAGGTCAACTCTTAGGGGGCAGCCCTAATTATTACCCATCTGCTTTTCACAATTAGTGAGGATGAACACCTAAAAATCCAAGGGCTGTTTTTGTAACACACTGTTATATTTACAGATCATCACAATTGCTCTGTCCCAAAACAGAGTGGCCATAAACTGATGTCTCTGTCTCTTCTCAGGCCCTGGGAAATGAACTACTGGTGGGCCAGGCCACCCTGCCATCCAACAGCCTCCCAAACTCCGCTTCACCTCCCAGCTTAATGCTTCAAGCTGCCTTTAGCCTTCTGTTGCTGCTCCTTCATCTGCTCAACAATGGACACTAAAGACTGCAGGGGAGCGTGCCGAGGACCCTCCTAGTACCAAGCAGATGGGTAGTTCAGAGGAAAATGGACCGTGTGGCGTTACTCCTCCCTCTAAATATGTACAGCGATTCTGTTTTTCTATTTTTGTGTCTAAGTGGTCCACTTCCACCTGCCGGTGTTCTCACTCAGACTGTGGGAGACCTCTGCAGACCGAAGCCAGTCTGTACATTTGTACATTGTCGTTGCGATCAAATCAAGCCGAAATGAAGTTAGAGTACCGCTTTTGTGGACCAACGCAGCTCTCAGCTATCCAACTGTATTCATTTTCAAGAGTTATTATGAAAATATACTGAAGATATGTATAATACAAAGACATGACGTATGTCAGTACCTGTGAAGATTTGTATTATCAACAGAAGCTTGTATTTGAAATATTGTAGGGGAAAATGGTTGGAGTAAACCAATAAACTTTGTGTCTGCTCTGTTCTCAGCACACAAAGTGATTGGAAAGCTGCTGAGGTATATGGGGCTTTCATACCACTCTCCTCAAGTGACTGAAAGGGAGCCATTATTTCTGATCAATACTGGAATAGTGGAGAGACAAAGAGACAACAGGGCTCTATTTTGCTCAGACATCCAGCCATGATTCTTACATGTCCAGCAGCACTATCCAGAAAACATGTGGCAGACCAGACAACAGAAGATAAACCTTGACGTAATAATTGTCTTCTCCATAAAGACTTTTGCCCTTTATCAAACACACCACTCTCTGTTTTGGTGAAAGCTACAAAAGCTGCTCATAGAAACAGTCCTATGTCTCCATCAGCAAAGACAAGGTCTTGGACTTGAAAGGAAATAATCCGAAGGGCAGTAACTCTTTACCTGTAGCTGCTGTACTATGTGTTTGTGAGCCTTTTATTTCTCATTGTGTCCGTGAACATCGCTATACAGGGGCTCTGAGTGTTTGTGCCAGAGAGAGAAGTGAATGGTTTGACTTACTGAGCGTCGCCAACGCCAGTGCGGAGCCTGTTTTAGATCAGACAGTTATGAATGATTCAGTAATTTGTGTTCTGGGAACGTGCCAGTGAATTCTGAACAGGACCAGAGGTGCTGCAAATAAAAGTTCTCAAATCATTATGTTTACACAATTGCATCATTCAGCTGTTCTTTTCTTTTTATTACAAATGCTTTGTTTGGTGTTGAAGTAACTTGTCCAGGGAGACGGAGGCAACACAACATTGATACACGTTTACCTAAACTAACTCACGACATCCACAAGCACTCTGGAGTGTATTATTTGAGGTGAGGATAACACAGGATTTCCAGCATAATCCATCCACTTGTGATACAACATCTTCTCTCAAAGTGATCTGTCTCACTGAAAACTCATCAGCTGCTTCCTTCCAGAGCTACTGAACTTATATCTTGCTTTTCTGGAACTCATATAAAGTCCTCTCTGTCCTACAGCAACACATTTCAAACCTTACAGCCTTCAAGCATACTCAATTTTCAATGCATCCCTTATCTGAAAACTTGAACTATTTTTGGCACTGCTTTACTCTGAAGCACATACAGACAGTCAGCGGTAGCTTGCTGCCAAAGTCTTAAGCAGGGGAATACAAGAAGCAGAGGCCAGAAGAAGCACCATGAGTGTGCAAGTAAGAGCTGTCCGTGTATACTTAGTAGGAAAAGTGATGACTTCAAGTGGCTGATTTCTGCTAACGATCAACTGTAACCCTCCACTGTTTCACTGTTTACGTTTTGCCTTTAGTTTGCCGGAAACAGACAATCAACAGTACTCCAGTCACAACAGTGAGCATAATTAAACCCTGATTGTAACACAGGATGATCTAATTATCTTCTTGTTAGTGTTGTTTAAAGTGAGGTTGAAATGAACTGCGCTCCGAAGGATTGATTTATGACTGTGTGTCAGGTGGGAGGAGGAAAAAACACTGCAGGTGTACATTTATTATTACGCTGCTAATGAGACTAAAAAATAAAACCTTTGCAAACATTGCTACAAAGGTTGGACATATTACATACCAATTATTACAGCTTTAATCAAACTGTACATGCTTGACATGAGCTTGTTGGCTTGTTGGTGTGAGAAGTGATGTAGAGTAGTCGATCTGTTCTTGGCATATGTTGTGTGTCTCTCTGGCGCATTTAATCATTTTTCAGCTATTTAACTGATAGTCCTGCAGTTTGGGTTCACACAATTCCCTATTTTGTTGCATTATTTGAAAACTTAAATCAATAAGCTGATTGCCATGTTCTGTTTTTACAACAGCAAGAGTTGCAACTAATTTTTTTCATTATTGCTTAATTAAATAATCATTTAATGTATGAAAAGTCCAAATGTTAGTTGCCTGAGGTAACTTTTGTTATCATTTGGTACTATATAAATAAAAATGACTTGACTTGATGGTTAAAAAATGACCATTACAAGTTGTGAGAAACCTGGGTGACATTTTAAAATGTCTTGCTTTATCCCAGGGGCAGGCAACCTGCAGCTCCAGAGCCACATGCAGCACTTCAGCCCCTCTCCAGTGGCTCCCTGTGGCTGTGACAAAAAATAATATGGAAATGAATAATTTTAATTTTCATTTATTATCATTGTAGGCCTTAATAAATTCTTACATACTCCAATTCCAAAAATGTGTAGGCTACACACAGAATAAAACAAATATTTTAACATTTCATCAACTAAAATGAACTTCTTCAACCTGGCACCTTTCCCTTTAAATTTTACCAAACTTCAATAGTGATGGCTCTTCTTTCCCTGGCAAGGCTAGCTATGGAATCCAAATCCAAAAAAGTAAAGATCTCAAAGAAAAATAGAGACTTTAATAGCACATAGAAAGATTTCTTTGAATTCATTGACAATGCGGCAAAGAACCAAATAATCATGAACAACCAACTGCAGAGCAGCCACCTTGTAATAAAACAAATCATTAATGCTCATTTAGATCTACTACTAATGTTGATAGGACAATTCAGACTCAATAGGTTGTGTTACCTTCGAGTTCTGCATTTTGGTCATCGCCTTCTTGGATTTTTGGAGCCAGATGTGACCATATTTGGTGTGGAGCTGTGGAGGAACAAGGGATCGATTTGACTGTAGCGACGCCTCACAGACAGCCTGTCACTCAAGCAGCCCCGCCCTTAGATATGCGCATCTTTAAGCCATTGTAAAATGTGAACTGGTGAGTTAAATAAAAATTTACCTCTGTACAGTTGTCATGAATGTTGTTATTTGCTATTAGGACTGAAATGGATCTTTGTACCAGGCTGTAAGCATGTTTATTTCTGCTGTAAAGTTTGGCATTTTAAAATGGGGATGAGGATTAACTCATTCCTGGAGCCACCCTCAAGTGGCCATTAGAGGAACTGCAGTTTTTGGCACTTTGACAAGATGGGCTCTAGTTTCCCAGCGCAGTGCAGGGTGGCGCAGGGTGGCGAACCCCGCGCAGAGCTAGTTTTGAGCAGTGCAACCCAAGGCGCGCTCAGTTTGGTAGTTTGGCAGACCGAGGTGCGCTGAGATGGGTGTGGCGGCGCAGCAGGGGGAGGTGTCGACAGATCCAGCTTGGCACAGTGACAGTTTCGTGCCAAAAGGCTTCGCCTAAGGTGCGCTAAAAGCTCGCCAACTGAAACCACGTCTACTGTCAGCGCAGGCGGAGCACAGCCGAAATTTGGCTGACCGGCGGACAGTGTGCACACGTCACCAAAACCTCACAGGCAGGTATCCAGAATGTCAGGCACATTAACGATGCAAAAAATAGCCACAAACACCACTATTCAATGCAACTATCTGCAATCAGCACATAAATGTATCTCTATATCGACTGTCCCGTCACATCTGATGTCAGATCAAAGGGGATTGGCACCATTTGGCATGTTTGGCACGCGTAATGGAAACCCAACCTGATTTGATTAACACAGCTGCATACTAATGAGTTCACATCCCTCTCAGCCAACCACAAGTAGCCACAGCATCAGATAGGGAGTATATATTCAGCATCTGTCATCTTAGAAAAGTCAAAAGAAAAGAAACAGAGTGAGACTGCGAGAGAGAAAGAGAGAGCGTGCGCATGCACGAGAGAAAGGCAACATTGATTTACAATTGTGGTGACCTCCTCCCAGGCTACCTTTGCATCATCAGCCCGTGGAGGTCTGCTCAGTTCCGTATATTCGGACACTGCGGACTTGGACCTCCCGGGCCAAAACATCAGTTTCCTCCTGGGAGAAGTTTGGTAGTCTGACGCTGCTGCTCTCTTCTGCCATGGCGAACTAAGTAAACTCTCATTACGCCTTCGCGCGGCGCATTTAAGGGCAAGGAGAGGGGCTCATTTGATTGGTGTGATGTATGTAAAACCCACTCCACGCCTTCTCTCCTCCCTATTTCCGACTTGCGCCGGTAGGAGGGACGGAGGTGGGATAGAGGAGTAGCTGCGCCAGGGCGCACGGAGTGCCAAACTTACAAAATCCGCCTGGCCACACCCAGTTGGCGAAGCGCAGTTGTCACTTGATTATAAAGGTTGAATATATTTTGCTGCTCCAGGCAGCTGGTCAATTTTTTTTTTAAGTAGAGGTTGCTGACCCCTGCTTTATCCAAACAACATCAACAATCCCAAAATACTCAATTTAAAACTATATAAAACACAGAAAAGAAGCTATTAAGTTACTGGGAACAGATGATTTGTTGTTTTGGTTAAACCATTGAAACTATTCATCAATTTTCAAAACTGTTACAAAAATAAATTTGTGTCAGTTGACTATTTAACTAATTGCTTCTGCTTTCAGGTCATTTTGTGGCAGTGTTTGATACTGAACAAGTAATTTACATCACAGTGTCCATGCCTCTCCACGTTAATGTACATTTCTCGACACATTTTTTTCTTTTAATGTATGCGTAGGAGTGCCGATGTCATTTTAGAGGTTACAGCACTTTTCAATGAAAGCAGATAATGAAACTCAGGAGAAGACTGTGATGTAAAAGTTATCCAGATCTGCTCAAGGAGAAAAATTAGCCAGGTGAATCCAAGATGTCTGAGGCTCAGAGTTATGACTCCAGGAGAAAGCCCTTACTCAGCATGTGGGGAAAGGTGGGGAATGGGTCGGCAAAGCTCTCAATCAAAAGTAAGTCAAGAATGCAACACTTTGTTTGCATCCTGGTGGTATTACTCCAAGGGCACTGACACTGAAATCACTCGGAGCAGTGACTTCCAAAATAAGAGCACCGCGGGGAGGAACTCTGCTCATTATCCTACAAGTGCAGATGAGAAACAGATTGCTGTGATGAATCTGGATGCTCAGAATATGATCTGCTCAGCTGATTTATCCCCAGCTCATCACTCCATGAGTGATGCATTTTCATTTTCAGTGTGCAGCGTTCTGGAAAAAACAAACATAGTTGAGTATCATCTCTTATCTCTGATGACCCATGAAACAATTTGTCAAACTGGAGCTCCACTCCCCTCAGATCTTGTCACTCCAATTATAACCACAGTACACACCAAGATTAAAAAAAATCCCCCAAAGAAAACTTCACGGAGCTCGTAAAATATGCACAAGAAGGATTCTGGTTTAACATTCATGTTTGATGAATGTCAAATTCACAACCTCATTCATTGCATAACATGATGTCCAGTTGTCCCGTATTTGTCACATCTCATCTGTGCTAACAATGCCCTCCTATGTACATACAGCTTGTTGGTGATGATTACACACGATTACACCCTGAATCACAAACCGGTTCTATTTGTGTTTTATTAATTCATATCTGTTCACGTCACTAAATGAAAATAGAGTAAAAAATATGAATGAGTCAAATGAGGAAGTGTGAATGAAAAGAAAACAACAATTTAAGCTTAAAATGGATGAGAATGTTAATGAAGAGTGACAGTTTGGTACTCCTGACACAAATACAGGGTTCATAAATCTCAATCACTGTGGCACCTATCGCACATGCACAGGCTTCAGTTCCACTCCCACAGGCAGCCATACATGAATATGGAAACGCCCTGAAAGAGCCGTTTGCATGTCGACACTTGTGCCCACGTCACCCCTCATTAGACCTGTCAGTGACAGTCACAGTAAAAATTTCAATCATCATTATTATTAAATGTCAGTAGGGATGGGAATCAAACTGATCCATCTACGCTGCTGGAAAGAGGAGGAAAGGGTGGCTTCATTTCCTTAATAACAATGCTGCTTGCATTGTCTGTGTAATCATAATTTCAAGTACAGATGAAAACACACAACTTGGGCTTAAATTCCAGGAATGTCATGCATTTGAGTTTCAATGCATGAGCCACTGCTCCCCAACTGAGCAGCACGTCTGTGTCTGAGGCTAAATATCCTGTTATAATGACATATACAAGCGGGCAGGCTTAGCACTTTTTCTTTGACAAAGACAACCTAAAAAAACAAATGCTGTACAAATATTCTCTCATTTCATCAACACAGTGTTTAGATTCAGAAAATAAAGCTGTGACGTTGAAGTTTAAACCTGTGAAGGCCAACTTTTCTCCCCCCTCCCCAGCTTGTTACACTTTACCTGCTCTCTGGGGGGGATAGGTGAATTATCCCACGTCACGTGAACCCCAAAATAACCTGTATTGTTATCATGGTAAAATGATAAAAGCTCTCTGGTGCCCACTCAACTACCACTACACTACTGAGAGGAGTGTATGTGGAGAGAAAGACAATGAAAAACCAACAAAATCAGTGTTGAAATCGGCAGGAGGAGAGCTAGTTACGTTACCTCTAAGCAGCCAGTGGCCGCAACAAACAGTTCAACGAGGTTGCATTGATTTACACTGTGAAGCATTCAAGCTCTGTTCAGTAAAATGAGCATTGGGCGAAGGTAAATTATAACGTTCTCATGATGTGTTCAATCTCGTAAAGTGCCCGGGTCATGAAAAGTTCTAGGACTGTCACTGCGATAGGAAAGTGGACAGATAAGCAGACTCAATAATGACATTGGTATTAATGAAATCTTATCAGTTCCCAACCCTAAACGTCAATGATTCATTCATGGATCTCATGTTAAAAACCAACTTAACAAACTGCGCCACAATTCAGACTAAAATTAAACGATCATTAACACGGAGATGACAGCTCAAAAGGTAAATAAAAAGAATGATGAAACTTATCGTTCATAAATCATTTTAAATACATTTATAAACACAGCTCTGACTGACATCTTGTGAAACGCTGCAAAAATAACACAATCAGTGAAACTGTCAAAAACGATGTTACCTGTCTCTCAACTTATATTCAATCTCCTCCTCATCATTTCACAGCTATCTCAGATGACATATGCCTGGTCTGACATATGTGATGTGACATTCTCATCGCACACTCTTCCTTTATAAATACCAGTTTAAGTGTGGGGAAAAAACGTGTGCATGTTTTTTGTGCATAGGCATTGTTCATGCATTTGGCCTGGGGAAAGTAAAAGACAAAAGTCCACGTCAAATCAGTTTTTCCCAAAGATGGTTTCTGTCATTTTACGTACTTCTAAGTGTGCTGATTTATGTTCAAACATTCATTTTTCTTATAGGCTTGGTTTTAATATGATATTTGCTGTTGTAAAAAGGAGGTTTGATGACATGATTGACAGCTGTGTGCCATTTGGTGTGCTTACAATCAATGGCGCTGCTCACGATTGGTCAAACTCTGGGCACTCGATATTGCAGACTTCGATACAGAAGACTGCAGATACTTTTGAAAGCCTGCACCCACCCATACCTATAAAGCTCGGTAGCAGAACCGACCCGTTACCTGTCATTATGTCAAAGTCAAAGCCACACCCGCTAGGAAAAGTCTACCGACCCGACCTGCACCTGTGATTAAATACCCACAGGCTACACTCACTCACATTAAACTCTGTTCTTGAATTACAAATCTATCGGAGGCAAAGTCTCTTTCACTGGCTTGTGGTCGATACCAGGATGGCAAAAACAATCTGCACAGTCACTGCCATGTTAGGAACATTTCAACGTGCTCCTTGCACCACCATAAACCCTAAGAGGATCCTCATTTGATGTCTTAAACTTAATTTAGGCTGCCACCTCATTCTCAGGCCCAGGAATTACAGCTTGATGATAGTGCTGTCAAAATATTACATATACTGCATATCCTTTTAGTTTGTTATATTCTGAAAAATTAAAAATATATTTTTGTTCTCACCCACTGCCCGCCCACATTTAGTTCATTTTTCCTGTGCCAGTACCCGTGAATTTATATACGTACATATTTTTACCCGTTACACCGCTTTTTGCACGTTACCCGATGCGGTACAGGACTCTGATGTAAATTACCAACCCTTATAACCAACAACAAAATTGATTACAAATAATAGCAGGAAAAGATGCTTTATATAAAATGCCCATTGTTGACATTAATCATTGAGATGATGTCATCTTGCCAACATAAATATGTAAATCAAAGTATACTATTTCAGGCATAGCAGGTTTCCACAGAGGTGATAATCACACAATCAAGAAAAGAACTGAAATTAATTTCTGAACATTAATAATACAAGTGCAAGACTGAAGTCATTACATCCAAGTGATAATGAATAACTTGCAAATTACCACCTTAAGATGGATGCACTGAAACATTAATGCGTCTTATTATATATTATATTATATATATACATCCTGACGCACACACACAAAAAAAAATATTATGCCATTCATATATTTTTCTTTGCTTCATTCCCTTCTAAAATAACTTTCACGTGTGAGAGACTGTCGCTTAGATGCATTCACCCCCATCGCCCTTGCCCTGCCATTCACAGCAGTTTCTACCCAGTGATGGCTCTGTATCCAACACCGATCAATAGCAACAATCAAATGTTGCTCAAGGGTGTTGAAACCCTTTTGCCATTTACCACTGGATCATTTCACCTGCAACATATCAACAAACTTTAAACCACTCGTATCTTCAGACACCTTGTGGTTCCTGTGTTTTTGCCATCTCCTGTATTTGCAATGAAGAGCTGAAACTGATTCCTCTCACTAATTGCTGTAAACACTGCAACACAGTGCAGGCAGGGCTCATGACATATGTCAACTTGATTGTCTCACTGCTTTCCTCTCCAACATAATGACTTGTTAGTAGCTGCGTCGGGATTTCACTCCCAATGAAAAGTGTGATTAAAACTCACTGCAATCACAAACAAAACCCATTCGACGCTCACTCTAAGAATACTGTGTGAGCTGTAAATCAAAGATGTACTCGGGAAATGAGTAATGATGATTATTAAATGGCAGAGCGACAGGAGGGTTTGAACTGTTCACTCCAAGTGTTCCGCTGAAGCAAAACAAATTGATGCTGTTGCGAGACCTCTCATTAGAGTGTCAATTTTAATTCTTTGTCATGTAGAGGATTGTGACATTCCTGATAAAAATGAAAATACAGTATGACTGAATTATGTTTTGAGAACCATATCTGCTTCAGCATACACATAAACAATGGTGCCAATGACAGCTGGAATTAGCTTCAGCCTATTTAGGCCTTGGCAAAGAGAACAAAATTAATTTGAATAACAAAAGAAACATGCAGCAGGTTATAACTGTTGGAAGAAAAAACATGTGTGAAATGACTCAAAATGGCATCTGCATATTATGCCTGTGTCTTGGAGGCTGTAATCCCCAGAAAGGGGCTTGTTTACTCAGTATGGTTTTTAATCAGTGTAACCCAGTATTAATAATATGTCTGAAGGGCATCACTGTGGTTTCTCTGCACGAGTCAGATCCTGCTGCTGTCCAGTCCTCACAGCGAGAGAAATCTAAAGCAAACTAAGTCATTATTATACTACAGTCTGACATTTATAATCCTTCCAACTAAAAACTGATATCTTAATTTAAACTGCAAGGTTTGTGTGTTTTATGTAAACTTATCTTGGGGTGATATTTAATTATGTCTGGAGATTCTGTCTTGTTTGATATAATCATAAAACTCCTCACCGTCTTCCTTCTGCTCCATAAATGGATTCCTCTATTTGAACAATGCTGAGGCACATAATGTAGAGCCAAACTGTGTGCCTTTCAATCTCTGACAAGTGTCTCCATGAGTTGAAAACAGCGTATTTTGTTGCAGACACACTCCTCCAGATGTACGAGTACGTTCACGTTTGTCTGCTCACATCTGTGTTTGTAAGCAAGTCTGTGTGTTCATGCGTATGTGTGTGAAGCATGTAGGCGTATGTCTGCAGACATCTGTTTTTGTGTCTGTAATCTGTGTGTGTCCATGCATATCTGTGTCTTTGTGTGTGTTTGGATGAACGCACAGGCACAAATTTGTCTTGTAAAGGTGGTTTTTTTGTCTCTCATTATGCTGTTTGTTTTCAGACAGGAGGGAGACTCAGTGTACCTACAGTAATATCCAGATGTGCATGTGTTTTGCGTTTATGGGTTACACATGCATGTGAGCACCTAGACAGAAGTCTAATGGTGTATGAATTCTTCTCATTACAGTTGCCAGCAGCTGCACTGTAGAAGACGCCTTAATGTCCCTGAGCAGGATAGCATCAGAAGAGGAGCAGCTGGACAGTAATGACTCCCCACTATTTTACAAATCCTTCACTGGCCTTTGCACTCCGTGGACCCCAACTGAGGCCTCACGGGAGCTCACTAGATCACTCGGTGCTTGAATTCTCCCTGTGGGAGCCATTTCTGGGGCAAATTCCCCTCCCCCAGAGGCACTTCCACAATTACTGCCACAGTACTGAGCTCATTCAAATATTTACACCTGGTATTAACTTGCGTCTCAGGTGACACGTGTAAACGACCATCAAGATGCATTCTGATCTAATCACTCAAACCATTTGCAACCACACCATGGTCTGGGACACATTTGACCACATAAGGCCTCATTTACACCGCAAGCGATGTGTTGTGCCAAGTGGTCCAGAAGCGTAGCGGTAGCACACGTGTATTTACACCAAAACCAAACAAACGCGTCACGCAGCGGATGCTGCTGTTATGTCAAAATACAAACCACACCTGAACATTTGGTGGCGATAGTGCACCGTGTTTGCAAATCTCAAATAAACCCCACAGAAGAAGAAGTGAGTGGTTTGGTCCAAAAGCCCAGGTTGGACAGGTTCACGTGCCAGTGATTATTCCAACGCTTGGAGAATTAATATTCAGCAATACAAATGGGTAAGTAGTCTTTGTTTGCTTTGAATTACTACTTAACACAAGTTTGCGTGTGTTGTGAGAATGAACCAAAGCAGTAAAGCCGCAGGCCGTAAAACCAAGCCATGGGTTGAAAGACACTAAAATGCTGCGTAGAGCTGAGGGAAACTGCAGAGTTGGGCGATCATACCCGGGAGAGCTCACCTTTCACATTACAAATAATAATTTGATCTATTGTTAAAAGGGAAACTCATATCACAATATTTTGGATCAAATACCTCAATATTGATATTGCAACAATAATATAGGGTTAATTATTGATGCTTTCATAAAATATTCACACAATAAGATTTTTAATAAATAATCATCGGTAATCAGGATATAATGATCAACTTGGTAAAGGAAAACAATAGAACAACTACAACAGTCAGGCATGTTCTGAATATGTTATCACTTTAATGTAATGCAGCTTTTAAAACCAGGATATCCAAAATCTAAAAAGGTATCTTGTGTCATATCACAATATTAATTTAATATCGATATATTACCAAGCCCTTATTGTTAATATAGAAAATACTGATTAGAGCAGCTTGAATGTTGGAGGATTTCCAGCCGCCTTCCCTCTTCCCCGTGTGACACAGTTTTGGGCGGGTCACAGGCTCATAGTGCTCTGCAGCGCAAGATAACGGCTTACCAGTGACAGAAAAGTCTGACTCCAGGTCCAGTTATTTCCTCTTTCGTTGGTTTCATGACTGCCCAGTAGTACCTGGACAACCGAGCCGTGGTGGCACACAGTTATGTGACGTGTCAGAGGAGAAACGAGCCGTTCACATTTCACTCTTTGTGGCAGGTAATGGCCCACAAGGGTTCGCCCAGGGCATAAAACTAGCCAGGACCGCCTCTGACCGTTCGCCACGGTACCGCTGCTGGCCAGGGTGGAAATAAGTCCTGCAGAGTTTCAGAGAACCTGGAGAATGTTTTAGGATAGCAATAACATTATATAAGATAATCATATTGCAAAGATAATATATTTAAGATAATAACATGAAAGACTAAATTAAATTGCAATACCTTTTCAAAACTTGATGATTTTACCTTTCTGTACATTTTGCATACAAATTCATTAAATAATTTTGCTTGTAAATGTCTATTTGCATCATGTTTATTACGGAAAACACATTATTTGATCAATTTACATTGTGCCCCTAAAGTTCTTTGTGCGCTCCTTACTTTTTCAACTTAGGAGCACATGTGCTCCTAAGTTGAAAAAAGTTGGGGTCAAGCCCTGTAACAGCCTGAAACTAACATGAGGAGAACGGCAGGTTGTCAATATTATTTTGATGGAAAACATAATAACATATATATGCTGCAGGCGTATACCTGTACTGTAGACAAACATCTCAAAATATCAAGTGATGTTTGGATTTATGCTGACCTCACCTCACCTCCAGTAAAGCCTCCTCACTTATTCTGCTGTACACTGAATAAAATATAGTGCCACTTTTATCCGAATATGCAGTTACAGCTCAAACAAAAGCCACACTGCATCTATGATTTTCTCTATTGTTTCGCCCAAAGCAGCAGTGGGAAGTACCCTACCCCCCATCTCCCTCATGAAATGAAATCTATACCCCCGATAGTGTGATACCACAGTACAGGGACAAACTACAGATAAGTCAGCTGGCAGTTCTGTTCTTCTCACCCCTTTTGACATTTCAAAAATGCCATCCCCAATCATCCCTTGGCTTAAATCATGTCCCACCACCATGAAGTCACTGCCGCCCTATAATCTCTACAGGACAGCTTTTACAAAGGGAAATTATTATGTAAGAACTACATTTTCAAATGTGTAAAGACTGAATGTATAGCCACTTACTCCTGTGCATGTTAACAATCATCAGATATCTAAAAGAGGTAAGTAAATAAACCCCAGAAGAATCACTGATTCATATATGCAATACAAATTAAGGTGCACTGTGGTGAGTGGAAACTTTGAGGTTTATATTTTACATCTTAGTCATTAAGCGGCTTCTGCCTTCTCCCACATGGCTGACAGTGAGTCTGTGTTGCACAGTGTGCAGCTGCTGACCTCAAGTACAGAAATTCAGCGTACAAAAGATCAGAAACTCATCGACCTTCTGTTGAGTTACAGCACACAATACTCATCCCATGCCAATTATACTGAGAAAAGGTATTTTTTCTTTTTACATGTGTTTTACTTCATGCATATCTTTCCCTTTGTGATTTAAGTGGACTAATAGAACTATTTCACCGCA
This sequence comes from Epinephelus awoara, assembly GCA_035609425.1. Lineage (NCBI taxonomy): Eukaryota > Metazoa > Chordata > Actinopteri > Perciformes > Serranidae > Epinephelus > Epinephelus awoara. Next base: position 31,272,493 of record CM069299.1, on the reverse strand, counting down.
GGAAAGGTGGTCTTTTCATAAAACTAGGCTGTCCATTCAGCAGACAGGCATAAATACTTTTGAAACTGGTGCTATATGACCTGAGAAAAAAGACAAAAAGGGCTGTGGAATTCGCTTTTGTTCAAGAGGCAGAAAACCTACAACTATGAGAATGCACTGCGCCACACTGGACCAATAAACTCTCCTGCTTGTTCGTGACATAATGCGAATGTCCCATCCACACAAATATGACAGCCTGCTGGTAACGAACGATTTTGTATAACAGTTAAACGGGAAGCTAATATATGTTTCTGGAAACAGTTATAATGAGAAATAGGCAACAAAGTAACAGAATCTTGGTTCATATTTGATCAGAACTAGGCTTGGGCAGTGTCACAGTATAACGGCATACCAGTTTACTTAGAAAAAAACTCACACTGAGAAGCTGTATTGAGGATATATATATATATATGTGCAGTTCACATCTCGTGCCACCAGAGGTCAGTCTGCACTGGTGAAAGCATGAATGTATAAAGTATAACATGGATGATCCAGGGATGATCAGCACTGCCTACACACTGTGCGACCCATAGAGCAGGGGCACAGGAGACTTTTGCCTGCTGAGGCAGCGACTTCCAGTTTAGTGCTCCGTTAACTTGAATAGGGATAAAATGATACAATCGTGCAACTACTGTTATTGGACTGAATTAATCAAATCCTGAAGGTCATTTCTCAGAAAACCCCCCACAAGGCATCACGTGACAGTGTAATTAGCCACTACGAAACTAGCTTCAAAGCCCAGCACACTTTTTGGGGGCCTGAGTGGAGCAGGCAGCTGATCCAACATACGGCAGCTCGTTGTAACTAGTGGGAATAACTAGCCTGGTGATGTGAGCTAAACATCCGGCGCCACCCCAAACACTGTCAGTGGGCAGGAGTACTCGCCATGACAGACTAACTACTTCAATCAGTCAGCTTAACAAAACACCAGGGAACATCTTCATCACCAATGAAGCCAATTGATAAATCAAGCTTTTGCCAAATCCAGTCAGAAGGACAGCAAAAACGTCCTACGAAAAACTTCATGAATGCATACTCGTTTTTGGTAAATTGTTGTTATTGACTCAATTTCTGCTATAACTTCACTCATTGCTGTGTTTACTCTTCTAACATTAGAGCAAGTGCTTGTTGCTTCAGGAGCTGCCATTATTCTTTGGCAATGACTTCCAACACAATCCCTGATTGGCTGCTTACGTTGTCAACTATGGTGCACATCCTCATTTGACCGATTGGATTTTAATTTCTCAAAAGTGTTTGAGGCGGCATCAAGTCCACACTGATACAGACAGCGAAACATAATGTTGAGCTCATGTCATCAGGATGGTCTTACCAGTTTAGGGGATAACGTTACAGGACTATAAACAGTGGGCACACAATGACAGAGAGACGGCAGAGGAAAAAGAGCACATTTTAACAACTCTGTGATTAAGGGTTTATTTCGACCAAACCAGAGTTGGTGATTGTTGGGACAGCGGACTAACGAGATGACTAACGAGATTAACTAAGATGGTGAGTTTTATTTTGTTCCTGTCTTGTTTGAATAAAGTGCCTATGATTGGTGAACAAAGCAGGTTTTACTTTGATGAAAGACAAAAACTTGAATTCAGAAGGTGCGCAGTTGTATTTCAGTGTGTCAGTGTTTGATAGGGGAAAAGGTATAAGTACAGTATGCAACCAGTTCCTGTTCACAAACTTTTGTGCATACAGCCAAACAATGGGCTAAAATGTGTTCCTAAAAACATCTGAGGTGAGAGACGGACAATACAGTCACAGAATTTTAGTTCACATCTGATCAGTCAAATGACTTTGGTATGCATTTGAAAGAGAGAGGATGCGTCTCTTACTCGATCTGCTTATACTCCTTGTCTTCTAATCCAGAGGTACAAATTGTGGTTAGAATAGCAGCTCTAGAGCCAGTGAAAATCTGCCGAATGGGGCGAGATGCAACAGATGCCATACGGCGGATCTGAGCCGGGATGAGCAGGGAGATTTGGCTGGTGGCAAGATGGAGGAAAGTTTACCATAGTTCATATACACATACTACCCACACTGTTTTAATACAAAGCTGGTTAAAAATCAGCAAAGTATCCTTTAATAGTATTTAATCTGCTGGGAATCACAGCTTTAACCTTGCTCTTCTTGGTGAAATAACCTGTCGACCACTCCATGATTGTGTCAAAATACTTGTGCTTACATGTTCAGTAAATAAAATGCCCTTTTCAGGATGAACTGTCATATCCTTTCACTATTAACCTTGCAGCTGAGGCAAAGAAAACCACAACAGGTAACACTGTTGCGGTTCTTCTGACTGCTTCTTGTTAGAGCTTAATAAATTCATGAAGAGCGCCCATGCACATTTGACAGGTGCTCTCACATTTTCTCCCCTTGAAACTGCAATGGGGAAAATGTAGAAGATCCTATAATTAGAAAACCTGAGTCGAGTTGAAGTGCAATAATTGAATGAAACTCTTCACCCATGGTTATTTCTATTCCAGTGGGGTTTAATTGGAGGGTACTGTGTTTTCAGTTTGAAGGAAAGCAGAAGCAACAGAAGCATAGACTCTGGTGCAATTAACTGGATGACCTGGTGGTAAAAGACAAAAAAAAAAACAGGACAATAAGGCAAATTGCTCTCAAAGCTAGGTCCCAGGCTAACATCAATTAAAGCTCTTTCAAAGTTTGTACAAAGGGTCTGGGATGTGATTAATCATCCGGCAGAGTGTTAAACGTCACAGAGCCACACTTGTTGAAACACCGTGCTGCCACATGATTATGCACATTATGCATAAGTCTACAGCTGCACACACACAAGATTCAAATGTACCAACAAAAAAAACCCACATTCCTGATGATTCAAAGTCTGACCTTGCACAGATTTGCTGACAGTAATCTTTTGGAGCATTTCTGTCTGGTTTCTGCTCTACTGCTAAATAAGACATTCTGAAGGCAACAGGCTGGTGGGTTGAGTGTATGGGGATGTCAGTTCATATCCACCTCTGATAGCAGCCATGCCCTCACTCAGTCACTATCATTGTAGTAAAGCCGTTCAGTGTAGAACAAGCAGCAATTTGCCCTGAAGAGAAGTCTCTGCATGGGCAAAGATATGGGCTAGAGGTTGGCATGTTCTCTTTCTGTCTCTCCCTTTCCTGCAGACATCCACCAACTGCTGAACAACTTTTCCACAGCTTTAGTTCCAGATGTAAGTCGAGCCAACACCTGCCTATTGGTGGCATATCACCTTATCCAGTCAGCCTTAATAAAACCACCTTTGCGTTCTTCGTCTTTGCCCAAAACAACACAAAGACTGAATGTCATCACAGGCTTTCATGAACAAAACTTTGGAGATGCTGTTACATTCATTTTTAAGTATTTTCCTTACTAGGGCTGTCCCCGACTAGGAATTTTCCTAGTCGACCAATAGTCATCATTTAGGGCCATTAGTCGACTAGTTGCCTGCATCTTTACAATATTAATTTAATTATTGAATTATGTATTTTGTGCGGGGCAACACAATGGTTTGAGTTGAGAAAGAATAGTATCAGTAACATTGTTAACACTGTGCTACATAACAGAGAAATACAAAACCGTACCAATGAACCTTCATTAACATAGACCAATATTTTACCTACAAGTGCACGTCACACACTGAGCGAGCCGCCTGTTAATGACGCTGTCAGCAAAGCAGTAATGATTGTGCTAAGTGGCTAATGGGCATGTAGCTACTTCCATGTTTCAGATGATACGTCATGTTTGTAGTCAACAAATGAAGATGAGTTTACATATCACCTTGGGTTCGTCCTTCACCTTCTCAAAATGATCCCACACTTTGGATTTCCTGCCCGACATGTTATTAACTAGCCTGTGGAATAACCGCAGGTACCAGCCCTGGAAATTAGAGGTCGTACGCATGCCGAATCTTTGACCACCTGGAAAATGCAAGGTCAGGTGCTGGGTGCTTCTCTTGTACCTTTTTTGTGCCAGCTTTCAAGAGTGCGGTGGCAGGTTGCGTCTGAGGTTGCTAAGCAATCTTAACAAGCATCGTATAGCCTGTTTACCTGAAATCCTGACTGCAGAGCTGATCTTCTTCCAGGCGCTGTTTTTAAGTATGTAGGTCTATCGTCCGTGGGACAGATGTAAAGCTCTGGGTAGCCCTGCACTAACATGATCAACTTTTCCGTATTTATCAGACTGAATATTTACAGAAGAAGGGAAAGATATTTGTCGGCTGAGATTTTTTTTTTCCTGCAACTAAGCAACCAATGAAATCTTGCCAACTAATGACCTTTCTGGTTGTCTAATGTTTGGTCGACTATTAGGGGGCAGCCCTGTTCCTTACATAGTGTTACATTCAAAACGTGAAAAACAAAGCACATATGCTGGCATATCAATATCAGGTTTCAACTAATGATTCATTTAATCTATCCTTATTTTTCAGTCTAAGTAAAGGTGTAGTTCATTTTTTTCAGGGAATGTTCAGTTAATCTTTTAAAATATGATGAAGAAAAGCGATAAAGAAAAAGCACAACTCTGTCCATATGATAAGCAGCATGGTATTTTTTCTTTTTAAAAAGTAACCATAGCAAAAGCACCTTCAGTTGGAGGTGTGTGAGAAATGAAAACCAATGTGAGGGGAGCAATTAGCAATCAAAATACAAAGCATGACAAGCAGTGGAGGACCTGACACAATCAAACACACCTACTAGTCATTATGTCCTTAGCAAAACCTTCACCACTTCTGGCCACAACCATTTAACAGTATGAAGGCTACAACCTCGTTTGCACTCATTTTTGCAATCATGAAAAGTGAAGAGAAAAAAAACAAAGGGGTTGTACAGCTCTTCTGAGACACAGGCAGTTTGAGAGACTTTGAACTGGGGTTATACTGCCCCCTAATGCTCTGGATGAGCAGTGCAGCACTTCTCCAGATTTCAAAACACAAAGACCTGCTCATACTTTACAATTGCTGCTGACAATACAGCTACACCAGTGTTGCCATCACTGACTGCTACTCTTAGTGCACTGAGAGTGATCCAATGCGTCTTTTGCACTGACATGATAAGTGTGATATTCAGAGCTGTGGAAACTGAGGCTCTCTGCAGCCATGGCAACCCCAAGGGACACATACTGAGAGTCTACATAGGTACTCAGACATACTTATAAAGAAATGTCAAGTTTCATACAGACCGGGGAGGAATGCCATTAGAAAATGGCAAATGCAAATGTCATTTATCCTAATACATCCTTTAGCATTTGTCAGACTGCAAACAGAATGAAATGAACACCTAAAAGACGAAGGAGGGAGATGAGGGCTCTTTTTTAAAGATGAAATTATGTAAAGAGGAGTTGGAGAGGGCAACAGCTCAGTGGCATCAGGGTGACATGCCGCATTGTGTAACACATGGCAATTATGCAATTAGAGGTGAGGAGAAAATATATTGTTTTCTTGACACATTTTTTATTATCTCTATTTTAAACTTGATACTGTGGGAATTTAAACTGCATTTATAAACACACAAGTGTAGGTAAATTAGGCCTGTCATGGATAATTACTTTACTGACTTAAAGGTCAGCAGAAATAATGGAAGTCATGTCCATATATCTTATAATACTGCCTCTTGTGTTTACATGTTTGTTTACATAAGAATGTCACCAACATTTAAGCCAACATGATGCCAGAATTAACAGCAGGGTTGTCTCTACTAAGGGGTCTGCCATATCATCTCTTTCACAATAATACCAGTACAATTTTTAATATCATGTGACAAATTCATATTGTGATACTTGCGATATTTCGACTTGTTAACATACTGACATCATACCATTACCCATGGCAACAACATGGCTGAAAGCAAAATTGTTACTGACTCCGCTGTGGTTCCCAAAAGAGGAGCAGCTTCAGTAGTTTGGAATAAACTGTGGCGTCCTGAATGTTTTATGAACAGCCCTGGACCTCTCTGACTCTTTTAGCACGACTGCTCAGGGGGAACTCATTCAGCGGCTCCTCTGGCAGCAGCACAGCATGTCGTCAAGTGATTTTGGTTTTTTTATTTAAAATAATAATATCAATTTGACGATAGTACCTTGGATTTTTGGATTGTGACAGGTATTTCTCAGTAATCACTAAAGTTTTAGAGACTAAATAATTAAGCAAACAGAATTAATTTAATAGCAATTAGTAAGATTCAGTTAAACTTATTCACTTGATTTCACATAATTCAGTATTCTTAGTTTCCTTACAAGCTTTGTCTTTTACTGCAAAATAATTCAGGTGGGAAAACAAGTCCTAAATGTGAAGGTATTGACAGAAAAACAAAAAGAGAGAAGCTCATGTATTTTCCTTTGTACGCTGTAGACTAAAGACTCCCACGTTACAAAGCTGGCAGGAACTTTTTTCTCCACCTTTCTGTGCCACAGTATAGTCAGTCGCACAGCCAAACTACCTTGATCCAAGTTCTCCCTGTCACATTATTAGTGCTGCCTCGCTGCCTCAGGCCCGCTCAACCAGAAAATATGTCACCTATCTGTGTCATTATGTTCCCATTTTTGTGAAGCTAACAGATCACGTCTCAGTCTTGTTGTGGTCTATTATCCTGTTGAAACTAGACTGCTGGAGACAGCACGCCAACATCTCTGGCGGGGTCAACTGAATCCAGGGTCACTTATTACCTAATTGTTGCTCATTAACTCCCAAAGCACCAGTGACCTCTTCATAACACGCTTCCTTATCAGAAAGCCCAAATCCAACTTGAACCAAACAGCAAACAAAATGCATTTTGCCTTTAAACTGAAATGCTGAGGCAACACATTTCAAACCCCTGCTGATGCTCCATGTGATCAGCTTTAATTAGTCATTATTACCTACAAGCTCATGCCAAAATAATATAGAATAAAACAATGCATGCTCTCTTCTCTTAGATCCCAGTTTCAACTCTTGGAAACATGTTTGTATTTAATTAACTCATTTTATTGATGTGAAGATCATAAGCACAGCGTTCTAACAACCAACCAGCAGGACTCTCAATGCAAGTGGGTCGGCATCACCATCAGATACCCATTGATCTAAATATAACCACAAACACACATGGACGAGGCACAATGATGACTCTACCAGTAAACTGTGCCTTATGGTTATGAGAAAGGCACTGGCACATGGATAAGAAAAAATGAGATATGGTGTCAAATTCATGTGAGAATGTACTTTTACAACCATTCAGGTGAAGAAAAGAAATAATAAAATCCAATACCACACATTAGTGATAAAATATGAGTTTAAAACGTTTCATATGTTATAATATTCTTATGAAAACAGACCAACAAACAGGGAATAGATCAGAAACGTATTCATAATTCATAATTATGAATATGTCATTCAATTATTCATAATTGGGAATATTGTAATTCAAGTGGTCTGAAAGAAAACTAGACCTCTGCGCCACCTATTGGCTCTTGTCAATATCAGAGAAGCATTTCAGAGATGGAGAGAAAATGTTGCTAATAGTTTAGCCACCTGCTAACCTGCTAGCCTAAGGGCCCGTAAACCTGCTGCGTTTTTCGCACCCTCAAATTCATTGTTTTCAATGTAGACATACAGCAGGTGTGCTCAAATGCCAGAGCAATGCTGTTGCAGTGTGCACGCCTTCCTGAGAACCTATTTTTCAGGGTGCAATGGCAGCACCCTAAGATAAACCAAGTTCAACTTTTGGAACACAGCAGCTCACACCACATGTCATGTGATGAGGGACATTGATTATTTTGGTGCAGGGCTACCCAGAGCTTTATATCCATCCCACTGACAATATCTTGGGCCTAATACGCTCTTACAAAACAGCGCCTGAAGGATCAGCTCTGCACTCAGGATTTCTGGTATGATGATATGGTGCTGGTTATGGTTGCTCAGCAACCTCAGACGCAACCTGCCTCCATGCCCTTGAAAGTTGGCACAGAGCAAGCAAAAGAGTAGCAACCAGTGCACGACCTTGCGTTATCCAGGCGGCTCAAGACGCGCCCTAAGGCTCAAGGCTGCGGCTATGTCACATCATCTAGTGCCTTCAATCACAGTGTGTCCTTCCCCACCGCCACAGACCACCTAGCTGGGAGGAAAGCAGACAGACCAGCCGGTGCGAACCCCAGCTACAGGGGACTGAACAGTCCCGACTTCCCACTGGGTCAGCAAACTTTCTGTTGCTGCCATTACAGGTTACACCCAGTGCGACTGCTGACTGCGAGCCTGCTGTGACACCCAGCACTGGGAGGTTTGTGATAGCCAAGTTCAAGCAGCCGCCAACTGTGAAGCAGTCCACAGTGGAGGGGAGTCTCATTTTTGGTTTGAGAGAAAGAGAGTGGGGTAAGAAGGGGCTGAGCGAATGTGTTGTGTGTGTCGCTCTACAATAAAATAAATAATGTATTGGAAACATCAGGTTACTGTGTAAAGCACGTGCATATGCCTGTGGTTGTCTGGTGGGAGGGGCTTAGGACAGAGCGGGTAGAGCTGCAGGAGGAGGGTGCATTTTCAAAATCTGCCATATTTTTTGCCTTCTCTAGATCTCTGCCTTCCCCAGCTTTAATGACAGACTATAAACTGACTGTGTTTAGTCTCCACAGCTCCGGCTACTCCTCCTGAGTCCTGACTACCTGTCCTCTTTGTTTTTTCCCCTCGGTGTTGCTATTACAGAGTCTCCACAGACTGACACTATCAAACATATCCGCAAAACTTTGGATCAGAGCTGACAGTTGTTGCCAAGAGTATAAACTGTTTGTGATATCACATTGTCACGGGACAAAACAAACAAAAGATCAGCTTGATGCAAGAGCTGCCTCCGGATTCATTCTGGGACACGGATTTAGTTTTTCACTGAGGTGTGATTTGATCTTCACAACGAACACTTCAGCGGTAGTTTAGAAAAGGGAAAATAAGGCCATCCTGTAACAACTGTGTTTCCTCCTTCAGAGGAAGCTATTACAGTGACTCTTCACATAAACACTGCACTTTCATTAACTCCATACTATACAGTGGTCACATTTCAGAAAGCTACTTTCAAGAGCCGCAAGTTACTTTAAGGGCACAAATCAACCCAAAAAGTCCAAAGATCATGTTATGTTTAGCTGCAATGAACACAGTTTGTACTCAATCTGTCCACTGTGGCACCCATAGCTGTGCCTCATAGGCGTGTAGCCAGTGGTGGGCACAGTAATAGGCCTGGCTGCTTCACTGTATGAAATGTTTTATCAGAGAGGGTTTGGTGGGCATATTTAAATAATACTCCCTCTTTACTTAAAATAACTTTGATGCAAAAACAGATGATATATGGTGTGCAGTAACACTAACAACACATGCTTTATTTCTAATGTATACATATCATTAAATCAATTAGTTACAGTTATCTATAGTTTATAATTATCCATCTTTGTCTCCTTCTCCTGGCACTGCTAACTCTGGTGGACATCCATGTGTCTCCTCTAATAAAGACACATTACCAGCCACTTAATCTCCCTTGTCAGTGAGGAGCTTCAACAGAAAAATGTACATGCCCTAAAGGTCTCAGCATGCCATTTAGCTGCTGTGAACACGACGCTCGCATTCAGGTCAGTCAGGTGCAATTGGCTTGACTACCATTATTAGTTCCTTTCAACCCCCTGGGCACCATAGACTCTAATGTTCACTGTACATAATGATTTGCCATAATATTTGCCATTGATTTAATTCCAGTTATAGAAAATATATATTATAGTTACCCACACTTAGACTTAGTTAATGTACTACTGAAGCACTACTGTATGATTTTTACACCATAGATTTAGTGAACAAAAGCCAGTGTAAATTGATGGTATTAGTCAAACCACTGCAGAAAAACCTGTGTTAACAAAGCCCCTTTTACATAGCAGACATTTTTTGACATGTCATAATAGGTGTATTTAACGACATTAATGATGGCTGATGGGAGACCCTTACACTGTGCATGACCACTTAATGGAACTGAGCGTTTACTTTATCAATTTCACCTGTGCTTTTTCTACTTTTGACAAGTCAAAATGTCAGCTGTGGAAAAAGTCTATCAGGCCATGCTAAATTATGCAACGAAGGTGATCTAAGCCAGTCTATAGCTGTGTCTCTATCCAGGGGCTACAGCCTTCGAAGGCTGCATTTGAAGACTGACTGCATCACATTGGCACAACCGAGGCTGTCCCATTTCGAAGGCTCCTTAAAATGAGAAATGCAGCTTTCTTCTCCCAGAATTTGGAGGATGCAACGGATGAATCCTTCGTGGTTCAGCCTATCCCACAATACATTGCGCGCCGGCGTCTGACACACTACTGGCAGCAGTGGCGGCAGAAGATTACACTTTTAAATGTAATAGCTAACAATACAAATGTGTACATGTATGTGTATAACGTTGCTGCACTACTGGAGCCGACATTAGCTACCTCAGCAACTCCACTCACACACAGAGGAAAGGTACAATCAAAATAAGATTTCATCTTTGTCAAGCCTGTTTCTCAACATCTCAACATCAGATTTTGTCCATTTTCTCATGCTTCTTGAATTTAGCTTGTCTCAGCCTGATCTTCATTTAAGATCTTAAAATGCCTTTTTCCTCTCTCACTGCAGTAATCTTTATCTGTCTGAAATAATTAGCTCTGGAGATAACAGGGACACAACTTGACTGGCTTATAAATGAGCCTGCGCAATATCAGAAATTGTCTCAGTGATCAAATTCAAGTCCTAACTCTGAGTATTTTATCAGTGTTCAGAGTTAAGAAAACCTCTGAGAAGCCTATAAGCACAGCAAAATAACTCCTCCTAATTGATCATTTTGCTCCTTATTTCTCAGAATTTAGTACTCTCCAAATAAGAAACTGATTTACTTCTGATGAGGCAAGTAATTTTTTTTCCTCTGGGCAGTACTCGAAGAAATCAACATACTGTCAGACAGCACACACAGACACCAGTGAACAACAAAGTGTGGCAGTGACAGGTGCAGATTATGAGAGGTGACTGTGTGACAGAAATATTTTGTTTGGCCTACAAAAACTGCGCCACAAAGAGCAAACAACCGCATCACACTGCAGATATTTAATAAAATATGGGTCTTACTTTGAGGAGAGCATCTTCTGGACAATCATGTCCTTGAAGTCCATTAGTGTCCACTGTCCAGGCCAGTGTTTTTGGCCAAAGACAGTTCTTGTTGAAATCTCCCATCTCTCACAATTGGAAGTCCATCTATCCGGAATACATGAGCATCATACTAACATCACGACCCTTATTAATATCCGAATACAGCACCCAAAACACAAAGTTGGTGCTAATAAAAGCTGCCTGCAGGACCAATGTTGATAATACGAACCCGCCTAAAAGGACAACAGCTTAAAATAATTCACGCCGATGTCAGGCGTCTGTAAAGTGACAAAAACATGTCGTATTCCTGTTGTGTGCAGGTAAAACTCATTAAACTCAATACAACCTGTCAAAAATCCAAGATGGCGAATACTGGTAATTGCTTCCTTTCTCACTCGTTTCTCACGCAGTGGTCTGATTGACCTCAGTGCTGCCACCCAGTGGCCGGATGATATACACCAACAACATTAACGAAACTGACTTTATAATTAATTATTTTTTTTGATATAATTTGAGAACTGAAATTAATTCCAATTTTGAAGCTTGATTAATAATTAAAGGTCACATGTTGATATCAGTGTCCTTAGTTCTGAATGGACAATTACGATTTCTGCTGCTTTGAAGTTGAAAATATGCTCTAAGTGGGAAAAATTGAAAATTTTAATTGTCAATACATTGTCTATCAAAATCCAATGCATTCATGCAGTAATCACACAACTTCCAAACCCAGGTAGCCAAAAAACCTGGTCCAGAATCAGCCTGAACTCGCATTCTGGATGAAATTAGCTGGGCCGCAACCAGTTGCCCAACTCAGCTTAGATTTGGCATGAATGTTGCCCCAGAATCGGGTCAAATCAGCTGGCCTGATTCTGGCTGCTGACACTCTCACCACTGGGCTGTTATAAAAGATGACCTGGCCCAGCATAAGCCCAAATTTGTCATGCCGGATGAAATTAGCCGGGCCACGTCCACTTGCCCAACTCGGCTGAGATTTGGCATAAATGACGCCCCAGAATTGGCCCAAATCAGCTGGCCTGACTCTGGCTGCTGACATTGCCATCACTGGGAGCCATGAAATAAAAGAAGATTGGCATAAATAATAACAAGACCATTGAGAAAAAACTGCCTTTATTGTTTTATGTCATATGTTGCTGGTGTAGAACAAACATTAGGGGACAGAGGGACAGTTTGTAGCATACACTGTGTGTCCTGGAACAATCAGATACAGACTTACTATTCTATGGAAAGATATTCTTTTAAATGAAACTTTTTGTATTGCAAAATATTTTTATTAAGGTTTTCAAAAAACACTCCCAGCCCCTACCCATCCTCCGATCAGTCAGATTTTATCTTATCTATTTTTTTGTTTTTATGTCAAGGGCTGAATTAAAACACTGAAGTAATTTAATACAGTATTGCAATGTTTATTTAACAAGAGTTTACCATTTTTTAAGGCTTTGTTGTCTAAATCTAATCTTACAGCGACCCATAGTACACCCATAAAGTATGCAGGTATATGGGACATAACCATCTCTTCTTCTGGCCATTTATAGTACACCTACCTATCAGCCAAAAAGCAATTGGAATATATGAGAGAGTATACCCACTTCCTTCTTGGTAACCTACCCATCTACCTACACCCACCTCATCTACTACCACTACACCACTGGTACCAATGGCCTCCTAAATATGCAGAATTCCACATATGGGAGGATCTGGTGATATCTTTGGTCTCGCCTATAAAGAAATAAATACCCAGCAAAGATTTGTATGTGGGGCCCATGTGTTTACGGGTTACTTGTTGGCCCCATGACATTTGTTCACATGGGTGGGTTTACCCAAGTGTAGCCCCAGCATGACCCATGTGGGGCCCACTTGGGCAAACCCACCCATGTGGGCAGTTGGCATGGGGCCAGTATGGAGCAGGGCCCATTTTTCAGCCCATTTACTACCCACATACAAATGTTGGCTGGGTAAAGAGGACCTTGGTACTGTAACAAAACCACTCAGATAAAAACCTCTCTGGCAATTCCTAGTGTTTTCACTAAAACATTAAGCAACTGTGTGAAAATCACCTCAAATCTGTATCACTGCTAATTAAATAGGTGGCACTGCACTAGTGAACTCAAAGTGAACTGTTATGACTGTTATGTTATCATGTGACAGACCAAACCGTACGATGTCAGGTCATGTCAGTCCCCACAGACAGACTGAATGAATATCTGTCCCACTGAGTATCTCATCAGGTACGGCTGTCTGGTTAGATTCCTGCACATAGATCAGGAAAGGAGACATGCTCTGACAACATGGGAGGAGATTGGCTTGGCGTGTATGTTCAGAATGAGTCACGAAATGTCCAGACCTGACTGTATGAGGCTGCAGGAGGCATGACATCTGCACAAAATGCTCTTTGTTGGTGCTAAAACTGTTGTACAGTCCTTTTAAAATTCCCTTATGACACTGAATAGTCATTTTAATTTCTCAAAAGCATGTGATGTAACTGTCATGTCAACATACATTATATATCAACTGCTACAGTATGTTACAATCCATTACACAGGTCCTCTACTGTTAATGCATATTCCATGCCTGTATTTCATGTATTCACAGGCATAAACACACCCTAATCTGCTGTCCACACATTAGACAAATGAAGCTCTGGCGAAAGTTCAGTCAGGAAGACTTTAGCTGTCATTGTCAAGGGCTATTGATTGAGTCATTGGTTGATGTCAATCAGCCGATAGCACAGTGGCATACCTTCTCCATTAGCCTATCATCTTACTGCTTATCGTTCTAAATATGGTTGTTTTTCTGCCTGTAGTTCTTTCATGCTGCAGCCATGAGCACCCTCCACCTCCCCATCACCACCTGGTCTTCTTGGATTCATCAGCCTCATATCAGCAGACCTGTGCCTGCAGAACTCAGACTGCAGATTTTAGGGATACAGATGCTGCTTGTAAAACTCATAATGTTACCGCTGTCTCCTCAACCTCCTTGTGCATGTGTGACAATGGTGGCTTGTATTTACTTAGCATTAAAGATCAAAGTTAGTGGTGTAGTGAGAAGAAATGTCAAGAATTCGATCTACTATATATAGATTGGCAAATTACTTTTGTTCTCTCTGCTTCATATTGAGCCTTCTGATTAACTTTTCCAACAACTGTTTAAATTATTTCTTGAAGCATTCATGATTAAATCAAATTTCTAAACCACAGTTTCTACTTTAGTTTACGCAGTAGTTATTTTAGCCTGCTTGGGGTAATTTTAGGGTTTGATATTTTGTGTGAGTTTTTTTGTTGTTGTTCAAAAACACTTGTTAAGATAAATGAATATTTCTATATTTATATAATATTATTTATATAATATTATCTATATTTATCTTGCTGCTGCTCGGATGTCCCACAATCACAAAAAAACCTGCCTCTGGTTTCCAAGCGCCAAAGACTTCTGTTAAATTTTAATCACAAATGATTAGTTAATCTGAACACTCATATTCTGTGTTAAACATTATCTTTAATTCATTCATCTGTCTCTCCTGACTGAAATATAATGAAGTAACGAAGTGAACTGAGGTAACTATCAGGAAGCACATTTTCAGAATTACTCAGAGAACCAGCGATAATTACCAGAACTATCCAGGAAGCTATCGGCACATGCACTGCAGCTCATCTGGAGCCATGGACAAATATAAAGCAGCAGTCTACAATGTAAGAAGAGGCAAAATAACAGTGCAAAAGTTGAAGGAGCTGACATGACTGCATTTCACTGGAGTTTTACCTTCTCTGACTTCATGTGAAAAATAAATGATTGATTGACAATGTATAGACATTGTTCTCAGCCTTTCTTTTATGTTATAGGACAATAAATCAAAGTTCAGAGTTTACAAGAGCAGTCATGTAGTTACAGGAGTAGTCGGGCCACTGAAAATCTTTGGACTCAGGCTCCCTCCAACAATGCAATTACACATGTATATAAAAGAAAATCACACAAGTAGAAACAAAAGAGACTTTAAGACATAAAGCAATGGAAGTCAAAACATAGGGTTAAGATTTAAGATAAATAGAACATAAAATAAACCCAGCTGGTCACTAATGTTGTCAGATGATGTTATTTGGTTGAATTTAGATTGTGACCCCAGATGACCAAAATTCAATGTCAGGACAACATCTATGCCAAAGTCACCTTGTTTTAGGTTGTGTTGTGCAGTAACCAATATCCAAGTGTCTAATGCCAATGCTATCTTGACGTAGGAAAACAACATTTAGTCGAAACGTAAGGAGAACAAAACCAAACGTCTGCAACATGTGATGATGTTCAAATCTACACAGCATGAAATTCTAACATCATTATAGATTTGAAATAATGTCAACCCAATTTTCATGTCAACAAACATTTTAGGTCTGTCCAACGTAAGAGTCCACCTTCTTTCTGACATCACAGTGATGTCCGGTGACGGGGGAGAAGTGAAAATTTAGAAAATTTAGTAAGCAGTAGTTGCAATGTAGAAACAGAATTTATAAAGGGATGTGTTAAAACTGATATGAATTACGCAAAGTATTAATAAATGTGTATACACAGAGGTTTAAACTGTTCAGTATATATTTTGGGGGGTGTTTTTACTTACGTGTTGTGAGGGTCCAAAGACAGAGGGATGTCGTATGCTGTAAAACGCTCTGAGGCAAATTGTAATTTGTGATATTGGGCTTCATAAATAAAATTGAATTGAATATATTAAATGTAAAGTGACAATACAGTATAAAATGACAGTGACCAAAGTGATGAGGTCAGAGTGCAGGAGTTTAATAAAATAGTTACGTTTCATACAAGTGTGTAACTGCATGTACATATATTGTAATCAGTTATGGCTCATCAATGGTGCACAGGCAGATTCATGATCCTCAGAGGATGAATCGCGCTGACTTTGGTGATTCCCTGACTTTTCCTCTAGGGCCACCATGAGGTTCACAGTTGTTATTTTGAGAGAAATGCCTTGACAACAAGTCAAGTCAACTTTATTTATACAGCACTTCAAACACAAACAAAGCTGATCCAACGCGCTCTTACAGCACACACAGAGAAAAAGAACAGAAGCAAACGAGAAGAGAGAAACACAAAAACCCGAGTGATAATTGATGACATATCACTTCTGCTATTATCGCACCTATAGTATAGTGTTTTTTCCTCGTATCGCCACAGTGTGACAGTCACACCAACAAAGACAGTTACACTGCTCGCAATTAAAGGTGACAGAACAAAAGTGAGTTAGAAGACGATTCTTGGAAATCCTAATGATGGGGGAGAAGATGGTGGGAGGAAGAGAATTCCAGAGTTTCAGGGCAATGATAGAGAAAGCCCTGTCCTGTAACACTTACTCCTGGATCTTTGATCAGATGATCTCAGTTCTCTCACAGTGCAATTTGGGGAGAGGAGCTCTGTAATGTAAGAGGGGGCGAGGCTGTTTAACACTTTGTAGACAAAGATGAGAATCTTAAAATGTATTCTTTAGCGAACAGGGCAGCCAGTGTAGGGAGGCAAGAATGGGTGTGATATGCTCCCTCCTTTTTTACCTTGTTAAAACTCTTGCTGCTGCATTTTGGACTCTTGAAGACAGGATAAACAAGACTGAGTAATGCCAAAACATGATGAGTTGCAGTAGTCGAGGCAGGAGGAAATGAAGTCGTGGATGACTTTCTCCAGGTCAGACATACAGAGACTTGATCTGAGTTTGGAGATGATGCGCAGCTGCATGAAACTTAATTTGTGGTCCAAATAAAATAACTTCAGTTTTACTCTCATTGAGCTAGAGAAAGCTTGCAGCTATCCAGGATTTGATGTCATAAAGTTGGGTGGACATTCACGTGTCCCTCAGGATGACTTGAAATAACTTTAGTGATTCCTTAATTTTAGCGCCATCACCAGGTGAAATATCTTTTTCCAACACTTTCGTTTACCTGCAACCAATGACAATCCCATGATCCTCGACTGTACTTTGTGTCTAGTGCTAATTAGCAAGTGTTAGCATGCTAAACTAAGATGGTAAAGATGGGAAACAGTACAACTGCCTATCACCAGCATGGGGCGGCATGTTGCTGCAGCGGTTAGCATCGTCACCTTCCAGTTCTGGGGTCGAAATCAGCGG
The DNA here is from genome assembly GCA_035609425.1 of Epinephelus awoara. NCBI lineage: Eukaryota > Metazoa > Chordata > Actinopteri > Perciformes > Serranidae > Epinephelus > Epinephelus awoara. The sequence goes on along the minus strand of CM069299.1, from coordinate 31,255,202 downwards.
CCAGGCTGGGGCCCTTCTGTGTGGAGGTTGCATGTTCTCCTTTTGTTTGGGTACTCCGGCTTCCTCCCACAGTCCAAAGACATGCAGGTTAACTGGTGACTCTAAATTGGCCGCAAGTGTATATGTGAGTGTGAATAGTTGTCTGTCTCTATGTGTCAGCCCTGTGACCTCTCCAGGACGTACCCCACCTCTTACCCGGTGTCAGCTGGGATAGGCTACAGTGGTTATGGAGCATGAATGAATAACTCTTTAGCATGTGTTAGCGTTGTCATTGTGAGCATGTCAGCATGCTGGCATTAGCGTTTAGCTCAAAGTACTGTACTACTGTGCCTAAGTACAGCCTCCCAGAGCTGCATGTATGGCTGTAGGCTGTTAATCATGTTATTCAAAGGCTGTCGAAATTGCTAAAGGTCTTTTCAGTGGCATAGAGCACATTCGTTTTACTTGTCTGTGACAATGTCAGGCACTTCAGTATTTGTCATGCTGACCCAATTTATATTCCCACCCTGCCACTTCTTGGTTAAGTTGATTGAAACAGCCTTTTATTCTGCATCACTCTAAGGTTTCAATCTAACACTCAGCTGAGCCGGGCTCTTTGATTCCTTCTACATATTAGCCGATGTGTGGAAAGTCTAACTCTGGTGTGGTTAGTGTTAATGCTTTCTGAAAAGAGTCTGTGTGGTGTCTGTTTGAGAGGTGTTTTTTGTTTTCACTTACACCCGGGAGTGCTCAGCCAAGAAGAACATCTCATCACTTTGTCAGTGTTGTTGTTATTGTTGGTGTTTGCATTCAAAACAAATTTAATAATTACGTATATGGACTGGGATATGAACAGCAGGAGAGCAGTTAGCTAACTTGGTGAGACAGATTTCTCCAGGTGCTGTTTGAATACTGTTGACCCTTTTTTTGTTTAAATTAATAACTTCAAGCAATTTTAAGTGTTAGTTTATTCTGTTGGCGCTCAAAGAAACCTGTGTTCCCACACTGTGAGGTGAGAGAAAGGAAAACTCTTTGGCGATGAATGTGAAAATCAGGTAAAAAAAAAAAAAAAAAAGGCGATGATTGGAACAAATTTGCATCTGAAAATACTTCTTACACATGTCCCCGTTTGGCAGAGGGTTTTAGGCTGAGTGGAAAAGAAGTATTGTGCAATGGGAATACACTGATGAAACTGACACAATAAGTGACAGATTACATGTGAAGGTAGATGATTGCTGTAAATCCCTGAGAACGCTGCATATGGATTAAACATCTGTGTGATGTGATTATCTCATCTACTGCCGCTTTGTTCTACACAGGTACAGGTGTTACCTCAATGAATAGAAAAGTGGTGTTTAAGTTGAGCTAATTATATCCTATCTTGTGTACACATTCATAAGTGAAATGTAAAACAAGCAACTTTTTTTTTCAAGATGTTTTTTTTTTTGCCTTTATTTGATAGGAAAGTGAAGTAGGAAGTGGGAAGAGAGAGAGAGGGAGTGACATGCAGCAAAGGGCCACAGGCTGGAATCGAACCCAGTCCGCTGCGGCAACAGCCTTATACATGGGGCGCCTGCTCTATCCACTAATCCACCGACGCCCTGGAGAGAGGTTAATTTTGTCAGTTTTTCACCATCCAGTAGTTTGGAATACTCACTTGGAACATTAACACGTATGAACGGCTGAATGAGTCATAATAATAATAAATGATAAACTGCCTGTATATAATATATAACCAAATTTTAGCAGAATAACATTACTCAGATTCACAGTGTGTTGAAACAAGATAAAAAAGTTATTTTCAAACAAACAAACTCACCTGAAAATCAACACAACTGGACCAAAATAGGGGAAGGAATATCACAGAGATTCCCATAGGAATGAATGGACTGTTTGCCTCGTCTAACACATTTCTCAACCATTACGTACATGAGTCTCATTTTAAAATGTTTCCCATGTTCTTGTTACTGAGGTTGTATCATACGAGCCCTCTAAAGACTGACATCTTTATTTCAAAATCAACCTCTGCTAGAAGACGCATGACTATGTTTCAGCTATTTATGTACAGTAAAATGTGACACACGTGACAAACGTACAGTCTGTTTCTTTATCATATGAGCTTCTGCTGTGTCTGTCTGTCATGACTCACCTCTAGCGTTTTCTTGTACCTCTCAGCGGAGCAGAATCACGGACATAACAACACAACAAAACAGCTGATAGTGCGCAATTACATGGACATGAATGACCTGTTTATGAGGCTTATCATGGTTATAATCATATTCAGGTTATGGTGTTTACATGAGCACAGAGAAATTGGGTCATTCATATTCCCTGTATACATCTTGAAGCACTTTTGAAGCACTCCAGATAGTATATGTGGGGTTCTCGTAAACAAAATATGTTGTGTAAATGCTCAAACACATAAACAAGATACTCCAAAAACATGATCATAAACTGGTTATTTGTGTCTCATTCATTGAGACAAAAACTTTTAATTCAAGATGAGTTAAAAGATGGCTTAAAGGGGAACCCCACCAGATTTGCACAGGAAGATCTGCTAAGTCAGTGGGTTCATCCCAATACCTGATCTGGCATCCACGTTTCCCTCACTCGCGTCTCTCCCTCACGTCTTAGCTCCGCCCTCCTAAGACACGGAGATGAGATGCAAGGACGAAATGCCAGGAGAGAAGAAATGAGGAAATGTGTCTTTAGAGAAATGAGACGTCTTTTCCTCTGAAAGGTTTCAGTTTGTGATGAAAGCGGCAGCTGATTACAGGTGGATCAACTGTCAGGAGGCTTTATTAACAGCTATAGAAACTTTTAATGGAGTTTGTGTGTATCCTCGCTTCCCTCTCCTCTGAAAGCCTCCTCTCTCCTCGACTCCTCGACCACTCCGAGTGCAATGAATGAACTGAGATTTCCGGGTCAAGTGATCGAGGATGAGTGAGATTTGGAGTAGTGTGTAAGATTTAGGGGGATTTAGTGGCATCTAGTGGCGAGGACTGCAGATTGCAACCAGCTAAAACTTCTCCAGGACAGATTTCCTTCAGTGTTCACTGTTCAGGAGGTTTTTACTGGGAGCTGCATGATCCACAGAGCTGTCTTGCTCTCCAACTCTCCGACTGTCACAACAACAATGCCGAGCTCTGTTTGTGCTGCTCACCCTGTTGATTTGAAGTGAAGTGTAGATCTGTCACTGTAGCAACTCCACCTCGTTGTCCATCCAGACAAAGTTATCTGTGCATGCTTTCGCCATTGTGTCTTCTTTGTTTTGGTTTGTAATCACTGCGTTGTAGAGGAAGGCGCTTCAGCGCAGGCGCATGGCGTCATGCCGTGGTGTTGCTTTGCAAATTTACATTCCCACCCATTGGCCTGCCGTGCATACTACAGCGTTTCCAGTAGATTTTGCGGCTCGGTGTGAACAGGGATCGTTTCAATAACATCAACATATAAACGCAGAAGTTTTTTAAAACGCAAAGGACAGACTATTCCGTTTTTTGAGAAACCGTTGTCATCTAAACAGGGCCCTAGTGTTGCTGCATGATGACAAAAAAAATGATTCAGTAGGACAGCTCTGTATGCTAACTCTTTATACAGGCATGTTTTCCTATTAAAAATGTCTTTGCAGGCTAATTAGCTGGAAAAAAAAGTTGCTCTGTGCTGTACATTCAGTAAGAAGTGTTGTCTTGTGATCGAGCAGATGTACGGAAGTGAGAAAATTAGCAGGGTCTGAACTTCTCTGTGAAGATCTCTTTGTTTCAATACTTTCACAGCTATCTCTGTCACCTTTGATGTGACAAGTCAGTGCAACACTACGACAGTCTGAAAATGTACACATTTAAACCATCAATGGAGGACTTGGAAATGAGACTTCACCACCCACTGTCTTTCTCCAGAGTCTTGTCCCATTCTGTGAGAGCCGTGACTGCGGCCACTCTGAACAGCCACAAACACTTCTGACTTCCTACTGAAGTTAGAAACACGTCATAGAAAATACTTCTTTGCAGCACGACACATTCTTCTCCTGCATGAATGACTTCACGTGGACAGCTTGTGCAACATGTGGCACAACAGTATTCTTTATGAGTGTATACATACTGCACATGTGAAACACCACAATTCAGTAGAGCTATTACATGCTTCTTTACATTGAGCCGTTAGAATAGCATGAATACTGCCATGCATCGTACGGGTAAACACAATGGATGCATTCAAGGTTTAGCATAACAGTAAAGTGATAAAGGTCTGGCAGGACACTTGCATTAAATATCAAAGAGTCCCAGCAGGGGTTAAAAGTAGCTTCCTCACACCTTCCTCCCCCATCTGTTGTCCTCCCCCTTCTCGCTTTGTCCTCTTTCCCCAAAGCCCACCTTCACCCTCCACATTACCTTTTGCACATAAAGTTAGCTTGGCCGTGATTGGCAGGGAGGACATTAAGGTGTTATTCATTGGTCGTGACCTATTCCCATCTACCTGAGGGCCTGCCTGCACAGTCACTCATGCCGCAAGTCTCACACAGGAAACACATTTTCCAGTCTCAGCTCTGTGTAGAGTTTTCATCGCCATATTCAAAGCATCACAGACATTTGGCTGCACTGTAAGAGTCCAAGATTGATGAAGAGCAAAAAGGAGGCAGAGGAGATGTCGGGAGTCACCGTGAATCGTTTTTCTGAAGGTAAGGGTCATGAAACTGAGCCATAGTCAGACATGAGTCAAGATAGTCTTATGTGTATGACTGTTGGTGTTGGTTCTTTGCTTTGAACACCAGATGAGAGGAATGTGCAACTCCAAAAAAGTTTGGCTTGTTATCATATACAATCAGAATCACTTTATTCACCAAATGTACACAGGAATCTGACCTGGTGAAAAGTTAAGATCATTTTACCTGGTGTAAAAGGTGGAGTTAATGAGTAAAATGAAGATCTACACTCTACAAAACTGCAACTATTTACTGATTTATTCATCAGTTTTCAACTATTAAATTAATCGCCAACTAATTTGATAATCGATTAATTGGTTCAAGTATTTTTTTAAGATAAACATTAAACTGAAAATCTTTGGGTCATGGACAAAACTAGAAATTTGAGGACGTCGTCTTGGGCTTTGCGTAACACTGATCGACATATTTTTCACTTTTTTCTGGCATTTTATAGACTTAACAACCGATCCATTAGTCGAGAAACTAATAAACAGATTGATGAAAGATGAAAATAACTGCAGATATAGCAGCTATTACTTACTGCCTTGTCTTGTGCACTGGTCTGTGATCTTATGCCACTTTTAAATCTTATGAATTTATTTACAGAATATTATTTGATCCAAGTATAATTACTGGTAAATAAAATATTAGACATGCATGATGAAATAATGCCTTTGTTATATAAATGTGTATTTATCTGCATGCATTTGTCATTATACTCGATTAGGATGAAATGCAGAGAACACTGTTGGTTTTAAATGCGATGACCTTTATGCACAAAGGTCGCAGTGTGAACGTGATGAGCAGCAGATCGATTAAAATTCGGTCATGAACAGAATCTGCACAGAAAAGTGTTCTCGCTGGACTTAAAGTCTAACTGTTGCATCACTTCTGTGTTGTGTATTTAAACTTTTTATCCATTTTTTTAAAGATACAATCACTTTATCTGTCAGAGAAATGCAAACATGAGTGAGTTGAGTCAAACTGAGTGATCATAACAATATTTCCACAGTTACTGATTCAGATTAAACGGGCACATAAATGTTTTGAGGCTGCATCTAATGTTTTACTGAAGACAGGATGAATTCAGGTAGTTATGACGGACTTGGTTGATGGTGAATTTCTCCTGGCTCCAGTATGAATAATAATCTCTCTGCACATGTGAACATATTAATGTTTGACTGCAGAAATGATCACTGTAAGCTTTGCCAGTTACACATTTATAGGTCTCAGCCAGTAAAACATTATCATTCAGTAGCTCTTACATGGCGCTCATTACTGAGTTATGAAGCCTGTTTTCATCACAGACTTTTCTACACATTTAAATTGAGTATTTGCTCAGGCATGTGCTTTTCTTTTTTAGCATTTATATCCAAGGATATAACATGCTTGTGGTTTATGTTTCTCTGATGATGCCCCTCAGGTGTTCGTGTGTGTGTGTGTGTGTGTGTGTGTGTGTGTGTGTGTGTGTGTTGCTCCTCAGGTGTTCCTGGAGTTTGATTAATGTTTCACAGTAGACGGAGCCAGACTTGCTGCACACTTGAAATGAACCCCTTGACCGCAGAACATTAGTTTAATAATGCAGCATTTCATTGCATTCCCAGCCTCTTTGTTGGTGATGTTGTGGTCACTGTTTGACTCGTAGTTACAGCAGTGATGAAAGTCCACCATACATACTGCGTGTACATGTCTTTATGTATGAGAGGGGGGAGCTGAGGATAAGCTGTCTGAGGATAATGTGTGTAGACGACTCAGGGATCAAGCTCTAATCAGTAAAATGAGTGTTGAGAGAAGGTAAATTATAACATTCTCATGATGTGTTCAATGTAATCCTGTAAAATGTGGGTTTTTGTGAGTAAACTTGAATAAATCCAGCAGTTTGAAGGAAAAATGTGTTGTTTACAGCACTATAACATAGATATGAGAGGAAATTATGATGTATCATACTTAGTAAAAAGGCCATTTGCTAATTTTTTTTATGTTTTTCATGAGAAAGACATGCCCACTGCAACAAATGTTACCACCGTGCATGCTCAGGCAAGCTACTCATAGGCAAAAAGTCTTTTAAATAGTACAGTTTTAGACAAAATGCATGTGTGTGGGAATTACTGAGCATACAACTAGATAAAAGAGACTTGGATCATACAGCACAAGTTGTGTAGGAGATGGTAAATGGCTGTTTAAATATAGTTTTGCTGTTTTTCCCTGTGGCTTCAATTCATGAATAGTGTTCTTCTCTTTTGGACTCTTTGTTCACTGTGAAAAACAACACATTCTCACTCCGACCTCATCGCATATGGGTGTTCAGTCATGGACTTTCCCCCAGTCCAGATACAACGTGAAAGTCTCTTTCAAATAAATGCGGAACAACAGCACAACAACGTGATGTGACACTCGTGGTTGGGTTTAGGAAAAAAGAAGAGGCTTTATAATCTTACAGGACGTGAACGCTGCTCTCCTGGGTGAAGGCTGGTGTTTGTTGGACCTGTCCACTACCCCTTCCACCCACCCTACTCGGACTTTTGCCACCTTACTATTTGTTCTTGTCCCACCATGTTTCCCCCTGACGGCACCAAGCGCTGTTGAACTATAACAGCGACCGGCTACATATCATGCTGACGTTAAAGTACAGCTTTTTCAGTGCTATAGGGTTGAATTTCGAGGCTTGGGAGTGAGACCAGGTTGAGAAAAACAAAGTTTTCTTTACAAATTCAAAGTAACACCTGGTGAGTAGCCAATGTACAAATGGCCATGTTGCAGGTGAAGTATTCCTTTAATATGCCAGTTCTACCAAAATTTGAAGGACACAGAGGACGTGATCTCAGTGTCCTCAACAGCAGCCAAGACCCTGATTTTTTCATCTAAAATGAGCAATAATTTCCATGACTGTACGTCTCCATCAGCTCTAAAGCATCTGCACTCATCCACGCAGGAGATCTAATAGAAAAGAAACACTGTGATGAACCAGGTGCCCTTAAGAGTGAAAACTATTTCAGTTATGTCAAGTTTAACTGTCAAGCTTTTAATTTGCCTCCTTCAGCAAGAAAAGCCGAGCTTGGAGGTGTGTGACCTTTAAAGTGAACACAGAAAATACACTGTCCTTGGAAAACCTCAGCAGAGTCAGATTCTGGCTGTTCAGGCTGTTTCTGAACAATAGGCTTTGCTGCCATCTCATGGCGATCACAGGGAAAGCCACACCTGCACTTCTATTTGTTTGCCTTTTACTGCCTGAGGCCAAATAGTGATCGTCTTGTAAGACGCCAGCTGACGCCGCGTCCCAAATCTCTTCCTCCTATAATCAGCGTGTCAGAACTTTTCCTATGTGGAGACTCAGTTTATTCTTTCTGCATCCACCCATCAAAATCCAAGCTGCCCTGTATGAATTAAATTTACAGAGCACCTAAGGTGTGCTCTGTAACTGCCTTTGATGTCAATTAAAAGGAGCCTGTAAACTTTTACAAGGCTTGTAACTTGTAGAAAAATAACAAGCAGGTATAATGAGAGTAATTACATCATGCAATTAGGAATTCAATGGAAAGAATCCACAAGGAGAAAGTCACCATCTTATACAAGGAGCATTTGTTTTGAATGCAGACAGTCTCCTGTGGAGGTCATTTTGTTTTCTATTCCGTCGCTCATATTAACATTCAAACGTGGCGACTTAAATTTGTCTCCCAAATTGTCAGATAAAACCACAGCATTACTATTCCTGGTACATGCGCCTCGGTCAAAGTGGAGTTTGTTCCTTCAGGCTGAGCTGAACATTCCTCTCCATCCAAAAAACAACATCACAGTCTGCGTAAACAAGTGATCTTCATGTCACGTGGCCTCCGTCAGTTCAGCTTTACTCAGTCAGATCTAGTCCTAAAAGACTTTTCAAGACAGACGCTCAACCTGCTGTTTGTCCCTCCTGTTGTCTAGAATAAATAATATGATTCCCTTCTGTATCATGTCATTCTTTATGGTGTGTTCCCATTGTTCGGCCACTGTATTTGGCTCCACTCAGCTGGGGAAATATTTCATGCATCTCGCTTGAAAATTACTTTCAGGACAAAACTATAATTATGGAAACACTTTAAAAGTTTCCACAGTAGATTTGAATGAATAAATCAAGAGCAAATCAGGAAGTAACAGCCAGTTAATGAATGGCTACATAGAGTAACTCTGAATCAAGAATTATATGGTGGATAATTATAAGATACTGATGAACAGACTGCTACATATTATGGTAGGGAAAATGCTTTTAGAAGATGTCTTTAAACCTGTGCACTGACCTCTTACTTAATTCCTCTTGCTACTAGCTGCTCATTCCTGATGTCAGCTGTTTCCTGTTAGTCCACCGCCAGTGGGTCGCAGGGTGTAAAACTAGCCAGGACCACCTCTGTGTGCGGCGTTATCAACAGCTCCTCCCCCTTTACACCAAAAAGCGATGACGTCTATCAAGACACCTTAAATTTCAATATGACACTCTGACCAATCCATTTTAACTGTCTCTTGGATGACATACACTTCAGTGATGACTGGATCTTCAAGTGTTAAATATAGGAATTTTGACCAGGTTATGTAAACTGCAAATAATTTGTTTCTTCACTTGGAGAAAAAAAGTGGCAGAGTGAACAGATCGTAGCAGAGATAAACCAGCAACCCCCTCTGTTTAGCAATGCTAAATGTTATCGTTGCTTTAAAGAGAGCGATGTAACGGCTACACAAACTCATATCGGCTTTTTTAGGTTGGACTTTTGCTAGCTGGCTAAAACCTGTTTTGCTGCTGCCCCCGTCCACAGCAGTACTTTACTTAGATCTGTGATAGTACTCCTGCCTGCCTCTTCAAACCGGGGATAGGTCGACCACAACTCACTGTATGAAATACACGTGCCTCATAAAACCCACTACAAAAAATCCAAATGACCCCAATTGCTACAACTTCCTGTTTCTCTGCGAGTCAAACATGAGCTCAGTGGTTTTGCTGATATTAATCATTAGGTGACTGTTGCTGCGACATGTGACGAGGCTCTCTATCAGTCCTCTGTCCTCTTCTGCAAAAACAGTCTCTGAGTGAAGACAGGAAGTAGCTAACTGGAATCACACATGATGACTTCCATTTGGCCAGAAAAATGCACTGAACATGTGCATAACGTGTGCAACCTGACTGGTGGGCGAAGGCATACACCGCGATGCAGTGATTCTAGTTGTTAACAGTATATTTGACACACAACAGGAGGGTTATAAGAGAATAAGAGATGAAGATCTTAAATATCAAAACATTAAACTATATATACTTATTTATTTATTTTAAGCTGTCTACACTACAGGTCATAGGCACAAGGACCCAGCAGAAAAAAAAACCCCAACACGCTTCTCACCCTTCCTGCTCTCTCTTCCTGCCCTCCCACTTCCTCTCTCAAACCCATGTGCTGCTGGAGGAGGGGCAGGGAGGTGGCTTCACCTCAGCATGTGTGTGTGTGTGTATGGGCGTGTGTGTGCTTGTGTGTGTGTGTGTGTGTGTGTGTGAAAGATATTGAGAGGAGATCACCAGTGAGCGCAGGGTGTTTGGGGAGCAGAGAGGAGGATGATGGGTTGACCTTTGGAAAGCAGCTCACCTACAAATAAAAAAAACCCCTGGAGAACATGGAAGCTAAAAAGGTCCTCCATTTTGTGCCATCTGGTAAGTTTTACAGGGGTGGAGTGGGGTGAGAAGGTCTCTCATGGTGCAACTTGAGCCAAGTGTGTCAGACACGTGGAGAAACCCTCTCTGCAGTATGTGTGTGCATGTGTGCTGATAGCATCTGGTAAACAGTGTTTAAAAAGTTCTGACAGCATCTACAGCGCAGAGTTTCATCTTTAGAAGTTTAATAATGTCATAACACTTCTAATATCTTTTATTTGCCTGCTTCTCTGCCTGCTATTTAATTCTTTTTTTTTTTTTTTTTACGTCTTTATAGTCTTGATATTAAAACCGCAGAATATGAGTAAGATGCTTTTATTGCCAGGAGAGGCAGAAAGTCAAAAGGATGTGAGTCAATATTTACAATATGGCAATAAAAGGCACACTTGTCTGTCATGGAAGGTTTTTACAGCAGACCTGCAAATATTTTTAGCATCTCTTGCTGCACTCCCATCTGTGAGGGGAATTGTTCCAGAAAAGTGCATCAAATTGATTGAAAAATATGCATATGGTCAAACTTTCTGGTGTATGAGTGTGAGCGCCTATAACGCTACACTGTTGTGGTGTCATGTACTCTATGATCACGGTTACCACACCGCACTTCTTCTTTTATCAAAACACTTGCAGAATACAGCCGTAACACTGTCTGTTCAACGCACTGGAGCTCAGAGACAATAATTTGGCATGATTATGGCTTATGAGTTTTATGTTATTCTTGAACACTGGTGCATCAAATGTATCCAGTGTTAGGATTTGCTGCTTTTCTTTGTTCTTCGTGATTGCAAAATTGTAATGTTTTGGTGTGGGGCTGTTCATTGGACAAAACTAGATAGGAATTTTCTATATTTTATGACACTTTATATAGTTATTAACCAGTTAATTGAGAAGATAATTTGCAGATTAATCAATAATTAAGAGAAGTCATTGCAGCTCCACAAGCTCAAGTTCAAGTTTCTTTACTGGGATGTTTTAAATGAAGGTTTTTGGGGTGTGAAACACTTCATTTCCTGCTTTCTGATGAATTTTGGCGCCAGTTTGTGCCTTTTCTGCACCAATTTATGGTGTGTAGGTCTTTAATTTTGGTAAAATAAAAGTGCTCTGTTATTTTCACATTTTAATTAGGGGGATAAATGCACATGCTGTAAATACTGAAGGCTGGGGTGTGCCCTATACCCCCCCAAAATGTACACCTATGGATAGAACAGACAGGAAGAAGCTATTCAACCCTTACTTACGCGCTAAAATAAAATAAAATAAAATATGAAATATAAATTAAATTAAATTATTACCAGGACAAAATGTGAATGTGTTTTCTCTTGAGTGCCACTAATGGGTTAAAAGTCCTACTTGAACTTTCTTAGGTTGAGGATTAAGGAGATTATCTTGCAGAAAAATGTCTAATATTCTAATCTGGCCTCTCCACTCTTATTTGAAGCATTCTCTGGTTGAAGTTGATGATAATACGACACAATTAGGATTATTACAGAGGTTGTATCAAACCTGCAGCATCCCCGTCCTCTGCTACTATTATCTTCAGGTTTACAGACGTTACGCAGGTTTAATGTCATCCACCAAAAACTGAGTGTCATTAGAAAAACTGGCTATTTTAACACCAAAGTCTGGCAGAGGATTAATGCCGTATGTCACACAAATGTCTCTGATGTTTAAGTACGAAGGGAAAACCTTCAGATGTGTACTTTAGCTGAAGTGAAATACAGCTTGTGTGACTGATTGCTGTTGGTCCGGTGGTCATATCCACTGTGCTGGATAACCAAACATCAAGTAGCCCTTATCGTCGGACTTTGAGGTGTTGAAGTGGAATGAGCTGTAGTTCCTCCTTCCTGTTATTTGCTTTATTTCAATATATGAATGTGTACATTGTGACCTACAGTGTACACAGTCTTTATGGTACAGCTGCCTGTAACAGCCATGGTCAAACCCAGCGCTGACTGATTAAGCTCAAACAGAAGAAATTTACACATTTCATAACACAGCACAGGAAACTATATTTAACACAAAGCACAGAGTTGAAACACGTCTTATTTAACAATCGAAGCTGCAGTGACGCTGCTGACTTACAAACACGTGTCGCGTCTGCTTTGATGGTTTGACCTCGTACAGTTCACCACAAAACTCTCAGCTCTTGTTTCCAGAGACCCAACAAGGATTCTTCTGTTTCCTATTGCTCAAGGACATCCTCTGCACACAGATAGCAGCGTGGCAGGGATTAATAAAACACGCCTTAGGCTTTAAGTCAGCCTTGTTTGTCCAGTAAGATGGAGGAATTACAGACATCATCACCAGCAGTAACACAGTGGTGGTTTAGTTTGTCACAGTTTAAGTACTGTGAGACACCTGCAGGGAATTTCATTACATCTGACACAAACACTTGGACGCAAGGAGGGACTGATTTGATCACTGGTTGCTAACCTGTGGGTCCTGACCCCCAGTAGGTGGCACCAAAGCTTCAAGGGAGGGTTGCTGACTTAAAGCAACCCGGTCTCACTCCAAATGTGTCGAAATCTGGCGCTTGGACAGTGACTTGCAGCGTCAGACACTGATGAAAAACGCTGTCCTTTAATGTCAGTGTGATTCGTGGCGGTCACTGTTATAGTTTAACGGCACTCGGCGGCATCAGGGGTAAAAGCGGCAGGACAAGAACGAAAGTTAAGATGGCAAAATTCCAAGAAGGGTGGGCAGAAGGGGTGGTAGATGGGTCAAACAAACACGGACTTTAACCCAGGAGAGCGGTGGTTGTGTCCTGTAAGTTTCAAAAGCCAAACCCTGTTATTTTTTCCTAAACCTAACCACTTGCTTTTTGCTGTTTTGATGGCGTAGGGTGTATTAGGGGTGTTGGGATATTGAAAGGGACTGTATGTAACAACCAACACATCCAGGGTACCTTTTACATTGTATCTGGTCGTAGAAAGTCAGTGACCAAATGTCCATATGTGGTGAATTCCGAGTGAGAATGTGTTGTTTTGAGGGGTGTAAGAACATTTAAAAGCACTGAATGCAAACTGAATGAAGTAGTTATTTTTTAAGGTTATATTATTATTCAAGGTATAAACTTAGAAAATTAAAATTCTCACAGGATCAAGTCACAGTGACGACCTGAACACAAACTATATTCACAGAACCTTCACCCTCTGCTAAACAGCTCCCAAAGAACATTGGCCAAGTGTCAGAAAACACTTCATTCGTCAAAAAAGAAGCCTATATAGTGTGTAAGACTGTTAAGAATAGAAATTAAAACATATGTGATACTGGCAATCGTATAAAAAGTCCCTAAAAATATCAGGAAACTCATCACTGGTGCAATACTCCGCTCAAAACTCATCCAGATCTGTCGTTTTACACAAACTTCCTGCTGTTATTGCGTTCACTGTTTGGGTTTATTGTACAGTTTATCAGTTGCTCTCTTCTGTTATTGTTATGCTTTCAACAAAATATAAAATATCCATAAAATGTCAGGGGCTGTCAATCTGCTCAATAAATGATGGAAAAGAAATCCCTTGAGAAAGAGGTTCAAAATAGATCAACAAGTCCTCCAACCTATACAGCAACATAGGTCGTATGTTCCTACCCCCTAATAGGACCCATGGGAGTATTCCTAAATTAGCACACCCACCACTGGACGACAGAATCATGTGGCAGCCTCCAGGGCTGAAAAATGAAGCCAATGCTGAAGTGTCAAAAGTGCAGCTCTTTGAATTGCCAGAAGCAAATCAATCCCCACAGACCCCGAATGCCTTCACAGGACAAATAAACATGTTTACAGCCTGGTAAAAAAAAATGGCGTTGGTCTTTATAGCTAATTTCAACACTCATGACAACTGTACGGAGGGTGAATTCTTACATAAGTCACCCATTTAGGCTGGGGCTGCTTGAGTGACAGACTGTCTGTGAGGTGTAGCTACCCCTCGCTCCTCCACAGCTCTACTCTCATGAAAATATGCTCACTTTTGGCTCCGAAAAACAAGATGGGGATGCACAAAATGCCAAACTCTCCTTCAGAATGGGAGTCCACAAACCTATGGGTAGTGTCACGATCACTCAAAGCTGACTTTTGGTTTCACACAGGACATGAACACTGGTCTCCTGAATCAAAGTCCTGCTTGTTGGACCTGTCCACTTCCCCTCCCTCTCAACCCTCTTTATAATACATCACTTGACTTCCTGCTTTGCTCCTGTAATAATTAGTACGGCCACTAGAGGTCGTCGTCTAAATATTGACGACCATTTCTGCTTATAAGCAGCTCATTTACATTTTCTTAATGTACGAAAATAGATGCGTTCATTTCAAACCTAAAAGCCGCTTTCTGGCAACAACCAACATGGCGACAGTGGAGGAGGTTGTAATAATGTACTTTCTAACAGAGGCAGCGCTGTAGACAGGTTCTTTCTGTTCCGCCCTTTTTGAAATGTCTTCGTCGTGCCGGACAGTCTTGTCTTGCTTGAACTGCTTACTATGGACAGAAGGCTCCTTCCGGGTCTGTAGATGTGACAAATGAGACTTAAAACCGTGGTCAAAGGTCAAGATCAGTGTGACCTCACAAAACATATTTTTGGCCGTGACTCAAGGACTCATTTGCAAATTATGACAAAATTTCACAAGAATGTCTGATAGGATAAAAATGAAGTGATGATTGTGTAGATTTACTTTACTGTGACATCATTATGTTTTCTGGCCATCAGTAAACATCATAACAGAAGGGCAGACATTTGGCTGGATGCTGAACCGATGACACTAATCTTCAACCTGGGTACAGTACAGTCTGTACAAGTTTCAGAATTTGTTGCTCCTTTGCAGCAACATCAACATCTGAAGCACTGCCAATTTATCATCGCTACAACTTCCTGTTTTTGTGGTGGTCCTCCACAAGCTCATTGTGTTTGCTGACACTGAGCCTCAGTTGACTATCAGTCCTCTGTAAACATGGTCTCTGAGTGAAGACAGCATGTTTCTCACTGGAAATCATTCACTTGAATCATACATGTCAAGACAGTGATAACTTCCATTCTGCCTAAAAATACACTGAGTACTCTTTATTAGATTCTTTCAAAGTTTTCACCACATATTATGAGTTTAAACTGAGACTTGACTGATTGGAGGAGGCGCACAAGCGTAGCTTTTAGAAATATGTACCAGGAGGCATCGATAAACACAGGAACACAAGATTAGACTGTGGAAATTCTATCTAATCTTCCTTTATGTGTGTGATACAGCATGAAATAAATATATATTTTTGCAAAAGCACCTAAACAATAGTGTGCAGCAGTTCACAAACAAGGTCATCAGGCTACTTTTGGGTGGGGTGTCAATGTCAAAGGCTTGACTAAGGGCTGCTGTGAAACTGCGCCTACTTGGCGCAACAAAAAAAAAGGGGATTGGTTGCGTCAGTACAATAGGCAAACAAGAAAGGACGGCAAAGGAGATATATGCACCATTGTAACTGGGCTAGAAAGCCACGAAAAAGGTTCACAGGCTGAGATTGGTGCAAAAAAAGTTCTCAAAGTACATAAAATGATAAAGAGTGAGTAAAAACAGCAGCAAATATTTTAGTCCTGATGAGTCAAGGACTAAATTTGGCTTAAAATAGATATGGTTGTTGCTAAGGTGCCTTGTGAGCCTCTTTTTGTGCACAGATGTCTAAAAGAAATGGACTATATTTTGTATTAATCTCAGCCTGTGGGCCTTTTTGTGGCTTTGTAGCCTAGTTATATTGGTGTGTGTGTGTGTGTGTGTGTATCTCCTCTGCCGTCCTTTCTTAGCGGCATGACTTACATGTGTCAGTGTTGTCGCCACACAGGAAACCCACAGGCTTGCAGAACATTGCAAAATATCTTCTCTGATAAACTTTCACTGAAGCAGTCTGTACTGATCAAACAGTGACTGATAGAGAAAACAAACAGGCAAAATCTCCCACACTGGCTGTCCTGACAGTCTGAAGCACAAATGTCACTTATGTCTGATGAGAAAATTACTGTTAGCATTCAGTGTGTTCTGCTGATCATGCTGATAAGATACAGTTGAGAGCATTTACAGTAAACTTGACCTTTATCTTTATGAGACGAGACAGTAAAGGTCTCAATCAGGCAGACTAAATCATCCTCTGCTACAAACAGCTCGTTGCATAAGCTGTTAGGCACCTTGTTGTCTGCGCAGACTCCTGTGAAGTGGAGGAGGCCTGGGAATGTTCTGTCTAATCTGCTTTGAGATATAGCCTTGCTCAGGAGCCCCCCGGAGCCGATCTCTGCCTCAGGCAAAGAAAAGCTCATCTGTACAGCTACAGCAGTGTCTGCAGATACATGATCGCCTATACAAACATCAGACACAGCTGCTGTCAGATTTTTTCTGAGAGCGAACAGGTCTCTTTTCAGTTTCTCAGCATGTGCTGATTTTCACTGCCCTCTTTAACATCTCCATAACTGACATCCACTTTCTGTCTCCTTAGTGTTGTATCATGTAATGTGTCACGCTATTTCAAAGGTCTTCGAGGTCGGACCAGCTGTGAGTCACGCAGGCAATAATGATTCAACAAGCTTAGATATTTTAATTACTGTGTGCGATGGGAGCAGATGAAAAGGTTGATGTCTGCTGGTGAACGCACACTGTTTTTGTCACTTGTGAAGTGAGAGCTGCTGTTGCACACAGGTCAGACACAAGAAACGCACTATGTCAGCACAACAGCACAAATTGACGTTTTTTTATTTCCTCCAACAACTAATGCACATGGTTGGGTTTTGGAAAAAAGAACAGGGTTTGGCTTTATATTGTTACAGGCTGCGAACACCGCTCTCCCAGGTGATAGCTGATTATAGATATAAACTTTATGTTAAAAATCTCACAGGATAAGGGGACCTAAAGACCTGAACACATGCTACATTCACAGAGCCTTCACTCTCTGCTAAACAGACTCGTCCAGCATTAGGAAAGATGCAGATTGAGATGATTGTTAAAGATAATAATAAAAAAATAGAATAGAAAATAGAAAAAAAAAAGTTCCCTAAAAATATCAGGAAAACTGATCTCTGATTTAATATGCACAGGAAATAATCTCATCTAAATATCTCCACTTTCACTGTCAGTTCATCAGTGGGTTGTCAGTTAACTCAGTGATAGAAAAGGGGTCCCTAAAGGAAAAAGGTTGGGAACCACTGGCGTTAATAATATTTGTGTTCCCCTGCAGACGCTCCATCCACCGGGAGGTCCAAGAATGGATATGTTTTCCAGGAAATGGGTGAGTAGCTGCAGTAATACAGCATGAGTTTCTCCTCTTTTATGATATGATCTGCTTTGCAAGCACAGATATGAGGGACAACACAAATTTTCACATGTAAATTTATTTCAACAGTTATTTATGCTAATGCCAATGCCTCTCGCTGCTGACTGATGACCCATTTCACATGCTGGTGAGCACAGCCAGTCCCTTCGCTGGTGTGTTGAGAGGTTAATTAATGGGTAAATAACGAGGCAGATGATCTCTGAGTCAGTGACGGGAAGCGGGAATAATCATAGCTCAAAGCTCTGCTCGTGAAGGGTTAAGGTTAATTCTCTAATTCTGCGGCTGTTTCTTCCTCCCCTCATAAAAAGTTGCGATCGAGATGCCATATTTATCTTCTATACAATTAAGGAATTTACGAGGGGCTGCTATTGTTATATTGCTGCATGTCTGGTTTAAGGGGGAGTTTTTATTGGGTCTCTCTCTCTTTCCATCTTGGTGTGTGCTTGTCAACAGATGGCAGAGATGGTGGGAGGGAAAAATAAATTGTCCCTCACTGGAGACACTGTTAATGTGGCTGGCATTGCATCTTAACCTTGATGCAAAGAACAGTTTTATCTCAATATTACATTCATCTATGAAATGGCCTTCATTGTTACTGAACTGTGAAGTGAATATGAACAAAGTGCTGCAGCAAAAACAGTTATAGTATGGAAATAACTTGGCTGATACTCGACTGTGACCACTTCTGTTTTATCCTCAGAGCTGCAGGATGGGGAACAGGACTGTGGGCGAGACTCACCCGTCAAGGATCACATCTACGACAACCAGATCAGTGTTCCAGGTGTGTGTGTGTATAAAAAGCTGCATGTTTACTCTGTGTTGTTATTTATTCTAAGAATATAAATAGGAGGGAAAACAAATGCCTTCATTACTCAACAAGACAGGTTAATAGCTCATTTCAATGCTGTGCCGTTACGCTGTATCCTCCTCCTGTGACTTTCATTGCCTGAGATAAATTTCAGCCTCTGCAATTAGAAATCATGTGTGCCAGCTCGGATTCCTCGAGTCATAATAACTGAAACGAAGTTCATGGACAAGAAACTGGCAGCCGGTGCTTCCTATTAAAGGAATACTTCACCCACAAAATGATCATTTGTTTATCAGTTACTCACCTCGTGTTATGATAAATTTGTGAATGCCTCCACGGTGAACGAAGAATCCAAAAACTTAAAAGATTCTTCCTAGGGGTCCATGTTTAACAATGGTAAAACTATAACGAAACATCAGTTTACAAACTTCCACACAACTGGTGCAGTATATTCCAAGTCTCTCTAATTTTTTTCACTAAAACCTTACTATTCAAAATATTTCCACATAAACAGTGTCAAGCACAAAGGAGTGACTGCCTGGGCAAGTGTGTGCTTTTGAGCTGTATATAATGAAATGCACAAGCAGAGTGCACACCAGGCGTCTGCCCAGGCACACTACTCATATGGAGAAGTGTTTAAAATAGCACAGGAAAGTACAGGTGGAGAAATGAGATTTGGATTATACTGCATGAGTTGTGTGAACAGGTGTTGTGTTATAGTATTGCTGGTCCCCTATGACTTCAATACATCAAGAATCTTCTCAGTTTTCTGATTTTTTATTTTTTTTTGTTCACCATGGAGGCATGCGAGCAAAACAAAGTGTTCTTCAGTAATTCCACATAACATGAGTAACTGGTGAAATATTCCTTTAACTATTAATACTAGGGAGATGTTTTAGGTATGTCCAGTGGGCAGTGGGGATCAGAGATAAGGGCTCGGAGGCTGAGACAGTGTGTTCACGTTTAAATTTCTCTGTGGCTTTTATTTGCAGATCCTGACTGTGCTGGGTTTGGGCTTCTGAACACGACAAGAAAAGTAAGATTTGCTTTTTCCAGTCACTCTCTCTGCCACAATCATTACTGCAGAATTACTACAGGAAAGCAGTGTTTTACAGTTTCTTTTACACATGTTTACCTCTGAACACACAGCCCAGTTTTCTCCCCCAACTGTCCTATTTTAAAGCTAAAATCCTCAAATATCTACCCAGCTCACGCTTGATGTTTCCAACAATGCAATTCCCAGAATAAATGTTGGATCTGTACATTTCTGCAAACCTCCAATGTGTAAATTAAATTTGTATGTTTCTTACGTACATTAGATATTGGAACTTTACATTTCTTTACTTTCCATTTTCAATTTTATGTTGTGACAACGCTGTGGTTAACATGTGGTTAGCGTTAAGAAATGGACTATTAAAGGGATAGTGCACCCAAAAATGAAAATTCAGCCATTATCTACTCACTCATATGCCGAGGGAGGCTCAGGTGAAGTTTTAGAGTCCTCACATCCCTTGTGGAGATCCAATGGGAGAGGAGGTAGCAGCACAACTCCATCTAATGCAGGCTGACGGCGCCCCAGATTCAAACGTCCAAAATATCTCCATACTGCTCGTCTGTAGTGATCCGAGTGTCCTGAAGCCCCGACATAAAAAGTTGTTTGGAAAAACGTCATTTGAACTCTGTTGAACTCGGACGAGCAGTATGGAGATATTTTGTGGTTTCAAATATGTGTTTTTGGATGTTTGAATCTTGGGTGCACTATCCCTTTAAGCTGGGGAGTTAGGTATTTTCACATGGAGGTCTATGGGCCCCAAGTGGCCAGTCGATGAACTGCAGGTTTCACTTGTCAGCCCTCCAGGTTGCCGCTTGGTTGAAGCACAAAAAACACTTGGACAGGGCGAGGAAACATCATGATTTGTTTTAAAATACACTGTATTTTAGCCAGAGACAAGGATGAAAATGTCACTTGTCTTGAACAGTGGTCTGCTGTGAGGCAACAGTCTCTCCCAGGTCTCACACTATCCATTATCACCTCCACCTCATTAGGAGAAACTGAGCTCATATACATGTAATCTGAACTAAGTTGCTTTAGAACTGTTGATTTGATATGTACGGTATGAAATGTACAAATGTAACATGTACATGGTTTGTAGGAATGTGCGATGCCAACACTGTATTCTGAATACTGAGAACTGAGCTATATCTGAGAGCAGTATGAAAGCTGGCAGGAATTGTGTGGATCTATTGTCTGTCGGGCGATATGCAGTCAGCAAAATCAGACAATAAACCTTTCGCCTGTTTTCACTGTGACATTATTACTCTATCAATTTAATTTCCCTTGTTCTTGGCTCACAATAGTACGTGAAGCCAATGAACTTCCAGGAGGAAGTGCGCGCCCACAGAGACCTGGACAGCTTCCTGGCCCAGGCGAGCATCCTTTTGGATGAGAAAGCTGCCACTCTGGACGAGGTCCTCAAGCGAATGTTAACTAATGTGGTGGACGAGGGCCACGAGAGCTGCGATGTGACCGAGGTCATGAACTCGCTGTTCACCGACGCAGGCGGGAAGGAGTTTAATGGTGAGCAACACATATTAGAAGCACTCTGAGTTGAAGTGTTTGCTGCTTGACGTTTCAAGGATAAAGCTTTTGTTTGGCTGCTGAGTGCAATTTTTTCTGCTCCCACAGTTCACCTTCTGTCAGAGACCATCCAGGGTGTCACTGCTACTTCCACTGGCATTCGTTACCAGCAGTCCTGGCTCTGTATTCTGTGAGTTCATCTACAATAATATTTATGTGAACAGGTGCTATTTTGACTAATTCCTCCGTCTCACTATGTTGTGGATAGTTGTTGAGTTCATTCGACCGTGCAGGGACAACAACAAAAATATCCTTCCACTGGAAAAGACATCTTGTTTTGGCTTTCATAGGGCACTCTGATGTACACCTGCCAATACAGACTGCTGCACGATCAGTCATCTAAACACCACTGATCCAAAAATATTTTTCTATCAATTCAGCTCCAGTGTGAGGAGCCTGCAGCGACGTCACATTTGCATCGCTCGCCTGGAGAGGCCACAGAACTGGGGCGTCAACTGCTGCGAGGCTCGTTATGTCATCCTCATCCTGGCCCCCCCTCGAACGGTAAAGACCATGTCACAGTTCCTCAATTGAAACTCTCTGTTATATTATGGACAAATTGCCAGAAATTCACCACTCTTAGTGTCTTAAACGTGAATGTATGCTGGTTTCCACCCCCCAAAAAACACCTGGTTATGGATCATGTTTTGCTTAAAACACACAAAAAGCAGCTGGGAAATCAGGGATGTGTTGATGAATAATCCCAAGTTCATTGAAAAATACAAGGTTCTGGAAACGCTGAGAAAGGTCACCAGAAAACAACGAGTGATATAGTCTGTCAGTCTCTCTGGGCTATACTCTGTTTAACTTTCTCATCATCCTTCTCAGAAAAGCACCAAGACGGCCATCGAGCTCGGTAGAACATTTGCCACAATGTTCTCCGACATTTCCTTCAGACAGAAGCTTCTGGAGGCCAAGACCCAGGAGGAGTTCAAACAGGAGCTGGTCTACCAGCGACAGCAGCTCTGCATCGTCACCGAGAAGCCGGTCGTGGAGGAAGTGGAGGACTCAGATCCACGTAAAGGGAAAGCACTTAAGGTGTGAAAGAAGAGCAAACACACTAGCTCTGTACTCAGTGCAGAGAGAAATAATTAAACAATAAGATTTGGTCATGTGACCAACATGAGTTAAATATAACTCCAGAACGATAAAAAGCACAAACCTTAAAAGCAAATATGTGGAAACATAACTTTAACAAGGAGTTGTTGTAAAACCAACATTTATATTCTCTACCGACTGTTTGGTCTCTCCACATGTGGAGACCACCCTCATGTTTTCCCGCTCCATCCAGGCATATAAAGATGTGATGCAGTAAAGTAAAGTAGTTGAGCCAGATTATGTGATTATCCTGTTTCCACACTCTATCAGCCAGGCCCGAGGAACGAGAAGCAGCTGGGCAACAAACCCAGAAAGCTGCCAAGTCTGCCATGGCTCTGGCAGCAGAATGCGTGCTGCTCCATGTAATGATAAAGTACTTCATTATGTCCAGTGTTTAAATTAAGAAGAAATGTGTGCGCCCAGCAGGAGGGCGGAGAAGTGGGAACACCCAAATGCTGCCTAGAGAGAAAGCACGTAGTTGTGTTGTAAAAGACCAAAGTTAACAACAGGTTGTGTCTGCACCTGATGTCCTCAACGCTTAAAAAAAACAGCATTTAAATGAAGGTTCGCTGCTGCTAAACAAACTTTTCCACCCGTTCTGTAACATCAAAGTTCTATTATATAAAACAAACAGTGACAGACACTCAGGTGTGCCAGTATGTTCAGTTTTATACTGGACGTCAGCTACGTTCCTACAAAGGTTTCTAAAAATTCATTATTTTTCACGCTCATTCAACGGACCAATCATCCAGCTAGCAAATGTATGAAAGTTAAGGTATTTACAAATAAATGTCCTCTGTTTATGAAATATTTGATCATCTTCTCTCCCTCAAGGATACATGATGCTGACTTATAACTTTACAGAGTTGTGAAATCCTTTCTCACAGTATTATAAACCACTGTGCTGTGTTTTTGCATCTATTATGTCCTCAAACTACTGGTGTTAAACTTATTTTATGTTCTCACTTGTACCCAAAGCAGCACGCCCCAGCAAAAGCAGCCCTTTTATCTTTTATCTGTCAGTGCACAGTCTTTTATTCTGCGGTCCCATTAGATGGCTCTCCAACTAGTAAACACTAAAGTTACAGCATGTGATTAATAACTGTTTCCTGCATTAACTATAGTTGAGTGACGAGTCCAGTGTAAGTGAAAAATTCTGTCTTTTTCTTCACAGTGCAAAGACTTCTTTAAGGTCGGTAAAGGTGTTTACGATGACCTCCGTCGCAGACTCCCCCTCTACCCCTCAGACTTCACAGACGGTATTTACATTTCTGTATTAAACTGTTTCCCAAATGGGAACATAGTATCTATACAACTTAAATATGCAAAATTCAGGGCATACGAGTTGTTAACATTGAGGTAGCTGCTAGCAGACATACACATGCACATGCACATGCAGCAGGACTGGTTTACCACAACAAACTACAGAGAAGCTCAAACTACAACACATACAGAAGGTGTGTCTTCATTCTCAGCTCAGGACGCCATTACTCCACTATATATTTACACAACCGGTAGTGGTTTGCTGCCACATTAATGCCCTGGAGGTTGCATCCAGACCTTTTAATCGCTACAGTTGTAAATCATGAAGCATTATTTCATACACTTTGCAGATTCTCAAGGATCTCAAGGTTTTGGCTGTTTTATCTTTAATCAATCTTTCAACAAACCATCAGGTATAACTGGGAAGGACCGCTGTCTGCTGAAGTACACTACTACTGCTATTTTCCTCTACATTGCCATTCTGTTGCCCGCCATCGCCTTCGGCTCGCTGAATGATGAAAGCACACGAGGAGAGATAGGTACAAACTCCGAACATTGTTGTCTTGATCTGCAACATCTTATAATGTATTTAATCTGAAGCACTAAAAAAACAGTTTTTCTTTTTGGCAGATGTTCAGAAGACCATTGTCGGTCAGAGCATCGGAGGAGTGATCTATTCCTTGTTTGCTGGCTCACCTCTTGTCATTCCACTGACCACTGCACCTCTGGCCATCTTCATAAGCGGTGTGTATTGTTTAAACAAGGAGATTAGAAACCACATTTCTGTACTTTGCTGGGAGGTGAATTGATCTGTAGAGCACTTCAAAAGTATACCACATGCAGCAAACGCATAACAAGCTTGATGCTGAACTTCAGCTTCAGTCAACAAAGCCAGCAGCCAAGTTACCAGACATGACCTCTGTTTTTATACTTCTACAGTTGAACTCTTTGGATTGTCTCATGCTCATCTTTCAACTTTTATGGGACCTTTAAGATCAGTTTAGGAACTGACACAGGACAGTTCACCCGGAAATCAAAGATACATTTTTTCCCTCTTACCTGTAGAGCTGGTTATCAGTCTGGATTGTTTTGGTGTAAGTGTGAGAGACATCGGCTGTAGAGATGTCTGCCTTTTCTTAAATGTAAGGAAGAGTGCATCTACTGCTAGCTCATATTATTGGGACTGAAAATCCACTCTCGTGTCACCCTCTACCTATCACCACTGCTAATGTTACAGCTCAGCCAAGGAGGACATCATTAATGTGCACATATTGCGCTGTCATGAGCTTGAGCCTCTCGTCCATTAGTAGATGCACGCTTCTTTCTGTGCGGAGATACAGTTGACAAGTGTAGTTCTGCATCATATCCTCATACAATGGTTAATGTGATATCTAACGAAATAGCACCCAATGATTTAGTGCCCCTACTGGTTAGGTTACGTAAGGTTAAGGAAAGGAATCGCAGTTGGGTGTTGTTGCATCTTGCTTAAAGTTGTGGACTTAATGTAAAGTTATGTGGGTTAGGTTCAGAAAAAGAAACATGGTTGGGTGTCATGACATTAAGTACTTAACATACCGTGACAACGAACCTTAAAGAAACGTAATGTTCACCTTCTTTCACACAGGACACAAACACCAGTCTCCTGGGGAAAAATCGTGTGTTTGTTTGACCCATTCACCCGAGCCTGCCTCCGTATGCAGACTTTTGCTCTTTTTCTGCTACTTCCTTCTTTACTCAGCACATTTGTCACATGATTACAGCCCTCACTATTATGTGGGTTACTGGGCCAGGATTAGGAGGGTTACATAGCTGCATTACTTTTTGTAGGTATACATACACAGTGCATGAGAACAAAACAGTTCCTACATGAAGCGGCTCACAACAAGGTCTGTGGATTATCTGGGGTCACTGGGTCATGGTTCCTGTAAAGCGACATGATGTTTAGTCTTCAGATGTATTTTTCTGGTGCTCTGAGCACCACAAGCCGAGTTCCATTATACTGGAGAGAAGGCAGACATCTCTACTGCCGATATCTGCAACACTTGGCAACTCACACCAAAACAATCTAGATTGATAAACAGTACTACAGGCAAGAGGGAAAATGTGTACTAATGATTTTTGGATAAACTGTCCCTTTAAATAATATGGTTTCTGACTGCAGAGTGCCTTTAAAAAATCTATGAAAATGTTTATAATAATGCAATAAAATGTATGTTTGTTTCTTTGTGTATGTTTTTTAGTAATCAGGGGAATTTGTGACGACTACGACCTGGACTTTGATGCTTTCTATGCCTGCATCGGTTTATGGAACAGTCTGTTCCTCATCCTCGGAGGCCTATTCAACGTCAGCCTGTTTATGAAGCTCTTCAAACGGTGAATACAAAACACCACATTTGTTACTCTGACATACCACAGACAGAAGCCCTGTACATGTAATATATGTGACTAATGGTGTGGCCATGCACTTAGGTGAGGTCACTGATAAAAGAAGACACATCTGTTTTGACTTCCTGTTTTCAGCCATAATTATTAATTTTGTTTAACGTGCACGCTCACTATCTGGGCAAACATTTCGCCTCGGACAGACTGTTATGACTGTGTCTGTATATAAAAATACTATTTGGAAAACACATGAATGATCACACCATGCTTTTTTTCTCCATGTTTTATCTCCCAGCTCAACAGAAGAAGTCATTGCTTTGTTCATCTCCATAGCATTTGTCGGGGATGCAGTGAAAGGCACGGTCAAAAGTAAGTCGAGCCAAGGTCAGACTACCCTAAACATGTTTTAAAATGTCTCTGCAGCAGAGCTATCTCTGCACACTGCAGGGGATGTTTAAACATCCCTCATATCGTTTGTTGTAGGTAATGTAGCCCAGCAAATATACATATTCATCATGGAGTCTTTAGAGGAAAAGCAAGCATGAAATCAAACAGGCCCCCTGTGTGCCATGGAGAGACAGACAAACCCATAATATAAATATACCGTATTCTTTCATGCAGCATCTGTTTATCTTTTTCACAAGGGTTTGTCACAAGACAGGGATAAATGGATGAGCATATGATGGATTCTTTAGAGCTTTCTTCTCTCATCTTCAAGCCTCAGGGTAGTTTTCTACTAAACTACATAAAAACAGCTTGAATACAGCGCGCTGCTTGATTGTGCCTGAATGTCTGGAAATATTCTGATGATTCCTACATGAAAGGGGGATTATATCAACAAGACTGTGCAACATGTATGAACAACGATGCTAAGTGTCGTGTGAAATGGACGTATTTTATTTCTTATTCTTCTTATTACATTTTTATGTTGTTGCTGAGATTCATAATACAGACTATTTTAGGACATGACAAAAAATGTTAAATGTGTATGTAAGAATGAATACAGGACTTGTCTTGTTGAGTGTGTCTTCTAGTTTGTATGGCAGCATGTCGAACAATTTTTTCTCAGTGCTTATTTTAGGCTAACAAGTACCTTTTTCATACAAAACCCTCCCATGTTATAATAAACCAGATATTTATAAAAAGTTTTTTGTTTGGGGATGTCAAAGGTTAATTTTAACATAACTGTTTACATTTTAAGTCATGCATAATTAAGGGCAGGTTGCTCTGAGTGACAGGTTGTCTGAGTCCACAAAACAATGGGTGACGTCACAGTAGCTACATCCATTTACATCCGTTTACAGTCTATGGTTCATCATTTATGCTGCAACAACAAGTGTATCTGTACATAAAAGTATTGCAAATGTGTGAAAAAGGTCTGGTGAAAATGAGAAAAATCTCTCGCTTTAACAAGAAACTTCCTTTTTTCCCTTCTCCTTTGCCCCACACTTCCTAGTTTTTCACTACTTCTACCACGGGCCCGTACTGGCGACCACAAACAGCACGGTGGTGCTTCAGCAGATTGCTGAGCTTCTAGAGAAGGCAAACAACCAGACGGGAAACATGCTCAGGCATCAAAATGAGACCGTGCCGCTGATGGAGCACGCAGAGGGACACGTGTCAATCTTCCTGCCTGAGTCTCTGGTGGTGACCACAAGAGAGAGGCCCATCCTCTGTCTGCTGCTCATGTTGGGGACTCTGTGGCTTGGCTACGCCCTCTACCTCATCAAGAGGAGGTACGTTCACTCACTGCCCTATTTAGTTCAATTACATAAAAATAATAACAGGAAGTAGTGACACTTTCATACTTTGAATTACACCCTGCAAAACAACAATATAACATTACCCTGTTACAAGTGGAAATCCTGGATTTAAATATTGATTGTAGCTGTCAGATGAATGTAGTGGACTTAAAGCACAGTATTATCATTTGTAGTGTGTAAGCAGTAAGAAAGTACATTTACTTAAGTACTGTAAGTAAAGGGTATGTTTGGTGTTTTTCAGCCTGGACCATATTTTCCTGTGTTTCTGCGTTACGTGACTAATTGGAACAATTTTTTGAAACTAGATCAGTATTTGGCAGCTACGACACTGAAACTGAAGGCTGAAATGTAAACACTAAGGGCATGTTCGCATCATCAATTTACGTCCACTATAAGGGTTTGTTTTTGCCACTGAAAGGCTCCGATCGTAATGTCTGATAACATTATGGAAAGGATCCCTACAGAGTTACAAATTAAACCCACAATCACCGACTGGTTTGGCTGAAATTTACCCTCAACTGACGGAGTTAGATGTGAAAATAAGCTGACTGCACACATGCTAAAATGAAAGGCCTGGTGGGTCTGGTGATGGTGATTTCGCAACACATTCTCATCTGTCACATATTGATGTTTGGTCGTGGACTTTCCACGTCCGCATACGACATGCAAGGTACCCTGGGTGCGTCGGTTGTTGACGTTCTAGGACACCGTGTCAAGTTCTTCCTGTTACATGCATTGTCTTCTTTAAAGAAAAACTTCCGTTGTCACAGGAAATTTAATGTTTACACACAGTCTCTTTCAAAATAAACATACTATGTCGGAACAACACCATTAATTGATTTTTCCCTTCTACAATAAACAGGGTTTAGGCAACAAAAGCACAGGTTAGGTTTAGGAAAAAGGTACAGGGTTTGTCTTTGTAACCTTATGGGACGCGAACGCCGCTCTCTCGGGTGAAAGTCAGTGTTAAACTATAAAAGCAACTGGCCGCGTATCATGCCGACCTTAAAGGACGCCTTTTTTTGTTGGTTTCCGACACCGCAAGTCATTGCCCAAGCACCGGCTACTACTTCTGAGTAAGACCGGGCTCGATTTAGGGGTTGTTTCTGGTTAAACAAAAAGGTCTACCTCTGTAGGGATCTTTTCCATAATGTGGTCAGACAACTGAAGCAACAATCTGAGCCTGTCAGTGGCAAAAACAAACACTTTTAATGGACGTAAATTGATGGTGCAGACATGCCACCAATGGTTACATTACAGCCTGTTTTAATAACTGCTGTCTGCAGTGCTCTCCCTCAATACTGGACCAGTTTAAAAAAATTGTTGTTCCCACCAGTCACTTAGACACAAAAACATAAGAAAATACAGTCCAGGTTGAAAAATACCAAACTTACCCTTTAAATACAGCTCTGAGATACGTTTCTGCTACTTCATACTCACACTCCTCCACATGTAAGAAAGGGTTTGTACTTTTTACCACACTGTGTGACAGATGTAGATAATTTGTACTTTGTAATACAGTGAAGTAAACTACCTAACACTGAATGCTGCTTATATGTTGATGGATCATAATAATCCACTCATCAATATAACTCCATTAAAATGCAATTTTGAATGCAGGACTAAAATATGTACAAGGGTACATTTTACATTGTTGAATTACTTTCACTTGATAAAGGATCTGACTACTTTAAATATGGAGTGGCATTCATGGATCATTATTAAACCTGTACTTATTATACCAATTGAGTGAATTAGTTTCTGTAGTGGCTGGCAGTATGAAGTTGGGAGGACCTGAAAAGAGGGTACATTTACATCCCAAGAGTAGAGCAGAACGTTACAAATCATCAGCAATAATTTTCACCCATTAGGTATAAAAGTGTAATATATGTGGCAGATAAATGTGTGGATTTCCATGTCTGACTCCTGGGATGTCATTGCTCTTTCCTTTCTCAAACTTTCACCACTTGACACAGATTATTTTTCAAGCTATGAGTGAAACTACTGTCAATACAGTCGTAAACCTTACAGAATTTATCACATCAGAGTTGCACAATGCTAAATTCACGTTGCTCCTTTTACCCCACAGCCCGTACCTGAATGACAAAATCAGAGAGGTTGTCTCTGACTGCGCTCTGCCGATCTCTGTGGTGATATTCTCCTTCATTGGCTCCTACCTCTTCCTCGACATAGAGCGTGAGTACAGATCTCTCAAATAAAAGAAGTGATAGAAGAGTACCCTTGAGACTTTAAGTCACAACCTTGGCACAGAACACCTTTCACTGTTCATAAATCCAACATTGGAGGAGATAAAAAGGAAAATATTTGCTTTCAGGCAGCTTTTAACCCAGCGTGCCTTCTGAATTGATGGGGGTCAAAGACGCTGGGTTGAATGCTGCTTATAAAGCCTAGCAGAGAAGTTCACCAAAGCCTCTCTTTCATTATCAGTGTCGTCATTTTTCTTTTCAAATCTGCTTGAGACATTCAACTTATGCTCCTATTAGTTCCTATGTTCAGTGTCCACGATGGCCCCATCTTCAACTTCCCTCCATTTGATAAGCTGTCAGGAATGAACACACTGAGCGCGGTCGGGCTGGGTTTCCTCCTCGCGTTGCTCATCTTCATCGACCAGAACATCGTCATCTCACTCACACATGTACCAGAACACAAGTAAGACCCTGATTTTGTGTTTAATTGTCGAGCCATGAGGTTATATTGTATATTCTGTCTATATATATATATATATATATATATATATATATATATATGTATATACATACATATATATATATATATATACACATATATATATATGTTATAGTGCTCCAGTCTGTCATTGACAAACCACTTGACACTTGTGTGTGTGTGTGTGAACGTCTGTACCAGGTTGCTAAAAGGCACAGCGTTCCACTGGGACTTAATGCTGACTGGCTTCATCAACATCCTCATGTCCTGTCTGGGGTTGCCATGGATGCACGCAGCCTTCCCACATTCCTCCCTGCACGCCCGTCAGCTGGCCAAAGTGGAACAGCACGTAGAGAATGGACACCTCTACACGACGTGAGTGAAGTTAAAACAAGGACAAAAACCAAGCTGTGCTTTGAAAGACATCCAGACTGAAACACCAGCTGCTCTGAACCCTTTCAATGTCTGTTTGAATAGTTTATGATGCTAACTGTATCAAATTTTAAATAAAGTTTAATAAATACTGAAGTGGACCTTCAGGTGATTTGGTCAAAAAGAAATATTAAATTAACTAAAAATAAGTTAATTTTATTATTTTAATACAGTAGGACTAAAATTATCAACAAAAAAATACAGGAATTTAATTAAAATGAATAAATAAATAAATAAATAAATGAACTTGACCATCTGATCAAATTTAACAATCACTGTTACAGATACTGCAAGTAGTTTGGAAATGACCTTGTTATTCTAATATCTGAATTTTCCATTAAGACATTTGGGGTGATTTTAGCTGAATAAAAAGCTGGTCAATAAATCCTAAATGGAGGGTAGAGGGTAAGGGACCCTCAAAGGGACGAAAAATACAACTGAAGAATGGTTAATAACATGAATAAAGGGGGGATTAAAATAGGGTAGAGTTGTATGCTGCTTTTCCACCAAAATTAGTGCATGTACGCAGATTTGTACACATGGGAAACATGCTGGAAAAATAGACTCCTTTGTCATTGCCAGTAGACCAGAGCTGTGTACACGGCTCTGCAGCAGAGGAGTATACCTTTCTGTATGTGTGGATTTGTTTTGCTTTTGGTGTGTCATGTTCGACGTCACTGCATTGGAGAACAGGTCGGTTAACAGCAGCAGCAGCATAGAGGCCTGTGAAAATGTTACTGTGGTAATTTATTTTTTAATATCTCTTGTATCTCAGTCTCGCTTTCAAAGTCAGTGCAGACTAATTTGGAGTGATGTTTGAGTGCTGCTTAGGCAGAGATGAATGGCATTTTGTGGTAGCGCATCATTGCATCTTGCTGGTAAAGGAGCTAAACTAAGCGCTTTCACCTGGGTGTTATGTTTCCATCGATGCCAATCAGAGCCGGAGCTGATAACAACCTGTGACTACGGCAGAATCATTTGACCGGCAGTGAATGCCGATTGTAACCTCTCCCATTACATTAAAAAGACAGATGTTAGTGGATGTTAGCAAAGGGGCTTTATTATCCTGATCATTTGCACACACGTTTATTGTGTGTTGTGCCTTCAACTGATTCAAGGAAACACTTTACAAGCTTCTTATAATTATATGGTTACAAGAATTACAATCATTATACTGGATATTAAATGTTGAGAGGGAGAAAAGTGGGATGTGGCAAGTGGGAAAACAGTTGATTAAATGACTACTTCTTTAGTTCCTTATATTTCACCAGTGTAAATATTATGGTCTCAGTACAAGACAGCGTTAAGACACACGTATGCAGGCACAGTGTCGCAGCAATCACAAAGGCTGAGTCTGACAACCATTTGCCACAGCATTTATAAACTCCAAATGACGACATGAATCTATTGACGAATGGCACGGAGGAGTAGTTTTGCTTTCTTTAGTGATTTTTTTGTTGATGTGGTGGCAAAGACATTACCAGCAGGAATGCTGTGGCGCACCAGGCTGGCTCCTGAGTCCAAAACAGACAGCTCTTTTTATCCTCTTTGGCAGTTTTGGCAGTGTGTTTCCTGTTGCACTGTGTTGATAACTATACAGTGACACCACATCGGTGTAATGATGCAATCGCAGTTGCAAATCATAGAAATCCTCTGAACGGCAACGTTTGTTAGAAAATAGTGTTTGCCATTTTGACACTCGTCAGAATTATGTTGAGAGGCGGGACGAAATTTTTCTCTGTGCAGTAAAAACCCTGAAAATGTTCTCTTCTTTTTCACAAAATTTCATTTTTGTTCATTTCTTGTGAAATACTGGATACTATCACCTGTGTGGGGCCCCTTTAAACAGTTTGGTTGACACCTGTGTCCACACAAAGGCCATACTACATGATAAGGGGTCACACACAGCTATTAATCAAGATAAATATTGCATACGTCCTTATGTCAGATAAGAGGTGTATTTCAGGATATCTAAAGTGCTTTTCTGTGCCCTTGTGTCAATCAGTATTGTAAGTGTGAAGGAGACACGTCTGACCTCACTGGCAGCCAACATCCTGATCGGCCTGTCTGCGTTCATGCTGCCCATCCCTCTGCAGTGGATCCCCAAGCCCGTCCTCTACGGCCTCTTCCTCTACATCGCAGCCACTTCGCTTGATGGGAACCAGATGGTGGACCGCATGTGCCTGCTGCTGAAGGAACAGGTGAGCAGGAAGGATGCTGTGGGTTGATTGGTTGATCTGTTTGTTTTTTCCTGTTTATTCATTATACTTCACACAGTGGCAGCCTCGAATGGCACCCAGGGGGAGGTGGTTCAAACTGCTTTATACAGGTAGTCAGTGGGCAGAGGAAGTTTGGGGTTGAAGTTACGGCAACTTTGCTGCCAACGTATCAAACAACTTCTGCTCAGTTTCTTGTTTAAACAAGAAAGCGGAGGAGCAGAAATAGGAGGCTATGTTAATATAACAAGACACATCCACATGATAATTTAATACTCAACATACCAACTTATCATGCTCTGAGTCTGTGCGTTGCTATGACAAAAAATGTCTCTTGTTTTAATGAGACATGCTTAGTTTGTAAAATAACTAGAAAGCTTCATAATATAAGAAGCTGTTATAAAAAGAAAAAATGTGTCATAAACACAAGAAAATTTGACATTTATATATTGTAATATTGAGAAAATATATCATAATAACATGATGAATATCTTATATACTATGCAGGCACCGGGTCGTAGACGTATGACGCACGTTTTAGCTCATGAAATGTTCAAACATTTATTAATCTCATGTATAGGCTGCACATTTTTACAGTTACAGAATGCAATAATCACTTTAGGCCAACAACAATGACAAATGAAAACCTGAATGAAACGAAAACCTTTCCATATAATTTCATGTCAAAGCCACAGGGAGACAATGGAGAAGATCCAAAATGGCCGCAGGTTGCCTACCCCTGCAATAGAAGTTTGTGACTGTATTTTTCTGCAGAGACTCTGCCCTCTGCCTTTACCTTTTTGTTTTCTTTTTATTTTCTGTGTTCAGGACGTTTATGGGTGTGTACCCTCACAGCGTTCAGGTGATGTCGGGGCTTTATAAAAAGTTGCCGGACCGTAAGCAGCAGGCATAGAAAAGACACTGCTCTAAAAATACACAAATATTGCAAGGTGACATGCAAAACAAGAGTGGGTCTGTCATCGGGTTTTACTTTTGAAACAGTAACTCACAATCCTGCATAGTACACCTTTAACATGCACACAGAGGAAATTTGGCAAACTGTTTTCCACTAAATTCATCATTAATGCTGCAACAACAGCTGCAAATGTTGCCTTTTCAACTGTAATGTGTATTAGTTGCTCCACTTTTACTTTAGCGCAACAAAATATGCAGTGAAATGTGATTTAAAGCAGCATTTTACCCACATGGTTCTCTCTCTGTCTAGACCTCTTATCCTCCCACACACTACATCCGCCGCGTGCCTCAGAGGAAGGTCCACTACTTCACAGCGGTGCAGATGATCCAGCTGATCATCCTGTGCGCGTTTGGGATGTATCCTCTGCCCTACATGAAGATGGTCTTCCCACTTCTGATGATCCTGCTGGTGCCTGTCAGGTGAGTCGACCCAGGCCAACAGGGGGCAGGGTGGGACCATGGAAACCAACACAGTGCTACAACGTCTGCACAGTGTCGGCATTAAGATTCGTGCTGAGCTGTTTTACAGGAGAATGCCACTAATTTAACACAGGAGATCAGTTTACTAGTGATCATACTGTGGAGGACTTGCACATTTTTAGCTTTAGAACCTGGGGTGTGGAGTTTGAAAGACTTGTGTAGTGCAAAAAAATGTCAGACTTAATGTTTGTGTGTGAGGGATTTATACATTAGCTGTACAATATCTCTTTGTGTTTTCTCTCAGGATCAGCCTGCTTCCCCGGATGATCGACGCCAAGTATCTGGACATTATGGACTCCCAGCACATGTAGAGCAACAGAGCAGACGCCATGACAGGATTCACTTTCTCCAGCTGGAAGGGAAAGAGACTGAGAACTTGATGATTGTGTTGATAACTAAATGCATTTGGACTGCAGGATTTGGATGCGAGCACTTGGGCTGGCGACTGGACGACGATTTACTCCCCTCACTCTTATTGTTCATCACACATTTACCATCAGAGAAGCTGAGAGTTTAATATCTAACATTCCTGCATCTTTCTTCTGTTGTATTTTTCCACTAACACACACATCCGCACTGAGCAGGTAACTGATGGAGTTCATGTCAGACATTATTGTGTTATGAAAAAAACAACATAATAATTTCCTTTAATTTAGTCGACATTTTGTTTAATAAAGAGCTGCTTGGTCTATTTGTGTATATATGTGATGTGAGAGAGGGGATTTCAGTGTTCTCCATGATCATTTCACAAAGCGAGACAGGATTTCTCAGTGTTGAAAGCACGCAGAGCGAAGTGTCACCTGATAACCGATAAAATTTTAATCAGCCACACTGAAGCCAGTTATACGTGTTCCGGTTGTTTAGATGTTAAAAACTGCTATTTTTATTTGTGAGGAGACGCATAAGATGATGTATGACAGTATAAAGCTAATTTTGTCTGTGCAATGTAATGTTTGGATTTAATCAAACTGTTGTTACACAAATAATAAAGCCCTGTAAAGGAAGTGAACTGACATTTTTCCATCATGCTCCACCGCCTCAATATTGAAGGCAGACACACTTAACATGCACCACCAGTCACTGATACAGTAGGTAACAGGAGAACAGCTTCTCAAATACCATCACACACAGCATCAGCATCCTTTATTGAGCCGAGGGAGACCGACAGCTGCAACGCTCTCACTGTTAAGTTCCTCCAAAAGATGGCAGTAGAAGCTCATCTTCAGGATGGTTGAAGATAGATGTGAACTCACCAGTACATTACAGAAAAAATGAGGCAGATTAATATCAACCAGTGTAAGAAACTAGGGTAATGACGTGGGTAGATATCTCAAAACGTACCACATTTAGATGATTTGCTGC
Organism: Epinephelus awoara; assembly: GCA_035609425.1. Taxonomy (NCBI): domain Eukaryota; kingdom Metazoa; phylum Chordata; class Actinopteri; order Perciformes; family Serranidae; genus Epinephelus; species Epinephelus awoara. Next base: position 31,219,468 of record CM069299.1, on the reverse strand, counting down.
AGTGACGTAGGTTTTGTTTTAACATTGAGGGGGGACATATGAAACGGAGGGTTTGGGCTCCTCTGCCAGAAAATTTTGAGCATTAAACACTTGATTTATTGCATTCTGGTGATTTTTATGCACCAATTTGTGCCCTTAGTGCATCAATTTATGGTGTAAGTGTATTTGATCTTGTTGAAATAAAAGCTTTTAATTGGAGGGACAAATGCATATGTTCTAGGAGACGTGTCCACTGCCTCCATCCCTGAAATCTACATCTGTGTTTTGCCACATTAGTTTGTTTCATCTGTTTCTTCCTGTAAAGCCGCTCCTTGAAGTCAACAGACCACCTGACGCTGTCATTTCTAATGCATCTTACCACCTTTGATGTGCTCAAAATTGTTATTCCACCATTAATGCATCAAGTGCTTCATCATGAATGTTTCCCAGGCATGTGCTAACTGTCTGCGCCGAGTGCCTGCAGGAGGAAAAAACACACCAAACTGTTCGTTTGAGCCCTCCGACTAACAAAAGGAAGCTCCTTTTCACATTATGCTACAATGAAGCAGTGAACACAATTATCATCCGTGGCTGAAACTGTAATTGTGGATGCAGCCAAAGAGAAGAGCGTGCTCTCATTCACATTCAATAATTTGGAATTAAATTGCGCAAAGAAAACAGTCTGTCTTTGTAAAATTAACCAGACCTGGAAGGCACCGTGTGAATAGCCAACATGTATCCTTGTCTCCATTTATAATGATAAGAAGATCACTGGTGTGATCAGAACGTGTCTGCCCTTGTCATTTTAACATTTGCAGCATCTGAGGGTCCCATTCGGGGCCTGATTACACTCTGATGTTTATTGTCCATTTAAGAACTGACTCATGTGGCATCAAGTAGGAGCATAATTCAACACTGAGATGTGTAAATGACTAAAAATGCGTCCTGTGTGCACCTTTAATAGAAGAAGGAACTATAAGAATTTATTTCACATCATTGTACAAAATTAAGAAGAGGCAAAAAAAGGAAGCCAGAGGGTTTCTGAGGTTGAAAGTCGACCCTAATGACCTTCCTGTGTAGCCCTTTTAGTCCAGGTCTGACAGTACGCTGAGCCAAATGTGGGCTCGAGTATAAAAATACAACTAATCCCATGACTCCGCTGAGATTTGGACGTTTGGTTGAATCCCAAAAAAAACCCAGAGAGATTGAGAGATGATGAGACTGTCACCATAGAAATACATCCACCTCTTGGTCACCATAGAGATGCTGCCAATTAATTTGCCATCACAGAAAAACTGTATATTTATCTCTGTGCTGCCTACACAGAACTCCCCTTCCTGATCTGAGATCTGCGGTGAATTTGCACTCTTGTCTTCGCAAATGGCGTCCAGTGCCTCCGACAGCTGTGGGCTTCCTAGAGTGTCCTCCGTGTACCTGTGTTGCCTAGGCTACCTGTCGTCTCTTCTGCGTCTCTTCTGCGTCACCTGCAGAGTCTATGTGTTCTTGATGCCCTGGAAGCCACAGAAGTTCCAGCGTTTCTCCAGACTGGCTCCGACGCCGGTCAGCTCCTGTCTGAAGGTGCAGGGCAGCCGAGAGAGAAGAGCCTCCACCTCACTGGTGTTGATCTGCAGAAACACATAATGGGAAGAGTAAGACGCCACACAATACTACTTTTTCCACACAAATAAGCACAGACAATCTCACACATCCTCACACCTCCACTATTCACATCTCTGCTCTTAATTTTCATCATGCTCACACTCATTTCTCACACCTTCTCTTTAACCAGATAAGTAGGCCAAGCATGAAGACAGTATGAGATAAATGACAGGATTCACGGTGGCTCACACCATCCAGGCAGGCTGAGGAGAATCAGACAGGTGAGAGAGACAGAAATCCACTGTACAAGCTCCTGTGGACGACCCACGGTGTCTTGCATTAATAACTAGGTTGGTGGAGCTCTGTGTTGATGCCAGGATGCATTAAGGTCCATCATGGAGATAGCACTGGTGTATCATTACAGACAATGGAGATGTGTGTGTGTGGAGCAGGCAGATAAGCAGAGAGGATTGGGCATGTTGTTGGAGAGTCTAGTCAGTGGTATTGACAAAACTCTGTGGGCTGCTTGATGTGCAGAGTTAGTGTTGAAACAACAGATACACAGGCAAACAGGCTTCAACAAAATCTCCAACACACAACACAATCATGTACAAAGCATGCAAAACACATACAAAACTGACACATACACCTCATACACACACTTAAAGCAACAGTGTGACATGTTGGGAGATACACTTCAGAAGATCGATATCACTCATGCCTGTGAGATAAATGTGAAGACCGATAACAGGGAGAAAGTGCTAGCCTGGCTGCATTTGTCCAACCCACTTTAGATGAAACCTCGCCCACTTCCAGATGAGGATGGCAGGCTAATGAGTGGTTGCCAGGGTATTGCTAGCCAGTCCCATTAAGAGAGACTGCTGCAAGCTAGCTTAAGCACCCATGGATGTACCCAATAACCATATACCCTGCTGTCCCTCCACTTCTTGCAGCCAAACGCTCTGAGCTTCCTCTTCACTTGCCAGGAAATTCAGCAGACTTATACCAGAGGATAAGCAGGGAACTGCGGGCCTGGCAGCACAGGGGAAGCCAAACACCATTTATCTGCACACACTGTGATGACAGAGCTGGTTAAAAACCATCAGAATTTAACAGCTGTAGCAGCTCAAATTCAGGGGGCATACACAAGACACATATAGCCTTTTTCCACTGAATTTAGCATGTGTAAGTTGTTTAAACTGTAAAAAATAGGCAATAGATTGCATTCCCATTTTCAGCAGTAGATGAGTATGCACTTTTTTTTGGTCTTTTTTTGTCTGGTGTGTCATGTTAAACTTTAACTTTAGCTTATATTGGAGTTAATATGTAGCATGTGGAATAGGGTATGGTGAATATGATAGGAAAGGTAGTATCGGCACGGTCACTACCTGGAGCTCACATAAATGGAGCCTGGTTTGTTGAAGGTGGCAGTGCTGTTTGGGCTGAGAAAGCCATGTGTAAGTAAGGTAGAGGAGGTTGTTGGGTCGTTGTGGGGAGCAGTGAGACCTGGCATTAGGGGAGTGTCTCTGGGATGCCAGAGATCATTGTCTAGCCTCCTGGAGGTGTCGTGGGACCAACTAGACGAAACACCGGTGAAAGGAGGTTCCCACCCGATGACCCCAAAGACGTGTTAGTTATCACTGCTCACTGGTCTGTATAGTTAAGCTTTGCCATAATAGCTTATCATAGGGCTTAGGAGGTTATTCACTGAGCGCTGACCCAGATTTCTTGTGTTTATTTGAACAGATGGGCCACAAAACAGGTTAGTGAACAGCAGCAAGCAGCATGAAGGCTCGTGAGAATGTTACCGTGGTTACTTGTTTTTTCAATCTCTTTCTTTCAAACTTGGTTAAGACTAAGTTTTTAATGATGTTCGAGTGCTGCTTGGGTGGAGACGGACAGTGTTTAGTAGCAGCCGGTCAATTCACTGCACTGGCTAAGAAGCTAAAATTAGTGGGTCTACCTGGTTATTGAATTTCAATCACTGCTAATTGAAGCCGATCAGAGCTGGAGCCGTTAAACTCTTGTGACTACCGCAGAATCATTTGTCCTGGGAGTGAATGCCAATTGTAACCTTTCCCATTAAATACAAAAGACAGAAATGTGTTGGTTTTGGTGGGATTTTTTGTCCAGTGGGAAACAGGCTAAAGATACATGAAGGAGGCAGAGGAGCATCAAAATCCAATGTCCTGCCTCTAAGGAGAGGAATAGAGGGTGTAGAGTTCTTTAATGCTTTTGGCAAGGGTGGTATTCAAAGCAGTTTCACATGGTGCCCATCAGCATCCATTTTCTCATCTAACTCTCTTTAATAAGCATATTCCTCAAATTGTTAAACCATTAATGAAGACTGACATGTTCTTCTCCTGAAGTGCTGAGACAGTCGTCCGAAAAGGTCAATAACTGTAATGTAACACCAGGCTAAAGATGAGTGTTTCATTGTTTTTTTAAGTTTTAAGTGTGTTGCACCTGTAACCACACCCAACAGTGATGTCATAGGGTACTGACACACCCTGAAGTACACCTCTCCACTGCAGCATGGTGAGAAATTCAGCCTCAAACAAGATTTTCACCTGCTGTTAATGCATTTATCAAACAAAAATACCAAACACTTGTTGGTTACATTTTTCTCAATGTGAGGATTTTCTGGTTCTCTCTGTTTTATATGATTAATAAAATATAATAGAGTTGTGGTCTGCTGTTGGAACAAAATAAGCAACATGAAGACGTTTCTTTGGGCTCTGAGAAATAGCCATGGGCATTTTCCACTATTGTCTGACATTGTGCAGACTACATTTTAATCAGTTCACCTGTTAATCAGTTAAATAACAGACAGATCACTACACTCTAATACAGAGTGAGCAAGCTTTTACCAATCCCTGTGTTTTACATCCCTTTCATTTGTTTGTGAAAGATATAAGATGGCAGGAAAGCAATCAGATCCAACAGAATGACACTGACTGTTTTTAATATTCCGCGTTGTTGGATGAGCGCCTGGTGAGAAACCAATAACCTTTATTAGTGTTAAATCAAGAGAAACAAAAACACTTTAACATTATATCAACTGGATGCTCTCGTCATAAAGGTGCCAGTCAGATGCAGCGAGATGAACGGCAGGAGATAATGAGAGCACATTTGGAAATCAAGAACGGTCTTGGAAGGATGGTGACGACGAAGCTCAGCTCAGTTATAAACCAGGAATCAGCTCAAACGTGTCGACTTGTTCACAGAAATCAGGCTGACTAACAGCCTAAACTGGCAGCGGCAGGCAGCAGCAGACGGACGCAGAACATGAATATATTCATCAATAAGTTGTGCAAGTGGGGATGTGTGATAAAATTAGAAAGTGATAACGGCAACAGACAGAAACAGAGAGGCTCTAACGGAGCAAAGACAAAAAATTCTATATATTGAGGTTCACGCTTTTAACAAGGCAGGAGCAGCTGAGGCCTAAAAGGTCGAGACAAATAAGATTTTGTCCATTGGGAAGGTCAGTGGTGCTTCATCCTGCATCAGGAGAAAAACCCTGGTGGGATAAACCTGCTGTATCAACAGCTGTGGGTTTACTCAGCTGCCCACTTCAGGCAACTCCTGCTGTGACTGTGTAACTAACACAAAGCTTCTATCTGTTCATATCACAAAAATACCTATGTTTGTAACTGTATTCTGATTACACCTGCAGTGAATGCGGTAAAGACATTCTCATTTCCTACTCGGCAAAAACAGCTGCACGGTCAGTGGCCCAAAGGCTTCAAACTATGACACTCTTGGTACCTCCTTAGCATCAATTTTGGACACTCAGGAACGGCGTAACAATTTCCACTCATCAAATGCACAGTGTCTTCTCAAAATAAAAAAAAAATACTGCTTTCTACTGCCCCACACATGTCAATACGTTCAGCTGCCAACAAAATGACGTAATATTTTAACCATGCAAATAAATCAATCTCAAAATAATACATCATTTGTATTTCGATTTTACCTTCAAAAAAAGAAGAGTCTAAACTGAGAAACAGTGTAACTATTAATGTTTTGGGTGGAAATCAGTAGAGCAAATAAAACATGTGTTTAGTGAAAAAACACAGAATACAGTCAGAATCGCAGCATTTTGCACAATTTCCTTTACAAACTCAAGGCTGAATGTGTTCAGATGAATGTTGGTTTGAAGAGTCCATAGAAAAAAAACACTATTGACAAAAAATAGGCCATAAAAACTCACAGAGCCCTTTAGTGTCATGTATTTAAAAACAGCTGAGTCACTGGAAGGAAATGTTGGCATTGCATGTTTCTGTAAACCAGTGGTTCCCAACTGGTCATTAGTTCAAGGTCCACACAGTTTAATACACTCAGCATCATACTTGTGTTTGGACATGTCATCCAGCTAGTCTGCCATCTCTGTCAAGTAGCTGTCTATTAGTCACTCACTCTACAGCAGGAAACAGCACTATAAAATAAAAGCTCTATGCCGTAAATTCATTGTACTTAAAAGAAAGTGCGTTTTCCATAAACTTGACACAATTGCGAGTAACTTGTGACCCATTAAGAATGAGCCCGCGACCCACTTTTGCACCATGAACCACAGCTATAAACCATGAATATGTTACCTTTGAACATTTGAAATGGAATATATCCACAGTTTTAAAGTAACGTTGTATTTGAGCTGACTTTATCATCATGAGTTGGGGATATTGTATCACCTGCCAAGCTGCAGATCAAGATTTAAGACCAACAAACAAACAAGCTGTGATTTAACCAGTCATTGCCATGTTCCCAGCAGCTTTTTAGGCTCCAAATGTGGGCGTTTTGGGAGACATGTTGCTGTTTTATCAGCAGAGATAGTGTCACAAAAAGAGATTGATTTTTACGGAAACACTGCTGCTCTTCTAGTGGGGCTGAGCCCCTGAAACCGAGAATTTGAAGCCAATTCATGATCTTTTCCTAACCATAACCAAGCAGTTTTAGTGCCTGAACCTAATCGTATATTAACCACAGCACTTCAACATACTGGTTACATGTGCAACTTAAAATGCCAACATTTTTTTTTCTGGTGACTGGGTTTTTAAAAAAGGAGATAGTACCTGCAGTGTGAGGAAGTCTCGATTAAAAAAAATGTTTGAAATGTATTTTAGTAATGAGAAAGCTATTAACAAAAAGCCACTTTAGCCATTTGCATGTCTTTTCGATATGGCCCCAAATGTCTGCACCTCAGTCTCACATCATGAGGTAAAAATAACACCTGTGGAACATCAGTCAGGATTTATTACACACTCCACGACTGATCTGGTGAAAAATGATGAAAGGGGAAGCTTCGTTAAACTTGTAATTATTCAACTGAAACCTAAGTACACCTCTGTATTTTTAGACAATAGCCTATTTGTTTACACACTGGTAGGGACAGGTACATGAGTGTGAAGCAGTGCAGCTGTAAAGTGATATGCCTGTGCCTCTTTGCTGAGATACATAAAGGGTTAAAAAATCTCAGAGTAACTGATGGCTCTTGCCGGCACTTCAGGCTTGTTTGCGTGCCAGGAGACTAAAATGGCACAGCAGGACCCTGGCATACAGCAGGCCCATATGTCAGCCCTGCAGGGAAATTTAATCTGTGTCACTATGTCTAGGATACAGTATGTGTGTGTGTGTGTGTGTGTGTCTGTGTGTGTTACCTTGGTGTCCAAACGCTGCAGGTAGGAACAGATGTACTCAATGCTGGCTCCAAACGGGTGGACATGCAGGAAGGTTGAAATGATCCCTGAGGTAGAACAAATAGGTCACGCAGACATGTTAATTAAAATGTCAAAATGGTGAGACATAACTTGTCACAAAGCTCCAGCCTTTCAGTGTGTGTCGCCTCTCAAACATGACTTTAAATCACGGTAGGATACTCAAGAAATCAGTTTGCATTATTCTCCCTCCTCTAGCTTGACTGATAAACAAGCGAGGATGCATCGAGTGGCTTTTGTCAGACTCCCAGTACTGTTAAGAGCCTCTTGTATATTGTGGCTCCAGATTAGAGGGAGTGTTTGATGACGGCTTTGATGCCGTTATCTCTCATCAAAGCCGCGTGCTACTGAAACTCTCCACAAACTCGAACCAAACCATCTGCTCTCCACTCTCTGATATGGCCAGCAGAGAGATAATCCGGCACCTCAGCTCATCGTTAGAGCGCCATGAGGCCGATAGAAGACACCAGCTGAGATTCGGGTGGTGGGTCTCCAGATGATCTGACCTCAATGTGTGTATGACAGACGAGAAACACTCATTTTCAAACAGAAATATTTAATTTGGAGAAAAGCTCATTTCTTTCTCGCCTGAGTTATTACAGTATTTCAGGACATATGATTTCATTTTCGGTCACTGTTAAGGATATGCAGCCAGTAACACAAAGAAAGGAAGACAGATAGGTGGTGAAGATCTTTGTCTGTGTGGGTTCATTAGAGCTTAGAGCTCCAGTCGGGGTATCGCACTCTTCTTCCTCACTCAATACAGATTAGTGACGGCGAGAACAACGTATGGGTTTCTCTTCAACTCTTTCCCTTCGCCCTGTTTAAGGTAGTTCATCCACAAAGCTCAGTAAACATGTTGTTAGTAATTTGAAATACTTTATGTTGTTAGCATTTTGTGTGTGTATGGTTGAAAGTTTCTGGCTAATACTGTCTGTATTAAAGCAGACTGTTCACTGTCATTGTAAAGATTTATAAACAAGGCACTGTTGCATTCGTAGATGTACACAAGTGTTTATTCTATCACTGTCAACAATCTGTTTCTGTATCAGGTGAGTTAAAAGGATAAAATATATATTCATAAGTAAGACTTCATGTTGTTGTAGATTTTACATAATTTAGAAATGGTTTTAAAAAAGATAAATTAAATCATTTGGAGAAAGTTCAAAAGATAATTTAGTCGTGATAACTGTGATCCTGACATTCAGTTTGCTGACACTGTTTGCAATAATGCATACGCTTTGTCTGCATTGTTTAAAATGTGACTCAATACAGAGGATTGAAGGTGAGCAGCGTGTAGGTTTCTCTTCATCTTTCTCTAGTACCACTCCATGTGTTTAAGGACACAATATGTGTGAGCATCTGCTCCACAGGCACAATATGTGTGCTATAGGAGAGCTAGACTTTCTATAAGGAATAACAAGACAAACTCAAGGGATAGTTCCTGATTTATTACAACTTGTGTCTTACTTCTGCAATTTTGGATAAAATTGTATGTAACTGATGAGATCTGTGAACAAATCATGTATGTTTTGGTCCAAGTAGCTATCTCTGTGTGTCTACCCAACACAGATATGAGCCTTGATATGATTTGGAAAATGACTAAGAGAGAGTATGTTTGTTTTATTGTGTTAAGTGACTAAATAACATACGAATTACCAGTACTTCTGAATGCCAAAAAAAAGGTAAGTCTGAAGTGGTTATCTTGCGCACTGATGATGTACTTAAGTCAAAAATTGTATGTCATTGGGGCTGTGACAGGGAGTGATGAGGAAAATGGCAGCGCAGACAAAACTAGCTTATAATATCTCACAAAGTTATATCATCATTATTCAGCTTTTCGCCGAATCAAATCATTTTCCTCATGACCTGATTGGCTTTCGCGTTAGTTACATTCCCATTCTAGCTGCTCAGTGCACATTTCCATCTCAGTTTATAGGGAAGTGCACAGGCATCACCTCCTGCAGCAAAGAAATATGAAATACCTCTCTAGTAACAAACTTTACACTGATACAATTCAGTGTAGTGAAGGTCAGACATTTTAGGGGACAGAAAATAGAGGAAAAACACACTTCTGAGTGGAGGCGGGCTTTAAATTTTTAATGTTTTCTGCCAAAAACTAGATAAATTGAAATGAAAGGGATATTTCCTCACTACCTGGTAGAGTACAAAAGACTTTGGAGGCTTTAAAGGATTGTTTAGACTATGAAGTAGGGAAATCAAATGTAACTGAACAGTTAAACAACTAAATAAATTGTCATATTTTGTATTTTCTTTTAATACTAAGAACATTTTATAGCATTTGGTTGGGTTTGGTTCTCAGGTTTGGGTTCAGCTGGGAGAATTAGGGCTTCTGACCTCAGTATTTCTTAAATCCGAGCTTTGACCCTGTTAACTTGGTGAGAAAAATGATGACCTACAAAACAGTAAAACCCGAGTCATGATAAAGCAGAATTATTCTTTGATAGACAGTTTTAATGGGGTTTTCAGAAGCACACTAAGTGTTTCTTTCTTGTGGAAAAACAAAACCCGCCCTAGAAAGGCCTTTACAGCTCAACAATAAACAAAAACACTTTTATCTTTATAGTTCCGCTCCCCATTTTCCATGAAGGGAATAGTTCAAAGATTACGCAACCATGTTCATCTACATTCACTGTGTGGAGGGAGAGAAAAGGCAAAGAGATTCAACCCTTTGTTTCCTGATGAAACATTTTCCTTTAGGAGCTGAGTGTCCCTTTTTTTACCCGCTGGTGTTCACTTCAACTCAGCATCAAACAAGACGTCAAGAGGAGTGATTCTGACATAAGAAGGTGCCAGGTTCTTTAACTATGGCCAAACTCTGCCTCAGCAAACAGCCAGAGTGGGCATGAGCAGAGGACAAGCACCACTGACTGCCTAACTAGCTGCTATAAGACAGTAGACGCAGGTATTCCTGGCGCTGGAGGAACAGTAGAACCAAACAGACTGATACAGAGAGTGCTATTATTTGGTAAACTCAAGCACCATTTGCATTTTCTTTTCACTCCCTAACAAGACGCAGCAAGTTTCATCTTTCATGCTTTGAGCCAACGGATGTCCTTGACAATTAACATGTGAAAATTCAGCATACCGGAAAACAAGCAGAAAAATAGGACGAGGCTTTGTTTACTTCTATAAATAATGTAGTTTATTACACACGAGGGAGATAGATGTTGGCCATAGTTCGCATTATCATAAAGTCACATTGTGTTATGTAATCTAATGAGTAAAGTGGTCTTTTTCTCTCTTCATATCTTCCTCCGCTCTCGCTCTAATGGCTGTGTAATTATGCATAGTTATTACGTCAAAGCGACTGAAGCAAATCAGAGAAACCCATCTGCTGTAGAGGTGGCATTGGCACTGCATGTTGTGGTTATGTTGTACAAGTGATGGACAATAGGAAAAGAGAAAAAACATATCTGAACAGCTATGTAGTCTGTACTCCCTTTGTGAAACTAATAATTTCTGCTAAGAGCATCATTTCTGAGGCCGTAATTGTTGGCAACGCGGTTGGTACTCTTTATATTAGAAGATGTTCCCATTGCTTTTTAGCTCAATTTAACGCTAATTCGAGTATTAAAGACCAATTAATAATGTCAGAATGCCATCGTCATTCAGGAAACAATAAAATACCCAAAGCTGAATTCAAGAAGATGAAACATAAGACCTAATGTACTGTCGCACAGGTCTTGTAGGTCAGGTTTGCAGCTCTTTTGCCCCTCTTACACTGCTTGTTTAAGGCAGGAATATCACACCGTCATGCCGCCACCCTGTTCTGTACCCAAGGTATGATTGCAGAATGGGGGGAAAGAGTGGACTCGCCTTCAAGCTACCACGGGAGGTAGTACCAGCACTGAAACAGTCTCTGTATAAACAGGACAACAACATGCGAGACGGGATCATGGGCAGCATGGATATGATGTTTTGACAACATGTTATGCGTGCAACCCACCGCAGGGAGATGTAAAAAGAAGCTAATAGCACTTAGCGGTTTACTCAAAGAAAAACAGCAGCTGTAAATGTCAGCAAATTGGGAAGACAAGATTTGTGAGCCACAACATAACACGGACGGTAAATGATTGTTATTGATCAGTTAATGCCATTATTGCTGTTTAGAAGGGGCTGCTGACATGTATGTTTAAAGTCACACTAGAGGCCGATGCTGTTGTGTTACATGTCATGCCCATCTACCCTCTTTTGATTCCGCAAAGCTGCGATACAGTGTATAATCACACACTGAAGCGGCATTATGCTGCTGTTGTTTGGGTCCGTGTAAAAATGCAAAGGAGGCATAGGTAAGCGATTTTGTAGCGGCCCTATGGCGCAATCTAAATCTGTAAATCTGTAAAAAGGGCTTATGACACTGTATCGTTTTAATATTGTGGTGCTTTGAGCTAAATGCTAACCTCAGCATGCTAACATGCTTGAAGTGAAAATTTGAACATGTTGATGATCAGCAGATAACATTTATATTGTTAACTATCTACTGAATAAGTTTTTCAAATGTACTTTCTGGCGCTTTGAGCACCACAAGCAGAGTGCCATCTAGTTCCATTACATTAGAGAGAAGGCTGACATCTCTACGGTCGATATCTCCAACGCAACTCACACCCAAACTGATAAATAGCACTACAGGTAAGAGGAAAAACTTGTATTTTTGACTTTAGGGTGAACTGTCCCTTTAAGATAAATGTCAATGCGGGATTTAAAATTTTAAATACCATGAGAAAACTGAATCACTTTATTGTAAATGTAGTGTTGCCATGGAGATGGACGGTTAGACAGCTTACCGACTAGCAGTGCATCCCTCTCAGATTGAACAGGACTGGCACGATTCTTCTCTGGGAGACCTTCCTTGTCCTGGCTGCAGGACACCACTGATGATGCTGTTACATCCTGAGGACACACAGAGATCACACAACACTGTTAAAAGACAGACACAGCACTTCAATTAAACACTGACGCTATTGAAAAAAAATCTACACAGGGCCCTGGGCAGCAACAGCCTCACATTTGAGGGTATACATCAATTTACTTGGCAAAGAAAATGGCACAGAAAGTATTTTAATAAGCTCACAAAGAGTTTTGCACTGTAAGGGAAATGCAAAAATAGAAAATAAACACAAAATAATCTACATAAAAAAGAAGGACAAGACAATGAGCACAAGATGAAGGAGCAGGAGAATGAAGCCAGCAGCCCAAGTTCTGACAAAGGGGCCAAAACAACACAAGAGAGAAAGTGCTAACGATGCTAATGATCAAGCTGTTGTTTACTGTGAGCCAGATACACAGAAGTGAGGGTAGAGGAGAAAATTTAGATGTGTGTGTGTGTGTGTGTGTGTGTCAGAAAAAGACTCGCATGATTGAAGCTTCTAAAATAAGGATCGTGGCAACGGAAGGTGGCTTCCTCTCCAGAGTCTAGCCTAATCAGGACGGCTTGTCTTCAAGTTCCTGTCTAATGTGAGAGTGCAAGTATGTGTTTGTGTGTGCACATTTACTCTGTATGTGCTCTGTGTGCTGGTCCTTCATTCTCTAACCCAGTTGCGTCTAGGTGATTTAGTCAGTGACAAATACGGTCCTTGTGAAGACTGGCCTGTATTGATGTATCCTGTCTGTGGAGGAGTGAACGGGGAGGGGAGGAGGCGAAATAAGTAAAAATAAGAGAAGACAAATATTTTGAGTTGAGCACTGAGAGCTCGGATTTTTCTTCCCACTTTCACTGACTTGATTAGCACTCTGTTCGCTCCCTCTGTCATCTTGCTTTAACGTCTCCAGCTAGAGTCAATTAGAAAAATGAGAGGAAACGTCAATGAGAAACAAGTCACCCACTAATGCAATCAGACACACCGAACCTCACTCTCTATCCCCTCTCACACGCACTGACACATTCACATAAACATGAGCAGCATCAGCAGCATGAATAAGGCCTACTTTCACAGGGACCTTTTCTCTTCAAATTTCAGAGACAAAGTCAACAAGAAAAAAAAGGTCAAATAGTCTATAAGAGTGTACGGCTGCACGTCCAATTATAGCAACTAAATTACTGGTTGCCTGCTTTGTTGCGCTGCCTGTAAAGTCCCTGATGTATTTAATCAAAGGTAAGAATACCTTCTAAATACATTTGAATAGAAACACGCTCTCTCAGATGACACACTGTTTGAAATGATTAAAGCTGCTTCTCTTTCATGGCTGAAGGCGGTGATAACATGACAACAGTGCTGACAGGTGTATGATGAAAGATGACATCTTGAGAGCGGATTCAGGAGACTATAGGACAGATATGGCGACTGCATTATTAAGCAGATACACAGTATTAGGGAAATAAAGCGGTGCTGACAGCTATGATCCAGTGTGAATGTACATGGTGAATGAATATGTAACCTGTCATTCAATGTAAACACTGAACTGAACTGTCAGACTGTGAGATGAGCTGATGCCCCTGTAAAATGTGCTGGTACAATGTACAGAATGCCTTAGTAAGTGTATGTTAATGTATTTCTCCAGCTACTATATGCCTATATATAGAAGCCCTAAGAGGCAAGTAAGAAAAAAATATCTTGTGATCTATTTTCTACGTCTGATTGAAATTAATTTTCTCTTCTGTGTTTATGACTTGAAGTAATATTTCACTGCTGGAAAACTTCTGTCGAGGCAGCCTAAGTTTCGCACAGACAAAGTTAGATTGTCTATGCAGTAGAAGGACACAAAACTTTTAAAAATTGATGCTGCATGACCAGAGAAAACAGGAAAGGGGCTGTGTTGTTCACTTTTGCTCAAGAGGTAGAAAGATTCTCATTCACAGATTCTCATATCATAGCCAAACAGTGCACGAAAATATGTTTCTGAAGACATTTTAGGTGAAAAATATAAAATGCCATGACAGAATCCAAGTGCACTAGAGCCAGCAAAAATCGATGGGGTGGGAGATCTAAGAGCTGGTAAGATGGAGGGAAGTTTACCGCAGGTCATTTACACACACTACCAACATTGTTATCACTGTAGTTTCTATAACAGTGTGTTTTTTATGGGGTGGCATTTTAAGTGCCATGCCCAACCCCCAAGCCTGGAGGGCCAGTGTGCTGACTTTTGTCTGGCTCCTCTCCTGAGACCAACCTGGCAAGGATACACCTACCAGGGGCTGCAGACCGCGCCCCCAGCATAGCTCTCAGGGTCTTAGAATCGCGTAAGCCTCTCCATCACGACAAAGGTAACAACACAGGGAGAAGTACAGGAAGGAGGCAGAAAAAAACTCCAACCTTCAACTGTACAAAAAAACAACAGTATCACCAAAGAAATCACACACAGACTTTTGAGATGGCTAGGCCACGCGCTAAGAATGGAACAGGGCCGGATCACAAGAGTCGCCTTAAGATGGACACCACCAGGCAACAGACAACCCCATGACCTTAATAGGACTAAAAGCATTCGTGTTTTATTTCAGGCGAGTTTTTATTTCTCAATACACTCTAAACACAAGGGTTATATACTAAGTGTATACTGGCAAGTTATGCAGCATTACACTTGGGTCGCGGGGGCAGCAGGCCAAGCAAAGCACCCCAGACCTCCCTCATCCCAGCAACGCTTTCCAGCTCCTCCTGAGGAACCCCAAGGCATTACCAGAACAGAGGAGATATAGTTCCACCAGTGTGTTCTGGGTCTGTCCCAGGGCCTCCTACCAGTGGGACGTGCCCGTAACACCTCTAACAGGAGGCGCCCAGGAGGCATCCTGATCAGATGCCCAAACCACCTCAACTGACCCCTTAAATGAATAAAAATGTTCACCTACCATAAGTTTTCTTCGACCTCCCATTTCACAGTTGATTTTTTTTAAGTAACTAAGAAAGATTATCTTGGCAAAACCCTTTTTTTTCCACCTGTTCTGAAAATAAAAAACACAGGAGAGGAAAATTTTGGATCAGACTTAGAAAATGAATCACCAGAATTTTTTTTCTGACTCGCCTCTCAGGGCATTCAAACCAAGAAAAGAGACTGTTGAATAAAATCATTCTCCACCACATGATTGAGTTATATGAGCAAGAGGTTTCTGTGAATAAATCTGCACATGTCAGGAAAGACAATTGTTGGAGTCATACTAAGAGCGAACACTTCTTTCAAGTCATCATCCCTGGTATGGCTTACACAGATCAGGACAATGCAAACACTTCTTTGTTCTCAGATACACATCTAAGGGGAAATAGGAGTGTTTTCTGCGCTGATCCAGGTGTGGATGTTATGGTGGTGGTGATGCTGCATGGTGAAGGAGCGAGTGTGCGTGCGCTCTACACGTGTAGTCAAGGTTCCTTTTCTTGCTGGGAAACGAGAGGTAGGGGAGCGTGATGAAGCTCGACAAGCTACAGATGAAGCACAACATGTTCTTCTCGTCTCTGCTGACCGACACTGCTCATGTTGCTACTTGTCAGTCTCGCACTGACAAAGGGCTCTTGGAAAGTGGAAACACTGCTGGCTTTCCCCAAACCTTGCTGTCTCCGCCAGCTAAGACTCTTTCACATCTCCTACACGCACCTCCCTCTCTCAGGGTTTTCTACCTCCTTCTGTACTTCTCTTCAGTACACAAGAATGGGAACAAAATCAGAGTTTATGAAGATGTCTGCATTATTCAAACATTAAATCTTGGAGGTCAGTTACAGTAAATCATCTGTAGCTTAAAATATGGTGCAATAACTCTGTTGCCAGCAACATGCAACTTTCATAACCCACTATCCTCTTCCTTCTGCTGAACTGACTTTTTGTCAATGTTTTTCACAGCTGCTCACAAAGGTCAGTCAAACATGGGTAAACACTTTAATGAATATGAACTTTTGGTGCAGTGTTTGGCACCCAGCTCACTGTGCATCACCACAGGGTACCAGGAAAAAATAAAACACACCACACACAGAACAATGCTGCACGCAAATGCTGTTGTTTGCAATAATGTGAGCGCAGCTTAAGTCCAAAGGGAGGACAGTGGTGTTGGTGTACTATTGTCTAAATGTGATACTCCAGAAATAGTCGAACATAAGACCATTTTCTTAACGTCACCTGAGGACAATGTTCTCACTGTGGTTCAGATGATGAAGTATCTCTGCTACTTTATAGCTCAGCTTATACACAGAGATAATCCTCCAGAGAACAGGAAGAGATGCATGCAGAGCTGTGGAACAATTTGAGAAGCTAAACCGAAACTCTATTGTCCCTGCAGAGAGACCTGGTCACCTCTCCTACTCTATTACCCATCAGCAGTCAAACCTACATGGAAACACATACATATCCTGACAAGTAATAAAAATACTGCTAACACTTAAGTTTACGGGTCTATCCCTTCTGAATGATATCATGGAAGTTTCCTGGAAATAATTGTCCTCATGATCTGGTTCTAAAGCGATGACAACGGAGGAAGAGATGCAGCTCAGAAACAAATAAACAATGTATTTATTTCAATAAAGTTTAGCTTGTTACAGTCAGTTAGGGTTTGTGTTTGGATAAGTAAGAGCAGGAAAGAGAAGCTCTTCTCTGACTGAGGGAGGGTGGGGATTTATAGCAGAGGGCGGCAGGTGGATGGACTCCGACCCCTGCTACCAGCTGCACTACCAGCTAGAGGACTGTCGTGCTATGGTGTATGGTGCTAATTGGGAAAATAGTCCTTTAAAAAAACAACAACAACAACATAATAACCTAAGTAACCATCCATTTATTATCAATTTGATAGTGGGAAGTTTGTTAATATGTAGCATGTTGAATAGACAAATTTCATAATCTTGAATGTTCAGCTGACGTTTTTAGCATCAAAAGAATAGTTCTTTTCAAAAACAGAATATTAGAAAATTATGGATTGGTGAATTAAAGCATTACCGAAAATCATTCAGTCATTTTCTGTAACAGCTTATTTTGTTAGGGGTCGCTGGGGGGCTGCTGACAGGTGGGGTACGCCTTGGACAAATCAACAGACTATCGCACATAGCGGCAGACAACCATTCACACTCACATTCACACCTAAGGTCAATTTAGGGTCACCAACTAAGCTAACCTGCATGTCTTTGGACTGTGAGAGGAAGCCAGAGTATCCAGAGAAAACCCATGCTGACACAGGGGGAATATGCAAACTCTGCAGAGTTCGAACCAGGAAACCTCTTGCTGTGAGGCAACAATGCATCACTGAAATATTGCTTGAATAATGAAAACTAGAATTACCCCCCCCTGGCTGTATGCTTCTGTGCACCAGTCACGTTTCTCTAACAGTTTATATCCATGTCTGTGACAACATGAATGCTTCACACACGTCAAACAGCTTCCCCCAGCAGCACAGAAGATCTTTACAGTCAGCACAGTTCCAAGATTAGTGCCACCAATTCAGTATCTGACCAAATGTCTCACCCTCTGTTCTTGAGATATGATGACACTGAGTAATGGCTAGGAAAGTGTTTTATGTAGAACATTATGATGTCATGTGAAGCTGGCCTTGGACCTTTTGGATATAAAATGTCATCTCTTTATCATTTTATCTTGTTATTGTGTGACATTTGTGTGAAGTTTTGTCATATTTAGCGTGAGAATTCTTGGCAAAAAACATGTTTTGTGAGGTCACAGTGACCTTGACCTTTGACCACAAATTCAAATCATTTTATTCTTGAGTCCAAATTGACGTTTGTGTCAAATCTGAAGAAATTCACTCGAGGCGTTCTTGAGATTTCAGGTTCAGAAGAATGGGACAGATGGACGGACAATCCGTGAAACATAATGCCTCCGGCTACAGCTATCACTAGCGCTGAGGCATAAAAAGGGGAATACAGTAGTGGATAGGAAGCACTTGTTTATCTACGATAATGACAGATTAATCCCTCTCAACCACGCAAACGCTCATCCATCAATTATCTATAATTGTTTATCCTTTACAGGGTTACAAAGGGCCATGGACAGGTCACCATATTATAACAAGGCTGAAACATTGAGACAGAAAACCATCAATGCTCACATGCGAATCTGCAGTAATTTCGAGACCCCAGTTAACCTAATCTGCATATTTTTGGATGACGCCGTGGAACCCAGAGGGTTACACTAGGAGAACATGCAAGGGCCCAAGTTAGCCAGTGGGTTTGAACTCCAAAACTTCTTGCTTTGCGGCGACAGTGCTTACCTCTGCTCCACCTGGTTAGCATTCAGTGCAATGTAAAAAGCCATGAACCTGTCCCTCCCACTTTAGAGACTCTGCTCCTCTAGAGGAACATTTTGGTCACTGGAGAGCCAAGTGGCACGATCCTTGATCCTTTATTGGGTATTACAGCACCTTATTGTACATAGACCTGTCTCAGTGAAGCCTGAGAGGGCAGGGCATGTAGAGAAGAGAAAAGCTAATTCACATAGTTTGAATATTTGTAACTAAGAGACCTTTCATCAGCTCACAGAAATCCAACTTGAGCAGCTCTGTGGATCAAAAAGTCGACCGGAGAGCAGAGAGAAAGCCATCAGGCACCACTTGACAGCACCATTTCAGCATTATCATTATCCAGTTACATAGCTGATTAAACTTGAAGCTCAATCTCATGTTCGCCTTCTTCCCTGTAACCATGCTGAACCAAAATAGGCCAGCCAGAAATAAAGACATAAGAGGCGGTGGAGCACACCTGCACTCCAATAAGATCTTTGTTGTATGTCAACAGGTGATCTACAATAAAACATCTCTGTAGTGTTTTGAAAAATGTGGGCTAGAAAAGAAGAGAATTTCAGGTTGGTTTTTTTTTTTTTTTTTTTTTACTGTACTGTTCAGGACAGTTTGGTACCTTTACAGTCTCAGTCTGTGCTAAAATTAAGGACAGTTCGTACACAGCAACAAACTGCTTCCCAGGCATACAAACAGTACAGCTGAGTCGCTCTGTATTACCAGAGACTTCTCCTGTCAGCCTAGAAACAGCCTCATTACAAGCGTTCATCACTTCTGTCCCCTAATCAAGGGCACCTTGATGGTGAACAAAGGAGATGACACACTCTTTATTTCCCCATTCAGTTACCTGCTGCTCTGTTTTTTTTCCAAAAATCAATCTCCTATTTTATGATGTAACATCAACATTCAGTGTCACAAGAATGAAATGGAAGACACGGCAGTGATGGAAATGAATGCACCCGGGGTAATTTTCCAAAGATATGCAAACATTTTCCGCTTCAGAGCTACATACTGTAAAATAAATCTCATTTGGGTGTAAAAGTTCATTCAGGGATTTCATGTGCCCTCAAACCCCTGCTGCCACAGAGGGAACAGTCACAGGCTGTATCTTGATTTGAGTCTGAGAAACTGGGAGAGTAATCTCAAAGTGCAAAATATAACCAGTGGAAATTTATCTTTAAACATTAAGACTTCTTAAATTGAGTGTAATTCTCGTTTAATATTTCAGTCATGTTAATGTATAATCCTTAAGATATACATGAAATGAAACCCCATTTTATAACTAATTAAATCTGAATTTTTCCATTAATAGCAACTCAAAGTATTTAAATTCTAAAATTACCTCTCTAGAGAGCGTTTCATTGGTATCCTGTTGCTATGGCAACTGCTTTGGGTCCTGTTTACTTCCTGTCAGCTACACCATTAACATTCCAACAAGACATACACTTGGACCCCTTTAGAACGTTTATGTTGTCAAATTTGAAACGGTCTGTGCTAGTTTTCTTTCTTAGTGGCGGGGTCCGCCATTCCCAACAAAGATTTAAATTGCCTTCACATGCACAAGGGATTCACAAGAAGTGATGCAGCATGTAATCAGTCACTCTTTGTAATGTTATCTAATCTATCTCATGTATTGTGTTTAAATGCACTTAAGCAACCAGGTTTCAGAACTATGGGATTTTTGTCTATTTTAGGCTGCTTTCAGACCTAGAGTTGTCTTGCTTTGGTCTGAATCAGGGACTAATTTTGTTTCAAAGTTGTATAACTGCCTAGAGTTGGTTGGTGTTCTCACGGCAGCATTTATAAGTGGACAAGATAAAATGCCTTGTGTGATAAAGCTGCTCTTGATTGGTCAGAATTTCCATGTAGGAAAAATCCAGGAAGTAAACAAAACGTTGAAGAAGAGTACACTTGCAAGATAAATGTGACACTTGCTAATGTCACAATGGAGGGACAACTACGCAGGTTGATTTGCGACTGCAGAGGGTTTGGATTGCGACTGCAGAGGGTTTGGATTGCGGTTGGAACATGTTCTCACGACAGATGAACTGCACTGGACCAAGACCTTCTTGAAGAAGTGGTCTCGGTCCGGTTGTTTTGGTGTGTACCTGAGTACGATTGCTGTGTTCACATCCGCCCAAACAAACTGCACTTAGGGGTAAACGAACTTGAGTATGATTGAACCAAACCAAACCAAACAGGGCAGGTGTGAAAGCACCCTTAATTCAAGGGTTTGGTCTTTCAATTTAAGAGCACAACTTCTTGATTTCAGATTCAGATTTAATGTTTTCCACTGAAACCCTGCTCTCGCACTTAAATAGCCCTTGCATGCCCTTAGATTTGCTCTGCCTCTGCTCAAACGATAAGCTTTCATTTAAAAATATTGCTACTTGATTTTCTGTGCTCCAGCTTTGGACCTTTTCTGCACACTCACACTGCTTCTGTGCACTTTTAAACATCGGATTCAGATTCAGATTTTTGTATGATAATCCTGTCAAAATCCCCCAAACCAACAGAATACCAGGTGTTGCAATTAACCCGGTGAACCCAGTTAAGCCTATTAAGCAAGCAGCATTCTCTTGGTTGGCAAATTGTGACAGGGTTACTGCACAAAAAATATGAGAGCAGATGCTCCACAAGTGCACAGTAGTTACGTGAGTACGAGGAGAAGGGTGGAAGCTGGAGCGCAGGAAATCTGTGCAAGCAACAAGGTATATGAATGAAAAGCATTTAGTGTGAGCTGAAGCAGAGCAAATCTATGTGCACGCAGAGGCTATCTGAGTGCAGGGGCAGGGCTTTAAGGGAAAGTATTACAAAATCTTCACATGAAATCAATGAGTCACGCCCTACGCTCTTGAATAAAGTTTGAAAAAAGGCCTCATAGAGAGCAGCTTACTATACGCACTGTAGCAACCTGGTTACTGCACATGTGCATATATATGAACCCTGAGGCATGGCTCTCTTATTTTCAGGTCTGAATCTTAAATTATTGGTTAAATTATAGCAACCTGGTCTTTCAAAATTCTTGAGATGATCTGCCTTTTTCCATTTTCTATTTGCAAAGTCATGGTTAATACCAAAGATGTTGATTACTTCTTCATTATCTGTGCCTTTAGGGGAAACTTCCATCTTTCATCCACTGTTCTGGGACAAATCATTAGACACCACTTTAAATGCACAACAATCTTCAGTAAAATGAAGCCAGTGGTGTGATGAATAATTTTCCCAATATGCAATATTCGTCATGCACTGAAACTCATTATGAAGTAATTTCTTTCTAACTAGACCACAAATGAGGCCTGTTTCTTTTAAGATTTAATATTATCATTTACAGACACACATAAACACAACAGTTTCCTTGATCTAGTGTGTATGTGTGTGTGTGTTTTCTTCTGACCTGTGACGTGTTTGATATCTGCAGGTTGTGCAGCCCCGACTTGAGGTCATGGATTTGGTTCTTCAGCTGCTGTTTGTCTTCTATACTCTTCTCGAGCTCTGCTTCTCGCTCTTTCAACTCGTCCCTCATTCTCAGCAGTTGCTAAACATACAGAAGAAGAAGAAGAGTGGTTAGAATCAGTGTTCATGTTAGCCATTTTTAACCAGTGCTGATCTTCTTTCCAGACTCTGAGTTTATCTGATGCAGGGTCCCAACCTTAACTCTGGACAATCAAAAAGATAAAAATCCTGTTGGGAGAAATTCAAAATAAGGACTCCCTCATCAGCTTCTTCTTTTAATGTGATGCTGAACAATTCATCAGTTACGGTGGTGCTGTGCAGCGTGTGTGTCAAGTGAGGTGAAAATTGAGCACTGGTCTCGAGAAAGGGAGAGACCTGCACATAATGAGCTCCTCTGCATATCTGGGACCTCATTCATACAGAGCATTCAAAATTTGTTGTCTGCATATGCTGTCTAGATAATGAATGACCCAATTACGCCGCAATATTTTTTACATTATGCATTATTATGGTCTGATTTCTGCCCGCATTGTGTTTTAGTTTTGGTGTACACTTTTGTGGGTGAACTCATAAAACAACCGCGCAGCTTTTGTGGCCGCCAAACCTGCACAAATAAGACAAAAGGAAATTGTGTAATTCTCCAAGCTCCAGCAGAGACTGAGTGAAATGCACCCCTAACCGAGCTGCAGAGTAAAACTCATCTCGGTGCTCCAGTGCTATCTGCATGTATTTAAATAAGGTAATGTGCTGACATTTGGCGCAAAATTTTCTATGCAAATGAGCCTCACTGCAAAATCAGTATGATTCACAGAGATCAGCAGTGATAGCAACACAGTAACAGTTAAATATTAGTGTCTTAAGAGAGTTGGTGGTAACTGAAGTACATTTATAAGGGGTGGCACACACAGGACTGAACCACACAAGGTTTCTCTTTGTCAGGTTTAAATCCTTTGCCTGAAGTTTTAAAGGAATACCTCTTCATCTTGATGGTCAGGACCTGTAGCTCCTGCTCTGAAAGTCAGTTCTCTTTCTTTCTCTGCCTTTGTACTACCTACTGTGCAAAGGCAACATTTATGTCCCATAAACAATTGCACTCAGGTGAAAAAACAGGCAAATTGGAGTTGCAAAAATGTATGTGTTTGTGTTGTAATATCATTAGCGTCGTATCTATTGTGAATCGGACCTTGAGACGGGGCAGATGGCAGTTGCAAGTCACACACGATTCATGGCCACAATCCATTCTTTGTAAAGTCTCCCATCGCAGTATACATCGCTAATCAGAATTATGTGGCAGCAACTCAATGCATTTAAGCATTTAGACATGGTCAAGATGACCTGCTGAAGTGAAGCTGGAGAGTATTTCAGAAACTGCTGATCTACTGAGATTTTCACACACAACCATCTCTAGGGTTTACAGAGGATGGTCCGACAAAGAGAAAACATCCAGTGAGCAGTGTTGATGCCAGAGGTCAGAGGAGAATGGCCAGACTGGTTCAAGGTGATAGAAAGGCAACAGTAACTCCAATAACCACTGGTTACAATCAAGGTCTCCAGAAGACCATCTCTGAACCAACAACACGTCCCACCTTGAAGCAGATGTGCTACAGCAGCAGAAGACCACACCAGGTGCCACTCCTGTCAGCTAACAACAGGACACTGAGGCTACAGTTCACACAGGCTCACCAACACTGGACAATAGAAGATTGGAAAAACGTTGCCTGGTCTGATGAGTCTGGATTTCTGCTGCCACATTCAGATGGTAGGGTCAGAATTTGGTGTCAACAACATGAAAGCATGGATCCATCCTGCCTTGTATCAACGGTTTCTCGAACATGGCAATGAGTTCACTGTACTCCAATGGCCTCCACAGTCACCAGATCTCAGTCCAATAGAGCACCTTTGGGAGGTGGTGGAATGGGAGATTCACATAATGGATGTGCAGCTGACAAATCTGCAGCAACTGTGTGATGTCATCATGTCAATATGGACCAAAATCTCTGAGGAATGTTTCCAGCACCTTGTTGAATCTATGACAATGAGGCAGTTCTGAAGGCAAAAGGGGTCCAACCTGGTACTAGCAAGGTGTACCTAATAAAGTGGCTGGTGACTGTAAGTAAAGAGGTCGCTGGAAAATAGCACAAATCTAGTAATCATAGAAAGTCTGTGTAGGGCGCGAAGCAGGAGGTGGATGGGTCAAACAAAACCAGACTTTCACTGAGGAGACTGCAGTTGGTTAAACGTAGCATTGTGTAATTTACGTATGGTCATCGTGCACTGACATTACCTATGTTACATATTTACGTCACGTTATGTGCCTGTTTTAATCCTAAACATGATCTTTTTTCTAAACCAAGTAGTTTTGTTGCATGAACCTAACCATGACAGTTTCACAACATTAACCACTCGTGTTTCAGCTGTGCACTACAGGGTGCCCGGTGAGCTGCTGTCAGATGCTGAGGGTTGTGACAAAGCATCTGTAATTTAAAAAAAAAAAAAAGTCCTTTCTGCGTCAAAGGAATTTCTCATATTATCTGAACCAACGATTTCATCTGACTAACATATACTGACAAAATTACTGTACATGCTAAGATGCTGTGTTAACAGCTTGTTAAAACTGCTAACAAGCAGACACCTGAAATATAAAATTAACCACATGGAAACAATTTTGAAGCCTGGTATTAACATCTGAGGAACATATTACACTTTGCATGTTAATGTAACAGCACGTGCTGTAATTAGAACATAATAATAGCGTTTCCTGAATCTCAGACAGGTGTAAATGTAATCTGTGCAGAAGATATTATGAGCTGAAAACAGGAGCCGACATCTGACGTTGTCGACGCCAGCTACTTATGAAATCTCCTACCATGAGGCAGACTGAGGGCAGGTAACACCTAACAGTTATATAAACATGATGTAAATATAAGGCCATAATCCACATGACATATTGAGATTTGAACAGATTGTTTCTTCGGCGTCAGATGTAAATGAGACCTTATATCTTACAGGAGGATATTCTCTCCATAAGGTCAATCCTCTGTGTACACAGCAGTAATGCCTGGCTGCTTCTGAGTTACTGAGGTCAGAACAAACAAACATCTTATTGTGTTTACATTAACATTTCTTTAACACAGATAAGACACAGAGTGAATTTAAAAAAGTGTAAATTGAAGCGTGGTGTAAACCTGGTCAGAAGAGGCTATTTACTTAACACATGATTAGATGTACGCCCAAAAGCAGAACATTAATTTAGAGGCTTGACTCCAGACACTGACTGCAGAACTGGTGCATAATTTGTTATAATTTAGTCTTGGTGCTGAATAGACTATTGGCAAGCACCGGAGGCAAATCTCCACATGATAAACAAGAGATTGTGGTTGCACAGTGCAGCTCCCTGGTGTGTATGAACGTGGATGTGGGAATGTGCTGCACTGAAAAAACAACAGTCAGCCTTTCATAGGGAAAAATAATAAAGAAAATGCTTACATTTGAACTTTGGACATGTGGTTAATGCTGATATTTTGCAGCTTAAGGGGTTAAGAGAGAAATGCTTTTCATCACAGCAGTATGTTTTGGGTGTAAGCCTTCCTCAGCTCGTCATTACACAGCAGTAAACTTCACTGATGTGTATATTTTATCGTGTAATAAAGGCTCCAGCAGACAATAAAAATGTATTCTAGGCTTCAAGGTGAACATCAATTCTCTCCTACAGGATAAACGTATCTCCTGATAATAGATAGTTGAAGGCCAGAGAAAACAACCAAATTTCAGACCGGAGGGAAAAAAAGCAAAGTGTTCAAATTATCTACTGATGTTTTCATATACGTGCTAGAGACACATTTCATAAAGGTGATTACAATGCACTTTGTCAAATGAAATGGAAGTGGAGAAAAGCTCCTCTGTTTCGAAAACAATATTTTCCATGACATCTCTTCGCTTAAGGAAGAGTAACTGCAGGCTGGGGCTATTTGACAACACAGCAGGTGATCAGTAAAAGTGGATTGCCGCCTGAGGAAGTGTTTTCTTTTTTCAAGTGGATTACTAAATGTTCCTGAGGGTAATATTCTGTTAAATATAGCCTCAAGCTGTGGTTCTAAATGCTGGTCCTAAGAACACAAAGACTTAGTGTTTTTTCCCCTTCATTTTAGCCATTTAAAGGGTATAATTTCTCTCTAAATGCCAAACTCTATTGTTCAATCAAGCAACAACACATCACATCCTGACCCTGCCACACACACAAGCCTGCAGCTACCAAACACTGGATCAGATTAGATGTGTCTGTAAAACAAGCATTACTGTAAAAACTGCAGCGATGTAGTATTAAAGGGTGAGTTTGGTATTTTTGAACCTGGACCATTTTTAACCATGCTTTTGTGTCTAACTGACTGATGGGTACAGCACTTTTTGAAACTGGTCTAGTATTACACGAGACCACTGCAGATAATAGCGGCAAATCAGGCTGTAATGTAACTATCAGGGCACGTTCGCACCGTCAAGTGCCCCGAAACCACTATCACTAAGGCCACAAGATTCCTTATGAATAAATAGTGATATATATATAGTAATATAATCATAAAATACACTTCATTCAAAATCGATAGAAACAAATTAAAACTCCCAGAAATTATTCTGGTTTGTTCTTCCACTGTTGCGACAATCACCAACTCGGTTTGGTTGAAATAAATTCCTAGGCTGCTTTCAGACCTAGAGTTGTCTTGCTTTGGTCTGAATCAGGGACTAATTTTGTTATAAAGTTGCATAATTGCCTAGAGTTGTTTCATGTTCTCACGGCAGCAGGATCCAGATAAAATGACTGTGTGAGAAAGCTGCTCTTGATTGGTCAGAATTTCCATGCTGGAAAAATCCAGGAAGTAAACAAAACGTTGAAGAAGAGTACACTTGCAAGATAAATGTGACACTTTGTAATGTCACAATGGAGGGACAACTACGCAGGTTGATTTTAGCGCTGCTCATCGTGGACTATATTGCTGTCATTGTTCATTTTAGTCAAACCATACAGTTTGAAAACGAGGCGCGGCTCCAACTATGTTTTGATGCATTGGATGTGCTGAATGTGCATATTAAGGCAGTACAGGAGGAGGTGCACATTAATAACCCTCCAGGACTGTAACATGCTCATGTTTAACCCAAACAATGTGTCATGTGACTGCAACTGGTTCAGATCCAGGTCGGAACACGTTCTCACCACAAACAAATGGCACCAGAGTTCAACAGAGACCACCTCTTCAAGAAGTTCTCGGTCCGGTTGTTTTGGTGTGCACCCGGGTGTGATTGCTGTGTTCACACCTGCCCAAATGAGCCACACTTAGGGGGCAAATGAACTTGAGTTCAAGGTGTGAAAGCGCCCTTAATTCACCCAGTTGAATGTGAAAACATGCTGGCTCTCTACACACTAAAATTTCTGTTCATTTAAATGAAATCTGGTGGGGTTTGTGATAGTGATTTCACCTTAAACAAAAAGGATCTTACTCTTTAAGAAAAAGGTCTGTCTCTGTAGGGATCCTTTCCATAAATTGTTGGGCACCTAGAATAAAGTTCTGAGTCTGTCAGAGGCAAAATCAAGCACTTTTTGTGGATGTAAAATGACGGTGAAAATGTGCTACAAGTCGTTAGATTGCAGCCTGTTTGTGGCTGCTGTCTGCAGCGGTCTCACTCACAGCTGGACCATTTTCAAAAACTGTTTTCCCCTTTAGTCACTTTACACAAAAACATGGGGAAAAGGGTCCATGTTGAAAAATACAGAACTCACCCTTTAAAGGTGCCATATGTACTTTTCCTTAAATCAACTGCAGTAAGAAAACTCTAAATATAATTGAAAATCAGGTGACATAATGTGTGAATGTAAATATGATGATTTACTGATAAAGTGTAGCAAAATGTGATTCATCAAACTGCACTGTAAAGATTAATATAACAATTAATTGTATTAATTAAGTACATTAAACATTTATTTACGTATTTATTAAGCATTATCTCATCTTATACTAAAGAAAATAAATACAATTAAATGTAAATATAAAGCAAAGGGTGTGTATGTTAGTGTTGTGGGAGCTATTGTATGAAATGTTGCAAGACATAACATATATATAATTTATTTTATATTATACATTTAAAGAAAAAGCACCTACAGAAGCATGCATTAACACTTGGGTCACAGCTAATGATTATTATTTTCTTAGTTAATCGATTAATCATTTTGTCTCAACATGCATGAGTAAAAAATACTCATCAACAGTCTAAAAAAAAAAAAAAATCAATACACTACACACTTGACGAAAAAGAAGACAAACAGTTTGCAAGGTTACGACTGTATCAGTTAATATAAAGCGAAGAAAAGCAGCAACTCCTCACTGGAAAAATGTTTGGCATTCAATCAATCATGTTTCAGAGCCTGCATGACACGTTTTAGACAACGTGGGTTTGAGCTCATCTTAAATCCTAAACTGTCAGAATTACACCACAGCCAGCTTTAAAGCTCCTACAAAGCCACTGTCCACCCACACAGGTATTTTCACTTCATCCACCTGATCAGAGCTGAGCTTCTCAGGCCTGTGTGGGCGTGTACAGACTGTTGTCTCTCTTATTAGTTTGTTGCATCTGTTAGGGCGTCGACAATTAACGTCTTTATCATTTTAATTGGTACATGGAGTTTAGTACGCTCACATATTTCCCAGCATACCTCAGCCCGACATCAACCTGTGCAGAGGTCTAATCAGAATAAGTGAAACACCTGTGTGAGTGTGCAGTACCTAAAAATACACGTGGACACAGCCACATCAGGTGCAAACGACTCGCTCCACCTGAGTGAGAGGCTCCTTGCAAAAACTCAAAGGGTGCATTCTGAATCGCATACTTTTTCTTTTTACTTTTAGTAGGTACTGCAGCTGCCCTTAAAAAGTACAAACTGTTGCACAAAATCGGGACATGCTACTTCCTCACAACGTTACGCCCTGAACCTTGACCCTCTCACTCATATATCCGCTACCATGGAGATAAAACAAAATAAGTTTACCAAGCTTGCCAGAGATGGAGGTTTGGGGTTTATTTATTACACATATCCTGTTTATCAATATTGACTTAAAGGGATTTCCACATAGAACTGCCTGCAATGGTAATATTTTCTGCCTCATCTTGAATTTTTTTTAGATTAATCTGATATAAACTTTGTAAAAAGAGACTTTTCCAGAACAAATACTGTTTATCCCTGACACTGCTCGACAGACAGCTTCAAGAGCTCTCAATGTGAACCACTTTAATTTTAGGTTTACAGTGCACTGATGATTACAACATTGCAGTGATAAACAGTGATTTCTCCGAAAACAATTGTCTCAACTTGTTTCTGTGCATTCACATCATTTTACAACGTCATAGCCCTGAAGATAACCTGTAATGTCTCTGAGCCGTGAAGTACACTCTGATCTGATCCTTGATTCAATCACTGATCACTATCAGCTATAATAAGCCAAAATGAACACTAAAAAAAGTCCCTGCACTTTCTATGACTTTGCAGTATACTAAAGAGGAATGCCCAGGCTGAAGCTGCTTCAACAGCAATAAACATTTCACTCAAGCTGGTTGGAACGTCACAGAAAATGTCTGAGTTCTGTTGTCAAACCCTGTCAAGGTACCTCCTGTGTGACTGAAATTGGGCTTTTGTTTTGCTTCTTCTTCTCTGGATAAGTGAATAATTTCCGCGAATGATTGAGGCAGAACAATTTCACCTGTTTTCCATGCAAAGCCGTTCGTTTCAAGAGTGCTTTACAATCAAGTGTGACAGTCGAGTGATCTCTTATTATTCTGGCAGAGAGAAAAGTCTCAAAACAGGAAAGGCTACACAGGGAACGAGTGGCATTTACTGCTTTCTTTAGAGGAAAAGAGACTCAAACACAATATTAAATGTCTTGTTCAGGGGGATATTCTTTGCAGCGGAGAGGTTATGAATGCATTGATTTTGTTTTAGATGCTGACATTTATTATATTTGGTTTGGTATTACTCAATAATATACTGCTTATTTTTAAACTTATTGCATGTGTCAAAACAAGTGACTGAAGTCATCTTTTATGGTCTGAACCTGAATCACAGGAAACATCTACTGAGATGATGTAATGTGATAAATAGACAGAAAATCTGTTTCCTTTTCCAATCCCGTCCATCTTTAGAAAACTGCAGTTTTATCACAGCAGACTGAAATCTGTTACTGTTGAACAATCTGTATGTCCTTTGCATTCTTTATCTTATTATATAATGACGAAAACTCTTGTCTGTGTGGGTGTGTCTGTCTGTCTCTGTTCCACGTTTTTCTCCTCACTGACTTGGTCAATCCATGTGAAATTTGGCACAGTGGTAGAGGGTCAAGGGAGGATGCGAATGAAGCAATGTTACATCAATTGGCCAAAGGGTGGCGCTACAGCAGTCGATTGAAACTGCAAACTTTGAATGGGCATATCTCATGACCCGTATGTCGTAGAGACATGAAATTTTGCACACAGATGCCTCTCCTCATGAGGAACAAATTTGACTCAAGAACCCATAACTTTCGGTTATATATATATTTTGCGCCATTTTGAATTTTTTGAAAAACACTTAAAATCGATCTCTTCCTAGGAAGTTTTACCGATCTGCATGAAACTGGGTGAACATAATCTAGGGACCAATATCTAAAGTTCCCTCTTGGCAAAAGTTGGAAAACTTACTAAAACTGAGCTTCTATAAGGCAATGAATATTGCGGAGGGCGTGGCTCATCACATAAAGGTGTATAACATCTCAAGGGTTTCTATGTTTCTATTAGAGATTTCAATTTTCTTGGCCATTCCGATTTCCTATTTTTTAAAGGTCTGACCTGCCAAATTTTTTATTTTCTTTCTTTCTAATAACTATAATTGACAGCACTGACAAACATATTTGGAACGATTCTTTAAAGCAGGTTCCCAACTGGTTAGTTGTGGTCCAAAACTGGGTCCCAGATCCATTCTGAATAAACCACAAGTGACTTGCAATCATGTCAACTTTGTAAAAAACACTTTATTTGTAAGTACAGTGAATTTTGCAATGTATCCTGTTGTAGAGTGACTGACTCATGGACAGCTACTTAAAGACATGGCCAACGACAAGTATGACAGTGAATATATCAAACTGTGTGGACTTTGAACTAATGACAAAGGACATATCTGGACCTCGTGGATGGACCAGTTGTGAACCACTGATATAAAGCCACTAGGCACTTGAATAGGAAAAGTTATAAATGCATATATGATATCAACCATGAGTGTCTCATTAAGCATCCACAAAAAATCTGGTTAACTAGCAAACAAAGTTAGACCACCCAACTCCAACTCTACCTCCCGTAATATGGCGTTATCTTTTTAGCATTTTCCATTCAATTACATGAAACACTTGGCATTAGCTATGTGAACGTTTGGAGCTCATTATCAACTCTCTCAGTAGTCTGCTAGTTATCTTAATTAATCAGCTAACCCGCAGAGTAGGGTAGGCCACTCATATTTGTGTTTTTATTGAGTTATACCTCCAGGACTAACAAGCTAAATGTTTTAGTATCTTCCATCCAGTTAGCATTTGCTATGCTACACTTCTGTGTTACCTAACAACTTTGTGATTAACACAGATTTGGGTGGTATACCCCAGTCTGTTAGTTATCGTAACCCAGTAGATTTCAAACCATGTGTAGCATGTATGGGAATGAATTACAACTTTAAAGAACAATGCACAAACAGGATCTACACATGCATTAAATGGAGAAGTGTCAGAGCAAGGGGAATGCCCATGGACAGGCACCCCAAGCAGTTGGGGGCACCATGCCTTGCTCAAGGGCACCTCGGCAGTGCCCAGGAGGCAAGCTGGCATCTCTCCAGCTACCAATCCACACTCCATATTTGGTCTGGACAGGGGCTTCAGCCAGCGACCCTCCGGACCCAAGTCCCTGTGGACTGAGCTACTGCCAACCCTGTGCTGCTATTTGTAACGTGAACCACTGGGCGATGCAAGCAGTAAATTTGATCGGCACAGGATCGACTATATTTGAGACTGACTGGCTGACTGGAATTTGCCGCTTCTGGTCACCGTTGATCAATTGGTGTATCTCTAGTTTTTGTGCTACACATTACCTTCTGCATGCCTTGCAGAGCCTGCTGCAGGAAGTTGAGCTGCTGAGAGTGTGTGTTGTCCTCCTCACTTATTGGTTGGTTCTTGCCCTGTTCTTGTTTGAGCAGCTCCACCTCGTTCCTGTAGGCGTCCAGCTGACAGCGCAGGGAGTCGTTCTCCTCCTTTAAGGCTTCTGCTTGGGAAACACCTACAGATTCATAAAGTACACAAACATACATAATGACATATTATTAGACTGTCTAGGAAAGAACCTAATTGGTCTAGTTTCTGTCTAATGTCAAACTCTATTGTTCTCTATTTGAAGGTTTCCATTTCAGGTGTCAACAAGAAACACAAACATATTTCACAAGTAGTCCACTGTTAACACCCAAATCCAAGCATCTCTCAGCCTTATACAGTGCACACACATATCCACTGACTTTGTACTGTAAATAACATTCTAAGCCTTTATTCCTTTACCTCGTACAGAAGCACTGAAAATACCATGAAATTTTTCAAAAAGCAGTCACAATATTAATTCTGTTTAATCTCAATAACAGGAAAAGTGCAGAGAACCCCCCAGAGACTTTTAGACAAAGAATCATTCTCCTCCTTTTGCATTTGTGAACCAAATGCAGACTATGAGAGCATTTAAGAAATTATGTTCCCATGCAGGCATTAAAATACAATCCCTTTTGAAAAATGGCAAAAAGTGCCTTTTATCTCTAAATAGGCTTTTGACTTCAATTGGATTCTCCTTTTTCCTGTTCTTTTTTTTCTCCCATTAACTTTCCTGAAGAAATTTAATTCCTGATGACCTCAGTGACTGAAAGTAGAAAAAAGCTGATTAATTGATTTTGATCTGAAATCCACTGCTAATGTATTAATAAATGCACAAACGCAGATTTTTTGATACACTCACAAATAGAGGCTTGAAAGTCTAATTTGTTGCCAACTCTGAAATAGTATCCCACAATAGGCAAATGGTCGGCTCATACAATGTGTACATGACATTTAATTAATGTCATGGTTGAGATACCGTATCTAACAGTCAAATTAAATCGGAAGAATGTACTCTCAATAATTTACAGCTACAAAACCATTAATGATCATGCCTGCTTCAGGCAATCTTGTAATATCTATTTCAAGATGCATGTTGCACTGGTGACCTTTCCCACTGACTGAATGGAGATTAAATAACTATTGTTTCGTAGCTCTGGAGTTAAAACACTCCTGATGAAGCCTTGTGGCCCTCAGGAGCAAACAGCCTGACCATCGTGCATCTGTGTGCTGGTGGAAACACATAGACATTGTGGATATTAGGTCCTGGATATGCTCAGAAGGAGGTGTGTGTTTGATGTGTTGTCCAACAATGTTTGAAGTGTTTATATCAAAGACTGTGTAAAATAATGGAAGTAGTCACCCTGATGTCACCCATTGGTTTGTGAACCCATTCTGAAGCCTTGAGTTCGGTATTTTGGCCGTCACCATCTTGGTTTTTTGGAGCCAGACGTGACCACACTAGACAAGAGGGTGGAGCTGTGGAGGAGCGAGAGGTGGATCTGACTCACAGACTGTAGCGACGCCTTGCAAACAGCCTGTCACTTATAGCTGACCCGCTCTTAATTAGGCATAATGTAAGCCTTAATAAAATGTAATTGGCGGAGTTGTATCAAAATTCACCCCCCCTTACAGTTGTCATGAATGTTGGCATTAGCTAAAGAGACCAAAATGTGTTCTGGCTGTGAACACTGGGCATATGAACATGGCGGTATATGGGGATCGTCTTGCTTTTGTGTGGAAGAAGTGGCCATTTGAGGAACTGCCGTTTTTGTCACTTGTGCTCAGTTTTTTAGCTCCGGAGGTTACTGCTTGGTTTATACCCCACTTGAATGATCACAGTTGAAGGCAGGGTAAAAATCCAGCTGTCAAAGGCAGTCGGGACATGTGATATTATTTAAGTATGGGGATAATGTGCCTTTCTGAAGCTGTTTGACCGCCAACAAAGCAGTTCTGACAAGGAAACTATATCCTATTTCGTTTTTATACTTATCGGGTCCTACTGATCCCAAATAGCGGGGAGAAATTAAAAATGCATTGGGCATGTAGGGTGACTCAACAGAGATATATGCTGGCTGACTTTAACTAAATAAAGTGCAAATGCTAACTCAGTTCATTGACAAACAAAGTAACAAGTACCAGTGAGTGATGATGGTCCAGATTTACAAGAATTTGGCAATTAGCTCCACCTGGTGACAACAGGAAAGACCTGCTAAATATTATTACATATCATTAACAATTTAAAGTTTGGTTAGTTACATAAAACTAAGTACATGTACCCACTAACAGTAGGTAGCATTTATCTATCTTGGATCCAACAGAGGCTTGAGATACAGCTGCTGGACAGAACCATGATCTGTTTGGTGACCAGTACCAAGGGAAATGAGTTAGATAAGAAACATCAGTTAGCATCACGTAACGTGTGTTTTTTGAATCTGGTTGAAGGATTTTTCAGTCAAAGGTGAAACAACAAAGATATGATTTGCCATGCCCACCTCACTGACTTCAATAGAACTGACACCAAAGTCCAGCTCCAATGCAATATTCAAACGCTGACACTGACATCGTGACCTTTCCTTCTTTTATAGCTTCCTTGAGTTCTGATGGAGTGTACTGCTGCCTCAAAGCTTTTGTCCAGAGCTACAGTTACAGAAACACCACTATTACATCAGCTACAGTCTGAGGTTTCCATCTGCTGCTTAAATCAAATTAACTGCCTTGTGATAACACAGTCCTTCCCATAATCTAGTTATCCATATCAGGTAGCTCGAGAGCTTGACGGTACCCTGATGTCCAACTGTAGCATCTGTAGCACACAAAACACACTTAGTTTAATCCTCTGTTTTTTACCTTACTTAAGTCAAACTGCTTTTTTCCTCTCTCACAGTACAGTATGTTTTTCTCTTGGGCAGCATCAGTAATGTCTTTAACATGCTTTGTTTTATGGTAAGGGTTTTCTACCTCCTCTCAGTTTCTGTTTTCACACAGCTCTTACATCAGCAGAACACTTGTGGGTTAGCCAGGGTGTAAATCAAAATTCATCAGTCCAGTTACTTATTAATTAACAGATAAATGACTGTTTCATGAAATCCACACCATTTTATTTTGAGGGCAATTTCCACCTGAACAAAAGTGATGTGAAAATATTTTAAGGAAAGATTGTGTAAATGAGGCTCTTTCTTTCCAGCATTGCAATAATCTAAACTGTAAAATCTACAACAGGTCCATACTGCAGCTCCTTCCTTCAGATGGTATAAAGAGGGATGTAAGTACATCATTCACACTCCTGTTACGTCCTCCTCATGAAGAAATATAATTGAATCTGATTGAGCTATCTCTACCATTCAGTTTAAATATGTCATGCTAAAAAATCTCTATATCTCTATAAAAAATATCTATAACTGGTAATATAACTAGTACTGGTAATACTACTAATTCCATGATCACAGGTTGATATGTGTTGGTATGCTAACTTATTACAAGCATTATAACTGAACATGATTTTTAATTTTCATTTTATCATTGCCATTAAGGACCATCTCAACTGTCTGGTAGAGCCATATATTCAAAAACAATGGGATCTGTTAAAAAAAATAAACATTGATTTTTGTTGTTATAGCCATAAGGAAATAAAAAAATGCAAAGAAATACATTTCCATTTGTAAGTGTAAGTTAAAGTGTTAATCAAATTATTTTTAGTGTGAGCCCAATGCACTGACTGTCAGCCAAACTGAAAGGACACCCAATAATCAGATGTCTAATATTTCATTCAGAACAGTGCTGAAATAATGATATAGATAAGATGGTAGTAATATCCATTGTGTTCAATTTCACCTGTGTGATTAACACACATGTCGTATGTATGTCTCATGTGTCGAGTAATACTGTGAAAGGAATTTGTTTGTATCCCTCTCAAGCTGTGTATGGAAACATGATTAAATTAACAACACATGATATTATTCAGATGGATATGGAAACCCCAGCTTGTGTGCTAATGTGTGTTTTCTCCCAGCAGGACTCAGTGAGGCAGAGAAGGGGTGAGGGGAATATTGATTATCAAGTTGTATGAACTTGCTGCCCAGTGAGAGCAAACAGTTTGACCAGATTCTGTCCAACGTCCCCTGCGTTTGCTGTGAATGTTATGAACACTAACATATGTGCCTGTAGGCATGCACGCACACACACATGCACCACGCTGGGAGAAGATCAACAGTTTATTCTCTTATTAATCTGTGTGCAGTGACAGAGAACCCTCAGCTATATATTCGGATTTCTTTCTCAGCATCTATGTGTCTGTGTGCACATTGTGTACCCAGCTACACAATTTATCAGATTCCACAAAGTATGTCCCTAATACGATGTGTTGGAAGCTTCAGCAATGCTACTGTTATTCCCTGTTTAATATCACAGGTTTGTTTTTTGGTTGCATATCAGATTTATCAGTGCATTTCTTCATATTCACCACAGTAATAATAACAAAGCATCTCCCAATATGAAGCCTAAAGGGTGCAACTTTACTTCAGAGGAGAGATTTCAGGAGATTAGCCCCATTTCCTGTTCTGCACAGCTTATTTATCTCTTATTGTGTTGCCTGTTTCTAATATCAGATTACAGGGTCTTTTCAGATGTGATGCAGGCACAGATGCACTCTGTGTTTGTGTGTGTGATTCAGGGTTCAGTGATTTTTTTTGTGGTTTTAAGGGGCTCCTTTGTGACAAATAGTTGAAATGCAATTTTTGTGCAACCAATTTGATTGACCCCACCTTGTTTATAATGACTGTACTT
Source organism: Epinephelus awoara (assembly GCA_035609425.1). NCBI lineage: Eukaryota > Metazoa > Chordata > Actinopteri > Perciformes > Serranidae > Epinephelus > Epinephelus awoara. The sequence goes on along the minus strand of CM069299.1, from coordinate 31,182,578 downwards.
TCATACATTTCCATGAATTCCTTTCATGGACACGTTGAAAATTGCAGGATATCAATACTGTACTCCAGCAAGGCCGTGACATCATTTCGGCCCACAACAGCACTTGCTTTTAAATTCACCCAATGTTAAAACTTGAAAAGCAGCTCAAGTTGATTTAATGTTTGGACAATGTATCCAAAAGTGGCCAAATTCAGTGTTATAAACATTCATTTTATCATCACTAAACTGACGGGAGGCAGTTTGTGAAAAACACAAGCTGTTTTCAAACCATTTAGAATATACTGATTGCAATTTGGTTTTACGTTTATAGTTCTTTAACACATTAAAATCATGCAAACTTAAAGTGCTGGATTTTTGAGTGTGAGTTTGATGGCCTCCACTGTCACACAACTCAATGCACAATCAAATAAATGAAGGAGCTACTGACAATGTGGGATAATGGTGAACAGTGGTGGAGAGCACCTAAGTACAATTAAGTTTGAGGTACTTGTGCCATTTTCTGCTGCTTTAGACTTCCACCACATTTGAGAGGGAAATATTCTACTATTTTACTACACTACATTTATTGGACAGCTTTATTTACTTGCTTAATACCAAGAGCTGGTGGAGCTGTGCAGAAGCCGAGGCTGGCGGGCTCTCTGCGAGCCCACTGAAGTGGGTTGCCGGGGATTTGCTGGGTGCTCAATCTGTAAAGTGCTAGCAGGGCTATGAGTAGCCACAGCTGCAATGAGGAGGGCCATTCGAACCATTACTGAAGCCGCAGAGAGAGCTACTCTGTGGTTTTGGATAAAGAGGGCGAGCCCTTGGATTGCTGCGGCTGGGATGCAATCCTGTACTTGATGTACTTGACCCCCTGATGTTGCCTCAATATTAATAATCATAATAATCTAATCATGTAATATAATTATTCTGAAATGGGATATTCTGCGAAATGAGTACTTTTACTTTTTGGAAATTTAAGCACATTTTGATGCTAATACTTTTGTGATTTTACTTATTTAACATTTTGAATGCAGGACTTTTAACTGTAACAGAGTACTCCCACAATGTGGCATTGCTACTCTTAGTACAAGTACAAGATCTGAGTACTTCTCACCCTTTCTGACAAGGGGTGTGGCCACAGCTCAGCTTGTTATTAGTGATGTTATAACATTTAGAAATAGAGAGTAGTGTTCCAAATTAACATTATGCTGGATATCCACCAGGGCAGTGTTCGATATTTGCTAATACAACATGCTGTGTAAAAAGATATTACACTGAAAATGGTGCTTCTGCAGTATGGTAGGACAGTATGTGTCAGTATTCTTTCAGCCCAGATATTTTTACCTGAGTCCTCAGAGTCTTTGCTGTTGGTAGTGGAGGAGTCCTCCATGTCTTCGTCAGACATCTCCATCTCCTCTTCTCCTCTGATGCCCATCAGCTGCTCGTTGTGCATGCTTCTAATGTTCTGCAATACACAAAAAAGAAGCAGGTAAATATCTGGATTTTGGATCGACTGCATACTTTCTCTAAAACAATGTCAGACCCCATAAGATATGCAAACCAATGCAAAAACACACACAGAGAGCCATCTGTTCAGGGTCTTCGGGGTTTCAGCTCAAGGTCAACAGGGCCCAGACATATAAACATGTAGCCTTTAAATATAGACACACATCTGGGCTGTCTGGAGAGAATGACACCACGCAACACCCGTACAAGCAGATGCTGTATTTGTCAGAGGTGGGACGTGGTGACAGGGTAACATGTCACCCCTGAAACTCACATTTGAGCTGCTGAGGAGTGAAAAATATGAGCACCTGCGATGTTCATTCGGATGATCATGATAAAATTATTTGGAATAATGTGAAAATAATTTGACATTCACTCTGGACACGGTTAGCTTGGTACAGCTTGACCTGCAGAGAGATTATATTGTCCTGTCAACCTCCTACCTTACTATTATTACCTAGTAAACACACACGCACAATCCAATCAGCACAATGAGCATGCATTTGTTCTATTATCACATTGGAGGGCACATGGCCTCTCTTCCCTGGTTAATGCAGTGTGAAAGTATAGAACAGATAAAAGACAGGATTAAAACAGGCTATTGAGCATGTTAAAGAACTAAAGATCAAAGAGCACTGTAATCCCTCATGAATCTGACGTCTTGCTGTTAATGCCAAGAACCCCCTAAAATGCCATCCTCGAATGTTTCAAAGCAGTCGTGGATGAAACATGATAAAAAAAACAACACTCTTTTTTTACGTGCAACTGCTCAAAGAAAACCTTACATTCAGACATTTTCTCATCAAACTAAAGGGCAGAAAAACAACACAAAAAACACAACATAACTGCAACAGTGGTTACCTGTCTACATCTGTTTCCCTCAACCATCCTCTTTTCAATTTGTCCACTCCACTTCAATTTCCTGTGACATGTCAATGGGGACAAAAAGAAACGGTGTCCCTTAAGTGACACAACAGGCTTCACCTTTGTGAGAGCAAACATGGACGTGACATTGTGTCTGTGCAGATGATTCCCTCCACAGCAAAAGCCTGTGTCCTAATATAATACTAAGACTGATTCTCTGTGGTTTTCAATACATCAGGCCTCTCACTAAAGTCACAGATGTTGTTTTCAAAATGAGATCATCCATTTTAAAAACTGATACATAGTCTAGAAAGTGACTGTGACATTTAAAGCAGGGCAAATATTTGTAACAAAACCTTGTCATGGTTACAATAATAATAAGCTTTTGAATAAGACTATAACCGCCATAAGAAGCCAACATTTACTGCTGGTAAGAAAAAAAGAAACAAACAGCGATCTCACACTTTTAAAATCCGACATTTGGCTGTGCTGACCATCCACACTGACCTCCTCCATCTGTGGCCCATCACAACGTTACACTACTTCCTCCTTTGCTTCAGATGGAAAAGAGTCATAGCTCCTCCAACCATTAGAGAGCGATGTTATTTGAAACTGAACTTTAACTTAAACGTATGTTGTTTCTGGGGATCTGCTGGCTGGTGCTGTTTTTTATTGGGAGGATGGTCTCACTTATGCTGTCTTCACATTATGAGCAACTCAGCAACAGGCTACAAGTCATGGTAGTTTGATGAATGTCTTGTGGGTGTGGTTTAGGTAGGTGGAAGGAGGCAGGGTCAGCACTGACGTAACACTTCTGGGTTGGTGGTAATGACTCATTTGCCGCCATTAGCCTGGAGGGAGAGCTGGGGAGGCCTTTGAGCTAAGCGAGCACGCCACAAGGAAGACGCCTAAGGCAAGACACTCTGAAGACGAGAGACACTGAGAAACCTCCACCATGAATAATCCATGTAAATACATATTCACTCTGAACCACAAAGAATGGCGAGCCCAACAGAATGGCCCCCGAGGGGTGTCCATCAGACTTGTCCAGTCCAAGCGAGCTGGTCGTGAGGGGCAAGAGCAGTGGCTCTTGTGGTGAGTCAACCACGCAAATCCCCCCCCCAGATAGGAGAGGTCACACTCACCTAGGAAGTCCAGGCACATTTCTCAAGTCTAATGCAACATGTAGGGAGAGGTACTACGTTAGGGGTTTGCTATCCTTAGTTGATGAGGTTTCATGAGCCAGGTATAGCACAGCAGCGCAACACTGGTGACATGACACTAATGACACAAATTGCCTCCTGACACTTGTCGCTGTGGATGGTCGCAACGCACTGCAAATCAAAGTTGACCTGGCCTCAACTTCTTTCAGCATTCAAGTGAGGCAGTAAGGCATCAACCAATCATTTGCTTTTGTTTCTAGCTGTTGCACTGTGCTATTTAGTTAGCTGTTACATACAGTTAGCTGACTGTATGCTAGCTTTCTGCGTATTGTGGTGCATACAGGGATGCAATAGGGCGGTGATATGTGATGTTACAATGAAGCTAAGACATTGATTAAAAGCATTAACATTTTTTTGACCAAGTAAAAACCTTCCCGTGGATCCTGTGACACACAGCACAAGAAATCACAGGCAGCAGAACAGGTACACTCACAAAGAAGAGCTAACTGTTAGTCTCTCCACACAGCCATGTGGAACAGGCGAACAAAAACCAGGAATGTGGAAGCACAGCTCTTGGTCAAGGACAGAAGGCTGAGTTGTTTACTGGGGAGCAGGCAAAGCAGATGAGTCAGAGGCAGGCGAGGTTGGCAACAAGGAAACAGTCCAGGAATAAATGCTGGACAGTCTTGCATAGGATCAATATGGCAACAAGAGTCTGTGAAGCTGGAGTCTATATAGGGGCAGGGAGTAATAAGGCACAGGTGAGTGGAGTTGGCTTGATGAGGTGGGTGTGGTAGAGTGGCAGGAGTGGCAGATGTGTGGACAGGTGATAGGCTGGCAGGTAGGTGTGTGGAGAGGCGGGGTTAGTGGAAATTTACTGGGTTAACTGAGAGAATGGTATGTATGGCAGATCGGAAGTGCACATCGTGACAGATATGGAGTCTGGGCTTTTCACGGGTGCGTTCACAAGTCGTTTTATTAATTGAGACATTCAAAGAAATTCACCGAAACAACAAAGCAGGTGTGTTTTATTGCTTAATCCGAATTTTAGTCAAAAATTGCCATTTTCAGCATGTAGGTTGTTGTTTTCCCTCAGTGAAGGAGATTTGGAAATGGTAACACACAGATAGCAGCTGTTTTGTTAAAGTTAAAGTTATGGATACTCTTTTTTACATTTTTTCTTAATCTTTGGAAAGTGTTAATGATAATCACAGCAGTGACTTACAAAAACTTTAAATGTATTTTATTCAAAAACTCAATTTGCCTCTAAAAGCATAGATGTTTGATATAGAGAATAAAAGCAGTTATCTCAGTAGAGGTACTTTTTGATTAAAAGAAAACAGCATGCCTTAAAGGATGGATATGTTTACAGAGACAGAGCAAGCGAAGTAAAGAGGAGAAATAAAGAGTGGCTTATTGGATTTTGATTTGCTTCATTTAGGAAACAAAACCATTAAGTATAAATCGTGTTGTGATGGAGTTATGGCTTTACACTTGCTGCAGTCTGTGTGGCGTACAGATGGTGAGGCAGTTTGTCTTATTACACATACAGTGATGGGAACAACACCTAGCCTGACTGAGGCACCTAGAATAATTCAGGAGCTGATTTATACTCATGTTGAACACGGGATGCTTTTCGACAGCAGCAGTGGCAAACACTGGGATCTGAACATACACTCACCCTGCGCGCTAAAACCTCTGATGCAAAGGCTACTGTCATTACACTGGGGAGTTGACAACAGTGTGTAGAGGCACGGTGCTCCGCCTAACAGCAAATCAATATTCGTGGGTTAAAGTGTAAAGTGTGATTAATGTATCAACACTCTAATGTGGACAGCTCCCAGCAGTGGTTCTGAATGCTTGTTAATGTCATAGATCTATTTCTGGAAACGTATTAGCATTTTCATAGTTCTGCAGGGGATGGAGCAGAATGAACGCTATTCTCTTTTGATACTGTACATGAATATTCACAAAGAATAGGGCCTCATTGACATTCAGCAGAGAAAATGTTTCAGCAACATGCTGTGACAAAGCTTGATTTGCAATGACGTGTGTTTTCTGTGCGCGGATGTAACACTTTGTACGCAGTGTTTCTGTGAGTGCACGAAACTGTTTGTGTTGACTACAGCCCTAACTCAACACTTTCTACACCCAGGCATTAAGAGACTCTCAGCAGATCAAAACTTCACCAATTAGATCTACGCCTAATGCGGCACTCTCTATTAAAAACAACACAGAGTCCATTAAACACAAGTCTTCACCATAATTAATGTGGCATTTGTCTGACATCAAATAATAATGAAAAAAGCAAAGCCCTGTCAGTTTCTGAAAAAATGATGAGATGGATCACCTCAATTTCCGGCCCAAACAAAACATGCAAAAATGCAGTTATTTTCCTGCCTGTCCTGTCCATAAATGACAGCAGGCAGTGAGACTGGTGAGACAGTTTAGAGCAGCAGAAAGGCATCAAAACAACTTATTACAGCCCCCAAAGACCAAAACCTCATTCAGAAGCTTGTGACTTTAGGAACCCATTTACACCCCTGATCTGTATTCAGATACTTTATCTGGATATTTACATCTGATCATGGGCCTTTCCATTCACACTGATTATTCATTATATTATCTCGACTCTGCTGCAGTTAGATGTGGTTTAATTTTCACAGTCGTTAACATGCGTATTCCCTATTCCCACGCCATATGAGGCCTATTAGAGTCACCATTTAACATGCATGTCTTCGGACTGTGGGAAGAAGCCAGAGTATCTTGAAGAAAACCCTCGCTGACACAGGGAGAACATGCAAACTCCACACAGAAGGGCTTGCCCACTCAAGAGTTTGAACCCGCTTGCTGCGAGGCAAAAATACTAACCACTGCACCACTGTGCCACATGTGCTTTTAGATGCGGCAATAAAAAATGAAGGACTATTGAAGTACCAACCTCAGCCTGCGTGCGCCATACATCCAGGTTCTTCCGCTGAGCTTTGGAGAAATGGTCCCATGCCTTTTGTTTGGAAGCAGCGTGGAATACAGACACAATCTGTTCAACTGGAATGAGGAAGAAATGCGTAGATGTAGGGAAGGACAAAAGAAGGAGGAACAAAGAGGGAAAAGGGCAGAAGTGAAACAATGAAGTCAGCTGGGGAAAAGAACCATGTCTATAGTATTATATATGTTTCAAACCTGTGTCAAATGTTCTTGTCATTGTTAACACATATAAAGACACACAGCATGACACAGAGTCCCACTGGAACTCATTTCAGTGCATTTTGAACTGATTTGAAGCATCATAAAAAGATCATGTGTCATGTGTAAACTCTTTCAGACCTACACTACATACATATTTCCTCATCTTGTCTTGATCAGGTCAGGTGTATGTGCTTTTGATGATATTATTTCAGCATGGTTCGCATACCGTAAGAAGTCTTCTTGACAGATGCGTAGGATCAAAAAGTCTTGACTGTGAAGAAACCATGTGCGGGATTCTCTGGTTTCTTTAAAGTTTAATGATATTATATAATTTATAGCAGAGTGGGGTATTAATGCAAGAAGAGGAGAAGCAAACAACATGTTTCACTGTGTTGTGATCCTATGCCCTGCACCATCTACTGACATAAAGATTTCTAATACTCTTTACCTTTTAGCCTGCGCACACCAATAATTAATACTCTGTCCAACAGAATTCTACACAGCACTTATCTTAAAATGGTGCAATTATCGCAGACACAGAAATGGTTGTTTTCTCATGAGATTGGTTCTAATAGTAGGGCCCATGAGAGATCCCTCATTTCTTAGGAAAAAATACTGAGAGCAAAAACTGGCTACTTGAAAATGAAACTATTTTATTGGAGGAGAATGTTTCGGATAATAAACCACTGCCTGGTATTTATTGTTTTAAACGCTAAGTGTTGCATTATCAAACAATTTTACAAGTTAATTTCTAAATATTATGTACTGTAACTTGATGAAGCGTCAACGAAAGCATTAGCAACATCTACTGGCCTCTGAACTGCGGTTTACACTTTAAATCCATCTAAATTTGCAGTTCTATGGGGTGAGGAGGGACTAAAATTGGAAATAGGATGTTGTTCTTTGTGTGCAAATTGCATGAAAGCTTACAGAGTTTTTGGCACTAGCAGATGGTAGGTTGACTCAAAAGCAAATGAAAAAACAACAAAACACTTCCATCATGTTTATTGTCTTCCCCGAGGCGAAGAAGAAAACTTTAAGCCAAAGAAGAAACGTCCTCAGTGTGACACAAAGCAAAAGAGTTTATAGGAAATCTGGGTCTAATTTTGGGAGTCATTTGAGATATAGGACATAATGCTCAAAATGTTTACAAGCCAAACGTTAAAATGAAGTCTCCCTCATCTTGTTCTGTAACAATACTCTCAGAGGCCAGATGTGCCTTTGAGTGTTTTGTTTGTCATATACAATAAGGCAACACAGCTTACATCGATTGTTGTTTGCTCAGATGCACTTTGTTGAATGTGCTTCATTATAATGAAGCTTACAGAGGAGTGACAAGAGAACATGCAGCTCAGATTAAACTGACAAAAATAGTGATGACATTTAAGACAAAAATATATATGAATAATTAAAGTCTTTGAAAGTTTATCTCATGTCTGGTGCCTGATTATCTAGTGACACCTGCAGCAGACAAAAAGCAAATCAAAATAAATACCTACATATATACAGTCAGTTCCTTTCTTATTATTTCAGTCACAGCAGTTATTTTACAGATCTAGTGCAATTATGCAAATCATGCTCATATCTGCGATGCAAACAGTGTTTTCAGCCTAAAAGCCCTTTTAAAGAAACCCAACCAACAAAGCAATAAGAGCAATTGGAAAAAAAGATATTTTCTTTTTGTAGATATTCTGCTATTTGGCAGTGAACTGATGTCGAGTCACTCTGTTATCAATCTTTAATCTACTCACCTGTAGTAAATGACTTTTGGGATTTCGGTCCAGGCCAGCAGGCATTAATTTAGAACCATAAATACTTCAGCATTCATAAGATGCCAAGATAAACTCTGTCTCTCTCTTTTTTTAAACGTTTTTTGCTGACTGGCTGCCTCCCTTCCTTCTCTGGAGAGACCAACGTAGTATTTTGGAGGCTATATTGAAGTCTGCAAATTTACACTGATGCAAAATGTAAAATGCTGTTTAGGGGCCGGTAGATGCTGCTAACGTTTTCACTTAGGGTGTCATTAAGTTACAGCATTGATGGACTACTGAATGGGCCTACCAGGCACAGGCCCAAAGAGTCAGGGCCACCCTAACCTTCACCTGTACAATCTCACCCAAATTATCATGCACCGACCAGGGAGGGACACAAAGAGACCACACAGACATGCAAAGGAACTGCAAAGAGACACAAAACAATCAAAAGAGACATAAAATGACCACAGAGATACAAAAAGACCACAAACAGATTCAAAGCAATTGCGAAGAGACACAAAATATACGTAAAGAGACACAAAGGAATTGCAAAGAGACACAAAAAGACCACACAGAGACATAAAATGACCACAAAGAGACACAAAAAGAACACACAGAGACAAAAAAGAGGCATCACCACCACAACATCTTTGTATCTTGCTCCTCTGTAGGAAAGGTAGTGGGGCCTTTTGTATATCTATGCCCAGGGGCCCATTGTTTCATAATCCACCCATGAGTTACAGAACATGAAAACATGCAAATGATTTGATGGTCTTCCACTACAGCTGTGGACGGTGAAGTCAGCATGTCATCTAAAACGAATCCCTCCATCACTCAATGCAATAACATTATGAAACTACAAGCTTGCTGTAGAACTCCACTCATCTTACCACCATCACATCATACATCCTGCCTACTATTGATATGTTCAGGGTTAAGACTGCATCAGCTCAGGGCTACATTATGGTGTATTGACATTGTCATTTCCCTGCAAGGTGATCGTGGTTATATTATGAGCGAATATGGAGGCTGTTTTTTAGACACACAGTAAAACCTTGGAAAATGTGTGTATCTAAGCGTGTGTGTGTGTGTGTGTGTGTATTAGGTGTTAGTATTACCATTACATTTATTTTCAGATTACTTTAGTTTCATTGGTCGATAGACCCCACAAGTTGACTTTTCCACTCAATCTGCCTGGGAAAAGGAATGGCAGTCTGAGGACGCCTTAAACAACCATCTGGTGTCAGACCCCATTCAACAGGTCCCTGGCACCAACCTCCCAGCAAGACAAAATCCGGTAGGGGAGCAGCACAAACCCACTGTGTGTTTGTGGAGAGGAGCAAACAATGGGACACATGATTGAAGCTTCGCCTCTCCACAGACTTAAAGGAGGAGTAGTAACCCTCCATACAGCAGATCAGGAGGTAACTTTTTGGGGACTGGTGGACAAGAGAAACTTACTGGTTTGCAACCAGCTAAAACGCCTGGTTAGGATTCCTCCGGTTTTTGTTGTTCAGGAGGTTTTGACTGGGAGCTGAACTATCCTCAGAGGTCTCTAACTCTCCAGAAGAAACGGCCCTGGTGATTTCATGGTAAAAACATTGATTAAAGCAGTTTCATGTTATAAATCAGGGTTTCTCCAACGCTATCTCGCTAGCCCAGTACCTGATAATGTGTGCCCAGCTTTCTCTCATAACTTAAGACTTAGACATTCAGAAGGTTTTTAGTGGAAGCCAAATTAGCCACAGAGGCCTCTTTCTATCCAGAATCATCACGGCAGGTGATTTAAACTGGTAAAAACACTGAAAATATCAGTTTAATGTCAAAGATCTCTTTCTGACACTGTTTGGCTCATGACGGCGGAAGCTTTTTACTACGGTGGCTGACGTGAAAGCGCAAATGGCCCCATCTAGAGCCAGTAGCCCCTTTTACATTGTCAGATTTTCTGCAAATGTTGGGCCGTTTTTCCGGCCAGCTACGAGCGTTTATACATACTGAGGTGGAGTGGCGAGTTGATCTGAGGCGCCCAATTTCCTGCCTCGTAGGGTAGTCATAGACCAAGGCTACACATTGTGTTACTTGCTCATGACCCCCCATTGCCCTGAAAAAGGCGCATTCTGTATAAACAAAAGTAGGTAGGCGGCATTTTGCTGCACTCCTTGATTTTGTTTTTATAATGCCAGTGCTGAAAAAAGACTGACTAGGCTTTCCTGCAAATTTACACAATTCCTATCTAAGTGTTTGGTGTGTTTGTTCTAGGTTACCCTACAAAATGGTGGTGCAACATGGCGGACACTGTGGACTACACTCTGGACCTTTAATTCACTTGGAATAACCTTCAAAAGGATTTGAAACTAGGTGTACTGGTCTCTCTACCTGGCTTTAAAACTGCCATAAGTACAGTACAAGGATGAATGAGTCTGTTGGGTCCTGTCATTGTGCGCAGGTGTTCTAATATTTCTACATGTTACTGTATATCTTCTATGTTTTCTATTGTGTGGTTGTTTGGCCATAGGTTTTTGTGTGTTGCTGTCTTGGCTAGGACTCCCTTGTAAAAGAGATCATTGACCTCAACAGGACCTGGTTAATTATTGATTTTTTGAAGATATTTTTATAAAGAAGGACAGATCAATCAATTGGCAAGTTAGATTTTAATCTTTGTTGTTGTGTACACTGCCTAGAAGAAGCCTGGATGTGAAGAGACACACAGGAAGGATTTGCTCAGGGAAATAGTTCATTTTATGACTCAGAATTGACAAAACTACTTCAGTATGACTCTTAGCTAGTTGTAAGAGGACAGAAAACATGTCGGCTGGAGGAGACATCTATTAAAATGATTTCCTTTGAGAATTTTAAGTGTCCAAAACATTGGCAGAAAAAACAAAAATCCAACTGGAACAAAATGAACAAACTGCAGATTACCCATGTGTTTATACAGAAGTAGTGCCCAACCCCACTGGTGAGTTCTGCCTTGGCTGCAGCCAGAAAGGGGGCATACAGGTCAAATCCAAAGCAGAACACCCTGTCTTCCATGGCAGAGGGATGGGTGTAAAGCTCAGACAACAGAGGAAGAGGATGCTTTAACCAGGCTTTTTCCTCCTCCTCTCCTGAAGCACTGAGCGGTGAAACAATCCCTCTGGTGAGAGAGAAGCACCCAGGAGACCTCCCCTATGTTTTTGATGGAAGGCAGTCGAGCCTAGCAAGACATGTCAGAAACTAGCTGTGGTTAGGGCCACGACACAGACTGTGGTAGTAGCAATACTCCTGGTCAGGTTTTTCATTTTCCCTGCTAACAGGGACACAACCATAAGGTCTCGTATTCCCTGACCAGTTAGCAGAAACAGTTGGGGATTAGGAAATCAGCACTTTGTCAAATGGGGGAGTGCCTTCGAGGCAGTGGCAGGTTCTGGACAGCCTAATGGTGGTGCCAATACACAGGACTCCTTTGATGGATAACGCTTGCTTATTCTGTTTTGGGGCAGGAAATGTTGTCAGCTAACCAAATTATGGTGGAAATCCAACTTAGACAGAAAATAGAGTCTGCACTCTACACTAAAGCCCCGTTTTCACTGATCAATGCAGTATGGTTCAGTTTGGTATGCATTTTTTTCCGTTTCCACTGTGAATTTCACCTTGACAACTTTGACCATCATTTTAGTTTATATATGACGTACACTTTTAGTAATGAGCGGCTCTTTAAGGGTTTATATGTATTCATTTTGGCCAGGTTATGTGAACAGCATTAATCCCAATCCTCACTCGGAGAAAAAAAATCATCATGGAGCGTAGTTCCTGTGGGCTACGGCAACACAAAACCCCTGAGCTTGCCTTAGAAGGACTGAGTGCACAAACCCGCTGTTTGTAAATATCCCATGGAGAGAGACTCTCACTGCAGCCTGTTTTATTTTGTTCTGAAGATGTCAGCTTGCAGCCTCGTTCTGTGGTCGATAAATGAGGTGCAGATTTCCATCTGTGTCATCGGTAATGAGGAAATACAGTGGATGTTGGATGGAGCAGTGAGTGACAACAACTCCGCTCACATTTAAGAGTACTATTTGCAGTGGAAACACTAGGGTCTAGGTACCATGTCTGAGGGGTTACTGTTGGTTCCAAAGGTACCATACCGAAAGTGTTTGGTGGAAACGGGGCTTCCATAAATACTTAATTAAATTACCTCCGAGTTGACAATGATGAGACAATGTCTTTCCGATGAAGAGCATGAAATTGGAAATGCCACCTCTGTGGTAATTCCGTTCTTTATGGGAGCTTCGTCTAGTGTGTGGACTTTGTTTTTTTGTGTTTTGCATGATCTCTTGTCCCACCTATGTCACAATTTGGTAGCAGATGAAAAATGACATGTTTTGTTGCTACAGCATTCAGTAAACAGACTACTTAAAACAATCAAAACAGGCTTAACAAAGTCAAGAGCTTTTCAATAAAGGTAATTCTCTTCAAGGTGACAGCATTGAGAATGCCTATAATATCCTATCCTTCAATGGCCTACTCTGACAAAAGCAGAGCCCGGTAAATATGGATGTGTCTTTTCTTCACAGGTGTGGGGTATAAAACCGCCTCATGGGAGCCCAATCTCGGCGCTGGCATTTGTATGGATGGGAACTACGGCGAGTGAAAGACAAACTCATGAATAGAAATAAGTGTTTGTATGGATTATTGTGTTGGATGTGGATGGCCTTTAATGAGGGAAGAACACAGAAAGGAAGAGAGTGAAGGTGACTGACAGAGAGAAATAGAGACATGCAATGAGACAGAAGCAAAGAAAGAGAAAGTCCTGGGAGGTTGTTACCAACTTCAATCTGCCCTTTTGAAACCAGCACAATGTATGCAGTACAAGCCAGCTAATAAATATGCATCAAGGATCTCAGAGGACAGATCCTCTCTGTTGTTGTTTTCTGCTGTTCAGCTCGCCATTCATAGTTTATTGTGCCTTTTGTCATGTAACACATGTTGAAGATATTGTAATGCATCAGACAAAATAGAAAAAGGGAACATAGTGTTGAGTGTTCAGAAGGGCTGCGTAAAATAAAAAAATCTAAATGAATGCAAGAGATAAAGGGTAGAAGACCGAACCATATATCCCCAAAGATCTGTCCATACAATATACGTAACACAATAATTTATCATAAACTGTATCTTATTGAATAATAATGAATGCTTTATACCTATATTCTACAACAGTTAGTTCCATCCAAGTAATCTGATATTTTGAGGTGCTGTTTCCTGCTGTAGAGTGAGTGACTAACAGACAGCTACTTGACAGAGACAGCAAACTAGATGGCCAAATACAAGCATGATGCTTAATGTATCAAACTGTGTGGACCTTGAACCAATGACTAAGGAGAAATCTGGACCCTGTGGCTAGACCAGATGGGAACCACTACTTTAGATGACTGTATGCTCTAGGACCTCTCGTCATTGTGGTGATTCACAAATGTTGGAAAACCTGTTCTACTGACTGATTTATACCATCATTGCGTAATATTCTGAATTTGATTTGGTCATGTGAAAAGCATATTTCTGAATTAGGCCTTTCTCTGAATTTAGCATTTTCCAATTAAGACATGTAGGACATTTAATACCATTGCATCTCACACTGCCTCTTGTCTGTTTACTAGGGCTCTGTGCATTGTCATGAATGCAAACCAACTCGCCAAACGTTTGCAAGGATGGTGCAGAGATGCAGGCCTAAAAGAAAAGCCCACATTTCTGGTCTGATAGAGAAACACGCCTACTGTTAAACATCATGCAAGACTTGGATATCAACAGGTTTTTGGATATGCCCAAATATCGCAACACCAACCTTTACAAGAAGGTGGTTGACGGAATGAAAGAGGGAGACTGTTGGACTGTTTGGTCGAACAAGTCCGCCACCGGTAGGTAGTTTTGAAAAAAAACCTATTTTGATGCAAAGAGGCAAATGGACAAGCGGCTCCAGCTGTTCTTCATTTATATTTTGACATGATAAAGGACATATTACGGCACCTTGATCTGAGTATGCACAGCTGCATGTAAACAGGAATATTAGTGGAATATTCGTTTTCACAGTCATGTACAAGGCTAAGAAGAAATATTGTACTTTTCAGAATAAGAGGAAACACCAGATTATTTTATCCCTGTAAACTGAATGACTGGTGACTCCTCACTTCTCTTAAGAGGCCCATAGGGGCTGCAGGCTTTCCAGAAATCTGCTCAGCTCAAAACAACAAGCCTTACCATCTGTTACAGGCCACAATTTGGCCTTCGTCATGACTCACAAACTGACATCCATAGAAAAGTTTGGTTTAATTTTGAACCTGAGCATCTGCAGAATAATGCCATACCCCATATGTTATAATCCAGTAAAGTTCAGCACAATACAAGATGAATTACCTCCTCTTTTTGTTATCCTTGTCGCCATCTTGACTAAGGGGAGGGGGATCATTTTGTCGGCTCAATGTTGTAGACCTGCAGATTGTATTAATTTGGTCATTTTTCTTTGATATTTGAACTTCTATAATAAGTCAGTAGTCTATGTATCTGAATATTTTCTTTTTTTGTCTGTTTTAATTGTGTTTATTGTTATTTATTGCTGTATCCTGCAGACAAAGTTAATACCATCAAAAGTCCAGCTATGAACAACATGAATCAAAGATTTCTGGCTGTGTCTCAGTCATTAAAAATACATCCATCCCCATAATTATATTGTATCTATATTTCACATACAGTGCCTATTAGCGGGAGAACTCCATCTGCTCTGTGCAACACGCTGCGGCTCCATCAAAAAAAGATGAGGCATGTATTTTATCAGATTCTGGGATGCTTCTGAAACACGCTCCGGCGAGCCTGCTGAAATTACAAGAATTATCTAGAGTGGCCACGATCAGCTCGAGCAGCCGCCTGGCGTAGATCTGAACTCTACCGAGTCATAAATAGGCAGCACACCTTTGCTTTGGCTGGAGACAGCAGGATCAGACGTAGTAGCAGTAATGAAGGTGTGGCTCAAACCGTTACAGCCCACTTATTCTTGTGTGCTTAAAGGGCCAGTGTGTAATATTTGGCATGGTTTATTATCAAATCTGAATCTGAATCTGAATATTCTACCCATTAATATGTTTATATAAGTGTATAATCGCTATAAAATAAAATTCATTTGGTTTTTGTAGTCTTATAATTATGCTTTTATATATATATATATATATATATATATATATATAGCAAGGGCCTTGCTTTAGAGAGATCGCCATGTTGCGCCGCCATGTATGTATGGCAGACCGAGCAGACAATCCAGCCAGCCAGAGAACGCGTTTCACGTGTATAAATAAACCAACAAAGACAGTGGAAGGAAGGAAGAAGGAGGAGGAAACAGCAGAGAGTGTTAGTAGTTTGTCGATAGAGAGTAGTGAAAAGTTTTTTTAGTTATAAAGTTTGCGAATGGACCACACTTACCACGCAACAGGAGAGAATGAACCCAAACCATCATCTGCGAGGAAAAGAAGACGCAAATTCACTCCTTGTGATGCAGTCTCTGCTGCGTTTTTCCTCCTGATGATATATCTCCCCAGCGATAGTAGCAGTGAATCCCATTCTGTGCAGCTAAATGGGGGCGAGCGGAGGATTCAGCCTTTCTCCTCGCCCGCTCAACACATGGAGTTCCTCATCTGTATGCTCTGGCTCAAACAGGTATGGCTCTGGATCTGTGTCCGCTACAAGAAACTCTTCAAAATTGCGTTCAAAGTCGTCAAAGTCGATCATCAACGGCTGGATTGTCCGCTCGGTCTGCTGTACATACATGGCGGTGCAAGATGGCGATCTCTCTAAAGCAAGGCCCTTGCTATATATATATATATATCTATATATAGATTCAGATTTGATAATAAACCATGCCAAACATTACACACTGGCCCTTAAAAACATTTAGATAAAAAAAAACAATTTTACATCTGCCAGCAGAAAGACATCATCTGCCTCAAGTTTTTTTTTGTCTTAGTTAACCTTTACTAGTTCAATTTAACCAGAAACACTGTATGTCTCCTGCAAAAATACTGTTTTTATCCATAATTTCTACATGTTTTTATGCTGTATTTATCATTAATGCAAAGTACTGCTCGCTTTCTGTGTGTGTGTGTGTGTGTGTGTGTGTGTGTGTGTGTGTGTGTGTGTGTGTGTGTGTGTGTGTGTGAGAGAGAGAGACTGAGTGAAAGAGAGTATGTTGGTAAGTGTATGTGTGAAAATGTGTGGGTTAGAGCGTATTTATGTCATGGTATTTCTCTCTGGGTATTTGAGCATTTGATATGCCGTGTACAGAGCGGTGACCTGTGATAAAACGGCAGACTGCAGAGTGTCATGGGAATTACTGCAGCGCAGCGTGGTCGATTGCACCTGTTACCCAAGTATAGCAATAACCGAATGGTAAATTCTTCTGGATGGTGCTCTATTCTCCGGGGGGCTGTGACATACGATAAATTGTTTACCGAGTTCATGTATGTGTGATTGAGAGGGACGCACTCAAAGAGCCTACACGCTTCTTAACCTGTGAGCTGCCGGGTAATATCCTGTTTCTGTGACTGGTGGCCAATTTTCCATGTGAAGACACAATTTGTCCTTCATCTTTTTTTTTTTCTCCCTACTTGTCTGCACTGGTCTTCATAGCTTAGCGCCACAAAAGGGTGCAAGCTACTTGTGAAGATTGATGCACTGTTAATCTTGCAGTCAAGTATTTTATACCCATAATGCGTGGTTGTGACCGTCACCCACCCTCCCTGGAGACTAGCCTATCAGCCTTTATTGGAAAAACTTCCTAATATGAGCCAGAGAGGGCCGTGATACACCAAGGTGTGTCAAGGGGAAAGTAAGGAACAAGCAAGGGGGAGGGGTCAGGTGCTTAAGTCCTGAGTTATACAGTGACAGTGCATGCGGAGAAAAAGGAGGAAAAACAAACAAACAAATAAACAAACAAACAAAAAAACGGGATAAACAGGCAGTGTAGCTGATGTATTGTGGCCTTGAGGCGGTTGTGCTCCATGCAGATTATCAAAAATAAACATATACATGTCTACTATACTGTACTGAAAAACAAAAACAAAAGAGAAGTCTGTACTGAACACCAAAAATGTGAGAGTCTTGGTGGAGGGGGAAAGCCCGACTGTAGAGAAGAGTTGCCAGCGCAGTGTGGTAGGTTTGAGAAGCAAGTGGGCCCCTTTGAAGTGAACCCATCGGTTCTTTGCGATGCGTCACGGGGCTGAAATATCGAACATGCATGCGTGTATTTGAACCCTCCCAATGTGATTATGAAAACCATCACCAGGGTCCAGGGCCAGCCCCACGGGTGAAGGGGGGTGGCCTGTCGCCCCAAGACCACAGGAGCGCCCAGACCCCACGACCAGGGAGCCACAGAGGCCCAAGGACCCGGGGCGGCAATGGTCGGCACCCCCAGAAAGCCAGAGACACACCCCAGACAGGCGGGGCAGGAGGGCCCGCCCACCCACCGCCCGACGCGGACCGCTCCCACCTACCCCCCCAACCACCATCAACTCCCGACCACCCGCCCGCCCCCATGGATGCACCCAGGGACCGCCCCCGACCCAAGGCGCCTTCATCATGAGGCAAATAGGAACAAAACGTCTCTGAATACAGAGCATAAACGGTTATTGGTGTTCATAGCCACCGAGTGTTGTTCACTGGAGACGCAGTTAAGTCTAACAATAATGAAAACCTTGAACAGTTGTTGGTGAATATGTCCCCCCTGACTATAATGTAATTCTGTGATATCTGACAGGAGATTGTACAGACATTCAGTGTGATAACTGTTAAGTGTACTAGTGTTACAGTTTGTCACACATGGTGGTCAAAGCTTTTACGACACTTGTCCTGAGTTTCCCCTTTTACACAAGCATGAACTGTGAAGCGAGACATAAAAGCTTCATTAGTTAAAATCAAAGATCCTTTTATTTGGTCCCCAAATGGCTCGGCCTGCTCAAAAAAATTTCAAAGGCTTGCTCATGAATGTAAAGTGTGTCACCAGTAATTTCAATGTGATCTTTTTTATTTTGATCTCTTTTGTTAGTGTGGTGGTGCTACAGTGTGGCAATAATTGCATCTTTTGTCGAGGCAAACAAACGAGGGTCTTTTTGTGATCTGATGACCTTCAAATAGTGGAAAAGTATTTGCTTTTTAAAATTTTAATCACAGCATGATTATTGGACCTGCCTGTAGTCATGGGTCAGTCAGATGACTGGTCTCTTGCTGATCATTAAATACAGCTGTGAAGCTCTTAACCAACCAAATTTAAAAAGTTGTGCTATGCTTTGTAAACTTAACTTAACTTTCACTGATGTGACTTGTGTGTTGTTAGTAAATGTTGCTGCTGGTGATGTGACATGAATCATTTACTGGTAAATGTGCAGGGAGGGGCAGAAGGAAATGTGAATATTGGTCGCATTGCCCCTTGCATGTAAACTGCATTTAAAAAATGGTTTTAAAAAAGGCAAACTAATACATGCTCTATGGTAGGTGAGTTGTGCGGTAAACTCACATGAAGCTACTGACCCAGTGACATCCTAAACTACACATACATGCACTGTGTGACCGTGCTGAGAGGACTTACACTGAGCGAGTATGGTAACCATCGCCATCTTGAACTTGTCTTTGGCCTCTTCCACCTCCTTCTCGTGTTGACTCTTCTCACTCAGCAGCCGGCGGATGTGGCTGTTGGACGACTGGATCATGGAGTAGAAGTTGTTGGCGTTCCTGCGGTTGACTTCACCTCTTTCAAGCCAGGTCAACAGCACATGCACCGCCTCGGGAAACTTGTTGTCATCTAAGGAAGAAGGGAGGAGATGAAGTCTGGGTCAATATGAGCGTGGTGAGATAAAGAGAAAATTTGCTTCAGTATGTTTACTATCAGCAGCATACACTGCTCTCTGCATGTACGGGTTAGGTGGGGTGACTTGTCCACCTATACCTTAAACAGTTGCTATAGAATATTAATATTTGGGAGCTGGTCTCACTGGACTCATTTTAGATGATTCTAAATGACTTCCATCTGTAGATGTTTTCATGTTTGAAGATTTTTTTTGATGTCTTGTAAGTCTGTAATTTATTCATTGTTTTCTTTTTAAATTGTTATACGTTTTTTATATGTCTGCAACTGTGTTACTTGTGATGCTGCCTGTCTTGTCAGGACACTCTTGGAAAGAGCTTTCTAATCTCAATAAGTCTTTTACTTCTGGTAAAAAAAAAAAAGGTTATATAAAAATAGATAAATAAAAAGTCTGGGCAGAAGTCAAGGAGAAAGGAGACTACATAAGAAAGTCAAAGCAAGTCAGGTTTATTTAAAGAGCACATTTTAAAACTAGAATTATGGTCTCATGGCTGTCTAACTCTACGAACCAGTCAACCTGCACTTATAGTATTCATCCATGTTCATAAAAATATGGATGCATCACACACATCTTCCCCCCCTGCAGCACAGGAAATCTATACGATCAGCACACCCAAGATTAGTGTCACCATTTCAGTATCTGACCAAATGTCTCACTTCCTGTTCCTGAGATATGACGTTGAGTGATCGCCTAATAGCCCCTAGAAAAATGTTGTTAATAGAACATTATGATGTCACAGTGAAGTTGACCTTTAACCTTTTGAATATTAAAATGTCATCGCTTCATCATTTTGTTATATTAGACATTTGTGTGGAATTTTGTCATAATTAGCGTATCAATTCTTGAGTTAGAGCCAAAAACATGTTGTGTGAGGTCACAGTGACCTTTAAGTACCAAATTCTAATAAGTTCACTCTTAAGTCCAAGTGGACGTTTGTGCCAAGTTTGAGGAGACTGCCTAAAGGTGTTCTTTTCTGTTATTTTCACGTGCTCACCTTCACACAGGTAAAAGAATGTCTGTCCGTAATTCATCTCAGGTAGGCTTCAGTTTCAGAGTCAATCACAGGTTAGTGTCCATTCAACAGTTAAGTGTCCAAGTTTCTATTCATCAATTCCAGTTTCTTCATACAGCCACACAACTGCTTACCCCGGCCATGACACACCTGCTGCTCATCACCTGTTTTCCTACTCTAGTGCACCACCCCGTGTACAAACAACAAAACTGCATCTATTTACATGTAGACACTATTAGTTAAACATGAACCAAAACAAATACAAAGAATGTTATTGTGGCTCCAACACCATTGTTTTTTATCTGAGTGCGTGGAATGGAGCGCAGTGATTGGTCACCAGATCTGAGGGGTCAGGCGGTGGGATAGGGGCACGAGTGGTTAAGAGATGTAACCTGGTGCTAGTCCATGCAGTATTTTAAGGGCAAGTAAAAGAATTCCTACATTAATCTGTACTTCACTGGTAACCAGTCAAGAGAGGCCAGTACAGGGAGATATGTTCTCTCTTCCTGGTAGCAGTGAGAAGTGTTGCTGCATGTTGAACAAGTTGCAGGTCAGACAGGGCTGACTGACTGATTCCTACATAGAGGGAATTTCAATAATAGAGGGTAGGGGGAATAAAAGCGTGGACTTAAAGGGATAGTGCACCCAAAAAATGATAATTCAGCCATTATCTACTCACCCATATGCCGAGGGAGGCTCAGGTGAAGTTTTAGAGTCCTCACAACACTTGCGGAGATCCCAGGGGAGAGTGGGTAGCAGCACAACTCCACCTAATGCAGGCTGACGGCGTTCCAGATTAAAACGTCCAAAAAACCACATAATTGATCGAAAACTTCACCTGAGCCTCCCTCGGCATATGGGTGAGTAGATAATGGCTGAATTTTCATTTTTGGGTGCACTATCCCTTTAAGTTTCCCCAATCTTTTTTAAAGTATTTTCTGGGGTATAGTATAGTCTTTATTCAATGGGACAGCTATAGTGTGAACAGGGGAGAGATGACATGCAGCAAAAGGCCATGGGTTAGAGCCTGTGGCCACTGCGGCAAAGACACAGCCTTTGAACAAGAGGCACCTGCGATACCAGATGAGCTAGTGGGGGCCCCAGGTCTTCAAATCTCTAACTGGCAGGAACAAATTTAATTTTGCAAGCAACCTAAGATGGCAGAAGCTAGTGCTGACAACTGAGTTTTTGTTTATTAAATTTTACACCAGAATCAAAGATTACACCAAGATTTTTTTGGCGTGGGACTTTAAATTAAATGACAGAGGGCCAAGTAAGGTTACTCTCAGACACAAGATAGGAGGAATGT
The DNA here is from genome assembly GCA_035609425.1 of Epinephelus awoara. Lineage (NCBI taxonomy): Eukaryota > Metazoa > Chordata > Actinopteri > Perciformes > Serranidae > Epinephelus > Epinephelus awoara. Next base: position 31,160,922 of record CM069299.1, on the reverse strand, counting down.
AGAAAGTTAAATAAAAGGGGGTGGAGGAAAGGAGAAAAAGAAATGTGGCCAAAATCGATAACACAGCAGTACAATAACAGAGCAGCCACTGCCAACTTAAGTTTTGCCTGGCCAAAAAGGTGACAGAAGGAAAGAGTTCGGGTCATCAGGAGCAAAGAAAAGCTGCTTCTGCAGATTTACTCTGGAACCATTTGATGATCAGCGACACGCAGGAGGCAACAAGTTCAACATCAGCTAAAATAAGGAAAATATTTCACAACGTACGTACAAGAAAAGTGTTTCACAAAGGAGGACAAGTGGCAAAAATCATCTCAATGGCTGAAGTTCAATGTAATTAATGTGTGTGCATTACTTTAATGTTTGTCGTAGCTGTCGTAGCAACATCTATTGGAGTTGTTTGCTGGTTTGTCTCCAGGTCGTACACACAAGTGTCTACGGAGAAAGAATGAGGACATGAAGATGATGAGATGAAAATAACTTCAAGAACTTATTGCCATGAAAGGAAGCGAATGGATTACATAAATGATCGAGGAGACAAATTATCATATCTATACGCTGAGCATAAAAGAGCAGGAGGTTAAATAAGAAGAACAGCGTCGCGGTAAAATCAATCAACTACTGTCTTTCCTATAAATATCTCCGGTAAACAACCCTCGCCAAGTGTCTACAGAAAAGGTGAGTATGGTGTTATATAGCTACTGTTTACAAAGCTCGGGTTGTTTAGGAGTACTCCTGCTTTGTCTGGTAAATAATCAGATGATGTCAGGAGACTTTATTGATTTCTATTGTTATTATTCCACCATGGTTGTCCTGTCCTCTGTAGCCTCGCTGGGCTGCTTACGAGTCAGAGGAGCACAGGAGGGAATACGCTCCCACACGTAGACGTCAGTGCGCAAACTACTGCCTCAGACCTACACACAGTGGTGCACATGCATCATGCACACACACACACATAAACATTACTTAGCATCTTTACAGATCGAGCAGCTGGGGAGGTTTATATTTATTTAAGCTGCGTTCTGCAGATGCTCTCAATTTCTCTCTGTCTCTCTCAAACGCACACACACACACACACAGGCACACAGTGGGGTCCATCACACTGCTTGCATGAATGATGATCTATCACAGCAACAGATATTGAATCAAGGTGTTATCTCATGAATCCCTGAGGTGTTCATGTTTGTTTATAGGCAGACACGGGTCTCATAATACATGGCTCCCTGCAGCGGCATTATTAATAGACAATCTGGAGGAATATTAGTGGTATTCGATCACTGACAATGGCCAGAGGCCAGATGGATTCAGATTCTCATTTAATGGGTCTTCAGCTGAGGCATTACCCAAGCATAAATACACAAATTGAAATACAAGAATTTATTACTTGGTTTATCAGAAATAAACACCCCATTAGAAAACTTCTGGCCTCTTTGTTTAGCTGTGTTTTTCTATCCATCCATAAGTCAAAGCTATTCTGACAAAGAACAGATGGGATAGTAACTTTGAATTTGCAGAAAACTATCCCGACCATAGCAATTCTACCAGATTAAGAGATACTATACTGCAGAGTGTGTCATTGAGTAAACAACCAAAAGAATCCCTGTGAACAGCTGCAAGAAAAAAAAAAAATCTAAATCTAAATCTGTAAAACATCCCAGTGAATGGTGTTGCAAAAATATTATTTTCCTGGGAACTCATCCACTAACTTTTCTCAATTAATTTTGTTCTGCCATGCTTTTATTTCTTTAGTCAAACTGATTCCAAAATATGTGTGAATTGAGCAATCAAATCAAAGTCGGTGTAATCACTAGAAAATGAAAAATATTGACCTTTCCTCCACAGTTCTGACAATGGTGGTTGTTAAGTAGCCAGTTAGAAGACATGAATAAAAATTCAAGGCATCTACCTTCCACTCCAGATCTAGTGGATCTCTTCAGCTATTTCGGAGTGAGCGCCTTCCTAGCTTTAATGTTACAGTAAAGAGAGAAAGGACAAGAATGTCACTGGGGATCAACAAGGAATCTCTTGCCATGGAGGTTTGATTACATTAAGAATTTAAATGGCTCAACATGATTTTCTCACATCCCAGAGGCCCCTTCAGCCCACCCTCTTCTTATATGTGCTCTGAACACTGATGGGAACTATACTCAACCACACAGAGCATTTAAATATTTCAAATTATAGCACAACTCCTCGCAGTCAAGGAATATGATTAACAAGTTTTGAGTCACTTTAAATTCTCGGTAGGAAGCAGAAGTATACGACACTCAAATGAGAAAAAGTCTGCAGACACTGAGGAACACTTAATGAAATGTCAAGTGTGTTTAAATTACAGTCGCTGCTGGCTCTAAATAAATTTAGAATCAATTTAAACATATTTTCGTCCCTGCATGGTCGTCCACATTTGAATGCTCTGAGTCAGGTTACATTTTGAGCGTGTTACTTTAATTTTAGCTGAACGGTTTAGGTGATTATTTGGTAAGTGAATCAACAGAAAGTTAATCAGCAACAATTTTGATAATCCCTTGATCGTTTAAGTCATCAAGCAACAAGACAAACACTGTTTCTACGCAGGAGGCGCAGTGAAAGCAGCATGTTTCGTCTGCACAGAGTGCGTTCAGGCACAGTATTGAGTGCAGGTTATTCGTGTTTTGGCAGTGCTCTGAGCCCAACACACAATGCTGTATCGACACACAGAAAAGAGACGGGTTGTGTTCAGAAACTGCTGGAATGTTAATACTAAATGCTAATATCTGCATGCTAATGTGCTAATGTCAAGCAGATGTGATGTTTGACATGTTAAAGCCGGGGTAGGCAGTTTTATTGTGGCGTCATTGGGCACAAATCACATAGGCTAATAAATGTTGAGCATGTTGTAATTGAAGTGGACTGAGAGATAATGGACTTCTGCACCCCCTCTTGTTTTCTGCCTGTAGAAAATGTAGCCCATGTCAGGTAACTTTGGCCAATCACAGGTCATCTCAGAAAGAGGGCATTCCTATTGGCTGTTCAACAAAGCAACCCATAAAAGAAAAATCAAAAACAGAATCAGACAATAAATGCAATAATACACTTGTCAGTTCCGCAGAAGTGTTTCAGATGTGAAGAGAAAATGTTGCTAATAGTTTAGCCTTTAGCTGTGGCTTCAATGTTCATTTTTATGCAGCAAACGTTAGATAAGGCCTCAAAAGTACAGTATGTCCTTCACCTCACTCCCCGCCGCTGCAGGCCACCTCATCAGGGGAGAATTGGCAGCAGCTCTGGAAGTTATTGGTTCCAGAAGTCACTGGTGGAAGTCAATGGACGCAGCAACCCAAATCCCCAACTCCCCACCAGATCAGCAAACTTTCTGTTGTTGCTGTTACACAGGTTAGACCCTGCCCTGCTGCTGGCCACTAACCATTTGTGCCACCCAGCTTTTGGGGGGGGGGTGTGTGCTGGCTAAATTTGAGCTGCTGACTGAAGGTGGTTCTCCCGAGCTACTGCCCGCTTGATAAAGGACGGCGGGGTGGCTACGTTGCTAATTCTTCTCATTTATGGTCTAATAAACAGAAAATGAGAGCAGGGCAACTCTACAATGGAACAGGATTAAATAAATCAATTTCTTGTAAACACCAGGTCACTGTGTGCATACGCCTGTGGTCATCTGGTGAGTGGGGCTTTGAACACATAAGAGACAGCTGCAGGAGAAAGGTGTATGGACCAACCGACTGACATTGCCACCTCTAAAGGCATGGCGCTAGCAAGGCAAATGACAATGGAAAATTTAGGCTTGTTAGTCTCAGGCCTAATTTGAAATGGTTAGAGCTGTTCCATGTTTCTGTTCGGTTGGCAACTGAAGCTGCAAACTCTTACTGGCTGCATACACTGTGGCGGCATACTCTGAGTGTACTCAGGTTGTCTGCAGGTTTCATGTTTGTCTACAAACCTTTGATCTTATCTCCAAGCTCGCTGCACTCGTGCTCTGAGTAGTGGACGATGGGAGGAGGGGAGGGCGGCCGGAGGCGATCCTCCTCCATCTTGCGTCGGTGCCTCTCCTCTCTGGCCAACATGCGCTGCCGGCACTCCCACTCATAGAGGTCGTCTCTGGCCTGGGCGAAGTCCACGTGGAGCCGACCAGAGTCTTTTTTGTCGGTGCTAGAGCCCAAACGAATACGGTAACCTGTAGAGATAGAGAGAAAACACAGGAAATGAAAGATAACTGAGGCATATTATTGATTGGGTGAGAGTGGCAACAGGGTGAAATATCCATTTCTATCAACACCTACTCTGATTCTGATGTACAGTAAAAAGACAGAGATAAGCACAAGCAGAATAACAAGCACAAATAGGCAGATATACACAGACAGGAAGACAGAAGGGACACACACACAAACGTGCACACACAAACACGCACACAGATATCTGACAAGGCTAAATTGATCAGGTTGTCCTCATTTTCCTTCAGATAGGAAGGAACAAGGTGATCTACACATCGTCTTTGTTCTCACTGTGTGTCTGTGTGTACTAGACAGACAAAAGCCAAAAAGCCGAGCAAGTCACTTGAGCTTTTAATTCTGTATGTACACAAGTGTGAGACACTAATTACAGCAGTAGCCCAGGATCGCCCCACTGCCTCCCACCTGACACTCAAAGCTCATTCCAGTGCCTGTGTGTGGGCATGGAGAGCAATCACACTCATTTTGTTAATTGATTGGTCTGAATGATCTGAGAGAGACTGGGCCGTTTACAGAACAGTGTGAACTGACAAACTGGGAAACAAGCTTAGGGCCACATCAACACTAACACGTTTTCACTATAAAACAGTGTTTTAAAATGAAAACAATCTCCCTACACGCAAATGTTTTAGCACCATTTCAGAAATAATCACCATCCATACTAAGGCTACATGTCCACCACAGCATTTTTTTTTCCCAGCTGAAGATGCCAGGCGCTCCTCAAGAAACCCCAAGCTGGGAGCGCGTTAGAGTGATCTGATGGAACTGTTTTTTCACCTAAGGTGCCTTAATTGCATCTACTTTAATTTGCCATGCCACAGCATAACAGTCCATCCATCCATTTTCTAACCGCTTATCCTCTTCAGGGTCGCGGGGGGGCTGGAGCCTATCCCAACTGACATTGGGCGAGAGGCAGGGTACACCCTGGACAGGTTGCCAGACTGTCGCAGGGCTGACATGTAGAGACAGACAACCATTCACATTCACATTCACACCTACACCTTTTATTGTGGATGTAGCCTTAGAAAGCCCTGGGCCAGCCTTTCCTCCGACTACATATGAATGCACACTCTCATCGGAGTTAAGTGGAGATAAAGTTGGGCGTCAGTGCGAGCAGAAGAGAGATTGTGAGAGAGTGTGAGTTTTGAGTTGTTTCTCAAGTCTGCTCTCCCTGCTGAAGGCTCTCAGTTTGCTTCAATCTTTCATAAAGGGAGACTTCAGTGTGCCGAGGCTGCTGTAGCAATGTGCGTGTGTGTGTGTGTGTGTGACTGTGTTTTGGGAGAAGAGACCCGAATGTTACTGAAAGTAGTATTTATGAGAAAGCTACACAGGTCTGTCATCTGGCTAATATATGGACTTATAGCTCCAGTCTTACTGTAGGGAAGAGGTAGATGAAATCACACACAGACTCACACGCACATTAAATAATGCAGAGGGTATTATTGCAGTGGCTGGTCTTTTAAATGAGCTTTGTGAGGAGGGAATATACGGCCAGCCATTCACATCGAGAGATTTAAGGCGTCTGTGCAGGAAAAGCTGCTGGAAGGAGATAAAAAAAAAAAAAAATCATAAGCCTGTGTCACATGATGAACAGAGACACCTCCTCTTCTCAAGGAGCAGTGAAAGCAGCACCTCGAAGGTTGAGGGGTCTTAAATGTGAGCAAATTAATTTGTCCGGTGGTGTTACCCCATACGGGTGACGATGAGAGCAGGTGATACTATGAGTCAGGGAGCATAGAGCTCAAGCAGTAACTGAAAAACAGAGATAGACTTCCTGGTGGTAAAGATATTGTCTCACGATAACCTTGGCGAAGTTACATAAATAATGACATATTTATGACATATTGACATATAACAATGTCATGGCCTCATTTCATGGCCTCCATCTGTAGCAAAGAAACAGTGATTATTCAGTATAATGGTGTATTCAGAATGAAATAGAGCAAATTGTATAAGGTATAGAAATTCGTCTGACAAACTGAGCTGAATACACATCTAAGCAAGTCTCAACTTGAGCAAATGTGTGCTTATCCCAAGCTTTTACGGCTCTATTCACATGTATTTTATTGCAACATAAACAAAGACTTTACAACAGATTGTCGATGGCCCTCTTCTGTCTCTTGCACTAACCAGCATGATATGAAGCAATAACACAGAGCATCCTTATTTAGACAGAAGATCCTTTAAGTAAGATATCCAGTGTGTCACAATAAAAAAGTGTTTCGTCGTGCATCACTGCGTCTTGCTAGTTCCAGGTAAGACATGTCCAAAAAGCTCCAAAGCCAATGAATACTTGAGATATAAGGGATTTTCCAATGCAGGACTGTGATACTGATAGCTACAGTCAGGCCTGCCAGCCAGACTTACAGACTAATGTTTTGTCTGTAACAGAAAGGTGGTAATAATCATTTAGGAAATGTGAAGCAGGGTCCACTGTTGTACTGAAATGTATATACTGATGATTTGGATGGTCATGAGCTCTGGGTAGTGACCAAAAGAATGACATTGCGGATACAAGCGGCCGAAATGAGTTTCCTCTGTGGGTTGTCTGGGCTCAGCCTTAGAGATAGGGTAAGAAGGTCGGACATCTGGAGGGAGTTCAGAGTAGAGCCACTGCTCCTTCGTGTCGAAAGGGGCCAGTTGAGTTCGTTCAGGCATCTGATCAGGATGCCTCCTAGGTGCCTCCCGTTAGAGGTGTTCCAGGCACGTTGCACTGGTAGGAGGCCCCGGGGCAGACCCAGAACAAGCTGGAGGGATTACATATCTCGTCTGGCCTGGGAACGTCTTGGGGTCCCCTAGGAGGAGCTGGAAAGTGTTGCTGGGAAGAGGGACATGTGGGGTGCTTTGCTTAGCCTGCTGGTCCCGGATAAGGGGATGAAAATGGATAGATGGATGGATGATTCGGATTTCTCAAAGTACCAAATTATTTATTGCCCCATCACAGTTTACAAGCTGACCTCACTCTGAAGTAGAATAAAAGGTAATTTATTGAATTATCTTGAAGAGGTGTAATACCTCTATCTTCCAAAGTTTTGTTGGTAAATGGTTTCCCTCCAGGTAGAAGGTGACTGTTGTGACTCTAATTATATAGACAGATGGAAAAAAGTTGAGTGACAGAAAGGCTCTTTGTGAGCTGTCACACAAATGCCACTTTTAAGTTTCTGATGCCGGTGGATTGTTTACAGTAAAAACACCTTTCAGTAAGTTGAAAAAAGGGCTCCTTCTCAGTAACACACATCTAGCAAAGGCATCTCCACTGTGAACCCTTCTGCTCATCGCGAACCCCACTCCCCATCACAGGAAATAAAAGAATGTAAACACAGCGACAACACAAAAAGGGTTTCCTGTTGTGTAATGAGACAAGGTGAATTAGAGGTTACCTTGATGTAACTCAAGTTCTATAAGTATGTGCATAGCATGCCATTGCTCTGCATCACAAAGTAAATTGAAGAAAGCAGTTACTGTGGGGAATATTAAAGCGTAATAAAGCCTGATCAGGTATGATTCATCAGGAAGGTGCTGCAGGGATGGTAACAACAGGTTTAATCCAACAGTCTACAGCAGGTTTGGCCATTAACACATAACATTAAATATAAACCCTGCGCTTCTTTTCAACTCTACCCTCCCAGATGTATCTGATGGATGATACAGTTACAAGCACGTTTCTCCAACCTTTACACCATCACTTCCCTACTTCAGCCTGTTTCCCTACTTCAGCATGTTTCAGTGAGTAATAGTGAGACTTGCCACGTCTGCCCCATTTACTTCTATAGAAGTGGCACCAAAATCCGGTACAAATACACAATTGTAATGTTGTCAGATAATGACATAATGACCCTTCCTTCTTTTTTGGTTTCCCCAAATTGACTGTACATCTGTTCACAAGTCTTCATTAATCCGTCATGGTCTTTTACTTTTGTGATAAAGGGTGCAGGAGAATTTTTGACCTGTTAAATTGCAGCTAATTTACTCCATTTACAAAATGAAGGATTTACGCACCAAGTGCAGGACGTGTAAGGACCATAAAACACATGAGGTAACACTGAACAAAAGAGGAAGACAAAACTGCAGCTGTATACTCAAAGCCATGGAATTATACAAGCTATACACAGATGTAGGAGCTAAGTTAGAGAAGCACCAATAATAAATGTGTAAATATTCACGAAGGACTGCGAATGATAAAGTATCAGGAGTCCATTCATTTCGTCTTAATCTGGCTTCCAAACCCGTACGACACTCTTGTTCCTTCATATCACTGTTCACTTCCAAACTATTTGTATGGAATGCAGCAAACTCTCCATCTACCTGTCCATCCATCCCCTCCATCTATTTATCCATCTGTCAGATGGTACCGGGTGCATGTGTGAGGCTGGAGAATTGTAGTGCTGAATGATGGATATCAGCCCTTTCATTTCCATCAGAGTAAAGGTTAACAGCTCATCATTCTTCCTCCACCTGAGGTGAAGCAGTGCTGCGGCAATGATAGCAGTGGACTGACAATACAAGGAGTCTCTACAGATTCAATATTGTCCAGGCCAGTAAGAAAGAAAGCTGTTATCCTCTGACCTTTAAGCCCAATGTAAACCAATACCTAAAAACAAGGTTGAGGTTTGCTGGGGTTTCCGTTGCACAGCAGTGAGGCCGTGGCATAATGGAACAGAAGGTTTGCTGAACATTAAGTGTTCCTTCTCTAATAAAAAGACATCACACAGGATGGAATATTTTACACAAGTACTTAAAAAAGGTAAGGTATCTTACCAGAGAGGAGGAGAGCCTTGTCCACAGTGAACTCCTCAGCAAATCGGATGTGGCAGAAGTTTTTCTTGCTCTTTCTGATGGCGGCAATGTCCCCACACTGTCCAAAGACCTCCACGATGAGCTGCTCAGTGGCGTTCTCAGGCAGACCCCCGACAAATACTGTCTTACACCCTGGAGGGCGTTCCCTTGTGGCCGGAGGCGGAAGGTCTGTCAAACATGGAGAAGGAAAGAAGAGAGACAAAATTATTTCAATTGAAGGCACGGCTGTAAGTCCCAAAGCTGTGCAGGAAAAATTCAGCTCCAGGAAATCCCACGAAAATCCAGATTAAAGTTAGTTGATTGTCACTTAGTTTTATGAAAAGTTTTAATCATGAATGATATCAGAAAATTTCAGGGTTATTTTGAGTACAGCCATATGGATTCAGGCTGCTTTCCAACTTCAGTCCAGCTGAGTTGGCTGGGTTTGCTTTGCATTACTCTCCAAAAAGTCATTCATTTTCTGAGGTCGACAATCTGCCCTCATAAAGCTGCTGTAGGTTATGACATGCTCTTCATGAACTCATTCAAATACAATCTTGGTCAGTTTGGCATTTTAAATGCACTCAACAGGAAGAGAAAATAGAGGTAGCATCCTGATTTCCATGATTTGAAGTAAAAAATGCAGTCAAACAGATCAACAGTATTGTTGTCCTGTTGTCACAGTAGTTCATACCCAGTGTTCAGGGTAATGCGTTACCTCAAAACAGTAACATATTACTATTAACAGTAACAAAGTTATATAACACGTTACTAGTAGGATTTTGGGTGATCTCATTACTATAGTTTTCATTCTTCATCCATCCAAATCGCACCACCTCTGCCAGTGTGCCACCAAAAAAAAAAAAATTGTGTCTTGTCGTGTCATTATAGGCTACATTATAGAAGGGTGCATCTGGGTGATACCGCCGAATATGGGTTTGGAGGCACATATCTACCACATGTACATCATATCCTGTTCTGCGATTGCATTGAAGTCTGCTTGACATTAGAGGAGATAAAGGGTTGGGTTCTGGTTTGGTTTGTCCCCGTCCTGGTGATCGGCACATCAATCAATCAATCAATCAATTTTATTTATAAAGCCCAATATCACAAATCACAATTTGCCTCACAGGGCTTTACAGCATACGACATCCCCCTGTCCTTTGGACCCTCACAGCGGATAAGGAAAAACTCCCCAAAAAAACCCCTTTACCAGGGAAAAAAAAACGGTAGAAACCTCAGGAAGAGCAACTGAGGAGGGATCCCTCTTCCAGGACGGACAGACGTGCAATAGATGTCGTACAGAACAGATCAGCATAATAAAATGACAGTAATCTGCAGCAGCTTACAACAACATTCATCAAAGTAATAATATTATCGTTATAGTTCTGGCTACTGTGGTACAATATGTTGAAAGTATATATTAGTATCTGGCAGTATACATGTATGATAATAATCATATGTGTATAATAACAGTAGACTAATGATGGCAGCAGCAGCAGCAGGAGGCATCTGGGTGATGCCGCAGAAAGCATAGTAGGTTTTTCTTCACGATGGGGAAACACAGACACACTGTCCTTGCCATACAACTCTTTCTCTGCTGCTGTTTGCTGACTGACAACCTGCAGCTGGGTCTTCCAGCTCTAGTGTTTCATTTGCATGCAAACCTGCTTGTTGTGCTAACCTCAGCATTTTGTCTATTGTGTTTCATACCTACAAATCTTCATCCCTATCTCATTCAATCTATTAATTGTTTGATATCAACACAATATTGTTAGTATAAGGGGGAATTTTAATGCAAAGTGGCAACCACTGCATTTGAATGCATGAATGGGCCAGATCTGCATACCGGAGGAGAGCCTTCATTAGGCTGTATAATGAACTGTAATAAACTTGAGCTTCTGTGCTTTGATTACCCGCTATAAACCAACAAAACTCTCTTCCATTTCATAATGCCTAATCGTATTTCTGAGGTTATTCTGATGAAAGTTAACGCAAAAGAAATGTAATCAGTAATGCATAACTCCACACAGACAGTAATACTGTAATCTAAATTACAACTTTCAAATAAAAGTAAGTAGCAATATGGAATACAATACATTTTGAAAGAAACCTACCCAGCACTGGCCATGTCGACACTTTTAATCATTTCAGGTTACCAACAAACAGAGCTCTAATTCCCACAACGTCCACTGTTCATACACAGTTTACTCTAGCTGCTGTCAGTACTTGCACTCAACTGAAATTTAAATGGCTTCAGTGGCAAAACTTTTGCAGCAAGCGCTCATGAATTTTTAGATTTATGTTGCCTTTTCAAGTTCAATATAAACCCTGTATAGCTGTATTCAAGAGTGACGCAAGTCTACTGAAACATATGAAAAGTTTTTGTATAAGGTAAAGGTAATCATGGCTACATCTCCTCTCCCTCAGTCAAGTCCATCATATGCATTTAACTCTGTAACATGCCATCAAACTGAGTGCTTTAAAATGACTCGATATTTAAGCCACATTATACAAATGAAAACTGGATGATGAAAATTCTTCCCCTGAAAGTGTTTCTTCTTGACATTTGTAGTGGTTATTTAGTTCCACATCTTTTCCCACCTTATAATGACATGCTTTGAGGCAGAGAAATCTGCTGTGAGAAACCTATAAAATCATACTGAAAGGTTACCAGAGAAAGTCAAGTCAATTGTATTTACATAACCCAATATCACAAATCACACATGCCACAAGGGGCTTTACAATCTGTGCAGGAAACCACCCACTCTGTCCTTAGATCTCCATTCAGATGAGGAAAAAAAATCAAACTCAAACCCAATGAATCCTCTTAAGAAGGAAAAAAGTGGAAGAAACCAGGAAGAAACACTAGATGTTGACCGTACAGAATAAATTGAAATAGTAAAATTACAGTTTGGACAATCAGGATAACAATATTAGTTATTGATCAAAAGCTATATTAAGGATGTGGATTCGCCAAGCAACTTCCAGGTGCTGACAAACACAAAACAGTCACACATCCTTTTTTCCTTAGAATTTTGTAAGTCATCAGGAACATCTTAGAGTCTGATCTGACACGGGGATAGTGAGCCAATAAAGAGGAGGTAAAAGTGGCATAATGCGGTCATATTTTCTAGTTTTAGCTCAAGTTCTAGCTAAAGCGTTCTTAACCATCTGAAGACTTTTAGTACCAGCAGCTGGAAGGCCTGATGTGTCAAGTGTGTGTTTCAACCTTTACTGTTAAGAAAAAGACAAACATAATTTGATAATCGATGCCCTAGAGGTGAACCCTGACTGTACTTTAGCTCTGGAGGAGTTCAATGGATCTGTTAAAACCCCAGACAATTTACTGGCTGTGTGTGGCGCTTGCAGAACACTATTACAATGATACCACTGAAGCTTGGATGAAGTCGGAAAAAGTTGGTAAATTGGTAAAGCCAGTGTCACTGGTGTATGCCCCTGCCTGGGTAAAAAGATATGGCAAATCAACTCTTACTGGCCGTGTCAGAAAACAGAGCAACATCGGGCATGGGAGTCCTGCGAGATGGTGTCTGGGCTTTTCCGAGATGCATTCACAAATTGTTTTATTTGATGTAGATCAGTGGGTCCCAACTGTTCCAGCCACAGGGTCCAGATTTCATGTTTGTCATCCACGCGGTTCAATATATTCAGCGTTATACTTGCGTTTGCCCATGTCATCGAGCTAGTTTGCTGTCTCTATAGTTAGCTGTTACTCACTCTACAGCCGGAAACAGTACTTAAAAATTCAAGCCCTGTGCTGGAGGTTCACTGTACTTCAAAATAAAGTGTTTTTTTTTTGTACAAAGTTGACACACTTTCCAGTCACTTGCGGCAGGCATGCCTTACAGCATGATCCAAAACTTTGTCACAACCTGCCATTTTCAGTGTGTGACGGGGTTTCGGAAACGGTGAAACTCAGATAGCAAAAAGGATGGAGAATACCAGTCTAGTATAGTCAGTCAATGGCTGGTTTACGGCCACAGTCTGCATCCTGTGAGTCGGACTAAATCAAACGTAACATCAAGATTCTTGGCTTCTTAGTTTTATCAGAATTTATCAGCAGGACATTACGTGACATCCAGTCTGTCACAGCAGACAAGCAGGCCTCTAATCTAGTAATTTGGGAATGGCTAAGTGTCTTCAGTGTCGCAGTGATAATTATTTCATGACTGCATATAATTTGGCCAATAGGTGAAATAAAAAGAGAGACAAGCAGAGGGTCAATAACATTATTAGTAGAACATTTTGTTGACCTCACCTTACAATGGTGGGGAGATAAAATTGCAATTGCCTCAGTCATTTCAGTTGCTTTGTGAGACACTTTATACCCGCCAGTGGTAGATTTTTGTAATTCACATATTTAGGTAGAGACAACTTGTGAGAAGGTTGGCAGGGGAGGGAAACAGCCCTAATGTTGCAAACTAGGCTATCAGTCCGATGATGATGTGAAGATTTCCCTAGCTGGACATATTAACTGAGCAAGTGGACTCCAAATCCGTACTAACTATAAACCTGGCAAGCTCCCTAATCACCTGCACCCTGCTGGTGCTGAATCTGTAATGTCAAACTTGACATGAACACCTGTCCAAATTCCTAAGTAATATAGCTGCGCCTTTTCCATGAGGGTGAAGCAGGTCAGCAGGTCAGCAGGTCAGGGCCGCCCCAGAAAAGAAGTCATATTATCAACACAGCCAAATCCCTGCTCACTATTATCACCGGCCGGGGGTTTAGTGATGTAAGACTACCTCTCAAACAGTAATGATGAGATGTACAGCTGGGGAAAGATTTCTCTACAGCCATACCATGATGGAAAGCAATAACATGAAACAACATACTTGAATCACTGTAACATTACAGAGATAATCACGTCACGCCATCCTTAGCATGAAATCAAATCCTTCTGTCCGCAGAGAGGTTGATCCTTTTGTGTCGATTGTTTGAAGCATGAAGGACGTTACACACTGAACAAAGATAAATGTTGACTGATCTAATCTCAGAAAGATGAGGCTTTCCATGGATGATATGAGTGACTGGTTAAGTCTGCACAAGGGAAACTGGGAAATTGATTGATGCAAAGCCATCTGGGCTTTAATGTTAGCACTCTCATCTAACCTAGAAGAGATGGTATAGAGCATAACTCAAGTTTGGTGTCACTACGGTTGGCATATTGAGTGTGCCCTCACTGATATAAATGTGATGGACAGAATATTACTTACACCACTCAGTATGTGACACAGAACAATTCAACAGTAGCACAAACTACAACCTCAGAAATGATTACAAAGTTGAATCAACCATCAACAAAGTCCATCATAATCTTCCTGAAAATTGAAATGATTGCAGGGTTGTTGTATTAGGCTGTGTTAGTGTCAGCTAGGTGTACATAAAGAAAACTGTCAACAGAGTTAGCGTGTGGCATGATAATGATAATTATTTCGATATAATTTTTCTCAATAGAAATATAATAAGAATCTTTCAATATAATTTAACGACCCATACACCTGTCACCTGCCACTAACCAGAAGAAAAAGAAGGAAAAAAAGAAGTAGTCGTCAAGAACGAGGAGACCAGCCACTGAGGTAAGGCACTGAATAAAGGTTGTAACGTTACAACAATGTTCAACATGGTCATGGATGGATAACAGCGCTGGGCTGCCCAGCGACTGAATCTGTCACATGACGTTAGCTACAGTAGATGTTGGGGTAGTCTGCTAGTCTAATGCTAACGGTAAGTTAGCGTGTTAATATGACTGACTCACTGCTATTTTGTTAGAATGATATGACATAATGCGACTAAACGAAATGTGAATAAAGCATTAATACATCTCCTCATTTTTGAACATAATTTTTGTCCGAGTCACAGCAGAATGACTTGGCAATGAATGATCCTACGCTAACATTACTTTACGACATCATTTGAGTTGACCTTTTGTTAGTGTTTTGACAGAAAAACTGCAGAAATTCAATAATGTCAGTTTAAAACTTGGTGAAGATTGTAGATTGCAACCAGCTACAACTCCCAGTTAGAATTTTTTCAGTTGGTGTTATGGAAGTTCTTACCCGGAGCCTCTCCTTTCTCCGATGCTGTTTAGCATGTTGGAGACCGGCCACTAGCCAAGCACCTGTTAATGTGTGTTCACCTTTTATCGCTGCTAACTTATGATACAGATGTTCAGGAGGTTTTTATAGGGAGCCCAGTATATCCCAGAGGTCTTAACACTGAACAAAGTACTAGTTGTGGAGGGGCTGCTAACTACTGCAGTCAACGCAAAAACGTGTGGGCCATGTCTACAGCCAGTAGCCATGTTTACATCAGCCTGTTTAGATGCGCATCTAAGTATCGCATCGGAAAATTATGATGGAAACACCAAAATTCGAATTAAAATCCCCTGATTCACACAAACTAAAATACGCTCGCTTTAGCCGGGTTTTGGTTTATTCGAAAAAATGTTGATTCGCAAAACGGGGGATGGGAACGGTCATGTTCGAATTAAGTCTGACGTAGCGCACCTCCCTCCATGGTGATATCCACATTCCAGGTCGGGAAGGCAGTAATGCATTTACAAGCTGGTTGCCAACCGCCAGAAAACGTAGAAGAAGAAGAATGTGAGAATAGTTTTGTTTCCGGTTCTGCGGAAAACTCGTGAGAGTTCGTAGTTTTCACCAAAGTCCGTACATTAATGGAAACACACAGAATTCGTATTTCTTTTAATGCACATTTCCCAATAATTCAAATCACTTTTGGATGGAAACATAGCCAGTGTTTCGTTTGTCCGCTTTCGGCTACTGTATAAACATGGCGGTGCAAAATGGGGATTTACATAGGCGAGGACCTGCTACTTATGTAGATATACAAGAATTCTTATTTTCAGGTGATTATACACTACAGAAAACATACTTCTTATATTCTATTCCATGGCTGCCAATCCATGCCCCTTAACTCCTTCACACAAGACCTTCAACATTATTCTGTTGTCTATTTTTTTGTTTGTTTGTTTCAACTGGCAGCTAAAACACCTAAAAAAATGTTTTACTGTGAACCTTCTCGACAAAGTGGTTTGACATGCTGCTGACCAGAAGTACGATGTCTTTGACTATTGATATTCAACATTTATTGACATTATTTTGACCATAGTTGCTTTAAATGTACATCAGATTTTAATGTGTGTGTGTGTGTGTAGAAGCAAAACTCAGCCTTTAAACTTGAAAGACATAATGATTTGACAGTTATCCTGATAATTATAGATATCAACAGATATGAAAATTTTTAGCCATGTCGCCCAGCCATATTCTGGGTAAGAAGTAGATACTAGAGGTATTAATCTAATGTGAGCTTAAAATATAATACATATTTTGAAAAGGTTTTAGTATAAGGCTTAAACAGTAATGGGGTTACAGTCTGGCTTTGTGAACTGAACTACAGCTGTGAAAGTTAAAGCTAAAAATGTTCTTTATGTAAATGTTCAAATACAGAGTATGTTGTACTCAAAATATAACACCCAAAATAATATCCTATTCTTACAGCAGCCGTCATATAGTGTATAGCCGTATAGTGACATTTGCTGACTGACACACAGAACAAATTGGACTCAGCAGTTATGTGAAAAGTACCTCAAGCAGAGCTGAAATGTAGGACTCATTCATGTACACTTTGAGCTGCTGAAACCACTTTCCCATGGCTATAAAGCTGTGGCCTAAAATCATACAACTTCCCATCAATCATCTCCTAAATTAGGAAAAAAATACAGTGTATTTTTCATTCAGTACTCAAAGGGTTGGACTTGAAATTTTAAATTATGGGCCCAAGAGGAGCCATTATCCAGTCCTGTAGCTTTAGTGTTGGAGAGCCTGTAGCAAAGTTATGGTAAAACACATCAAAGGTACTTTATGGCTTTGTCCTCCTCATGTCACAGCTTGCTCTGGCACATGGCCCAAATGCCTTCGTCCCCTGACCTTGGCGATGATGATGGCATTAAAACTGGAACATGCACATACTCACGGCTGCTCCCTCACTTACACACTTAAAGCTAGAAAACACACACACACACACACACACACACACACACACACACACACACACACACACACACACACACACACACACACACACACACACACACATCAACTGTAGGACAGCACCAAGGTGATAGTTTCCCTCCTCAGCTAAAACATGCTGCGCTTCATTGCACGATTCAGCATTAAATTACAATTTGCGAGGAGGCAAATACAAAAGGACAACAAGGTAACAATCTGACATTTAGCTGACATCCTTGCTTCATAAAAGCCTCCCTTTAAAATCAACACTTTTTTTCCAGACACACTAGAGATGTGACTGCATTACCAAATGTTTGGCTTTGAAAGGAGGATGAAATCCATACTGGGGACTTTTTAGAAATGTAGGCACGTAGACAGGAGGGTTCTGAAGGGCATCTTTGGTCTTTTACTTGAGGGTAATTACAGACAGACAAGCCTGACATCGATGAAAAAGTGTTGGAAAAAGAAGAGCCGGAGGAACTGATGACCATTAAAGACACTCACAGAGTAATTCCCTGTAGCAGTGAATGAAATTTAGGTCTTCAGCATTAAAGGGCCAGAGACAAAAATGGGTTTGTGTCTGTTTGTACAGGAGTCATGAAATAGACAAAGTTTGATCAAAACTTAACTTTGTCTGTGGTAAGAAAAGGTCTTAACCCTGTATGAAAACAAAAACTAGGCCTACTGGAGAAGCTGCTTATTGAGGGAATGTGCGCTTGACAATTATACTTACTAACAGTCTTTACTGTCAAGTCTTTATGTTAGTTTTTTGTTCACATGCAGTAATGCAGACCTGTAAACAGACGCTGATGTGTGAAATCGGCACAATGACACTTAAAGGCGCAATGTGCGATCACAGTGTGGTAATGACAGCGATGACACCAACATGCCAACAAAGCATCAGCCAACAACATCATCTGACAGACGGAGCAAAGCAAAGGGCAAACATTAAGATAATGAAAGCAATGCTGTCGTTGTTCCTGTACATCCATCAGATAGATAGATAGATAGATAGATAGATAGATAGATAGATAGATAGCTGTATCATTAGGCTGAAGTGCCGCTAATTCAGTGATAAACACATTTAATTTCCCATAGATTCTGCGGTCATTTCATTCATCTCACGGAGTTATTCAGCGTAGCGCGTGCAACATCTAGTCTGATGTCGCACTGCAGACTAATGGTCAGACAGATTAAACAGAGTAGGAGCTCTATGTCTCTCTGAGAGTTGCTGGAGAACTTGTGAGTGAGTGGGGCGGAGCTGTGTGGAGAGTGCATACCAGTGTGCATCATGTAACACAACTTGAGCCTATATCAATATAAACGGTGTTGTCTAAATCTATATTTTGCTTGAAAATATATTGATATATCATACATAGTTGTTATATAGCCCAGCCCTACTTGGTAGTATGAACAGAATTCGGTCTGTAGCTGTAAAAGTACAGAGTTTGGTACCCAGCTCTATCGCCAACTCTTCAATAATGGTGAATTTAGCTTTCAATTTATGTAATTCTTTACAAGGCTTATTATTAGGAAACTAAGAATTTAACAGAATTGATGCACTAGCATTATAAGAGTAGATAATTACAAATTAAACAAGAAAAAAGAAAACATTAGTCATGAATATCTAAGTTAAAAATGCAGCAGAAACATAAAGACAAAGATGCAGATATGACTAAAGCTCGATACAGAGAGGCAGAGGAACAGTGTTGTTCAGTTAAAGGTCAATGAGGAGGAAGCTGCATGTAGTGTCCAAAGTGGAGTGGCTGGGGGGTCCTGCTTCCTGTGATAGCCACCATATGCAACCTGCTGCCCTCTATCCCCATCACACACACACACACACACACACACACACTCACTGCTATCGCCTGCTGGACACATAACAAATACCTTGGGAAATAGAGCACTGACTCACAATCAGCCTCTAACTTCACACACGGCACGCAGAGAGAAAAAGAACACTGTCCAAAGCAACATTTCTGCCCATGTTTTCCATTCCCTCCATATTTTTTCGCTCTCCACACACACACTGAATACAAACACCCTCTGATACTTCTTTTAAAAAATGAATTTAAAGAAAGGCGCATGTCAGCTATCTATTGTGACCCCCTGCGTCGTGCCCCGTGGTGGAGCTTTATCACGCTGTGACCCCCTCAGAAGAACCCCAGAGGCTTCAATTACAGCCGGAAACCTACCAGCGAGCAGAGAAATCTCCTCAATGGCTCCGCTCGGCACTGGGTGAACGTCTACCCATCTGTTCAAATAAATTGCTGTGTTAAAATTCCTACCCCGAAATGCTGTTATTTAGATGACACTTTCCCTTCTTTCTCTTTTGAAAAATGTCTGCGACTGAGGAATGTCTTCTTATTGGTTTCAAAGGACAGTTTTGACACCCTCTTGGTCTATTGTGGAAGGCAACAGCGGCGTCTTTCAAAGAGGGGAGGAAAGTGCTTCTCTTTCATGTTGGGAGTAAATTGGCTTCCTCTGAAGACTAACTTTTCGACCCACTCTCGTCTGTGGCACTCTTCATGCCTCAAAGGTGACATGAAGCGAAGGGGATGAATAGAGGGAGACAGAAAGGTGACAGAGAATAAATCTGGCAGGAAATATCGCAGAGATATGTGACGATGATGCTATGGGGAAGATGGAAGGAAGGGTTAAAGTGAGAGATTTCGTTCAAGAAGCTTAATGCGTACCCCGCATTACATCGTAACCCACCACTGGGTGGATGCTTTTATCCAAAGTGCTTTACAAGTAACATGAGTGCTTAAATTTTGTGTGAGAGAGGGCCCATAGGAGATGGAGTCCTTAACCTTAGCAGTGTACGTGCCATCTGTACCCGCTGAGCTGCATATGAATCCCTGTTAAAGACTCTTCTTTTTTTTTTTAATCTCTCTTTAGCCTCTTGGCTGTTTATTGTAAGTCTTTTGTCATACACACAATAAAATGACTTGGAGGGTGAAGTAAAGGCTTGAATTAAAGAATATCTTTGACTAACACTGCTCTTAAGGACTTCGATTTTGTGCCTGGGTGAAGACAAAAGGGAAAGAAAATGTGAAAGTGCTCACACGGAAGAATGTAACCTTGGGTCATACAGTGAGTGTTTATGGCAGGTTTTCGTGTTGTAATGCCGAGCGGTTTACAGTCAGACTTCTCGTTCAGCCTCAGGAGCAGAATGAACTCTGTCTGAGTTACACTGTTTTCATCCATGTCCTCATCTCTGATCACAAAGCTCGGGTAAAGGCCTAAAGGTGCGGAGAAAGTATTCATTAATTAATTTACCACGTGTGATAAATTTTTCTGTCTGCATTAAAACATGAGAGTGATGCTTTATACTCAGGGTGAACACTGAACTCAAACACACTTGGTATCAAAGGCAGACTCCCGAGCTGGTTGTAGAAAGAAGCTCTCGCTGATAGTCTAGGTTGAAATTGGTGTGTTCTCAATCTGATGTGAGAGGCAGCCTTGAAAAAGCCTCCAGACAGACAGAGAAAGTTCCTCCCGCAAGGAATATCCACTGGGATCACGTTTAATTATGTACAGAATGCAAGTGTGAAAGAAATGTTTTATTTTGCTGTTTATTTCGCAGCATTAATATATCTTGGTATGGGAACTTAATATTCATTGAGAAACAATTTAGTTTTGTTTATTCGCCCAGGTTAATATCAAACAGATGGCATACAAATAACCAAAATTATTAAATAATACAGCAAATAAAAAACAAGAATTTAAACCAGAAATTAATGTCATTTTAAAATATGCTCTGTGGGACTTAGGCAGAATGTAATTTCAGCCAAATGAGAAAGAAAGTTCCAGCTGTGACTCTTAAATCAAATCATGGAAATGTTGGCACTTTATGTTTCTGAAAGCCGTGGATATGCTACAACTGTTCTTCTCATTTGTATGACATAGTTCATATTACATGTATGAGCTGAGTTTCTCATCAAGAGGAGGAGGGGATGGTGGATGACTTGACACCTCGGCAGATGGTTGCCAAGCAGCAGACAGCAGCAGGCCATTGATTGAGACCACCGAAAGCAGGTATTTCTTAAATAAAATGTTGGAACATTTCCATGTTCCTAGTTATTAGCGACAAAAGCGGGTACTTCTGCATGGGAAAAGTGTGTATTTTTTAATAGGAGTTCGGGACATATTCAGCTGTACATATTCATGCTTGTTTGTACTGACAAAAGTGGGTATTTGTTGACAACACGTCGGAACATTTCCAGCTGTGTTTGTGGCAATAAAAGTAGGCATTTCTAAGAAGAGTTCAGGACATGTCCAGCCGTGTTTGTAGTGATAAAAGTGAGGATTTTTTATTGACAAGTTGGGACAATTCCAGCCATATTTGTAGCAACAGAAGTGTGTATTTCTAACAAAGGTTCGGGACATGTCCAGCCATGTTTGTAGTGATAAAAGTGGGGATTTGTTGACGACATGTCAGATGATTTCCAGCCGTGTCTCTAGCAATAAAAGTGGGTATTTGTTGACATGTCAAAACATTTCCAGCCTTGTTTGTAGCTACTACATCAGTTGTTGGGACATGTTCAGCCATGTTGGTAGCGACAAAAGTTGTTGTTTTTTTTAAGTGAGAAGAGCTGGTATTTTATAACAACAAAAACAGCTACTTTTAATGAGAGTTTGGGACATGCAACAAAACCAGGTATTCTCTGGCAACATGTTGGGATATTCCCAGAAAACATCCTTGGTTTACAGAAATGAGTGGGAGGTGTGAGGAGTGACTGACCTGAAATTGTTAAGAAGGGTTCCCACTTTGAAATTAAACATAAAGGTAGCTATTTGGAGAGAAAAAAGAAATCATATTGTATTAAGTTTCCAGATAGATAATAACCAGATGGGAATGTAAATGAGATACTTGACAAATCAAGGGACTCCATCACATTAATGCAAAATCCTACAACCCCCATGTTGTCATCAAGCTGTCCTGAAAATGCCTTTGCAACATTACCCACAATGGCCCCATAAAACCAGAGGTATTAAAGGCAATAGAACTTCAGTATAAAATGGTATAGGGAAATCATCTAACAGCATATATTGGCATATCATCTAATCCTATTCAGATGCTTTGCTACTGAAATATGAAATAATACATTTGTGCTGCATCTTGGCATAAATCGCAGGGGCATTTTATGAAAGGCTATAAGGGGGGACTGGACTTGTTGTCACAGAGGCAATGGCCCCTTTGAGAGCCATCCCAGAACCACCACTGAGAACAGGGATGGTGTTCACTCCCTATTCCACTCCTCTGTTGCTCAGTTTTATGTAATATTGGCCGTTTAACTTTAGTTGACCTGCTGTTTCGTACGGTCAACACGTGCTGCCAACATTTTCTCCCGGTAGAGAAAGAAAAATTCTCCTTTTATTCCTTCAGCACACCACGGAAAGATTAAGCCAATTACCATGAATCACCTATAATGGCCCACAGGGGACAGTACTGTAGCTATAAGTAATGATGACAATTTAACAATTTAATTATGAGAGCAGAGACTTTTTGCCCCTTTGTCCTTATTTTCATACCCCATTTTGTCATGGATCAAGGATTCATTTTTCAGTTCCTGATGCACTAACACTTCGTAGTATAAAAAGTCCAAATGTGTGCTTGTCCAGGCGTGTGTGTGCAGAGGAGTGTGTGTGTTGGTATATATACATATGTAACAGTCAGAGCCTGACAGAGACCTTTTGAACTGGAAGTAGTAGTTGGAAGACTCAGAGGTGATCAGGTAATTAAGTGGATTTGACCCCTTAACTGCATGGTGGGAGGAGAGGAGATACAGTGTGTGATAGCGAGGCAGCGGGCTACATATGTATATATGGTACAGTAGAGTGAGCAGGTGAAGAGAGATTAAGACGAGATACAGTGATAAGGGTGAGTTGAGCTGAGAGGAGGACAGAGTCCATCACCTCTTTGGCCTGGCATATTGAAGACAGCAGCACTGTGTTATGTGCTCACAGAGGTCACTCCTCCAATTATACATTCACAGACATCACACAAGTGCACACCCGCATGCATACACACACCTTTACACCTACTTTAATCCCCACCTCCCCCTCTTCCTACCCTTCCTGATGAAACGTGAATGCAAATCAGCTACGCTCTGCTGGCTAGAGGTGCTAAGAGGTATTAAAGGTGACGTTAAGGAGGAAGACTCGCTGCCTCTGCGTTGTCACACAATATCTGGCTGGTGCATAGGTGCCAGACTGCAGGGACAGAGATAAGTCATGGATAATGCACACTGCTGCATCGATAAATAAAACATACGCAGGCTCGCTGATGATGGGTCAGCTCACAGTGTGTCTGCCAACCTTAAACAGGGTCCAGACACTAAAATGTAAGCTTTTTAAGACCTTTGAAGATCATTTTTAACCGACTTTAAGACAGACTTTTGGACAAATCATCTTTTTCTTATGCAAGCATTGCAGATAAGTCTGAAGGTTAGTATATATGTGACCCTGTGCAGAGGCAGCTTTTATGTAGGAATATGATTATTAGAGTGAGTTAGGTTGTTCTACATTTTGCCAACAGATGAAGCTCTAGCAAAAGTTCAGTCAGGAAGACAACACTTGTCATGCTTAGACTAGGAGTTTCTGTCTCACCCTGCCATTCACTCCTTGCACATATGCTCACTGGGTGTTATTGTCTGGGTAGGTCAACTGAGTCATCAGCTGATTCACAATCAACCAATAGCACAGCAACAGGCCTTCTCTGCCAGCCTATCACCCTACTGCTCCTCATTTTAAATATGGTTCTTTCTCTGCCGTAGTTCTTTGTGTGCGCCATCCATCTCCCCATCACCATCTAGTCTTTACCAATTCATCAGCCTCATACGCCTCAGCAGCCTCAGAGTCAGCAGCTGCCACCGCCACCACCACCAGTGTCTGGACTCCATGGGGAATTTATCCTGCTGCTGCTCAGATGCCCCTCGATCACAAAATATCTCCCTCTGGTGTCCAAGTGCCAAAGACTTCTGTTAAATTTCAATCATGGAATGGAACATAATATAATAAGTATACTTTATTTAGTGTATAATTATTAGTACAGTTAGTATGATTGATGATAAATCACCTGAAAACAAGAATCCATTTGCATTTAAGGGTGAAGGGTGGGCGTGCCCTTCTTTTCTGTTGTTTCCTGTTTTTTTCCTTTGTGTCTCATGATAGGTTCTGCCCTCCCCCCTCCTTGCCGTGACAGCTGGTTGGAACAGTTGGAACCAGCAGGCGATACAGCAGCAGAGAGGCTGTGTGTGTGTGTGTGTGTTACTCGAATACTTACCTGTATTTGAGTGGTGACTCGTAGCTTGTGTTGTTTATTCTGTTTCTTCATCGTGATGCTCCTCAGTCAGAAATTTGATTAAAAATATCTTTCTTCATTTCAAAAGCTAAAAAAAAGTTTTCAAGAGGTTGCACACTGTTGAAAATGTCATGTCGATATTTTCTGGTTTTAAAATCCGGCCCTGTTGAATTTGTAAACGAACAGCCCTGTCATAGAGTTCAGTCTGGAGCTGCTCCTTAGACAATGTTTACTTATATTGTTGGACTGTCCTGGACCATAGGAATGACATATGAATTTTGAAAATGGGCGTAGTTCCCCTTTAAGGCCTTATGTTTATAAAATCTAACTGAAGACAATTTAAGATTTATTAAGGACACACTGTTATACCCATTACAACAGCTGTGATGACTTACTGTAGTGTGAGACTTACTGGGGTTGGGAGGAAACAGCGTGCAGCTCTTGCAGTGGATGATCTCCTTGACAACTGGTGCATCCTGGGAGAGGGGCAGGGGTGCCAGGCCCAGGCCGGGCATCATGGGATTTATGGGGGTAATGCCAGTCATCAGCCCGAGACCGGGGTCAAAATCTGGAGTCGGGAGAGAAACATGGATGAGAATACATAGCGAGCAAGAGAGGAGCAGCTGTTCGGGGAAGCAGTGACACACATATTAAGAAATTAGCTTTTGTGTGTGAACTGCTCGTCAGTCACTGCTAACCTTTACAGTGACATCATTTGAGCACATGCTGGCTGTTTCATGTTCTATTTTACATTGTGTACTTCCTCCATGAACACAGAGCAACACTTCTGTCAACAGTGGTGACACACAAGCAGTTTATAAATAACTGAATATATCAGGCACTCATGAATTAATCATCTGACGCGGAACATGAATATATAAACTATTTTTACTTAGTCTCTTGTCTTTTTGGCGTTCTCTCTGCTGGCGTCTGTACCTCCTCTCTTGAAATCTCTCACTATCTAACTTTCTCACACACACACACACACACACACACACACACACACACACACACACACACACACACACACACACACACACACACACACACACACACAAAATCATAAACTATTATATTTTCGCTTTTTCCCTATCTCCTCCTCTTTAGTTTTTGAATGATGACCTGTAACATCACAAAGAATTTTCAGGAAAAAAAACCCCACTTTATTCACAGGTACTGATTTAGACTGCACCTGGCCACACACAAACACACACATCCTGCTTTTTTTTTTTGATATGGAAATACATTGCCCTCTCCCTCGAGTCTCCACCGCACCTGCAGCAGACAGCAGCAGAAAAAGTATTCCTTTGTGTGCATGTGTGCGTATGCAGTGCTGTGCATGCCAAGTCTCCATCCCCGTGAGTGACAAAAAACTTGACTGAGACAAAACCGAAATAAAAGAACAACAAAACATTGATGCAATGTTCGCTGAAGAGGAGGCGAAGGAGGTTTACTTTTCCGGGAGGAGTCAACAGAGAAAGAGCGATCTAGTTCGATTATGCAGCGGAGGAGTGGGAGGGATGGAAAAAGTTATCAGCGACACGATGCTGCTGAACTAAACACCATAAAGATGAAGAGCGGCGATACTCGGCTGGCTTTCTCTGTCTCCTGTTGATGACCCCGACATCCGTCTTTAGCCAGGTGACAGAGGGAGAGGAGGCAGGTGATAATGAAAACACTGTTTGGTTGGCAGAGCGATGAATGACTTCTTCTGGTGAGGTGGAGGATGGAGGAAGATGGATAACATGGAGGGAGAGAGATAAGTGAAGCAGTAAAAGAGAAACAGAGCCATAAAATCTGATCCAATTATTATTACGGCGAACCAGGATGTAGTGTTTTCCATTAAAACGGTATCTCTGTATCCGTCTGGGGCGGTCGCGGATGTCGCTAATTGTATTCTGTATTTGTTGAGAAACACAACAATAGCTTGCTGAGGTATGGCAGCATTGTTATGCAATGTATCCTTTTCACAGTAACACAATATGTTTTGTTGTTGTCTGTTTTCAGAGTTTGATTTGTGCGGCAGCTGCCTCTCAGTGTTAATCAGTACAAGGATAAACATGAGTTAAACTTTTCCAGAGTCTGCGTGTTACACTGCAGTAACAGTGAAGTAACTGAGGAAGAAAGAAAACATGATGTATTTAATGTACTGCACTTGACTCTAGATAGATAGATAGATCATTTAAAGATCATTTAAAGCTCAATAAAATTAATTTACAAATCCATACTGAAATGAAAAAAACAACAACTAATGGTTGCCTTGAAGCAGACAAAATTCAATAATGTACACACTGCGGCATGGTTGGAAAATGTCCAGCATTGATGAACATGAATGGCAGTGCTGTACCTCATCAAAATGAGTTGGCTCTAAGACACCAGCTTATTACTGGGGAAGTTAAAATTAGGGCTGCCTCCTGATAGTCGACCAAATGTTACTTGACCAGAAAGGTCATGACGTGGCAAGATTTCATTGAGTCACAGAAAAAAAAAGTTAAACTATTAGGTGCTGTGCCTTGTCAAAGTAAATCTAAACCTATATGACTGGACCATGTGGGGATTTAATTTGAAAGGACAGACACAGGAAGTGGCCACGCTCAGCAGTTAGTCAGGATTCACATTACAAACCAATCACAGCTGACAGATATCTTTCCCTTCTGTAAATATTCAGTCTGATAAATACGGAAACTTGATCATGTTAGTGCAGGGCTACCCAGAGCTTTACATCTGTCCCACAGACGATAGGCCTACACACACATTTGCATTTCCAGGTGGTTAAAGACGCAGCATGAGTACAGTCCCTAATTTCCAGGGCTGGTACCTGCAGTTATTCCACAGGCTAGTTGATAACATGTCGGGCAGGAAATCCAAAGTGTGGGATCATTTTGAGAAGGTGAAGGACGAACCCAAGCTGATATGTAAACACATCTTCACTGGTCGACTAGAAACATGACGTATCATCTGAAACATGGAAGTAGCTACATGCCCATTAGCCACTTAGCACAATCATTACTGCTTTGCAGACAGCGTCATTAACAGGCGGCTCGCTCAGTGTATGACGTGCACTTGTAGATAAAATATAGGCCTATATTAATGAAGGTTCATTAGTACGGTTTTGTATTTCTCTGTAATGTAGCACAGTGTTAACAATGTTACTGACAATATTCTTTCTCACACCTTCAACTCAAACCATTTAATAGTTAAACTACTATCGTAAACTAATGGCCCTAAATGATGACTATAGGTCAACTAAGAATATTCTTAGCCGGGGGCAGCCCTAATGGTATGTTATGTTAACATTAATATTGTTGCACTAACATTAAAGCCATGCAGGCAGGCTTAGCAGATGCTGTCTTTGACTAAGGACCTCATTATATCTCTACTGTGTTTAGACTCAGAGACATGTTTCATATGTTGCCCTGACCAAGGATTTGGAAAAGTACTATATTACTTATTCTTATTACACTACAGTCTGAAATACCTGGATGGCAGCCGCCCAACAATAAGCTCTTATAACATTGTGCATTCCATGTCTCATGGTTATAAGGTCTGTTGACCATCGGCCATGAAGTGAAAATATAGATATAGATAGAGAGCATGTGTCCTGATCACAGTTCAGCCTCCTCTGCGTGGCTACTGAAATCTCTGTGAGCCGAAGTGGTAAACACACTGGATGTCAATAGAGGAAGCGGTGCCAGCATCTGTTTAGCCGACTTTGCTAACATTTGGCAACGGAGCTGAGAGCATCTGAGGAACGAGCAGAAACAAGGCTGCATGCATCACACTCCTCTGCCCTCAGTGATGCTCTGCAGCAATCTCCACATCTTTTCCATTACCCTTCTCTGTTCTAATTAAAATGAGGTTAAGACTGGGATTGTGAGAGTTTATAGTGGTGTGTGCAAGGGAGTAGGTTTTATTTGAACATGGAGGGGGGACAACACACTTCTGAGGTTTGGGGGCCTTTACCAGAAAGTTTTCAGCGTCAAACAGTTTCCTGCACACTGGTGAATTTTATGCACAAATTTGTGCCTTTTCTGCATCAATTTATGGTGTATATGTCTTTTTATTTGCCAAAATCAAAGTGCTCTGCTACTTTCATGTCTTCCGTACTGATGGGGGTCAAATGCACATGTTCTGTATGTTACGGGAAACATCCCCTGCGCCTCCTTAATTCACACACAAGTTGAATTTTTTTTTTCAGAGCTACAGAGTTTCTTTCACACTTGCTGCTTCAAGCCATCCGGTCCCTGTATGACCAACATGAGAGCTGCGTCTGCATACTTGGTGTAAGGTCAAACGTGTTCTCTGTGGGTGTTGGCCTCTGCCAGGGTTATCCCTTGTTACTGATCCTGTTTGTTATATTCATGGACAGGATCTCAAGGTGCAGCCGGGGGAGGAAGAGGTCTGGTTTGTCGATCTCAGAATTGAATCTCTGCTTTTCACTGATGATGTGGTTCTGTTGGCTTCATCACACCGTGACGTCCAGCATGCACTTCAGCAAGGCAGTTGAAGTATCATAACAAAAGAGGGTAGAATGGAGTGTGAGATGGATCGGCAGTTTGGCGCAGCGTCTACAGTGATGCGGACGCTGTGCCGGACCATCGTGGTAAAGAGGGAGCTGAGCCGGAAGGTGAAGCTTTGGATTTACTGGTCCATCTACGTCCCAAACCTCACCTATGGTCATGAGCTCTGGGTGGTGACCGAAATAATGAGATTGCGGATACAAACGGCTGAAATGAGTTGCCTCCGTGGGGTGTCATAGCTCAGCCTTAGAGATAGGGTAAGGAAGTCGGGCCAGTCGGGAGCTCGGAGTAGAGCCGCTGCTTCTTCGCACTGCAAGGGGTCAGTTGAGGTGGTTTGGGCATCTGATCAGGATGCCTCCTGGGTGCCTCCTGTTGGAGATGTTCTGGGCACATGCCACAAGTCGAAGGCCCCAGGGCAGACCCAGAACACACTGGCCTGGGAATGCCTTGAGGTATCCCAGGAGGAGCTGGGAAGTGTTACTGGGGAGAGGGATGTCTGGGGTGCTTTGCTTAGCCTGCTGCACCCAGGATCCTGCCCTGGGTAAGCAGATGAAAATGGATGGATGGATGAATGGATGGATGGATGGACTGTGATTTGATGATTTCTAATCAGTACAAACTGATTTCTGTTGCATGGCCTCCTTTTTAGTTCTAATCTGGCTCCTGAAGTGTTAAAATCAGACATGTCTGCTCACTCAGATCTGACTACCATGACAAGGAGTCAATCTTACATCATCAAACTGACACTGTTGTATTAATTGTTAACATTTGCAGTTTGGCACTGAGGACACAGCAACAGAAAAAAAGTTAAAGAAAAGCATCCATTCAGTCAAAAGTCAAAGGCACCTTCTGTCTCAAAATGTGTTGGAACCAAGTGGGAGAAGAGTGGGAGAGAAAATGGACGCTATTGTTACTCTGTACACGCATGACTTTTCACCATCACTGACAGTTCATACTGGTGAGGGATACGGCTTACATCCTGAATGGATATGACCAGTCGTCTGAAAATGTGAGATATGAGCAGCATTTATAAACTGAGTATGAACACCTGTCGTGTATATGCACTTATTCACCTGCGTGCCGTGTCTCTGTATGTAAGATCTTCATATAAATGATTATCATTTCTATATTTTTCTGTCAGAATGTGATCCTGTCTGTGTCAGTGTGTGTGGTTTCCTCTTACTTTTTGTACTTTCTGTACAAAGGATTAAATAAGGCTTCGTCTGACCCAGGAAAACATAGAGATCAGACAAAAAGTCGTCTCCGGGGTTACATCCCGGCTTCACCTGCTTCTAGCACTCTGAACTCAGGTCAGCACACTACTTTCAACAGACACGATCTGACTGCTCAGGGCTGAGTTACTCTGTGTGGATGTGCTTTCTTCTACGCCTGCACATTTCTGTATTGTTACTTTGTTTATCTGTTTTGCTCCACTTGCTTTGCCACCGTAATCCTATCAGACTCCGAGCTGATATTCCTGTACACAAGAAAAAAAAAATCCAGCAGGAAAGGCTGTTTATTTGTCCTGTTGCGTTCACATCTTAAATGTTGATTGAGGACAAATTAAGTTTGTATTTAGATTAAGCACTAATCTGATTAGCAGCATGGCCGACTCACCTCAAATGAAGCCAGTGTGTGTTTGTGGGTAAATATTTGTTTGGGCATATCTTGAAGAACATCACATATTTGTTTAACCCCTGATCCAAAACAAAATTACAAAAGTTCACAGATGTGTCAGTGATAATTATAAACAGAACTAAAATAAGACTCAGTACAAGTATTATCAGGAAAAATGTGCCTGAATTCAATCTAAAAGCGTTAAATTACATGTGGTGGTGAAGCAGATTGGATTTCTGGGCATATTTTGGTAGTTGGTGTTATTTTTCTTGTTTCTGAAGACAAAATAAAACACAGTGACTCCTTGTTACACATCTCACACACAATTCCAGCAGAGAAGCTGTGGAGTTCAACAGAAAGAAAAACAGATGGAGCAATACCGACCATCAAGCTAAATGTCATGTTTTAGTCCATCAAAATCAAAGATCGAAGGAGCTTCTTTCTTTTGTACCAACACTCAGCAATCACGCTGTCAAATCATACAATCAAAGTCCATGATGGGAGATAAAGGAATACACATTTCTCCATGCGCAGTAGTTTTTAAGTCCCGAGACATTTCAGAATTGACTCACAATTTTTCCCACAAATAGAAAATGTCTCACTTTCTTGAGGAACCTTTATACTGTGTGATTTTGCTGTCTCAGTCCAACGTTGAAAAGTGAGATTGTGAGACATAATCCATTGATGCTGATTTAGAGCTTTGGGCAACCAAAGATGAGTCAAATTTCTGAGGCTCTGAATTTCAGGATCGAAATCTCGCAATCTGACTGCTGCTGTAATCCAGGGTTACAAACCAACCAACTGCGAAACAATGCAAAATAAACTGTAATGCAACTCTTTTTTTTTTTTCATTTATTTTCCGTAACCACTTATCCTGCTAGCGGTCGCAGGGGGGCTGGAGCTTATCCCAGCTGACACTGGGCGAGAGGATTGGTACACCCTGGACAGGTCACTAGAATGTCTCAGGGCTGACACATAGAGACAGACAACCATTCACTCCAACATTCACAACTACGGACTATTCAGAGTCACAGATAAACCTAGCCTGCATGTCTTTGGACTGTGGGAGGAAACCGTAGTACCCAGAGAAAACCCACGCTGACACAGGTAGAACATGCAAACTCCGCACAGAGGCGCTCCCCCACCTTGAGGCTCCAACCTTCCACCCTGGGTTTGAACCAGGAACCCACACACTGGGAGTTTCTTGATTCAAAGGAGCACCAAAGTGATAAAAGTTTGTGACTACTTTGCTACATTTTCAAGAAATAAAAGCAGCATCTGTTTTTCTAGCTATGCTAGCGGGGTAGCTCTCGGGATGTCAATGTTGGTTGGTCCACCACTGAAATATCTCAACAACTATGTGACTTGCAGACTATGCAGACTTTTATGGTTCCCAGATGATGAAGTCTAATGACTTTGGTAATCCCCTCACTCTTCACATAGCGCCACCATGAGGTTGAATTTTTGTGGTTTCATAGGAATACTTCACCCCCAAAATGATCATTTGTATATCAATTTCTCAACCTGTGTTACTTTGCGTTTGTGAGGAAAACTTTGTCTTTCTAGCATCTAAAAATTAATAACACTTTTACAAACCTCTGGCAGGGACAAGTAGCACGCATGGAACTCTGTGTGAACTCTGCGCATGCATTCAACTGAAATCCAAGCTTGTTCACTGGCCAAAAAGCAACAAGCGTGGGAAAATGACAGCAGAACTCTTGGGCCAAAATGCATATGCTTAGGAAGTACTGAGCATATGACTAGAGAAATGAGACTTCAGTATGCTGCACATTTTTGTTTTCCCAACTTGGGGTTTTCAAAGTTAAACAAACGGTGGCAGTAGTATATAAGAGAAAAAGACATACATGAGTTGTCACACATGTACAGAAAAAGACAAAAGTGTGGCAAACAAGTTATAAACAAAACGAAATATAATTTTTTACAGATTTTTTTTAACAGAAATTTATTCATGTTTTGTGTCATTTAAACTGGGCTGGTTAGGGGAAAGACTTCTTGTGCATCTTTCTTGAAGTGGTCTATAAAGGGTTGCCAGATCTTCACACCCTCTTGGTGACAATTCAATCTTTTCCAAATGCAGGAGGTTCATCACATCTTTCACGAGGGTAGAATGGGCAGGAGCCTGTGTTTGCGTCCAATTTTATAATGTCATATCTATGTGGTATTAGGCTTACAAATAATATCACGTTATGTTGGGAGCTGGTTACATACAATCAGAACCTTTAATACCAAAGAGTGCTACCCATTTCATCTGCACGAGAGTTTGTAAACGGATGTTTTCATATAGTTTTGCAGTTGTTAAACGTGGACCCTTTTTTATTTCAGTTCAATGAGAATTTTTTGGTTTTGGATTCTTCGTTCACTCTGGAGGCACATGTGAAAACCATTTTTTCATGAATTCAATGTAACATTAGGTGAGTAATTAACATACAAATGGTCATTTTAAGGGTGAACTATTCCTTTAAGTAAATCGTCTTGACAAACGGTCATGTCCCCACAGGATGGCAGGCCTTTGGTAATCCCTTAACTTTACATGTAGTGCCATAATTAGGTAAACATTTTAATCCGTCCAGTGCTTCGGTTTATCACCAAACACATGCACAACTAATGATTTTCCCACCAGACAGCCTGAGCAACCGTGCACTTTGGAAAAACAATCACGTGACTTTTCAATAAGTGATCACTCCTTAATGACAAGTGTAAGTATTCTTACTTTGTCATCATTACCATGGTGATTAAGTCCATTTTACAACACTCACCTGACACAACAGTCCTGTTTCTCTACATCCATCATTCCACACACAAGCACACCATCAGCGTGTGCTTAGAAGTCCTGTAAGAGCATGTGCACATGCAGGGAGCAGCAGCAGAGACGTGCGTGATGAGATGTTATTTACTGTCTCTTCTTCCAGGGGATTTTCAGCTGCTGCTGCTGCTGCTCTCTCATCGCTATGGCAACAATGGCGCTTCAGCCCGGAAGCCATGTTTTATGTTTCATCACTAACGGTGCGATGACCCAGTGTTTGAGTGGTTTCAGTGCAAAAGGGGGTCTGTAGTGAGAAACTCCTCCGAGACCCGGAGATCATGAAAGAGCCCTTAAACAAAAACATCAAGAGAAACCTTCTAGTTCACCGACTGCCCACACAAGGCCAGTCTCTGTGTCTGTTTATCTCTGATCTCTTTTTCTCGCGCTCACTGTTTGACTCTGGATTTTTTTTTTATCCATTTATCTGTGTGCTCCTTCATTACTGTACATGCTGCTGCTCTAAAGCATTTACAGTACAGTACAACCTGATCTCAGCGCTTTGTTTCGAATGTAAAATCTTTCCTGGAGGTTTGCGTAAATGTAAATGCATTTCAGTCTGCCTGCGTGGGAGAAGCACAGACATGAGATTAAATTAAAAAAATATATAAATTTGACTACAATAAGCTCCTGGCTATCAATGCTGTACTCTCTTTTCCGCCTTGACACAACCTCCCCTCCTCTTTCCTCCTCCTCAAACTGTGATTTCCACAGTAAATGTTCCCCTCTCAGCAGAGTCAGCGATGGGTGGCGGTCGGGGGGACACGGACAGCCGCTGTGAGGCATGCTGGGTAATATGGGTAATATTTTCTGATGGAGAGACAAGCCTGAGCCTCCTGGAACTTGGCCTTTTACTCACCCTGCCAACTGTCCCCCCATCTGCATCTCAATTTCCCTCCTAATCTCCGCCTGATATCTCATGAAAACCCATCAATTTCTATTAACCATAAGGAATTCTTCATTTGATCTGCATAGACTGCACCTGTTAAACTCTGTGAAATTTTTATGAACCACAATTTCCATCATTAATTTTTTGCACTGTT
Organism: Epinephelus awoara; assembly: GCA_035609425.1. Taxonomy (NCBI): domain Eukaryota; kingdom Metazoa; phylum Chordata; class Actinopteri; order Perciformes; family Serranidae; genus Epinephelus; species Epinephelus awoara. The sequence goes on along the minus strand of CM069299.1, from coordinate 31,126,568 downwards.
CATTTTTCCCCTGACTCTACCGCATAGGATATTAATCGCCAGTTTAAGCCGTCTCTTGCTGATTGCTTCAGTAGATCAAATCACAGAAAATGTGTGCTTGTGTGTGTATATGGTCATGAATAACTGGTGTGTGTCAAGGGAACGCAGCAGAGACAACTGCGGGACACTCTCCTCCTCCTGTGAGCCCTTTTGTTCATTCAAAGAGGCTAAAAACTCAGTGTCAAGTGAGTTGTCGATCTGAGTCGTGTGTTTGTGAGTAAAAATGCTCCATGTGATGGCAGTGTGTATGAGTGTGTGTTTGTGTGTGAAACCGTAGGAGAGTAAATTCATCCACATATTCTCCTTATAGTCTCATTAGCAGCTATCTTGTGGCCTCTATTCAATAACACTTCTAATCAGTCCAAGCCAGCCAATCAATTTCTTGTAATAGAAATATCTATTCCTATGAGCAGAGCCTATCATAAATGCCCTTGTTCTTGTCCTGGAGTACTGGAAGTTAACTGAATTGCCATTTCATAGTGAATACTAATGTGGAAATACATTGACTATTCATTATTATTTACTAAGAGGCGGCTTGTGGTTACAGACTTGCAGCACCAGATATGTAAGTATGAAAAACACATCTCCTCCAGCTGACTCCCAGTGTAATAAGGCAAGTAAGCACTGAATTTCAGATCTAGAGTCGTCAGTACAAGAGGCGGTACTGAGTCATTGTTTTGCAGATCTTAAGCAAGTCTGAAGTCTTTGCACTGACGTCCAAAGTCAAGAAGCAAGCCCTGAATCATGTCCCAAGTCCTTAAGCTTGAGTATTGAATCCTAAACAAGTCACAATGCTGTTTACCAAATGTGATGCAATCTTATCAACAAATTAAATCAAACTTAGAAAAATCGTGAATACTTCTTAAATGTTGTATTTATTTGTTAAAACTAGTTTGTTGGAAGTTGTTGAATTTCCGTCGGTTATTTTCGCCCCGCAAGTTTTGTATACTGCGATCCGTATTTAATTGACTACTGCATAGTGTTTGTACGCAAACAAAATTATTTTTGGTATCATTTTGTCCCTTCTTTATGGTTTCCCCCTGCAGCTTGTTAGGAAACTGTCGGATTGGTTTGAACAAAATGGATCTGGGGTATTTAAGGGTGCTTTCACGTCTGCCCTGTTTGGTTTGGTTTAGTCCAATTCAAGTTAATTTGCGCCCCTAAGTACTGTTCGTTTGGGCAGGTGTGAATAGAGAAATCGCAATCAGGTGCACACCAAAACAACTGGACCTAGACCTTCTTGGAGGTGGTCTCGGTCCGGTTACAAACAAACTCTGGTGTCGTTCATTTATGGTGACCTCAATCCGAACCAACTTCATTACCCCATCATCTGGGTTAAACATGAGCGTGTTACAGTCCTGGAGGATTATTAATGTGCACCTCCTCCTGTACTGCCTTAATATGCACATTCAGCACATCCAATGCATCAAAACATTGTTTTCTAGTTGGAGCTGCGCCTCGTTTTCAAACTGTATGGTTTGACTAAAATGAACAATGACAGCAATATAGTCCACGATGAGCAGCGCTAAAATCAACCTGCGTAGTTGTCCCTCCATTGTGACATTAGAAAGTGTCACATTTATCTTGCAAGTGTACTCGACCAGTCAAGAGCAATGTTCTCGCGCAAGGCATTTGATCTGGTCCACTTGTAAATGCTGCCGAGCGAACACAAACTAACTCTAGGCAATTATGCAACTTTGTAACAAAATCAGTCCCTTATTCAGACCAAAGCAAGACAACTCTAGATCTGAGAGCACCTTTAGTGTCGACTTGCTGGGAATGAATAGCACTAATGTTAGCTGATTCAAGAAATTAACTGATTTGTGGCATAAGTATGCTTCGGGCAAGGTATCAAGTATTTCCAAGTCAAAAGGCTCAAGTCCAAGTGAAGTCACGAGTCACTGGTGCTCGAGTCTGAAGTCATCACTTTGTACCTCAAGTCTCAAAGGTGCAATCTGTTTTTTTCCCCACCATTTTAGTTCACTTTTAGTACCTCTCGAACTTATCTTACTCCTATTGCCTCTTATGCTTTTGCTCATTGAATACACTTCTATCTTGTCTATTTGTATATTTTGCCAGGTATTTACTCTGTTGTTTCTAAAACTGCGCCAAGCAAATGACCCTGATGCGGGAAACCCACTTGTTCTAGTTGTTACTTGTTGTGAACATTAAACTGTGGTTACTGTACTTACTGTTCCTGCAATTTGAAGCACAAGAATTTCCCTCATGATAAATACAGTTCTATTAAATTTAACTGAATTAAAGTCCAAGTCATGTGACTCAAGTCCACACCTCTGGTCAATACATCCTGTACTTCTGTGTAAAGTGGCAGTGCTTGGCCCAACGAGTTAACAGGGTTATTGTGAAAAGCACAACATAAAAGTGTATCTACAGCCTTCAGAAGGCCACACAAAAATGTCAATGCCTTTTTGATGTTCTGTAGAATTTAATTTAAGTTGAAAGACAAAATAAAGAAGGCTGGAACACCAGACTATTACTGATAGAGCATAACTAATTACAGCGGTGATACCTATGAATGGGGCTGCATAAGAAAACAAAAGGCACCAAGAAAATAAGTGTTATGAGGCATGAAATCAAATATGGTTTAAGTTTAAAGCTGGCAGCAAGCATATTGTTTAACACACTCCCTTGTTAAAAAATAAAAATATACATCCAGGGTAAATAATCACTAATTAGCTGACAGTTTAATTCATTCACATTACACTGTTGTGCCAGCGGCACTTAGTTTCAGTTCAACATCCTGTTGCTACTAGCAACCCCTGCTGGCAGAGCTCCAGCTCCAGCAGTTTCAGTTTAACATTAAATTAACGTACAGGAAGAAGGATGAGATATTCACTGTGCTCCTCTATAATTTGTGCTCCGCACTGTTTTGGACATTTTAAGCATCATCAAATTACACGTCTGTAACCCGCTTTTACATGCTCTTGCTCTCCTCACGGCTGTAATTTTTTTCTTTCATCACAGAGTTACATGATATAGCTTCTGTCATGTAACTACATTATTAAAAAAAATAAGACCACACCTACTTTGGTGCAAATCAAAGTGACAACAGGTGCAATGGAGAGGCAAAAGGAAGACAACCCCCGAAAAGGTAATGGTTTTACATGTGGTGGCCACAGACCGTTGCTCTCTCCGTATCGTTCCTGATTGATTGTCCTCTAGTTTTGTGTTCTGCTAGTGTCCTTGTCACTACTGGTAGCATGAGGCGGTACCTGCAGCCCAATCAGGTTGCAACATGTGTGGTTGCAAGAAGGTTTGCTGTGTCTCCCAGCACAGTTTCAAAAGCATGGAGGAGATACCAGGAGACCAGCTGTTACAAGCAAGCCAGCAACAGGACCGGTATCTGCTCCTTTGTGTGAGGAGGAACAGGAGGAGCACTGCCAGAGCCCTACAAAATGACCTCCAGCAGGCTACTGGTGTACTTGTTTCTGACCACACTGTCAGAAACAGACGCCACAAGGTTGGCATGAGGGCCTGACGTCCTTGAGTAGGACCAGAGTGGAGCTCGATTGGCATTCGCCAGAGAAAACCAGATTTGGCAAGTTTGCCACTGGCACTCCGTTCTCTTCACAGGTAAGAGCAGGTTCACGCTTAACACATGTGACAGGCGGGAAAGAGTCTGAAGACACCGTGGTGAATGTTATGCTGCCTTTAACATCATCCAGCATGACCGCTTTGGCGGACATGGAGGGTCCTCCATGTCATAGCAATGGTACCCTGACTGCTGTTAGCTGTTTGTTCATGTTGCAGATGAGATCACTATATGACGCTCTACATAGGACATCAAACATGTATGGCTGACTCTCTGATGTTTCCTCTACTCCAATGCTAGCCATCTTTATGCAACAAAAAACTAATCACGGCAGAGTATTTTTTCGTACTTTAAAATGTGTCTAAAGGGGAACTTTAAAGTACAAGGGAGTGACTCAGGATTCAAATTACAGGAACTGCTGCTGACTTTAGTGCTGACTTTAAATCCAGTGCCACCAGCAGGTTGATCAAAAACTATTGTAGAGAAAAACAATGAGCCTCCAATAAACAAAATCAGAACCACTTTATCATCACATAATCATTTAAACAGAAGAACAAGGAGGAACTGAGTATGAGAGCAATAATATTTCACTGCAGAAGTTCAACATCAGCAGACTTTGGCTCGGCCTTTTAAAGCACTGACACAAATCTAAAAAGTAGTTGTCAATATTAAGCGAACAAGAAATAAATCTTTCAGACAACTTAACTTGAGAAGTCATATTTGTGGCATGTACTCTGCCTCGTCGATGGCTAAGACTATAAATTGTTGGCAAGGTTGACCAGAGGACAGAGGAATACATGGTTGTAATCAGCACAAAAACTGCCTTAATCTTTCTTCAGAGGACAATATGAGTTATGAGTCCTTAAGTCTCTTGAAAACTCTTGAAAAAAGCTAAATTATATCCCTGAGATAAAGTGTCTTAGACATGGCTGCCAGAGTGAATAAATCCTGCCAGATTTAGAGATGAGAGTGTCTGTGTGTCTGTGATAATAAGTGGTAGCTTGTAAGGTTGTAAGGTCAGAGAGGAAGAGAGAGATAGGAAGACACAGAGAGGGAGAGACACACACACACACCGAAACAGAGAGACAGACGTAATCATATTTGACAGAGAGGGGAGAGATGGAGGAGAACCATTTTTCTGGCTATTCCACGGCACTCTGCTGTCATCACAGTGTGGGTGCATGACTCAGTGATATAACAACCTCCATTCAATATCCCAATAATAACACCGCGCTAAAATACACAACCTCCATTCACCAGCCTTGACCATAAAGGTATCTATCATATAGAGATCAATAGACTTCTCATCTTTATGGTCAACACAAATCAAACTGAATACAAGTTTACCTGACTGAATTCAATAACATTCATCTGTGCTGACAAAACAATGCCTGGACTCTGTCTCACACAACCTCTGACTTCAAGTAACCCTTCTTTATATGTCTTTTTAACAAGAGAGAAAAGAACGGTTGTGATTCTATATATCTAATATGGTAAATTTAGTATTTCGTTGGTATTCAACACAAATAAACTATAAATAATCTGATATCTAGCAAAACTTAAAATACTGTCTCACTTTTGCATGCCAACCTGTCAAGCTGAAGATTACATGTTAGTTAACGCAAATTCCTTTTAACCCCACTAATTGTTTTAAGCACAATTAATTAACACTAACATTACGGATGGAAAGCAGAAACAAACCTCCGTGAGCACAGATGAATAAAGAAAGGCGTCTTTTGAATGGTAAATTGAGCTGCGAAGCTCTATCACATGACTCTCTCAACAAGACCAAAGTTATTTGCATTTACTGGCGATGTGAATTGAGTTACTACCCGAGTACGTTGAGCTGTCCAGGGTGTACCTGCCTCTCGCCCAATGTCAGCTGGGATAGGCTCCAGCCCCCACACGACCCTCAAGAGGATAAGCGGTTACAAAAATGGATGGCTGCAGTACCCTTGAGGTTATTCTGGAGAATATTCTGGACAGTATTTATAATTGTTTTGTTTTGTTGCAATATTAATAAACATACATTTGCATATAGCCAGCATTTAAGTGCCGTCCCATGTTAATAAGAGCATCAAAAGCTTGACAAATATCCCTTTAAGGTACATTCAGAACAGATAAAAAATAAAAAGTGATTGCGATTAAATTGCGATTAATTGCAAGTTAATTATGGACAATCGTGCGATTAATCGTGATTAAATAATTTAATTGATTGACAACCCTATATACAGTATATGTAGTAAAGACTTTAATAAAAGGTATCAAGTGTATTTTCTGGTGAAATAAAAGTTATCACTATACTGACATGTATGATTCCAGTGAATAATTTCCAGTGAGAAAAATGCTGTCATCACTTGGAGACTATTTTGGAGACTATTTTTACAGAGGACTGGTGGAGAGCTGTTATATGATGAAATGATTATCACCTAAAGTGCAATATCAGCAAAACATATGCGCTTTTGGTGGACTACCAGAGGCACAGGACTGAACACAAAGTTGTAGCTGTGACAGTAGACCAGTGTTTCTCAAACGGTGTGCCACGGTTGTGATGCTAATCCAGGTGTTTTGTGGGATTTCATGATAACCACACATTAGCCTATATTCAACTAGTTAGTAGGATCTGATTGGTTCCCTTTAACTATCTCAGCTTTCTAAAGGTGTACAAACACTGTGTATGGCATTACATATACATGAACCTGATTTATTTTAATTATACTGTGTGATCTTTAATCAATATTACTATCAAATATGTAGCACTTTGTAAAGTTCACTATGATTTAAGCCCTGATTATCTTTCTCACATTTAGTAGTGATAAACTGAGGTCACTGCCAAAGGTAGTTTATAGGTATATGTGAGAAATTAATGATATATCAGCTGTGTGTAATGGTCTCACATAATGACAGCTGCTCGGGTACTGTTGGAGAACTTTACCTAATTGGCACAACAGGTAAAACTGCAGTTTGCCATTTGTTTTTCTTCATTGACAGGTGGAGTAGGCAGAAGTATTGATATGAAAACAGATGATTAAAAGCATTTCTACATCTATTTATAGCTAAAAGTAGAAGTGGAAATGAGGTTTGTGCAAATGCATTCAATTCCACAAAGACAGATTCACACATGGCTTTTTAATTCTGATGTAAAGAACATCTTTGTGCATATATGGACATTTTGTCGTGAATCTGCACAGGTTTTTCTGCATTCTGATGATGTCACAGGCCTTACCTGCTTATTAGGTAAAACATAAAGGTACAAAAATGTAATTCAGTCCCTTTCTGCGCCAATGAGTGACAAATATGTTGCTTTGTTTCGACCTTTAGCTGTTATGCCCCTGACAAAAAAGTTTTGATCAAATACAGATGCCTGGACAGACAAACAAACAAACAAACTGACACAGACTGATCCCAGACCTGCCTCCTGCTGCCACGTTGAAAAGAAAACAGTTTAATTCCAAAAATAAGATGGCTATGTTACAGAATGACAAATGACTCATCCAAAATGACAGACAACGTAGAATTAAATCAAATTAAGGCACTTTTCCGTGCTGACAAAGTCATGACACTTTTGCAGAAGGGACTCTTTATTCAGTCTGTCATATTACTGTATCTGTCCACACCAGTGATACTTTAATAACAATAATTGGCTATATTTATATAGCACTTATCTAAAAGCAGAATTGACAAAGTGCTTCACAGTCTGTTGGTGCAGCTGTCTGGACAGCTCTGATTAAATCATAGAGGACAAAATGCAGGGACTCTTAAATCAAGGGAGAACTGTGACATTTTGGGAAATACTCATTTGTTTTCTTATCAACTAATCAATATCAATATCATCTCTGTCCGTTCAGTATAGATACGGTAAGTCCAATATTTGTTTAGTCTGGCCAGGCTTTCAACAACTAAAAAGCTGTCATATGCACATTGGTTATCGAACATATATAAAAACAGAAGAGACATATTGCACAGCTTGCAGCTTATTGAAAGTCCTGTCAGTGCTGCTGGGTATAAAAAACCTTCAACAGCCATGGTACACCCACACAGGTGTTAATTATTGTGCCAGATTAGAGGTTTTCTCAGGACTGTGTGGGCGTGTACAGACTTTGCTTGATTGGTGACTCCCTCGCTGTAATGTAAGCTTTGTAGCACCTGCCACAGTGGGACGAAATGGAGCCAGGTGACTTGACATAATTCCAGCACAACTCTTCTGCGCAGAGGTCCGACCAGCCAGAACAAAGCCCCGTTTCCACCAAACACTTTGGGTATGGTACATTTGGAACCAAAAGTAACACTTTAGACATGGTACCTAGACCCTAGCACCCTTTCATGCGGGCGGGGTTGTTGTCACTCACCTGCTCCATCTAACAATCACTATATTTCTTTCCACACTGGTTACACAGATGGAAGTCTGCACCTTTTCTTTCGTCCACATAACGGGGTTGCACACAGACATCTTCAGAACAAAATAAGTCTCTCTCCATGGGATATTTAAAAATAGCGGGTTTGTGTATTTAGTCCTTCAATGGCAAGCTCTAAGGTTTTGTGTTGCCATAGCCCACAGGAACAACAATCCGCCATTGCTTTTTTTTTTCTCCAAGTGACGATCAGAATATATGCTGTTCACATAACCTGGCTGAAATTAATACATATATACGCTTGAGGATTCACTCACTACTAAAAGTGTATGTCATATAAAAACTAAAGTGATGGTCAAAGTTGTTAAAGTGGAATTTAAGGTGTGCTGATGGATTCGCGTCTTCAATTCATGCATTGAGTAACATTACAAGTTAACGTTCCACCTTAAAAGTCGTCGGCTGTCAGCCCAATGAATTAAGTTATTTTTTTCTCAGGCTCCAGCTGCTGCGAGAGGCAGCAAAACATCCTTTCATTTTCTAGTTACAGTTTACTAATACAACTCTCCACAGTATGAATAGTGGTTACATGAGCCTCAAAACCAGCCACAACTCAGCCCTGAGCAGAGTAACCGTCCTCTATTGACCAATCAACAGACTGCAGTGTTCACAGCTCCACCTTTTAGTACCAGATCTGTGTGCTAGGTACCCCAACAGAGGGCGGACCAAAAATGGCGACAGTGCGGAACGGTTCCTTTGGTACCATCCACAACTTCTAACAGTGGAAACGGGGAAAAAACATGTACCAAACTGAACTGTAGTGTACCGAACTGCTAGGTGGAAACAGGGCTTCAGTGAAAACACCCCTGTGCATGTTCAGGGCCTTTAAATTTTTTGATAACAGGGATGAAAACAACTTGCTTTTTGGCTAATATCGTTTTTTTTATGTCAATTTGAAGGGTTAGGATTGGGGTCATTGGTGGCATGATTTTTGTTGCGCTGCGAGTGATGTAGTAACCAGGCAGAGTCCAGCTGCCCTTTACATTCACTATCCACCTTTTTCCTGACTTGATTCCTGACTTCCTGTTTCAAACCGGAAACCGGCTAAACACTTCCGGTTGAACGGTGTTTACGGTTGAGCTAGCGGTGAAAGCCACCCTAAACGCCGGCTTTTCGCCATGGATCGGGGTGCAGGTCCGTGGGCTTTTTATCGACGAAATGAAAAGAGCAAACATAAACTTTCTTTGGAGGATATTTTCATTTCAACACCGCGAGCCAAGTTAGCCGGCGCTCCTCTTTGCTCGGCATGGTGTGTAAGGCGTAGGGCACGGACATGTCTTGTGAAGTTTCTGGTGTTCAAAACAGACGGTTTCTGACAAAATCTTGAGATTTTTTGAGTTGTTGTGGCAGCCGACAACGGCGCAAGTTGAACCTGAACCCATGTTTCCAATAAAATACAAATTATGATGCTAGTTTATCGATAGCTCAACCGTTGCTTTCGTGCTCGCCCTGCAGGCTGAGTGAGCAGTAGCGTTGAACCAGAAACAGGTTGCCGGATAGCGGAAGTAGTTGTCTGTCATGGCAGCGCCCATAGACTTCTGAAGAAACTTGTGAACACAAGGGGCCCACCTCTCCTTTGTGTCAAAGCAGGTGTTAGTGTTTACAGCAATGACAGAATGAAGCAGATCTATCTTTCTAGTGACAAAGAGAACAAAAAAAGAAAAACCTGCGAGAACAGTAATCAGGTAAACTTGTGTCCTCTCCTCTCCAAATTTAATGTCGGTGAAAAACAGTAACATTAAGTTGATGTGCTCGCTCAGTAGTGCATCTCTTAGTCTGTCTGTGTTTGCCAGTCTCTTCATGTCTGACAAAAGTGAGAGTGAAATGAACTATTTATTAAGTTTAATAAACGCTAACGGCAACAGTGTTTATAAACTGCAGCTTCCAAAAGATAACTGTGTTGCACACTAACCATGGTCATATGTCTATGCACAAAATAAACTTTCTAGCAGCAGCAGCAACATCTGAGGGAGCCAGTCCCGACAATATATGAATGTGAAGGCATTCCTTACAGTCGGACATTAGAGCGCATCACTAAATACAGATATATGTGCAATAAGCCAGTATTGGCTGATCTGTCTCCTCAGAGGACTATTGTCGATTGAAGGTATTTACGGCCCCATTTGGTTCCTAGAAACCAAGACCCGACCATGTGTCTGAGTCGGGCCTTGTCGAAATTATATTTAGTCTAAGTGGGTCAGGAACAATTCTGCTGTATTGCCATGGATCTGTGGTCTTTGTGTAAATGTGCAGCGTCACACTCATCAGAGGATGTATTCCTGCTCTTTTCAACAGTGGCTGCTGAATAGAATTGGTGAAGCATCACACTATTGCCAGTGTTGGTCTTCTCTTTCTGCTTTAGTCCGTTCAGGTCGCCCACACTTTGGGTCTGGGCTATTCAGTTTGTCACTTAGGATGTTTTCAAATTAGGTACGATTGATTCATACCGTGCCCAAGTACAGTTGCCCTCTCTCTCCACTCCCCCACCACTGTTTAGTTTCCGATTATACTTGCGTCATTATCTGAGTGACATTTTTGTTGAGCTTTAGTGTAGAAAAGGGTGCCACGTAAGCCCGCCGGAGCTCTGACTGCAAGTTGAAGGTGGCAGCGAAGCCAGATCTAGGTCTGTCCGCAGTAGGCTGCACTGCTGTCTTACATAGAGGCATCATTATTAAATTGAGAGCATTTAATAACTGGTCAAAAACTCCAGTCCACTCTATAGCAGTCCACCTCAGTGTTTTGCTTCAGCTGATGTTGATAAACCATATTCAAGACCACCTTCCAAAGTGGACTCTGGCACATATTTGCATATGGTAAATGGGTACGTCTTTCGGATCAGGTTTTTTAAGCACTTCAGGTTCAGATCATAGACTGTATATAAAGATGCACAACGCGTCTCCACTTACCCCCACTGTACAAAAATGAATCTTGCGCTGGTGACATCATTTGGAGCCAGAGTCTGCACAACAGCAATCTCTCCGAGTATGGACTTCCCGCCTATATACTGTCCCCAGTAAGCAGCGCCATTGATATTGAGCTGTGATTCATTCCATCACCTTTTGCTGTGACAGTATTTAAAAAAATTAAATTCAGGTGAATTTCGCCAGATGTGTCATAGTAAAGCTGCTGGATTTTGGACACAATTGTCCCCTCTGTCCTCTACCACCAAAACTGGTCTGTAGTGCATTTTGGCAAGGGACTTAATTTGTCGGTCACAGGTAGACTTACACAGTTTGCATCTCAACACCTGGTCGGGTGTGGCTTGACAAGTCTGGCTGCTAGCATTAGCATCAGAGGATGTGCTAGCTCGGACCTCCAGGATCACTGCTAAAGGCTGTGCATTGAGGTGATATTTCAGGCTTGAAGTACTCTGATGGTGCAAAAATTCCTTACTGCAGAAATTGCAGAGGACCGTGCTCTATCAACAGCTCCATCTGGGCGTTTGTTTTTTTTTTAATGGAAACGTTCCATTCACAGGGTCAAGCAGCTTCATCTCGTCTGCTGTCATCATGTGACAAAGCCACTGTGGCCTTCACACATTGGGTCAAAGGGCACCACGGAATGTGATTAATGAGCATCAGTTTTTTTAACGTGTTATTCTTTCTGTGATTAATTAATTGAAATGAACGTGTTATTTTGACAGCCCTAGTTATCAGAAAAATGATCAGTAGAACATACACCGGTGTGATAAGTACTACCTAGAATGCCAGCAACCATCTTTAGGGAAAATTTATTTGAAGTGTACCTTGATTTTTTTTGTTTTGTCCATGTCCTATTCGCTAACATAGATGAGGCAGGGTTTATGATCTGTCCTGCAGCCAGCCACCAGAGGGCGATCAAAATGTTTTGGCTTCACTTTGGGGGAGCTGTCATCTTGTTCATCTTTATATCCAGTCTGTGGTTAGATGGGTGTAGAGCCCTGCGCGGGACTGTTGTTTTCATCCCACTCCTGCCCGCTCCTGCTGAATTTCTGACCATTACCGCCCGCAACCACAACGTGTGTGTTACACTCCCGCCCGCTCCCGCAAAACTCTGAGAATCTATGCCTGTACAATAATAGAGATGCACTGATTTTGTGTCTTCTCCCGTCCCGCAGGAGAAAACACGGCATTTTATAGGCTATTAGGGTTGTTTGTTTTGTTTCCCTGGCCTGCATGTCTTTTGACGTACTGGTCAGGAGTAGCAGTCCTATTTTGTTGTTTTCATTTAGTTTTTAATAAAATAAAGGCTGTTTCATATTCTATTCTCCTCCTCTGTATTTTATTTATTTTTCTATCTTCACATGATAACGCAGTGATTGAGGTTAAGGTCTCTTTTCTAAGAGAGACCTGAATAAGAAACATAATGAGATAAAGATAAAGCCTATGCTCAATAACACCGGCATCAACACGTCTCTTTATGTAGGCTAATTAACAAATAGCAACGAGAGTAGGCTGTGAGTGGCTCAAATAACACTAATAAATAACATAAAATAAACAAAGTTAACAAATGAAATGAATGAATTTAACAAATGAATCACTTGGCCATAATATTGCTGTGGAGGAAGAGAATGTTGGTGACCGACTGCGGTCCCAATCCCGTGCGTCTCTCTCTTCCAAGATGCACCCACAGACACTATAAGGCCCACTCTGAAGGCGCACTGGATGCGGAGATACTGAGCTGCAAAGTAGAGGGCTCGGTGTGTCGTCAGACCTTGTCTGAGCTTCTTTTCCACATCATTTGTTAACTCCATCCTGACACTATAGGCTACATCCCGATCCCGCAGTGTTATTTTTAGCCGCCTGTTCCCGCCCACAGCAAAGTTCAAAGATTTGGGTTGGGTCCCGCGTAGTCTTGCTCACCAGACCTTTCTCAAGAAAAGAAAGGTCTGGCTGGGCCGACTCTCACTTCAAGATTGGTGAAAAAAATGCCCCGGCTGCTTGTATTTCTTTCAACCAATCACAATTGTTCTGGGCGGTGCCATAACAATGGTGCGCTTGCAAAAATATTGCCGGGGTGAAACAGGTTTTGGTGTAACACGCCCACAAAAATATCGCCTACAGGACGCGAACCATGGCAGAAAAATGGTTACATCCCCGCAAGATCAAACACCGCAAAAGTTAGTAAAGGACGTGTTGAAAACAGTCGAAAACTGCTACACAACTGGAGGTGGTAGGGCGGGACTTCAGCGGGTGGCTTGTTCCGCCCAATGAAGGGCTGATCTATGCAGCAAACCCGGACCCGGCGGGACCCAATCCCAATGCAGCCCTCTAGATGGGTGCATGAGGACTTGTATCTCTGGTGTAATGATGGCTAGCTCACTAGCTAACAAGACACAACATGTCGACAAGATAATTCTGGAGCTGTACTTTCAGCTGTACATTTAGCTGAGCTAAACTCGTCCTGGAACATCTCTCTGCACTGAGCGCCCAGACATGAGGCTGATATTCATCTTCTCACCTAAATCCAAATATGACAGCAAACAGGCCTATTTTTGCCAAATGTTTGTACATCATGAACAACCTTCACATAAATCACACACACTGTTCAGCTGGAAAGTGACGGAGACCTGGTGACCTTCCTCTAGTTTAAACACAGAGCAGGATTCTTTCAGTCATGATGGGGAGTCGATGGTCAGTCCATCAGGATTAGTTCTAAGACCATGAAACACAACGTGTGACTCAGTGTGTGGATCTTTTATATCCTGCATCAAGTTATGCTCTCTGTCTTGTCCGCGATTCTTGTGTGTGTGTGTGTGTGTGTGTGTGTGTGTGTGTGTGTGTGTGTGTGTGTGTGTGTGTGTGTGTGTGTGTGGTGGAGGCTCAGGGGCATGCATTTGCGTGTGCGGAGTCTGTTCAGAGTGGCTCAAAAGGTTCAGGAGGTTCAGAGCTAACAGACTGGAAATACGACCGTGCATCTCCCGCAGAAGTCTGCTGGACCTATGGATTATAGATGGAGTTGGGCAGAGGTCAGGTTTACTGCTCGGAGGCCTCCTTTCAGCTGCCTGTTTAAGTGCAGGCAGAGCAGGCATTGTGGACGCACAGTCATAACTCAGACTGCACTTAGCAGTCGACTTTGATTGACCTGAGATTTCCGCTTCATAAATGGTTAAAGGGAAAGAGACAGAGATGGTAGGAGGGGAGTAAAAAGAAAAAGAAGTGGTAGGAGTACTTCAAACAGAATGATTTCATCCTGTCTGACAAAGTGTCCGTGCGTCTGTCTACAGATGGATAATACTACGCTCCGCTGAGACAGAAGTACCTCGCTGATTTCCTTATGAGCATGGAGATTATATAATGGGTTTTGTTCTGAACGGAGATGTGTATCATCTAAAAATGCTCTCACAAAATGAGTGACAGGACAAAAGATTATGCTTTTGCGTAAATTGAAGGTGTTTGAATACGAGCTTAATTCACGTCCTTAATATAAGTGATCTGAATGTGAGGATTAAACTTGAGGTACTGTAGTGCCATTTTGTTAATTCCTTGAATTGGTTGTACTCCGTGTGCAGCGCAACCCAGTTTACTGCATGTGCTGTTTGAGGTTTTCAGTGCGACTGAGTGAAGGCCAAAGCTTTGAAAGCTCTCAGCTCTCTCAAAACCTGCATGAGTAGCGTGTGCTCTAATGTGGCTGTGGGTTACAGCGGCTGACTCAGCTGTAATGAGACATTAATGAAGATGTTGGGTAATTTGGGCCGGCGAGGGAGAGGGAGAGAGGCAGGAAGGGAGGTGGAAAAGGGAAGGAGAGAGCAGGAAGGAGGAGGCAAAGGTAGGGAAGCACCAGCTGCTTTTCCAGATGATCCATGAAGGGAGCCACAGCTGTCCTCTTCACCCAACCCTCCTCCCTCTCCATCTCTTTCTCCTCCCTTCAGTCCTTTCTACGCCACCCTTCAGAAACTGCTTCAGCACAACGACTTTAATGAAGATATATTACCACGACTTAGGCCGTATCCACTGTTTGCCGCACAGATCGAATGCCTCCACACACCTCTCCCTCTCAACGCGTGGGCAAGAGTGTTTCCCTCCATCTCCATCACGGGCAGCTCCCCACTCTGACGGTAATGTTTATGATGCTCTTGAAAGGAGAGCTGGCGGAGGCTGTTGTGAGTGTGAGAGCGGTAAATACCACAAATGAAATAGTGAAATAGTAACGGGCGGCAACTTCCTCACCTATTTACCTTAAATATAGTCAATCATATACACGTATGTGACTGAAAAGCAGGTGACAAGTACCACAAAAAAGGCAAAAATAAACTCCATGAAGTAGAGAGAAAAGGCTGCTCACAGTGGGGCCTATACTCATGTTATAAATGGAAAGCAGAATTGCTAAGACTGAATATAATGTTCTCAACGCAGACTACTTAAAAATGAAGTGCTATTCGAGGTTGTAACGACATTGGAAAATAATCAACAGATGGGCACACGCACCAATGCTTCATTAATCTTAAAGCTCTCGGCTCTAAAATATTTATCCAGTGTTCTGAAAGTAATGTTAATGAAGTGTTATAAGTCTGAGCCCAATTTATTTGAATAAGATGGTGTGTGTGCGCTCTTAAGGACATATCAATGACACAGCTCTCCGATTGGTTACATTTGTTTATAATGGAAAAAAAGACATGTCGCAGCAGGGAGGCAGTTTCTTCACTGAATCCACGAGTTAAATCTCTTTGAATAGCGTTCTCTCATAACCTTTCCCCTCATTACCTGCAACATGGAGGCAGAATCTGTCTAACTCTGAAGGGAATCAGCGAACATGAATCATACGGGACTATAATTTCAGCTGGAAAGATTTGCAGAGAGGTTTGAGAGTTGGTTATTTGGCAATTTCGCATGTAATGTATGATCGTTATATGAAGTCAGAGCTTTTGACCCAAACAGGAAGTTGTCTCTAGTCAACCTTTAGGACGGAGCCACTGTTCTGTACATATTTGTCTGTGTGCATCAATGACTGTATAATATAGATGAACGACATGACAGCTCCCCAAAAGTGAAGCCAAACCATACTGATCGTCTTCCCATGGTTACAAAAAAAAAATTCACTGTACTTTTTTTTTTTTTTTTTTTTTACAAACTTGACACGTTTGCAAGTCACTCGCAGTCCATTAAAAATGAACCTGTGACCCAACAGTTGGGAACCACTGGTCTATGGGGTGCATGTGAGTATTGCTTACATAGTCATGGTGTCATATGTAACTACATCTCCCAGAGTCAGCTCCATTTAATTGGATCAATCCCACCGGCCAACATAAACCAACATGACACCTGTGCTGGGATATAGCTTCTATCATCAAATCTTATCAGTTTCAACACTTTACATAATACCAACTACCAAAATCTCCGTCTTCATCTGATATGCCCAAAAACAATTTAATAAACTGCGGTGAAAGAGTGTTGAGGAGATTCTTCTTATTCTTCAGATCAGTCTAAAAATAAAAAAAGACAGTCTTCCCTTGTCCTCCCCTCATATATCTGCAATCATGATAGAATAAAGGAAAAGTCTATCCAGCTAAACACTTTACATACAGCGTGTCAGCTAACAGGAATTAAACAAGAATCCCCACTCGTGTTCCGTCACTCAATGCCTGTGTACTGTCGGATAGTATAAAAGAGGCAGCAGAATTCGGTCTTTAACAAAGTTAAATGATGGAGCTGATAAAGAAATGTATGACATGTGGATTCATTACGCGAAGCAGGGGGCGAGCGTCCCCTGTGCTCAGGATGTTAATTTATGAAAGCTTCAATGGCAAAATAAGTTTTAAAATCCATTAGTGATGCCGCCCACAAGAGAGCAAGACACAGCCTGCTTCCTCGCCATTGTAACATCTTTAACTCACCACTGCTCTCCCTTCCTCTCACACACCAGGTGCCAAATATCACGCAAGCATTATCTCTTTCTGCAAATTTGCTGTCACGTCTGAATGAAGCAGTGAGGAGCATTAATGTAAAAGTCACCTTTTGTCTGATGCCAACAAGCCATTACCTCGAGAGACAGATGAAGCCAGTGTGTCAGGAAAAGGGCCAAATATTAGCATGATGATTAACAACAATATAGTGTATGTTTGCAGAAAAGCCTTCAGTGTGGGTGTTTTTAAAGCGTCTGATAACCCAGTATAATCCAAAACGAACACGGCTGCAGACACCAAGGCCGACAGTGGACGTGATTCTGTTCACCTGGTGTCCACACAATCGGAAGTTTTCTCACACACACACAGATGGTGAGTTGATAAACTTCATGGCTGCAGGTAGACTTAAAAATCAGTTTGTTTGTTTGTCACATGAAATCATGTACAATCTCAGTGAAATGTCATCCTGTCAGTACTGTCAGGGGGGTCTGAGGCCTGGTCTTCCTTGTTGCCTGAGGGTAGAACCACATCCTGAGCCTCTCAGTGCTGGTCTGGTCTAACTGGTACCTTCTTCCCAACCTCAGCAGGAAGAAGAGGCAGTTATCCGGCTGGTTGGGATCTTTAATGATTCCCTTGGCCTTATTCGTGCAGTGCTTGGTGTAAACACCCATCAGGTAGGATAGAGTATGTTCAGCTGAATGAACCACTCTTTGCAGGGCCTTGTGGTCCTGTCGTTAATGGTGTTTTGCACCAGGCAATAAGGTTCCCTGTCAGGAAGCTCTCTATGGTGCAGGAGTAGAAACTCCTCTGTATCTGAGGGGATACCTGGAATTTCCTCAGGCGTCTGAAGCCTTTTTTACACAGAGGTTGCATGAAAGGGCCACGACAAAGTCCCTTTATTACACAACCTTTGCTAATTTTATACAAGGCCGAACACTGGCAGAATCAGCGGCTGTACACACGCCCGTTTTTTGAACCCTCAAATTCATGCGCGCATTCACGAGTGCCCATTTTTCAGCTTCTACAGCTGTGCCCTGAGATAAACTGAGTTCATCTTTGGAACACAGCAGCACACATCACATGTCATGTGATGAGGAACGACCAATCACAGCCGACCGATATCTTTCCCTTCTTCTGTAAGTATCAGTCTGTGAGAAATATGGAGTTGATCATTTTAGTGCAGGGATGCCAGAGCTTCACATCTGTCCCACGCACAATAGGTCTACACACAAAGCACCTGGAAGAAGATCAGCTCTGCACTCAGGATTTCAGGTGAACAGGCCATGATACAGCGCTTGTTAAGGTTGCTTAACAGCCGAAGATGCGACCTGCCGCCATGCTCTTGAAAAGCTGGCACAGAAAAGGCACAGCAGTAGCACCTAGCACCTGATCTTGTGTTTCCTGGCAGTTAAAGATGCAACATGTGTACTCTTGATGCCACCTCACTGTGGGATTTTAGACAGCATGCCAGCGTTCTGGAAACAAAAGAGGCATGGCGGGGCTGATATGTAATACAATGGCATTGGCCTCTAGTGTGACATATAACATATGCGTTGGCAGCGCTATATAAACAATAACAATGGTATTACATGGAAATAACAATAACTCAGTGTTCAACCGTTTAATGGTTGATTTCGTCCACTGCTTGGAGGGTAAGGAGTTCCCATACCTCATTGTGTCCCAAGTTTGAAGACATTTTTGGCTGCTGTGCCTCTTCTTTGAGTCAGCTGCTAAGGCTGCTAACTGCTTTTTAAATCTCCTGGCTCTGGGTCACACACATAACTCGTCGACAAAACGTCATGCCTGTCCCGTCCATGGTCCATGGTCCTGCCCTGCCGCCTGTCTCAGATGTGATTTGGTGCTGTTTGTACCTCCTTATAAAGACGGCAAGGTAGAATCATGGCATGAAATTTCGGCCTTGAACAGCCAGTGTAAAAAGGGTTTTCGTCTCTGCCTTTCTTTTCCTGAGTCGGTATGCAGCGCCCAGGTCAGCCCTGATGCACAAATGTCTGCATTATCTGAACGGATGTCTCAATTTACATCTCGCAAACTCTCACAGATCCTCACAGCTACGTGAAATGAATAATTAGCACTTTAGTCTGAGGTCCAAAGCTCTTTCCTCCGGAGTGAGCTCTGAGGGCTGCTGCTCTTGTCCTGTGGCGATTATGGACTCCTGGTACATGACGTACTGTGTAAAGTTATTACAGTATAGTAATGAGACCTTGTAATGAGGAGTGTTGATCTTTTAGTGAATTCAGAGTCTCTTATTATTCAGATTTAATGATTTTCCTTTTAAATTATTACTTTTAAATATGCTTCAGAATAAATGCAACCCTCCTTGTGACACTTTGCAAATCAATGTAGATGAGTTAAAAGTGTATTTATGAAAGCCATTTGAGAGAGAAACTGCGCACACAAGTATTTTTCTCATAAAATACTATTCCTGACTGACAGAAAATACCAGCTCCACTAAATTAAATGCTGTGCAAACGCCTCATTAGAGGGAATTCAGTGCTTTTTTTAATGCGGTGTACCAATCAACACCCGATTCACTTGTATGTATTGCCTGCTGTTAGACTGAAACTGCCTTTAAAACACAAATCATTTTGGAGATGAGGCTGAGAATTTTTTTAATAGCACACACAACACTGCAGCATGTTATTAAACTGGGGAACTGTATTCTTATTTCAATAAAGTAAGCTGTTTATGCTCACCTCTTCTTGGAGATACAGTCTTTAGAGAAGAACATAAACCACCATCTTGTGTACTGAACTTTATGGTATTTGTACAAATAACTTCTTTATTGTTGATTGAGTTTTTATTATTACACTTTAACTGTGTATTTGTGTTTTCAGGGCACAGCTCTATCCACTGAGTCACACTTTACAACAAAAGGAGTGTGCTCATGCCTCAGATGGGGGCGTGAACTGTAGTTTAAGGAAACCAGGCCTTAGAGGGATTATAGGGATGTTGACGTGTTTATGTATCTTGACTTAAAGTGAGCTAGGTTATAAAGAAGGGATCAGCATGCAGAAACATTATCTTCTCCTAAACCCCTCTGTTGTAAACTTGGCACACGCACACACACACACACACACACACACACACACACACACACACGCCCAAATCCCACACCCACACACACACACACACACGCTGGCACCTTTTCAGCTGCTGACCCAGTGTGGTCTGACCAAAGTCGGCAGTAGTTGGACATCGTAACTCTCATTTCTATGCACACAGGCTGACGTCTCTTTTATTGGAGCAGTCTGACATGTTGGGAAGTATCAATATTTTCTTTCTTGCAAGGTTAGACTGGAAGATCGATACCACTCTCCTCTCTGAAAAATATGAAGCTCCAGCCAGCAGCTGGTTAGCTTAGCTTAGCATTAAGAATAGAAAAGCTTTATTGTCTGCCCCAGAAGGTGGCAGAAATTCTCCTTTGACAAGGCTCCAACAATAAAAATACACACATATCACACATACTTAGGTTACAGACTGGAAACAGAGAGAAACAGCTAGCCTGGCTCTGTCGAAAGGTAACAAAATCTGCACTACAAGTGCCTCCAATGCTAGCCACGCAACATGTTTTTATTCCTTTGTTTAATCTGATGAAAAACCAATGAGCAAAAAGACAATCTGTGGTTTTATGAGCAAGATTATTTCTTTGGTTAGATGAATAAGTCTTGTCATAGTCTCCAAATCACTGCTTTTGGCCAAGAAATAGTCTTGCAGTGAGTTTTAAAGATGATAATAGACAAGTTTGTTACCTCTGGACATGCCAAATGCTAAGCTAAGCTAACCGGCCACTGAATGGAGCTTCATTTGTATAGACATGGGAGTAGTGTCTACCTTCTCGTCACATGCTGGGCAAGAAATCAAATAATTTCCAACTAGAATCACCTCCTTGCAGCTGTTTCCCTGTCTTCCCCCTGTGTTTTCCATGTCTGTCTGGAGACATCTGTTGCCATGACAGTGGACAATGCCTCTAAATTCTAAAACTCTAATGCTTGACACACATCTTCAACCCAGCAGCATGAAGATCTATACAATCATCACAGTGTCAACCAAGATTAGTGTCACCAATTCAGTATCCGGCCAAATGTCTTCCAATCTGTTCCTGAGTTATAGCGTTGGATAACTGCCAAAAAAATATTCTTGCAGAACATATATGTTGTCACAGTGAAGTTGACCTTTGACCTTATATACTATCCCTGCCATTGAACAGATTTCCCATCATTTATGACAAAACGCTTCCCTGCCATTGAGAAGATATTCCAGCAATCCATGTTATCACTGTTATAAGATAGGGGGCGCTGTTACACATCTTGTGAAATAAAACAGCACTGCTGTGTCCAAAAACAAAAAGAAGAAGAAGATCTGCTGGAATCCAGAAGAAGATGTTGCAGCTTGTAAACCACACGAAAATGCTGGCACCAACTGAAAAGGTGACGGTTGCGCAATCGTGTTGATGGACTGATGTTGATGGACGGAGTTTTGTACATTTTAACGCAATTTCATTTCCACATTTGTGAAAGAAAAGCACAACACTTTCTGGGAAAGTCTGTGACTAAACCATCAAATCTGATAAAGCTAGAAAAAACGTAAGCTAACTCCTACCTAACAACAGAAACAGTGACCTACGATTAAATGCAGCAAAAATGAGGACTGGTAATGATAATAATGTGATGGTATTGAGTGGTAGAAGTTAAGAAATGTGCCACATGTCACCCACTCTGGAAGGCAGCGCATTGCTCTGTGCAGATAGAGTGCTCAGAGCCCGAGTCGGGGAAAGGTGGGAGGGATGGGGTGGGTCAAACCATTTTTGAGGCAAGGGGGGGTTTGCCGTATTTTTGTTGTTAAAATATTACGATTCCACCAAGTACTGTATGGTTTTGACATTTTTCTAGCTTGTTCAAAAAGGACATACAGTAATAAAAAAATCTCTCAAATTTTAGGGGTGCTGGGATTCAATTTAGGGGTGCTTCAGCACCCCCAAAATGGGCTAGAAACGCCAATGACTCAGACTCTGATAATTCCTGTTTTGATTAACATTCTGAATCTGATTTGGACGAAGAAGCAAATGATTTTGTTGGGACGAAACAGGATCTCCATGACGGTGACAGTGACACAAGACGACCACAGAGGAGAGGAAGACAACAGTATTGACACTGAACGTGGCAACGTGCTCCGCTATACCTCAAAGAGAATATTATTTTCATTATTACTTTTTTTCATTTATACAATTGAAATTGACAAAAGGAAATGAGAAAGAAAAAATGTAAATTTGAAATTGTTTTGTTCTTGAAAATTTGTCTCTGAACAAAAACAAAAATGCATTTTACATTTTTTTTTTTTTTTTTGAAAATGCACAAATTCAAGTGTTGACAAAAAAAAAAGCTGGAATAAGAATGAATAAAACGGGGTCTTTGTGTTCCTAACCCTAACCCTAACAGTCAACTTCTGTGCCCCTACTCCAACTCCCGACCTCTTAGATCCTCAGAACAATGTCTTTTAACTGTCCCGTGATTGAGGCTGGTCGCTATGTTTGTTTTTTTCTCATAAAAAGTGTATGAATTCTTGAGTTATAGCCAAAACCATGTTTTGCGACATCACAGTAATCATTGACAGACACGAATCAGTCCATCCTTGTGTCCCGGTAGACGCTGTGCCAAATTCTAAGAAATTCCCTCAAGGTGTTCCTGAGATACTGTATTTACAACAATGAGATGGACGGAAGTTTTTACAGACAGATGGACGGAGAACCTGAAAACCTAATGCCTCCGGTCATGGCTCTTGCCAGAGCGGAGGCATAAAAATGCAAAACAATCCTTCACCTACACGAAAACTTCCTTGCTCAGCCAAACAGGATGAACCGAGTCAACCCCATGGGGGCTGGGTAAGGATTACTAACTCCTCCGAGAGCTTGATCAGCAAGGGAACTCCTCAAAGGTGTTACCACAAATACTGTAAACATCCTGAGCTCCAGCTGGACTTTGTACAGTCAGACAAGGATGACTTACCGCCCCCACGAGCCCCACACAGGTATAAAAACACACACGTCGTCATCCTCCGGACACATTTGGCATTTTAAAACCTTTACTTAAGCAGGAAAATGAGCTAACAGCACATCCTTAATTATTACTGCCTGGGGGAGTAGATGCAGAGGAGGGGAAGCTCCAGACATTCAAACACTGACGCATGGGGAGCTGCCCAGCGCGATGAATACGACTGCTCCGGTGCTAATGCTCACTGACTTGCTCAAGGGCACTTTGAGGGCAGCGGAGGGGGAGGAAACACTGTTACTCATATGTCCTCCTACACGCATTCTTCCCAGCCTGTCTGTGATTCAAGGCAACAACCAAAAAAGGTAACTTTTAGGCGGCCGTTTCTCCCACCTCTGTATGCAGCTATACCTTCCTTACAGTTTATCTCCTAACCACAAAAAGTGTCAACACAAATCTAACAAATTCATTTTTTATGAGCTGTGGGACAGAAATTCCCACAACAATATATTCACTGTGACCTGTTTCTGTGGTACCTGGCAAGAGCTGTTGTCCAGTCATGCTTATCGGAGGCATCCCCAGGTTGCTCATGGCTGTTGCCCAGGCGCTGGGGTCTGACATGGGCATCGTCATGGAGTTAGAAGCCATGGTCAGGTTATGGTTTGCATCTGGAGAGAAACACACAAGAGGAACGAGAGAGTGAGATTTAAAATTCCCTTTTCAGATGATTAAAAAAAAAAGAAAAGAAAAGGAAAGATGTGCGTTGATTTAGACGGGTTGAGGGAAAGTCCAGGGTCAAAACGGGGATTACATTTAAGGTGTCAGATCTTTGGCTTTCTTTTATGCCAAAATCTTATACCTTATTGACATGAGTGCTTTGTGATCTCCCCCCTTATTTCAATTCTGTCACAGGAGAGAGGAGACAAGAGGCCACAGTGACCCGGCTTTCAGTCTGACTCTATATTGACTTTTACAACACTGTCATGTACAATATATTCCTCTTCATGAAGTTGTTTGAAACTACCGCACAGAAGTTCAACAGCCTGGCCTCTTGGCGCTTCCTGTTTTAGCAACCTATGACCTCTGTTCAAAATGTTCCAGCTGAATGAAAATGCGTTTGCACACATGTACAGACACAAAGACAAGCACACAGACACTCTGTGCTGTTCCATATTCAGTCTTGTGAAGTGTTCAGAACCGCATCCAGCTACTGCAACTGAAAACAGAGCAAGTAATTACCTTAAATAAAAATTTTGTTAAAGTAAAAACTGTTAACTTTTACTCCTACTCATATACTTAAGAATAAAACATGTAACTTAGAAACACTGTTAAATTTGAGCTGGTTAAGAGTAGATCCTAAATATTGTCTGATGTGATGTGCCTTGGAGTTAGAATATATTTGGCTGTGGTGAATAATATGTTAGCTGATGCCATATGTATAACTCCAAACAGGGTAGTTTTGAGTATCTGTGTTCAATTTGATCATTTGATCAGGTGTCACACTACTTTCCTTTTCTTTTTTGCATTTACCAGGGGTGCCAATAATATGAATAAAGGTGGCACTAGCTGTCAATGTGGTACTGTAATCTTCAGTTTGTGTTTCTGTTTCTTTATATTAGATGATATCCTATTAGGTCATTCCTATTTATACTATCCACACGTTATAAATATAACAGGCTATGGGTCATTTCTCATATTTATGCTGCTGAAGAAGAAAGATTTTACAGAAGTCATTGAGTCATTCACCATTCTAAAAAGTAATAAAATACATTTGCTCAAGTACTATAATTGAGTACAAGTCGGAGGTACTTTTAGTTAATATTGAACTTTTTACTCAATATATGATCAGTTCCATTCAAACTCTTAACTGAGGCCGGGCAACGGGGGCAGCAGGCTGAGCGAAGTATTCCAGACGTCCCTCTCCCCAGCAACGTTTTCCAGCTCCTCCTGGGGGACCCCAAGGTGTTCCCAGGCCAGACGAGACATGTAATCCCTCCAGTGTGTTCTGGGTCAGCCCTAAGGCCTCCTACCAGTTGGACATGCCCAAAACACCTCTAACAGGAGACGCCCAGGAGGCATCCTGATCAGATGCCTGAACCACCTCAACTGACCACTTCCGACACAAAGGAGCAGCAGCTCTACTCCGAGCTCTCTCCAGATGTCCGAGCCCCTTACCCTATCTCTAAGGCTGAGCCCAGCCACCCCACGGAGGAAACTCATTTTGGCTGTTTGTATCAGCGATCATATTCTTTCAGTCACTACCCAGAGCTCATGACCATAGGTGAGGGTCGGGACGTAGATGATGATGGATGCTGTGCCAAACCACAGATCCATCTCACACTACATTCTATCCTCATTCGTGAACAAGACCCTGAGGTACCATAGGTGAGGGTTGGGACGTAGATGGACCACTAAATCGAAAGCTTTGCCTTCTGGGTTATTTTAAATCAAACATATAATAGTCAGGGTGGCGAAGGTGGTCAGAACCAAAAGCTCCACCACAGGAGCTACCACCATAACTTCAACTACAACCACAGATGTCCACTGACTGGTTGTAAACCAACGAAAGTCTGGCCTTCAGCAGACAGGCTTCCAGCATTTCAGAGCAGAGAATACTGCTTATTTTTTTCACAATTTGGAAACCTAATTTATAATTTTGGCAATTTAAATTTTTAATCATTCAGATTTGTCTAGGTTATTAATAACATATCTTTCTTTGGTGTGACTAACTCCAACTTCAACTTTGATAAAACAAAAATGCTGCTCACTTGCCAGAATATATCCATATCTACACATAACACACTTCACTCCTGTTTGATAAATGTGTTTCATTCCTCACACTCAACATTATCCATTCCTGAGTTGAACCTTCACAGCAGTGCAAATCTTAGAAATTGAATAAATACAAGACCTGACCAAAGTTCAACTTGATGCACAATACACAAAGGCAGTATACATATAACATTGCCTCCGAGCAAAGTACAAATCCACACATTGTTTCTGCGGCATAGAAACACTGAAAACTCTCCAACCTAACAGTACAAACGCACATATCATCTGCCACACAAAACCTCGGGCTGGTGGTTCTCTGCCAAGCCCTAAGTCTTGCATAGAAAAGCAAACACATTCAGATCCCCATAGATAAAGACCCTGCAGTAAAGTCAACAGGAACACATCGTACATCCACCAGCGGCTCATTCTCCCGATCTGGAGTTCATTTCACAGCTTTAAGTACTCTTACAATTCTTGCTGGTTGAGCTCTTGCTGGCAGACCTGTAAATTACTGAGCGGCGTGCCGCTGCTGGCTGAGCCACAAGCCTGTCCTCCTCTTCCCTGCCACTTAGTTTAACTGTGGTAAAACAAACCAGCACTGAACAGCACTGGGATTTTACACCTCAAGAAAAGTTTTTCCCCAATGCCTGCTTCACTTGTACTCTCAATGTGTGTGTATGTGTGCGGTCCCTCGCTTGTTCTTGTCTGCGGTTGTTATACCAACTCATTCGGGTAAGCAATTTCAGTCCTGTGCTGACAGAACACAGAGACGCTTCTTGTGCTGCTTCTCTAAAAATACGCTGGCGAGATGTTTACAAACAGCAAGATGTTTCCACATGAAAGTAAATATGATGCCATTTTGACATTTCAACCATAACCATTTATCTTTTAATTAACGTTTAAGGCTGGTAGCTTTGCGTTTCGTAAAGCAACTTTGACAAAGAGGAAATCATTTGCAATGTGCTCGTCATATGTATTTTACATTGCCTTTCACTCTGCTAATTAATATCCGTCTAAAAAATTCCACTAACCCAACAACAGTGTCCCCGCTCAGACCCACGCATTAAAAGTTGTCAGTATGTTGCCATGGCGAGGCCCGATAACACACTCATTGTTGAGGTGTTGCTATGTTAATGTTCCCAACAGGAGCTTCACAGACCTGTTAACTGCTTACAGGCCTATTAGCTGTCCTGCTGCCTGGGTGGCGGTACACTCAGAGAGGGGATAATACAGTGGGAGGAGTGAAGTGGTGAAACATAAAGGTTTACTATACATCCATGATTGTTGAAACACAGGTTTGCAACACAAGGAGTGATAAGAGTCTATATGAAACTAATGCAGGGTATAACAACAGACTGCCTGCTGTCCTGCTGGCAGTGAAACGCTGATTTTGGATTGGAAAAGAGGTCAGATATTGGCCCAGTTGGGAATGTGCCCAGAAATAGCTTCCTGACTACTATTTCTCACCCCGTGACGCTGTTATCTTCCCTCTGCCATCGGCCCACTCTCCACTTTTTTTAACGTCTTTTTTAACAAACGAGATTGCGTGCCAGCTCAGAATTAGTCAGAGCGTAGTGTGGTGTGTGTTTGTGGGGGCTGCTACTTTGGAATACAAAGTAAGGAAAAGCATCAGTTACCCATTAGATGAAAACTGATGAATCAATCTTTATGAGGTTTGTACATTTGTCAGCAAAAAGGTGCTCAGAGCTGGAGCAGCCGCCACGTACACATGCCAATAATGGCAACAAATGCTTAACAAATGTTGCCAGCAACAACATTTGTTTTAATTGCACGACAGTAAGGCTGAGTGATTGTAAAGTAACTAGTTGACAGCTATCTGAAGTCATGAATAATGTCTTAGCAAGATGACTGTGCACTTTTGGTTTGTAATAGCGATCAAACAAGCAATTAGCTGCGGAACTTCGTTGGCAACACCACAGTATATAATCTGAACTATCTGACTGTTTATCCTTCATTTAATTCTTCACATTGAGCTACTGGATACAAAACACAATAGTAGTTATATAAATCATATACAATGCCATGTTTTTGACATCTTTGTACAAACAGATTTGTCCTTGGTCAAGTGTGAAAGTTTATTCTTGATGAGGAAACAGTAGCTTCAACCTCTGCAGGGAGAATTTAACTCCTACCCTCCAGACCGAGATCTAGATTTCTAAAGGCCAGGTCTAACTATGTGAATGATTCTTTTATTTCTCAGGCCATCTAAGTGCTCATTATGATCCAACTGATGATTAGTTTGCCATTTAACTACTGGAGGCTGAGGATGACTGTTTTAGCTGTGGCATGGGCCCACTCTTGTACCCTTTTTTAACAGTCATGGGCTGGCTTGGCTTGGTTTGGTTTGGGCTATCAGCCCAGCGCAGCAGGGATTTGCATTTCCATTACAACAGGGCTATCTTCTTGAAGGTGTGTCTTAAACTGATGATGGCTTGTCTTGAGTGATGATGTTTAAAAGCAGAGTGCTGATCCATGGTAAAGTCCCCTGTTATTTTTGCAGCTCGATTTATGATCATTTGCCAAATTTGTGGTTAGTTATTTACTAAGTGTATTTACGCCAGTGTCATGTCGATCATCTCTGCA
Organism: Epinephelus awoara; assembly: GCA_035609425.1. Lineage (NCBI taxonomy): Eukaryota > Metazoa > Chordata > Actinopteri > Perciformes > Serranidae > Epinephelus > Epinephelus awoara. The sequence continues at coordinate 31,098,365 of CM069299.1, read as the reverse complement.
CCCTGATGCACAAATCAACAGCAAATCAACACAAGTCAATTACTGTTGTGTGTGCGCCTTCAGAAAATTAGAAGCTCTCCTTCTTAAATGAAATGTGGTCCACTCTCTCCATCTGCGTGCAATCCTTCTTCACATGTTGGCACTATAATTTCCTAATTTCATCATGTTAAAAGTGCCCTTACTGATTGAGTCATTTGTTTGACTCAAATATGTCAGTGTCGTTGACACACACTGATTGTTTTTATAAAAAGTTTATAATCCTTCTCACATTCAAACTAAGTGGATTAATGTCTGGTTGCCTTAAGATTTGGTGACTGTATTTTTTTTGGTGCAACTCAATTACTGTGTTTTCATGAGATTTCTTAGCTGATCAGCCAACTATTGATGAAGAACAGCAGTGGTTTTGTATCTATAAAAGAACAAAGCAGATAGAATTTCACACACTGCACCAGAAGCATGTGCAGCTCAATAAAACAAAATCAAACAGAGACAACAAACCTGTATCTAAACTTTATACTACTGCAAACAATTTAATATAACACCAGCACAGTCATCTCTTAAACACTTTATCTGCATCTATCTGATGTTATTTGAACTGTCACATATTTGCTTTTCATTTCATCATGCTCATATCCTGCTCACATCATCTGTCGGAAGCAATCGACAGTCTCAGTAATGTGCGAAACCAATTCACCCCAAAGAGCCACCTTGGCTCAATGAAGCTGTGTGTCTCATTAACAGAGTCACAGTTGAAAGCCCCGTACTTTTAAGCTGGTGATTCAAGTGGAGATTGGGTCAAGGTTAAGGCAAAGTTTGATAATGAGTCAAAATGCATTAATGAGAGGCATGTGGGACAGCTCTCATCTGATCAGTCTCAGCTGGTCACCACTGGTTGACTTTGGTTTGTCCAAAGGCTAATTCAACATGTGGCACCATGCTGTTCAACACAATGAATTTTCAGACACTGAACATGTCACTGAGTGCATTGTCATGAACATGAATGAGCCCGTGTATGATCGAGTTTGGAGCATCCTGTTCATGTGTCTGACTTATCAATGTCATTTCTGTTTGTCATTGATGCTGCTCTGTTCTGTCACCGGGGCGTCTTTGCTCCTGCTCTCTCTGCCTTGGGCTTTCCATGAAGGTGCATGGAAGGGCAGAGAGGTGTGCTCTCTCCGCCTTAGGCTTTCCATGTAGGCGCGTGGAAGAGGCTTTCTGCATAGGCCCCAGGAAAGGCAGAGAGGCCCTAGAACTAGGGATGTTCCTGGTGACTAATTTCCTTGTTGACTAAAAGAAAAATTGAAAGACTCGTCGACTAGTCTAAATAAGGGAAAACACTCAGAGAACAGTCAAAATTTCTATTAGTATTTGAAACACTGTTCCAAAAATATTGTGTATAGTAACAGCCCTTTGAAGCCTTTCATCACAATCTTCAACAACCATGTCAGATTTTAAATGCCGCTGAAGTAAAAAACACTTTGCATGATGACGGCATCTCAGTCAAACGTTAACCACTAAAATAACATCTAAAATAAATTAATTGCCTCTGAAATGTGGGGCACTTGAACCTTGCAGATTATCTGACAGAAATGTTAGCAATTTGCTTTAAAGTTAATAAAACAACATCTAAATTATAATCAAATTTCAGCTGAAATGACAGGCATGTTGTAAACTGGGCTCTGGCTTGGTTACAGTTAAAGGGACGGGCTGGGCTAGGCTCGGACAGAACATGCACGGGCTCGGGTGTGGTCGGGCTAGATTTTTTGGGCCCGGTCTAAGCTCTACTGCCAAACCGTGCTGGTTTTGTAAGAGAACATCTTTCCACTTTCCCACGTGCTGTTTTAAAACTCGAGTCTACTCGAGCATTACCACGGGGAGGGGGACTGCTGTCTGACGGCTTTGTAGCACCTACTAGTGGCGGGTGGCTGCATGACAGTTAAGCAGCTTTGTATATGAATAAAACACTAATTGGTTTTGAATGAGGTAATGAAAGAGGCTGTGTATCTTCATCCACTGCTCCCCTGTCCTATACAAGTGTGTCCTAGGATAGCAAAGGCATGACCAACCCTACTCTGCCAAACTCTTCCTTTGATTGGCTTTACCCTTTACCCCTAACCAGTTTCACTCCTTTTGACTAAACTTAACCAATCCAACCAACAAAGGTTAGGATAAAAATAATAATAATAATAATGCATCTTATTTATAGGCACCTTTCACAGCACTCAAGCACACCACAGTTAAAAAAAGACAGCTGACGGCTCTAGAACCTATGGTAGTCAAGCAGGCAGATGGTGATGTAAGTTGGATTGCAGAGGAGGATCTAAGCATACAGGAGGGTGTGTAGATATGAAGGAGGTCAGACAGGTAGGAAGGGGCTTGATTATGAACAGCCTCAAAGGTGAGGAGCAGGATCTTGAAATCAATGCCATATTTAACAGGAAGCCAGTCAAGCTGCTGGAAAATAGGAGTGACAGGAGGGGGTTCTAGTAATGATACAGACGGCTGAATTCTGGACCAACTGGAGTTTATGAAGACACGTGAGAGGAATACCAAAGAGGACAGAACTGCAATAATCAATATTGGTTGTAACCAAATAGTGAATGAGTATAGCAGCGACTCTGAGGTGTAAGTGATGGACGAAGATGATTAATATTTCCTAGATGAAAGTTTGCATTATTTATGTTGGCCTCAAAGGACAAGGTACTGACCAGGATGACAGGTAAGGTATAAGGTAACAAGGTCAAGCCAGTAACACTTGCATAGCACTTAACGGGCATCTTTTGTCCAGCTATTTATGTGCCACGCTTTTCTATTGGCTAAATATTTTGTAATAAACACAAATTAATCAACACACAGTAAACATATCAACAAAACAATCATGTAGAAAAAATCTGCAAAATCTCATTTCAACCAAATTTCTTTCCAGTTCGGTTAATACTGAACACATATGCAACATGTCTATCATCAACATCTGCTTGTTTTTCCTATAAAATCTGATCATGGCAATGAAAGCATCATTGAAACATTTACAGTTAAAGAGGCAGTCTGACATTTTCAGAAAAAAAAACAAAAAAACGCTTCCTTGTTAAGAGACATAACCGACTGATTAACCCTGCATTCATTAATTACTAAAACTGCCAATCTGTCTCTACTTGTTACCTGTTGCGCTCCTTCTCATCTGTCACTGCATCAGTTTTTTATATGAAAATATGATATAATGTGTTAATTAGTAACATTTACAAGTGCTGATGGGTGAATTTGTCTCCACTGTTCTCGCTCTTCTATGCCTAGCTAGGCTAATCATCTGCTGGCTGTAGCTTTGTACTTACTGTACAGACATGAGTGGTGTTGACCTTCTTATCTTACACTTGTAAAAGAAGGAAATAACTATATTTCCCAAGTTCACCCCCCAAAATAAAACGGATGTCACTTCAGGCAGCGTTGGGATGGAAGACTCCAAGTTTGGAGTGGAGTTAGAAAGGAGTTACTGTGACAGGGTTGAAAATCCATGTCCATGCCATGTTTTGCTGTGTTTGTCATTTATTTGCATGTTTTATCAGTGTGCTGTGCTTTTATTTTACCTTGTGAGTTTTTAGTCTGTTATGGTGTGTGGTTTCTTTACAGTAGACTGTTGAACTGTGATAACCCTTAAAGATGCACCCAAAGCCTGAGACATATGTCCTAAGTACCTGATGAACCACAGGTGTGGGGGGAACCAATTGGGTGGACTTTTATTGAGGCAGGAAGAGAGTGTGCGGGTTGCAGCACACACTAACCAAGCAGCTGAGAGAGAAGCAGTCCTCCCGAGAGCAGGCGTCCAACAGTGTTAACTCTGCTTGAGGCTAGCCGTTCATGGGTACTAAGAGAACACACCTGACTCTCTGAGCCAACAGTTGGAGGTCGACTTGTACTGCGGGTAATCTCAGCACCGGGTTTTGACAAGTAAGACAAATGTATGGAATAAAAAAAGACAAAATCAGTTCTGCTGAATCAATCTTGATACTTTTTTTGATATTTTTAAACTGTCAAGCCTGAGTCTGATGTTGTTGTTGTCTAGGTGTGATGCTAAATCGGTGGAGTTAGACAAGGATTTGCCGAGAGTCTCAAATGTAACTGACGCCATGCTTTACTTTTTCCTTAAGTATCAAAAGCCTGGGGAGAAAAGCCTGCAAAACAAACTTTAAGCTCCCAAAACTCTAGAGGCCAAATGTTCAGTCAGTCTTTCATTCTACTCTGATGAAGACAGTGCAAGGTCGAAACCAGTCGACCTTTTAACCCAACATACCCGACTCAGTGAGGGCTTTCAATAAAACTTGTTTCCTCCCTTTCCCTGCCTGAGGAGCGTTTTCTTTCCTGTTCATCTCTACAATTAAACATTAATATAGACGTACTGTACTCGGAGCATATTATCACCTATCTAATGATGAATGAGTTGCTATCCCTTTGCCTGTAGTGCCAAATTACACTGCAAATTTAATTAAGCAGAGACAAATTCTTCAGCACTTGTCATTTTCTTTGTGCTTTCTGATGACTTACATTTCCTGCTGTGTCAGATATTGTGAAATGTCAACTCATGAGCTGAGTCTAGTCGCCTGTGTTCTGAGTCAGCACTATTTCAGCCTACTGTCAACATTACATAGTAAATATTGTTTTGCTAATAAAATAAGTGCATACATTCACTGAGAAAAACAAATGATTCTCTTCACACTGTTTTCTGGGGTCTAATAAGTCAATTTGTGGTTTGCCCGAGGTGGTAAAGGAATTTCCCGCAGTATATTACATTTGATTTCTCTGCCTCTGATCATAAAATTTAATTTCCATTTTAGAGTGTACCCTCTGTTATACAGTACTTTCTGTCAATTTGGTCTGAACCCCGCAGCCAGCTGCTTTCAATCCACTGACATTTTTCTTTGCACTGTAGTAGCCAGCAGCCAGCGGATGGTACATTAATTATTTAACATACAGTTTAAGCAACAGGTGGGAACCTTCAGATACAGTATTCCTTTTTTTTTTTATTTTATCTTACATCTGCATGCTCACAGCTGAGAGAACTCACAGTTCAGCAGTTAAAAATCTGTTTGCTTCTCTTGTGATTGGCACGTGTAAATGAAAGCAGGATCACGGCTTCAACAAGGTGTCATCAAGATTATTATGTCATGCATCTTATTTTTAACGATTGACACCGACAGGGTTTTGGTCCTTCTGAAGGGACTCTGTCTGGTTGAAATGAATTTGTCGATGGGAAGTTGATTCCCCATGTGCCCCAGAGTCATGAGCTCGTGAACTCTGAGGATTGATTTCAGTCCGAGGCTTTACTGATCTCCTGGACTCTCCTGATTGGCCTTTAGCTCCACTAAACGCTCCCTCAGGGGGGGTGGGGCTGATGGGAAATGAAGCCATTTTAAGGCCTCTTGGCTGTAAACCTCCCAGCCGAGAGAGAAGCTGGGGACCATTTCGTTCACATTGAGCAAGCTTTCAATAGCAAACCACTATCGTAAAAGCCGGAGGCGGGAAAGAGGGCGAAGTTGGACTGAGATAGGAAGAGAGAAAGAAAAGAGGAAGCTGATGACAGAGGTATAATAAATACAAAATAATAGGCAATATCTGGCATGGCTATCTCTTTGAATTTATACAAAAACCTGCATTAACCCAGAAATAAGCTCATTAAATAAAGAAAATACAGAAAATAAACAGCCCATATCCATTATGATTTGGGAGGGAGAAACTGCACAATTTAGGGGGGTTGAGGAGGGTTAGCACTTAATGCAGCATTAGCCAGTTGAGGTATGATGTAGGTAAGGTGACGTCTGATCATTTACATGGAAAGAGAAACCTCACGGGCTCTTCGCACAACTGCATCCTTAATCATGAAAACACGCAGCAGGCACAATAAAATGCATGGATTGCAAAACTGCCTTCTAGTAGTGGATGGCTTTTTGACCTTACTGAGCGTGTGTGCATGTGTGTGTGTCTTTACACATCCTCCTCACCTCCAGACAACATCAGCACAACCAGGCGAGTGAAACTACATCAGCACAAAACTTGGATCATCCCAACCGAGAGCAATCTATCATAAATTTAACTGGAGCCAGAGTGTGTCCGCGTGAAAACAAAACTGTAGTAAAAGAGTGAACATGTATTATCTCATGAAACCGTTTTGTAACACAGGCCGGGACATTTATCATAAAATGTGAAAATGAACATTTTGTGATGCCTTTAAAGGGGCAGTTCACCCAAAATTCACAAATCCATATTTTGCCTCTTTCCTGTAGTGCCATTTATCAGTCTAGATTGTTTTAGTGTGAGTTACAGAGTGTTGGAGATATTGGCCATGGAGATGTCTGCCTTCTCTTAGATATAATGGAACTAGATGGCAAGTGGTTTGGGGAGCTCAAAGCACCAAAAAGATTCTTTTGAAAAACTCAACAGCAATGTTTCTTTCCAGAAATCATGACCCGGTCACTCAGAATAATCCAAAGACCTTGTTGTGAGCAGTTTCACATTGGAACAATCTTCTTTCTATCAACAGCGCAAGATGTAAATCTTAACAGTGTCCTCCTTGGCTGACGGCTGAGGTGCTACATGAGCTAGCAGTAGATGCACACTTCCCTCTGCAAAGCGATATGGTTGGCAGGTTTAGTTTGGTAGAAAGAAAAAAAAGTTCCCTCATGAAACTGCTCACAATTAGGTCTGTGGATTATCTTGAGCAATCGGGTCATGATTTCTGGAAAGAGACATTGCCATTGCACTGTTTCCCCTTTGTGCATTTAGCATTAGCGCTGCTGCCAAGAAAATTTCGCTATACAAAGCAGCTAAAGTCGGGGACGAGCAAAGATTATAAACAGAACACATGCATATCTTTTTGAATAGTATACAGGCCGATCAGAAGAGCTGATCAGAAGACATAAAAAGTCAATTGTTGGTCAAAGTTGGGCCACTGGTGAGCACCTGCCGACCTTCTCAGTGTGGTGTGTCCAGCACCATTGACCCTAGTCCACCTTTTTTTCTGTGTATTCTTTTTTTTCCACTGTCGGCACCAGTGGAGTCCATTGGTGCATGAAATCACTCCAGTTCAGCTCAGCACAAAAGAAGGGAAATGAAAGTGAGGAACGTAAACAAAGAGCTAAAGTCAAGAGGGAGTGAGACCAAAACAAACCTGTTACATAAGGTAAGATTACAGTAATGTTTCATGATGGTTTGTGTTATTGTACACTGGCGCATGTTATGTATTGTTACCAGTCCATCCTTTTCCCGCTTTAAGGGCAGTGGTCTTGTGGGTAACCTGTGAGGGTGTGACGTGTGCTTCAGTGTGTATGTAGAGGAAGGCAGTTCTCTCATGGTGTCATGGTGAGGGCGCATGCGTCAAAGAGTGATGATAGCAGTAGATTTAGGTGTCTAGATAAGCTCAGGGCTACTGTTAAACCTCAAGAGAAGGGGTGAACGGCACCTGAACGTCTCGCCATCCTTATTTTCTGCAGAGTGGTCTGGACTGCTAGAAGCCAGTTACCCACTGATAACGAGCCAAGCTAATTTCATGTTAAGTTGCATGTTCCCAACTATGGTTGGGAGCCAGTATCTAGCACCGAGAGAGGTAACAGTATGCTCTGTTCTTTTAGCATTGGACTGTGTTGTTAATGTGCTAACTAGCGTCAAGACGGTCTCCTAGTTCCCCTTTTTGAATGAGGATTACAAACTAGCGCCGTCTGCCTATGTGGAGAGTTCCTTCCTCTCAAGGAGGCCCAGAACGTACGTGCCTCTGCAGTGTGCTCATGTGCAACTTATTTGGCTGAGACACAGTGATGTCACTTGACGCAGCAGGGGGCCTTAGTCACAGCTAGTTCTCTGACGCCGGTTTGATGTGACTGGGCCTTAAAATAGCTTCACTGGTCTGGTAGTTGTGACAAACTGTAAGTCACACTGAACAGTCACTGTAACATCCCTGATTTACTGATAACCTGTTGTTCAGCTCACCTGCAATGTCTTCATGTTTACCAGCTCTTTCTCATCTGCATCTCTCTGGACTTGAGTTGATTTGTCTCTGTGACAGGGCTGATTAGTGGGGAAGGGTGTAGTCATAACAACTTTTTGTTTTGATTTTATTACTTACAAACCTCTTGAACTATTTGGACAAAATTTTCATATAGATAACTTGTATCTGTGCTCTACTTATTTACAGTCATGAATTGTTTTTACAAGCAATATTAGAGTCAGAATATTGATTGAAACCAGATTTCAAATGTTACATCTGCCCCCACACACAGGGTGGATTGTAACAGCATGGGAAGCATTTTATTAAATGTAATTCATCATCCACAGCTGTGTACAAATATGTGTCTAAAGCCCTTCTTGTGTCAGTGGACGCGCTAGATATCCTCAGGCAGAGCAAAATAAAAGTCATGCACTTCAGCACCACTGCTGGAAAAAATCCTCGGGGAAACGTTGCTGTTGAGTCTTTTCAAATGTATTTTTTTGGGGGGCGCTTTGAGCACCACAAGCCGAGTGTCATCAAGTTCAATTATACTGGAGAAAAGGCAGACATCTCTACAGCAGATATCTCCAACACTCGACAACTCACACAACAATCTAGATTGATAAATAGCACTATAGGTGAGAGGAAACATATGTATATTCTACTCGGTCTCAATCCAAAGTCATTGCATACCAGTGCTTCAGTGTGTAACAGTGCCTGACAGTGTCAAGGGGAAATGTGGCCCAGACAACAACATAAGTTAAGGAGGCAAAAAGTCTGAGTATGTGGTGGATGGGTTCAACAACCACCGACTTTCACCTGGGAGGCCAGTGTTCACTCTCTGTATGAATGTGAAGCCAAACTTTGTACTTTGTCTCTAAACCTAACCACATGCTTTTTTTTTGTCTAAACGTAACCATGTGGGTTTGGTGTTGAAGGAAAGACACACCAACTCATGGTGTTGTACCAACATAGTACCTGTATTTTGAAAGAGACTGTATGCAAACTGCACATTTCCTGTGAAATAGAAGCGTATTTTGAAAAGACACAATTAATGTAACAGGCTTGGTGTTGGGCTCACTCAAAATGTAATCTATTACTCATTATTCGTTAGTCTTTTCAAAAGTAATATTACTTTACTTAATACTCCCTGCCAACAGTTATTCGTTACACTACTCTTTATATTACTTTTCCGTTACACCCCATAAAATTGGTAACGCTTATCTCCCCATAATTGAGATGTGTGAATATCAGGGTGGATATCTTTCTGTTGCCTGTGACCAGTATTTTCCTGAGACTTTGCCCAAAAGACGGAGAGTCACTCGTGGAGCAACATTTCATCCACAACATATCCAGTCGCAAGCTTCATGACATCTTTGTAGCTGCAGCTGTCCACGAGCAAAATCCAGTTTTGGTTCTTTAGCCATTGCAGGGCTACAGCCGACCTCTGCGGTCGAGGAGGGCTCATCTTTGGTGAGGTGTATTTCCTGGAGCTTCATGTTGTGGTTGCCAAGGTGTTCTCAGACCGGAGGTTTTTTGCAGTGGAAAAATTTTAGTACGACTACCTGCAGCAATGTGTTCTTGTCACCTTTCCTCACGACAAAACAAAAATTATGGGAATATTTCCAGCCACTAAGGTAAGTGTTTCCAACTAGCCTGCTGCTAACCCTATGACCTGCCTGTGCAGTGGATGATCACTCAAATGAGTCCGCTGATGTGTTTGTTGTATTTCAAGTCAGTAGTGTTGTGATAACAAAAGTAATGTTGTAACAAGTTGTTTGGTTTTGGAGTACGTTGACACAACGTCCCAAGGACATCAACAACAGATGCACTCAGGCTGCCTTGTATGTCACATATTGACGTGGAAAGTCAATGACCAGGCAGCGATGTGTGACGAGGTCGGAGTGAGAATATGAATTTTGATTTTGTGGTGAACTGTCCCTTTAAGTATTCCTCAAATGTGGTCCACTATGGTTAAACAGGTGAATAAAAAAGACACACACACTTTCACGTACAGCTGCTTTTACACATCATTCCATATGCTTGTCAATCAAACACTCAGCCGTTTCCCCGGTGCACGACTGCACAAACACAGACACAACATTGTTAATATTTTATAACTTCCCTCCTCCTCTGCTTTGATCTGTTACTTACAGCACAATGAAACCAGCGGGGGTCAAATGATTAGTGTTGGTTGTGTTATTTATCTTTATATAAAGAGCTTGGCTCTGCATAAGCACGAGAAAATAAACACGAGCGATTTTCATAGAAGCTATCTCAGGATCTTGAAGCCAAAAAACCCGCTCAGCCCAACTATTTTCGACCTGTGAATGAAGATGGATAACTAGTGGTGTCGTTGCAATGTGGAGTGCAGGTATCACTGGACTTGCACATATATGAAACAGGGATTGCATCTGGTATCACAATAGTTGCGTGATGTCTTACAAATTCAAAATGTCGAAAGAAGAGAAAAATATTTAAACTAAAATACTGCTGTCTGCTGTCTTATGCAAGTCCTGGTTCTTGTTCCACTTTATTACAATGTATGTCTCTATCTGAATGAGGGTTATTAAAGGCAGACATACGAGGGGAGAGTATTCTGTTTTTGCAGTGTATTGTTAAAAACTTCCTAAGGCGTACACTTTTGTGGTTGTAAACAACCTTTTTTTATATCAGAGGTCATTTTTAGATGAGTGGAACACAAATCTCTTCTTGTTTTGTGTTGTCAGGGAGCAGCATTTGTTCAGACACTGAAGCAGGACTTTTTCATTGGCCTGAGGAGGCAGAGAGGGCGCAGATACTTAGATTCCCTGGATGTTTGTGTGTGTGAGTGCCTGTGTGTGTGTGAGAGAGATAGATAATAGAGCCAGCGAGAGAAAAGCCTGAGCTCTCTTACATCAATATAAATCTCCTCCAGCTCTGCACTTCAAACAATCAGCAGTGCATTATGAGGTTTGAGATGGACACGATTGATTGATCATTTCTCCTTCTACCCTTGAGGGTCTGCTGCCAGCAAATGTGTCTTCATCCTCTACAATTAATCTAATCAACCTTAATAAAAGCATCCATTACCGAGGCAGCGGCATCGACAGACAGGGGCAGAATGTTTACTGATGAATAATCAAAAGCAGGGAAATACAGATGGGTCCGCTGATCCGAACAACCTCCAAAGCTGACACATTACTGACCATGTATTCTGCCAGTGAGCAACTCCTTATCGGCTCCCTGTCAGTCAAGGCAGACGCTCAGCCTGTAAACCAGAATTTTATCGTAATCATCTACAACCAGAGGATGGTTTGCGAAAGTACCACACTGGATCTCCCAACATACAGTACACACATACAGATATATCACATGTAGCTAAACGGCAGCGGTGACTCACTTTCTACCTCTGAATTTCCTGCAGAATCAACACACTATTATTAAAAACACAGAGAAGAGGATGATAACAGACACCGCCTTGTGAGAATACAATTGCCATGGCTTACAGGGTTTATTTTCACTTTACTTCCTCACCAGCTTAGATAAGGCAAAACACAACTTGAGGCAACATGAACACTGGGGAACAGGTAAGTCTGCTATATTATCTCTGTTTTGTCTTGATGAGTTATACCACTCAGGCAAGTACAGTAGCATCTCACTAAGTTTTTTAATACCGTCAGGAATTAAGCAAGAGAAACGAGAGTCTGGAGACACCACCTACGACTGCCTTAAATTGTGAATACGCCGCAGACACAGATGTCTGTTGTTTTAACAAACAAAGTAAATAGGAAGAAAACTTATAAAGGAACCTGTAAGCAGATGTGTTCTGGGAATATTTTCAAGTTATTTAGTGTTTCGTTTTCCATATTTTTCACTGCCATGAGCAATTTGTTGTTACCCAGGACGCCAGCTTGAGTCAGTGTCCACTCAGACAACACAGCCTGCTCTGTGACTCGCAGGAGCACACAGGGCTACGTGTGGACAGTGCTGCAGTGAGGGGGATGACATGCTACATGGAGAATTTGTTAGGGCTGACATAAAGCATGTCTGAAGCAGCAGGAGCCGAAAGATTAGAGAGGTGGACTTGTGACTGAAAGCCACTTCAAGTCGATGGAGAAAAGTGTGGGAGGACGGACCAAACGACGAGCACTCTCACCTCCCTCAAATACCATCGATTAGGCTTTAGTGAAGGAACTTTATCAGCGGCTGCTGCAGTGGAGCTGCTTTGGGACCAGAAGTGGAAGACTTGGCTGCTCAGTGTGAAAGTGTGCAGCATGAACATGAAGTAATAAAGTGTGGGTACGTCCAGGCAAACTTTCCTGGTTGAATTAAATAATTAAAGTAAGTAAAAACAAACCACTGTTATCTTGTGATTCTCTAGACGGATACTGTATTTTCCTGTACACTTTAAAGCACAGTGAAGTCGCAGTTAAAGCATCTTTATGACTCCAACTAAAAATGGTCATCCCCAAACCATTTGATTGGATGTATTTATGTACACTTCTGCAATGAACAGTTGAAAATGTCTTTATCCCACAACAAAGATGCAAAACATGTATATTTAATTTTCATAAACCACCACCCCTGTCCATTAAACACACCACATATATCATTCATCACATATATTGACAACTTGAAATCAGAAACCCTGATTCCATCCCTACCACCCTGCCTACCCATCTATAGGATTACTGGTTACAAGACACATTAAGTTAGAGGAGGGAAGCTACTAGAACCAGAATCAAATAATTGTATTAATTACTCAAATAAATCTATCGACATCATCTATCCTTCATCTGACTGAATCTTTGCAATGGAGCAGTTTTGGCGATGGAGTTTGACAATTCCTCATGAAAATCTGGAGTCTGCGATTGTGCGTTTCATGTCAATATCCAGAATTTGTTGAGAAATTTGATGTTTTCTTGAACTGAAAATTTTTAAATATAGTGCTAGTTTGCTTATTATCCTCTGATAAAAACCACACTATATTAGTTGATTTAAAATGTTTATTATTAATCTAGATCTACAAATTTATAGCAACTAAAGGTGTCAGATAGATTTGAGATATAGTGGAGCAGAAGTAAAGCAGTATAAAATGGAAATACTCAAGTAAAGTTCAAGTACTGCAAGATGTAATTAAGTACAATGCTTAGGTAAATGTTCTTGGTTACATTCCACCACTGCATACAAGCAACACAAATGAGAGAGAGATGAGATGAACAAGAGTTTGATCAAAAGATATTGAAAAAATGAATTTGTACAGTATAGTATAGATTAGTTAGCTGTCAGATTAGTTACATTGTGCTTCATGTCGGGAAGAAATTATCAGTGGTGAAAGATCAACATTAAATCCTCACAGGAAGAATGACATGATGATTAATCTATTACACACAGTAAAAGATTTATCAATTAAAGTTAAGATTAAAGTCCACATAAGTAAAAGTTAAGACCAAGGGCTCGCAACGAGACGAGCTGAAACTTGAATGTGCTGGTTAGCAATATTCTAAAAACACAGTTAACACTAATGCTACTACACAAGATGGTGTTTTGCTCTCACAACAAAGACCCTCTGTACTTCTGTTCTAACTCAGCTTTAATGGGAGCGAGTAACAACTATATGAGTATGTCTTTTTCCTGTGTATGTGTGTGTGATGCACACGTAGAAGTGACCCACCATCCACCATCGTCACACTGTGAGGACAACATACTGTACGTGTCAACAAAAATGTAAATGAGAATGCCACAGCAGGCGAACACGCCATCTACTGTATGTAACTGACTTTTCCAGATGACTTTTATACAAGCTGATTGGCAGTTGAAACAAATGACCTGCCTATATTGTAAAACTAGCCGCTGGCGACTTGACAAGCTGAGTTGCAGGCAGCTTGCGTCAAGCTGACACTGGCTGGTTCACACGCCAGTGAGCAACTCTTTATCATCTTTCTGTCAGTCAGAGAGGATGCTCAGCCTGTAAACCAGAATTTTATCGTAATCATCTACAACCAGAAGATGGTTTACAAAAAACAAACAAACAGGCAACTACTTGCAATGCAACGTTCTGCAAGGTTCGACAACCTTGTCGGTTCACACCAATGCAACTAGATGAGACGTATCATCTCTGTGCAACAACTCTCTGTATTTCTGTTCTGATTTTTAGCTTTTCAGGAGTATTTTGTGGCTGAATATGATTTGTAGCTTCTTAACATATGAATGAGGATAGTGATAGTGAGACACTGGCTACAGGTGCATTTGTTGTAGTGATGCAACGGTAAAGAACAGAGACAAAACGAGCATCGGATGGACTGTATTCTTACTAAATATGCTACGATAATACAATTTAGCACCGCCAATTAGTTAGTCAATGAGAATGCGTGTGTGTGTGGGCGGAGCATACGCACATACAGCAACAGCAGCAGTGACCCACAGTCTGACACCGGCACACTGTGAGGACGGAAACAGAGGGCTCGACTGGAGACAGAGCACCTGCAGCACCATCTGTGGTCATTTTGACTTGGGCAGCGGACTTCACTTCAAGCCGACTGGCTGTAGAAACAGACTTGAACAGCTGAGTTGCAGTTGACAACATCAGCCAGCTTGAGTCAAGCTCAGACGGCCAACGTTGTGAGACAGTTTTGTCTCTGCATCAATCTTTGGTCTGAACTGGGATTTAAACTCTTGTGAAACTGTCAGCTGTGGTTGCAGTGGCAAGACTACACTTATATTTCAATAGATTTCACAGCTGAATGGACAAACATTTAAGCTCTTATTTGAAACCAGCTGAGCAGGTGAATGCAGGTGTGCGGCTGTAAACCCTTCATAATTCCACGAATTAAATCTATTTGAATCACGGAGGGGAGACTGAGGTGAGGGTGTTAAGAGAGGTGCTTAGCCCTCTTCACAATCAAGACATAAGTTGAGCACAACAGGGTGCAATTACACAGTGGGGAGAAGTTAATAGCAGATGGAGTGCTTATAATTTATTTCATTTTTTACATTATGCATGCACTGATAACGCAGAGCAATTTACTCTGCACACCTGTCCATCAGGTTTGTATCTCGGCTGCTTTCCAGAGGTGTCTTCATTGGCTGAATCACAGCTGACCAGTAAATGCTTTAAATGCTCTCATTATCGCCGCTGAGTGCAGCAGAGGCAGTCAAGTAGACGTCTGCACACAGCGGTGTATTCACAAGCTTGTACGTGATTATCGGGTCACAGAGGTGTTTGGTAATTAAGTGGAGGAGCTCTGAGGTCCCGGAGCTGGTCAGCATCCATCCTGACAGAAGCATGACACCCAGCAGCAGCAGCAGCCGCAGGAACAGGAGGAGGAAGCTGGTTAGCGAAGGCAACCACTTCCTGCTCCCGTCGCTCAAGCCCTCATTTCCCCTCGTGTCCTCCTGCTCCCCTTAGACAAACTGGGATTATGAGCTGTTCCTGACTGACTAGCCTTGGTGGCTCGGTCAGTCTCTAGCACTGATTGTGTGTGTTTCTGTGAGCAACAAACTGGTTACAAATCACCTCAATATAGTACACCGTCTTTTCTCCATAGACTCCATCATTAAATCAGACATCCATAGGCACGCCAACGCACACACACATCCTTATTTTATACCCAACTTGACTAGAACCCCCTGGGTGGGCTCTCCCTTTGTTTTCCTTTCATTTTCCCAATGTAAAGATGATGGACAAGAGAAAATGGATTTATTTATAGTCAATAAAAGACTCCTTCAACTCATCTCTCGAGAACGGACTCCAAGCATATGGTACATCAAATACTAATCTAATCCTGCAAGAGAGCAATAAAAATTGGTTTTACTATACCTATTAAATATGTCACAGCTCAGTATGAGAGGATATTGGATGAACAATGATAGGCACACAGGTAATTACTATAGCATCGACTAGAAAGGCCTCCTCTAGAAAAAGTAATTGGAAAAAGTTCCTGTTGTGTTTTCATAATCAGGCTGAAATATTCAGAAGCCAAATGGCAGCAGGAAGCGTGGCTCATATTTGAGATTAATAAAACAAAACACACATTAAATCATGTAAGTTTAACCACGTGCGCCCCAAATCTCAAACTGCGCGGAGAAGTTATAAGTTAATTAAAGACGGCAGCTTAAAGTTTCCCCTAATACGATTCATCAGGCTCATCTATTATACAGTGAGCCAGAATATGACTTGAGGATTCATCAGAGTGGTGTGATGCGCGCCGGACGATGACATTCAGCCCTCCTTGCTCAGTCATGAAGACCAAATGGATGCGAGCAGACAAAGAAAACCCCTTATGGCAGGAAAAAAAGCGTGAAAGGGACAAAACAAACTTTTAACAGGCACAATAAAGATAAAGTCAAAAGAACGACTGTCAAAAAATCTGCCATAGAGGGCTGTCAGTCAAAACAATCCCCCAGAGATGTGCAACAGAGGAAAATACTGTGCCGCCGTCTTGTCGCTCAGACAAATACAATTCTTCAGAGGGGAAAACAAAAAAGGCAAAAAGACGGAATAGGCTGTTGATTCTGGGTTACATGGGAGACATAACATAACAGCAGAACAGGTGGGAAGAATGGTCAAAGCCCCTTTTGTAACACATTCTGGATTTCACAATGAAAAGAAGTTAAAACGTGAACACATTTTCCTCCGAAGACTAGTCTCACTTATGTTTTGGCGCTTTCGTGTTTCAAACAATCCTTAAGAAATAGGAATTGAAAGGAGGGTATTCCCAAACTTTTTATGGCTCCAGTGATGTGTCTTCCGAGACTCAAAAGGATTTAACGCGACGCTGGAAAACTGTATGTGTGAGATATGAGCAGAGAAGCATTACCTCATTACCTCCGTCAGATCAGTGGATTCACATTGATTTCCATGTTCCAAAGGAGGAGGCAGACATTATTTCAAATGTCTTTTCAGCCTAGTTTAGAGCTATTTAATGGAAGAGTCAATTGGGATACTCCAGCTGCTTACACCTCATTTTAAAATATGTCTGAACTTTGATGTGCCACACAATGGCCTTAAATTAATCAAAAGGCTCCACATTGACCGGTAAAGGTCCTCTACTCCTTCTAAGTGGGTGTCTGGGGAGAGCAGCAGTGGCTGAGATGTAGGCGTATGGGCAGAGATATTTATCTATACCCTCTGTCTTTGTTTCCCCCCTCACTCTCTCACTCTCACATACTCCCCGGCTTTCCTTTGAAGACTTCTCTTCAAAGACATAGGTTATTTTGATTCAGAAAAGGCCAGTGCTTTTAAAGGCTGGCAATTACGGCACCCTCTTTTCTTGTGTCTGAAAATAAACAGCAGGAAGTCTCTGAGGAGAAAATAAATATGCGTGAGTACATGCATTACATACATGTTCGGCACGTAGCAAAATCACACGCTACGCACACGCTACGCACACGCAGTGGCACTGATTTGGCAGTGCACCTCCAAGTTCTGCATCATTAGTGCTTTCTGAAGTGCACGTTATTATTGCTAGCAAGATGATTTTTTACCCCGTTAGGTCCATGGATAATTGATGCACCGTCTTCAGCTGTAAACCTGAAGCTAATTTTTTATACAAGCCTTCAATCCCAAACCTACAGCTCGCGCTGCAGGGAGAGCCAAATGTGCCATAAGATCAGGGCCAGATTTAACAATAATGCTCTTCCCTCCATCCATCTGTCTATCGGTGAGACTACTTCATCACTAAATACCAACTCCCAGCTGTCATTAAGATGAATGACTGTTAATAGTTCATTCCAGAACAAATGGTGATACAGGGACTGAGCAGCATTTACTCTCTCTCCGCACTCCCTCCTCCAAATTACCTTTAATTAAACAACACAGCCTTACTAGAAAACTTGAATCACTGAACTGAGCAAGCAAACTTCATTTGTAGAGCAAAACATAAAAACAGCTTTACAGAAATAAGAGGAGGTGAAATGGGAAATTGATGAGGCAGAGGAAACCATGTTAAAAACAGGGAGGAATAAGTGTACAACCCATAAAGTTACAATATCAAATGAAATTTAAATCTGTGCACTGATTTGGTTTACTTTATCTGAAGCAGGTAGCCTCTGCAGTTGTGGTAAGTAAAAGCCACTAATTTTATTCCTTTATGTCCTCCATTATGAAGAAATAACATTCTTTGCTAGCTTGATGCTAACGGCAGTACTCACTGGATTGATTAAGTGCCTCTGTTACAACACTCATTGTCGTTCATGATCCGAGCTGACACCATACAATGCGGGCTGATATCATGTAGTGTGAACCTGCCCACACGTTTTGCCAAATTAAAAAGTAGCCTGCAACCTGTTCTGACAGCATCACCACACTGAATCCAATTTCTATTATTTATAAAGCCCAATATCACAAATCGCAACTCTAAAAAAACTCTACCAAAAACTCTTTTAACAGGGAAAAAATGGTAGAAAGGAAGAGGAAGAGCAGTAGTAGTAAGCAACATGACAACATGATTATGCCTGTGCTCAATTTACTGCCAGCTGAAGCCAGCAACAGGAAATAATACTTCAGTAGAGGTGGGAGGTGGTACAAGTGGCGCATGTTGTGTTTACTAGACAGCTACTAGACAGTTTATGTGTTTTTTGGGGTGAGAAGAGGAGACATGGCAAAGTTAGTCTTTTAAGAAAACTAAAACTTCCCCAATATGACAACATTTTGTATTTGAAGCCCAGGAAAGAGGTGTCCAAACTGGCTGTGAGTGACTTGGTGCGCCATTTTGGGCTGAACTTTGCCACTGCAACCATAGCTGACAGTTCCAGGTTTTTCTGAACTGGTTCCCAACTGGTCCAGCAGGGGGTCCAGGTTTCTCCTTAGTCATTCTTGAGTTTCGCTATGTTGTCAAGCTAGTTCACTCTCTCTCTCAAGTAGCTGTCCTTTAGTCACTGGCACTTCAGAATTAAAGCTCTGTTGCGGAAATTCATTGTACTTCAAAATAAAGACACATTCGCAAGTTACTTAAGGTCCATTCAGAATGGAACCGCAACCCAACCATGACCCATCAGTTTGGGAACCACTGATCTACATGCTAAAAAGGTGGCAGCTGGGTGTAGGGAGACCACCAGAGACACCATCGCTAATAACCTGCCTGTGTTTTCTGTTTAAACAGTACAAATGTAGGTAGACAGCAAGTACTCTTCCATCCCTAAAGTGGTTACGTCTCCAGTCTGATCTCGAGTTGACATTTACGTGCTTTGTTAACATGATGTAACAGAAGTGTACATTTAATCATTTCAATGTGGACAGAGAGTTCTGATGTTTACACAATGTGGCGTGATAGTCATGCTTGTTTTGCTGTTTGGACATGGTATCACTGTGTTCCACTCTGAAGAGGCTGCTGAGTCAAGTGTGACAACTGGTGAAATTCACTTTACTGGTCATGTCCCATGTTTGGCTTAGTATCAAACCAGTGAGAAAATGTTTACACCAACTCAGCCTTACTGACATCATAGTTCATTTAATTAGAGAGGTGCCTGATCATGTAATGTCTTGTACCTTAGGAGTACAACTGTAAAATCAGTCTGGTGTAATGTAATCTACTTTAAGTTTTTGTTAAAAGACTGATTACAGAGCTCTGGACCAGTCGGAGATTGAGGAGATTTTCCAAGGCAAACTAAGGAGAGGCCTTTATTGACACGTCCTTTTGAAATAACTTCTCATATCTTTCCAGACATCTGCAGCCTTATAATCATGCCAAGCTTAACTAGCCGAAGTGGTGCAGTTTAGGTGCAAGACTCTCAAGGCTTATTAGGCATCCGTGAAAACTATTTGAAAACTTGTTGGTATTTTAGATATTGCATCAGGATTTTTTTTTTTCAAAGCAATTACTGGATAAATGTCTTAAGAACGTAAATGGCCAGAAAATTTGGACAGCCTCTTAACTTCTGAAAGCTTTGAACCTGCCCCAAATGTAATTCTCTAAATAGCACAGATTTTAATTGGGCAATACAGGACCTATGACCACAGAGAGAGAAAGTGAGAGAATAAAAAAGCATCCAAATATCTTCACACACACATATAGATCCCACATAATAACTGCCGAGCAAAGTTATCATTTGGAAACATCTTTGATACATGTCACAAATGACGTGTCAAAATGACATGCAGCTCATTTGTGACTCATGTCACATATAGACTGCATGATTAAGGATATCCTTACAATCTGTTAGACCTATGAACATATGTTAATTTCTTCATCACTGATGTTTTCACTGAATGATTTCCATGTGGATGCCTTTAAGAACATTTGCCTTCCAAAAGAAAGGGAGCCAGTTTCATTAAAACCATTCAACGATTTGTAATTCTTCTTTAATAAAACATACTTTTAAAAAACCCCACATTCAACAGTTTAATCACACACGAGACTGAGCAAATAAAAAGTAATTTCTGTACACAGTGCGGCTGAATTCACTGTGTTAACAGTCATCAGAAATGTAGAATCAATTCGCAAGATAAATATTATCATTTCTGTTAAAGCGCTGTGAAGATGTGCACTGAGACCAAGACCTTCCATTGTCTTGGAGTTTAAGTGGCCGGCTGTGATAGTGTGAAAACTTCATTCCCTCTTCAAATGTTATCACAAGATTGACTGGGTGTTATCAGTGGTTATTAGCCTCATAGATAAAGGTTAAAAGGGGCCTGCTACTAGTAGGTTCAGAAGGCTGTTATCAGCCCATTAACTGGTTGTTATCAGTTGTAATGGGGGCCATAGATTTGAGGTAGTATGGCCCTTTTCTTGGTTGGCGGTGACCTTTTGTGGAGCAAAGGAGGAAGTCAGAGGAAGTTAGGATACATTACATCAGGTGATGTCAGGTTGTGTCACATTTCTTAAACCATGATGCTTTCCTAAATCTAACCACGTAGTTCTAATGAAACTGCAACGGTTTTACAGCATTGGCTCACAACACCCTTCGGAATCAGTTAATAGGTGGAGTGCTATTTAATATTTCATTTTTAAAAATTCATATTTTATAAACTGATCTATGTTGATTTAAAAAGTTCAATATTTATCTAAAAGTGCCTTAAAATTCAACTTAATTACAGAGCTCCTGTACTTTGTTACTTTCTACCACTGTTTAAAACTGCTTTATTGCTGCATGGTGTTGAAGTTAAACATGATTTGTCTTTGGGGTTGGTGTGTTCAGGTGCAGCTGGGAAGCTCTGACATTTAAGACGTGAGTTGGCTGCAAAACATCAATCTTTTCAATGCGAGAAGTGACCGAGTTTGACTTTGACATTGCTGCTTTTTCATTTTCATCTTCCAGGTAATATTTTTCAACATAAGTCACGTGGCCTTTAGCAGCTGATTCGAATCATGGATCCATGGAGCCTCCCACACAACAACTGAGATAATACTATAAATGTTGTGAAATGCATTACCACCACCCAATAATGGAACTTTGACTGTGATGAATTACATATCTGAAGTAGTTTCAAGTCTCTGCAGTTTAACTTTGAACTGAAACCAATGGCTGCATAAAAACTTCATCCATCAATGTAAAAAAACGTGGCTTGAAAAATGGTCAACATAATATAAAATACAGCGCAGTCAGAATATATTAGGACAGTGGTAATTGTTTTGGTTGTGTTGCTGATGGTTTAGTGCCTATTTTTAGTTTCAATTTCAGGATGTTTGCACCCATATTGGGTAAAAACAGTGCAGTTTTAACCTACAGAAGTGTATGTAAATGTTTGCACAATAGATTTTGCTGGTGGTTGGGGGGGGGTTCTTCCTTTTTAGTCTGGTCTTCAGCAACTGAAAGCAAGTCACACACACCCATACCAAATCACCTTCTCCTCCTGACAGGTGCAGGTGCCTGCCTTGTCTTTTTTTTTTTTCGTGGATCACTTCGTTTTGTTTCTGCACTTTTGTGTTTGCATCACTCTGGTACAGGTTGATATGTGTCTCATCTGTCTGTAAAACTTTGTTCCAGTCCTCCACACATCATGCAGTACTTGCTTTGTAAACCAGTGGGGGAAACTCTAAGGTTATGTTGGACTATTCCTCTCCTGATGGTAGTCTTTGACATCGTAGAGAGGATGATCTTCTAGACACTTGTAAAAGGGGTTTTCTTTACTATCCTATTTTATAAAAGAGTTGACTTTTAGACACCTAGTGTGTTAGCCAAGTAAGATTGTCTTGCTTTGACATTCCTTTATTCTTTATGTTTAGAGCCAAGAAAAGAAAATGTCACACCCAATTCAACTCTTCTGCTTTTTTTTTTTTTGCACAAAGCAAAAAGCAAATACACTCAGCCCAAGCAATAGTTGAACAGCCAATCATCTTTCAAATCATCTTTTAAAGAAGCTCAACGTGCATTCAATCAGGAAGATTTTTATGCTTCATTCATTCACAATTCACTCTTCCTATCACACTCCCCCTGCTTCTTACAATCAGCTGATAATGGGTGTTAGCTCTTCAATCTCTATCAGCCAATCATGTTGCTGTTGTAAAACTTGAAACCTTTTTCCCCTTTCTGCAGCTGTCAGCTGACAATTTAGCTGTATCGTTGCGCCCTCCTCCACAACCCGTTCTCACTCCTAACGTCCCTGAACTCCCAAAACTTACACAAGAGGGGTACCTAGTGCATCATATTTAGATGTGACAGGCCACTAACCAAACTTCTGTAGCTGACGAGCTGGGAGTGAGCATGGTCAAGCCCATAAAAAGTCCACTCCTCATGACATCCAGATCCTCAGTACCCTCTTCATCTCATCACCACCACCACCATTGCCTAGACCAGTCGTTCCCAACTGGTCCAGCCACAGGGTCCGGATTTCCCTTTAGTCATTAGTTCAAGGTCCACACAGTATAACACATTGAGTGTGATACTTGCAATTGGCCAAATCGTCAAGCTACTTTACTGTCTGTCAAGTAGCTGTCTGTTATTCACTCACTCCACAGCAGGCAATGGCACTTTAAAATATAAACTATGTGCCGTAAATTTACTGTACTTGAAAATAAGTGTGTTTATTTACAAACTGTGAGTCACTTGAGGTCCATTTAGAATGGACCCAAATCCACTTCTGGACCGCAACCCACCACTTGGAAACCACTAGTCTAAGATCTATAGGGGGGGTTTGCTATTCTACAATGGCTTCATCAACCCCCTTAAAATGTATGGCATCATGCTGGGCTCTAATGGCTGAAGACTACTCAAATTTTTCATACTTCTGTCTACATGCTAATAAATATTTAAGTCAGAATGAGTCTCTCCTGATTGAATTAAAGCTGAGAGTTGGCGCTTTAACCTCAGTCGCTGTTTCACTTAGAATCCAAAGTGCCTGAGTATAGTATATGCAATTTGTAATTGGGTGCAACATGGACAAACACTTACAGTCCTTAAACACAGAAATGTTGCCTTTCAGACTAAATGTGACAGTAAAACAACATCAACAGTGTAAAACAGAACAAAAAACACACAGATAGGTAATATCTGGCAGGGTGTCTAATACAGGGTTTTTAATGTACAGTAGTGTACTACCAAATCTAAATGACACTTTACAGCAGCTCATGTAGAAAAACTAATAAAATCATTTCACTTAATGACACCACAAAATGCTTAAAATCCTCTTTCACACTCACAGTTGTGGCCTCTCAATCCTCCACTGCACACACACCCATAAAGTTTTTTTTATGAGCGAATGTCACCACACTAATTGTCTGATTTTCAAGCAGTTATCCATCACTTCTTCCTTTGCACATATGCTTGACATTAGGGCATCTGGCCTGCAGTGTTTGCTGAGTGATGTATGGCAACAAAGTATGAACATAAAAATAAACACAGATGACAGCACACAGCTAATATCAGCCGACAAGAAACACACAGATGCTACAGAGCTTAGACACCATGGTGCAGAAAGGCCAGAAACTTTCCCTTCAAGGGTGAGAAAACTGATATGAATGAGCATGCACATTTGGGTTCAGTGGTTGCTGATATGCTCTTGTGCGAGTCTAAATGTGGCGAGGAAGACCTTGTGTCTCTTAGTTCTCCTGCAGACAAACTGAAAGAGCGGACCGAGCTGACAAGTTAAGGCAGGCTAGAAAACAAAAGTTCAGACATGTTCAATTAAACTTCTGTAGAACCAGCAATTTTCGTTTTTGTGCGGTGATTCACTCTTGTATTCTTGTAACTCTAACCCTTTGTCAGCAGGGTGGCTTAGCGAGTAGAAACACTGTCCTACAGATAGAAGAACAAGGTTCAAGACACGGTGTCAGCAAACAGCAATTCTACCTCAGTGTTCACGAGGAATACAATGAATCTACCACCTCTATAAAGTTAGGAAAGTGAACTCAGTAAGTTTTCTCATTGGGCTCACGATGTACAACATGATCAAGGTGAGGACGGGACTATATTACAGACTGGCTCAAACATTTTTCAGTTGGGGCATCATAACGCTTTAACTGTAAGCACAACGCATGAACCCCCCCAAAGAAATCCTTCTCATTAGAGCTGGGATAGCCACAAAGTCACACTCTGCATAGTCAAAGTCAAAAAACGCCTTGTGAAAAGCCTCAATCAATTTGGTGTGATATTGCTTCATCAAAGGTGAGAGCAATATAAATCATCTTTTATCAGTTGTCAGTGGAGGTAAGATACCTTGGAGAAGTGAAATCAGCTGGAGTATTCCCCATCTTTTAATGTCAGACTTGAAGGTAACAATGCTGATTGATGTCGAAAGCATGTGCAAGACCTTGGGAGAAGTTACTTTGACTTTGGTGTTCATCATGTTTCACCGTGCAACTTTACAAGGAAACATGGCAACGCTACAGCCTGAATGTCTATTTGATCCATTCACCACAGATGCGGTGTCTATCTTCGGGTTTTCCAGTTCCCAGGAGTTCGCAGGGAGAGACAAAAACAGAGAAGAGAAATGGGATCCTGCCTGAGATATTGATTCACCACAACATTAGAGTCCACTGGAGCCCCATAGAGGAGCTGGCGTTCCAGGGGCTCCTACATATGTGTTAATACGCAATGGGTGGGGGGTAAAATCAGTAGTCATAGAACTTCATCTCCCACCGGTCACATGAAGCATGAAAAAGAAAGATCTATGCATTTTACTGACACCTCCGTCAGTTTGGCACTGTGGACTGCAGAGGGTGTAGCCATGTAATGGATCTGTCTCCCACCTAATGGCTCTGCTGCGATCCATTTACCAATAAAAGAAATTGTAGCCCTTTCACAGGACCAATTAACTCATTATCTGGTCACCTCCCGCAACCAATGAGATTTCACAAAGTCTGCCTCAGTGCAAAGTTCCTTTGTGTAGCAGAAGAGATTACAGCGAGACAGATAATAGAGACAGAAACTGTGTTATTGTGAAAGAAACAAAAACCCGCTTTGCAGAGGTTTTAGTCAAAACACATGAAATTTAGAGCTGTTTTGTAAGTGAAAATATCTTTCAAATCTTTAAATTTATCACTGAAACACAGTCAGCAGTAAGACGGAGGGAACCCAAATAGCTCATGGTGAAGGGGTGATTCCCTGGGAAACAGCCCAATGTACCACGGGCCAAAATATATCATAACATAATGAAACAGAGACAGATACAGTCTCTTTCTCTTATGATACTTATTCATAATTTAAACTCCAAATGCTGTAAAAAAAACAAACAAAAAAAAACCATACCCCCGCGCACCAGTTAAGTGGCAGTTACATTGAAACATAGTTGCTTCACACACATCTTCTCCCTGGCAGCACAGTATATCTACACAATCAGCACAGTTTCAAAGTGGACACCTAATGCTGGATTTAAACTTCTGCATCGAATCAATGCTGTACCTACTGTGCAGGCTCTGCGTCAACGAACCCTACACCATAGCCTGACAGTTCTCCAGAAATGTGACTACACGTCACGGCAATGCTGACCTCTTGTCTACTCTTGTAAACTGAAACCATTTCCCTCAGTGGAAACAAAGCTTTTATTTTAATTTCACAGATAAGAAACAATAAATTGTGTATAGCATTTTAAGTCTTGTGAGAGATTTATTCTTGCTGCATAGGAGCAGAGGAAATCTCCACTTGTCACAAGGCTAATTTATACAATATAAAATGCCATAGGCTTGTGCTAATAACATTAGCATGTTATAATTGTTTGGAAAATGTGTTTAGTATAAGACGGCTGTTTTGTTGGTGAACCTTGTGAGTTGTAATAGAGCTGAATTTTGTAACATTACCTTTGTTAAATGTTGCTGTTGTCCCTGGCTTCAAATGACTAGAGGAAAATTCCGCTAGCCACTAGGCTAATTTATACAATATAAAATGCCATAGGCTTGTGCTAAAAACATTAGCATGTTGAATGTGTGGGGAAAATATGTCCAGCAAAAGAAAGTGCTTTGTCTGTGAATGCTGCGAGTTATAATGAAACCAATGTGTGTACTTGTGTTTGAAACTGTCACTATTAAGCCATGTTTAATGTGTGTTTAATGTGTGTTTTGAATCAAGTCAACTTTACAGCACTTCACAGAAACCCCATAGCCGACTAGTGTTTTGGAGATGTAACTGCAGCAGACACACTACTGCGCAAATATAAATGCTCACAATGGCGTAGGCCATGTGCGTAGTCTAAAGTATAGGCTCAGCATCTCATCAAATGTCTCTCCTCCTGTTCCTAAAATATGACACTGAGAAATGGCCAGAAAAGTGCTTTGCAGAACATAATGATACGACAGTGAGGTTGACTTTTGACCTTTTGAATATAAAATGTCATCACTTCATCATTACCTCTGACATTTGTGTAACATTTTGTCATAATTACATATGTACTCTTGAGTTATGACCAAAAATATGTTTTGTGAGGTCATAATGACCTTTGACCATCGACCACTAGTCTAATCAGGTCATTCTTGACTTCAAGTGGACGTTTGTGCCAAATTTGAGTAAACTCCCTCAAGGTCTTCTTGAGATACTGCGTTCACAAGAATGAGACAGACTCATGGTCACAGTGACCTTGATCTTTGACCACCAAATCAAATCAGTTCAATGTTGAGTCCAAGTGGACGAAAAAATTACCCTGTGGAGTTCTTTAGATATTGCGTTTATAAGAATGGGACAATTGGACAGACGGACGAAAAAACATAATGCCTCCAGCTTGTCACTGGCATGGAGGCATATTTAGGAGGCTCTATTTTTTTCTGTTACAGTTTGGTGTGATCATTGCTTCAGCAATCAGCACCCAATTACTGCGAGAAAATGTCAACAGCTGAAACCGAAACACCCAGAGCGAACAACTCTATATCTATTGTCACAGTAATGGCAGATGATGTGATGTTGTGACTCGAGAGATTGGAGATGGAGACGCCTTCAAAAGTGAAAATCTGTTTAAATAAAATTCGAAAAAAAGCTGTGAATATTACTGAACCTTCATGAGACTTGATAATTAAAGGACGCACAAGATTTACTCATTATCAAGTTTGATAGTTAGCAGCTGTGTCTATAATTATATGTGCGAAAGAGAAATATAAACAGAGATAAAGAGACTGGAGAATCAGCATAAAACCTCACATTTTAACAATGTTCAGTTATAGCTGTAGTTTTGTGTGTTAGAGTGTGTGTGAAGAAAACTTACAAACTAATATGATGTGGTCCTTGAAAAAAGATTTAGTTTGAAGTCCAACTGAAATTAAGTAGCATTTGTTGTTGTCTGCGTCAGCAACGGCCAACGGTCCACACAGTGTGGTCTACCAGGCCACAAAAGATGTTATCTGACAAGAACCAATCATCCATCTCCCTCTCCTGATGCTGCTGTTGGTTCTGACGCGCTCATCTAAAGCCGAGCTAACAAAGGAATGAGCTTACTTTTGATGTAGAATTAAATGAATGAACCTTTAAACTTACTTTATCGATTTATTTTTATTTTGACAGCTTATCTTGACTGAATGTTCTTGTTTATCTGCAGTCAAAAAATGTGTTTTTCTCATTGTTAATTAACTGGGTGTTTGAGCTTCACTCTGCAGAATGATGTATGTGCAGTTTGTTTTGACACTCTATTTTTGCTTTTCATTTTCAAGGACTTTACTCAAGTAAATAATCCATTTTCAAATACATATATATTATAACATAAACAAATGATGTGATTAAAGGTTTACTGTACTGAACTGTATTCATCAATTACATCACACTCTCTTTAGGCTTTACTGTGTA
The DNA here is from genome assembly GCA_035609425.1 of Epinephelus awoara. Classification (NCBI taxonomy): domain Eukaryota; kingdom Metazoa; phylum Chordata; class Actinopteri; order Perciformes; family Serranidae; genus Epinephelus; species Epinephelus awoara. The sequence goes on along the minus strand of CM069299.1, from coordinate 31,070,275 downwards.
AAATCCTCAACAGAACATTTCAAAGTAATGAGAGCTATGGTGCTTACATTACTATAATGCAACACCTCGCAATTCTAAAAGTTTCAATCCGGAGAAAGTTTCAGAGCAAGAGTGTCAGTGTAGCCACAGAAACCTACAACAACTGAGCCCTGCGGCAAGTGATGTTCTCCTGCCTGCCCCACACGTACTGACTGCCTGCACATGGCGCAAGAGGGAGAGACCCCCGCCGTGCTTTCCTGATAACAGATGGATAACTAATAACTGTACATCCTTTACAAAAGGTGTACACATTCTAAAAATTATCTTTAAAACAGAGCCATGGACATGGTGAATTAACTTGCACTTGTTAAGCCTTGCTAGTCTCCAACCACTTATAGGGCTTTTAAACTACAGAGTCACATTCACCTGTTCACACACTTGTGGTTGAGGCTACTATATAAGGTAACACCTGTTACTAAGTTTTTTTGGGGGGATCAGTATCTTGACCAAAGATACTTAGACATGCGGAATGGAGGAGCCAGAAATCGGACCACCGATCTTACAATGGTGGATGACCCGCTTTACCTTCACCCACAACCATCGGAAAGTAGCTCAAGGAAACAATGCCAGCTAGAGCTTAAGTATCACTTTAAGTTTTTGGCCAAGCTTACATATCAGCACACTGCTAAAGAGAGACCAAAACCAATCACGGTAAAACGCTGTCCAGTTGAAATGGTAAATGGTAAATGGACCTGTACTTGTATAGCACCTTTATAGACATCCGACCACCCAAAGCGCTTTTTGCACTACGAGTCACATTCACCCGTCCTCACACACAATCATACATTGGTGGCCAAGGCTACCATACAAGGTTACACCTGCTGCTCAGATTTTAACACACTCACACACTGATGGAACAGCCATCAGGAGCAATATGGGGTTCAGTATCTTGCTCAAGGACACGTCGACACGTAGGCTGGAGGAGCCGGGAATTGAACCACCTCTGAGCCACAGCCATTAAGTTAAGTGAAGTTATGTTAAGCCATGCATACATATGCCGCTGTTTATGATACAACGCTACCCTGCCACTGATGAGATATTCTGTTGATCTGTGTTTTAACTATCATAAGATAGGGGGCGCTGTTACACATCTTGTTAAATACAACACTGCCGTGTCCAAAAACAAACGAAGAAGAAGATCCGCTGGAAACCAGAAGAAGGTGTTGCAGCTTGTAAACTGTACGAAAATGCTGGGGCCGACAGAAAAGTTTACGGTTACGCCAGCCATAGAGATGTTGATGGTCTCAAACTCTAAAAATTCCTGTTTTGATATACATTCTATGTCCAATGTGGACGAAGAAGCAAACAAGTTTCTCCATGATGGTGACAGTGACACATGGACAAGACGAAAGAAAAAGCTAAGCAATATCTGATTCTGAGCAATTACATTATAATGACTTGATGAAGAAAACCTTGGTCAAAATATAAGACAGTTATTTGGTTCCGTGGAATTTCATGGTCTTTTTAAGGACTTTGTAGAAAAAGGGACTACTTTCTAAGGTATTCTGCTACTTGATTTTCTACCCCTCAAAAGTCAAGCACTTCTCAAACGTTGTGCTAATCCTGTTAGTCCTTTTACATTCTGGCGTGGTCCTTACTCTTCAATACTGCTGGTAATAACCAATGTAATGGCTCATAGCAACAGAGCAACTTTATTTATTTTGTCTCTCACTTTGCTGCCGCCAGTGCCGCAGCTCAGCCTGCCAGCTGCCGTCAATCAACCACAGACACCAACACACCCTTTTGGCAGGTTGAGACAAAAAGCAGCAATTTCCCAAAGACCTTTTGAACTTCTTTTAAATAATAAAAAAATATTAACAACACATTTTAAAAAGACATGACATTATTTTTGACTGCAAAAAGGGAAAATTAAATGTGATTTCAGTTGGACTTAGTGTTTTTCTGGTTGCTGACAAGATTTCCTAAAAAAGAATTCCAAGCAGTGTTGTCCCCTGGATTACCCCCTTTCAAGCACAAGACCAACACCTTTTAAATCCCTGTGGTGCTGCCGTGTGAACTCAAACTCCCATTGCAGCTATGCCCAGCACTGTGAGTGATTACTTCTGGGTTGCTCTAATTTTACTTTTTAAAAGGAAGAGGATTGCTAATTGACAGTCTTCACTTTAAAACTCTAAGATCATTTTAAAGCAGCTGCCCAAGGTGTCCATTTCTCTTGCACGCTACATTGCCAAACCAAGGTTGGACAGAAAAAGTGACTGGCACTTTATGGTCCCTGAAGGCAACAGTAGCACACATGGTCACACATAAGTGTTCATCAGCAGAGACAGGCATGTCACGGACTGTCACGTGTCATCAAACATGATGGAGAAACTCAACAGCCTAACCTGAACACAGAAGCTTCTAAGAGATGAAAAAAACATGAAATACAACGTGAGCTTAACCTTAAGCTGGCCCATCAGAGAATACCAATCCATCCATCTTTCCAGTCCATTATCATCAGTCAGCACAGAGTGATATACCATGGACGAGCAGAAGTAAGAGTCATGAGGTGTGTAGCTATGGTCAGATGCTTTATCCATTAAACCCATCAGAATCAAGGTCATTGTTATTGTTTTGATGGCTGACCTTTCTTCTTCTGGTGCATTGACTGGAGCTCTGAAAGCCGTGTGGCAGAGACAAGAGAGGGAAGACGTTGATGGAAAGATGTCAGAAGATTAAAGACAAGAATATCACAGAGTCAGACTCAAAGCAGTGAGAGGTAAACAGTGGCCCGTGGGCCAAATCTGGCCCTCTGACCAAATCATTAGGACCCATGAGGAAAGCTGAAGTCTTGCCTTTAGAGGTTTACATTGCCTGTTTTTTCATTCCATATGTGTAGTAGTCTCATAGTCTCACCATAGGAAACAGAACATTCAGTATGTTCATGTTTGATGACGAAAAACATGGACAGAAACACCAAAAACTTAAATTACTGAACAATCATTTCAGCATGTCTGTCCCCCGTCATTCAACTCCTTGTATCATCACGTCCCGACAAGTCAGACAAAGTGTGTGTGTTACTCAGGAGCATCAACAAGGTCGACCTCTTATCTTCCAGACAGGCAGGAGCCTCTCATCATAAAACATACTGTGTGTGAAGGGCACTGATGCCTCTCAGGTTGACTACATGTCAACGCACAAATTAAACCTTCTTCTGAGACACAGAGTAAAACATTTCTCAATGATCAAACACTCCTTCACAATGTTTATGAGTTATTTTTTTTGCCATTTTTACAGATTAATGTTATCAAAGTGAATACAAAGGAATTAGCAAAACAGATTGAAAACACATTGAAAAAACTATCTCATGGTTCAACCTAACTGCTGAACCCTGACTTACAGGAACAGAGAGTAAAACAAGACAGTTTCCATTAAGATGGGCAGATACTGTACGTTAGTGAAGCACAGGTCACAGTTTTTTAGACTTTAAAAAGAGTACAAGGGTAGGAAGAAAGCAAGCACTCATCCATCTTTCAAGTGGTTACATCTTAAGTATGATCTCGAGTGCACAGCAGATATCCTATTTATTTAAATGGGCACACAGGTGATAGGTACAGTGGTTTGTTTACATGATGTAACAGAAGTGCATATTTAATGGATTCAATATGGACAGAGAGATGCTTGCTTTCTGTAAGGATATGCTGTTAGGCCTAATATTCTCAGAGGGAAATACTTTTAGCAGACATTATGACCAGAGAGATATAAATATGTCAGATTCACACAGATTGTCGTGGTCAAAAACTGAGTGACGGAACCCTGAGGGCAACAGTGCTGATGATAAAGCTGCTTGCTGTGTGTGTTTGAGAGAGAGAGACGGAGATGGGAAGAGAAGGTGGAAGGTGTACTATTGCACAATGTTTCTGTGCGTTATTAATAATGTACTCAGAATGCCGCTTTGTGGTGCTGGGCACTATACCAGCTCATCCAGTACACCTGTATTAATTTTCCATGTGATATGTTTCTTTCACATACAGTCATACCGCCGCTTAGTTGAAACAGTTGCTGTAGTAAGTAGTGAAAAGCGCTGCGGCAGTTAGACACTGTGTCGAATGGGAGAGGGGAGCCCTATCAGCTGCATACCCTGATTACTGATAGTTATAGCTTAAGAGGAAAACAAATAATAACTCACACTAACTCTCTTCAACAGGCCTAACTGTACATTTACAGAATTACATTGCGAAGGCATGCTGCGTAGCCCTTAGCTTGCCAGCTAGCCAGTTAGCACAACAGTCTATTAACAGCTAACAACCACAGTGTAAGAGGGGCAAGAACAAGAACAAGAACAGAAAAGCGATAAGGACGGAGAGCATGTAGATGCACTGAAAGAACCTGTGAACGAGAGAGCTGTGTCTGCTGTTTCGAAGTTTTTTGGCTTTTAAAAAATCCGACATAACTTTGGTTTGTCACACTGCAGCAGAAAACGTATGTTGAAATACACAATTACGATGGTCGAATTCAAGGCCAGCAGTAGTGCCAGTAGAATGGCGAAATCAAAGGGTCAGACATTACTTGAAGCTGCATTTGCTTGAGGAAAAGCAACCGGGTGAGTGACATTAAGAACGTAATAACACTCCACCTATGCCAGGACAAGGTCTCACAATGAACATACTGATGTCCATGATATTTCCTAACAAGCTTACCTGCCTGACCCACTGGACCATCAGGCGGTGGGTCCACCCATGTGTCACTACCGTATGTCTTTATTAACTTGTATGTTGAGTTATCTCATATTTTTTGCTCTCATACTTTTTCTTGTGTATAAGAATCTATTCATTAAAGTTGTTTCTTGATTCATTTATTGTTGTTTTGTTTTGTTGTACATATTCAAAATTACAATCAGTCAAGTCAAATCAAAACTGCACATTTCAATAATTCCGTTGACCAATTCAATACAAGATAACTGTGTCCTAACATGTTGACAAAAAGAGAGAGGCTGTATTATTTTGTGCGATTCTACAGTGTAAAGAAAGAAAGAAACAGCAAGCATGGAGCCACAGACAGCTGAGATCTGTCAGTTTCTCTGTATCACAGTCTCAGTCAAGACTGCAGCAGCTGCAACATGTAAAAATCTACTATAATATTAAAACAAGCAGCCATGTGGCAAACTGGACCATGAACCTGCCCAAACTGTAAAACAACCAGCCAGTGTTTCTAACATGCCAGGGATCTGTCTCATCATCCAACAGCCAGATTGTTGATCGTCTGGGTAATTAATCAGGCGTTGTGACGCCCCCTAAAACTGAGTGAACAGCCAATCTGGAGAAAATTTGGGCTTAATCTGTACATTTTCTGCATCACTGTTTTCTCAACCAGTCTCCTAGAAATTATGTTTACACACCACTAATTTGTTTTGCCCGCTACACTTTGAGAGTGCCTCATTACAGCTGGGGTTCACATCCTGACTCCTGTGTGGGTGGCTTCAGAGAACAAAAGAGAGAGATCATGGTTTTCGGTTGACTGTTAAAAAAACTAAAAGTGTATTGTTTTGTTCCTCATGTCACTGTTCAATTGATCGAGTGCTGAGGGTAACCAAACATATCCATAAAAAGTTAATGCTTTTTAAGATCTTGTCAAGATGCTGTTTTGCGCAGATTCAAAACTGATGTTTGGAAAAAACTTTTCTTTTTTTTATTCAAGCATTGCAGGTATAAAGTATAAAGGTAAGTATTTTACATGTTGAGCCTTTGCAGAGGTAGGCTTTATGCAGGAATATGGTTATTACTGTGAGAAAGGTTAATCTCCATTTTGCTAACAGGTAAGTGCAAGTATGAAGTAAAACAACTAATTTTCATACAACAGTTTGTATGATATCTAATTAACTAGCGCCCTATGATAGGGACTGTCCATTGTTCCAGTGGCCCAAATCTGGAAGCCCCATTAGTCTGAAAAATGTCCCCCTGGACCAAAAGCCAGTTTCTGCAACAGTCCGTTATTCTGAAAACAAACACCTATTGCCCAAAAGTCTTGTTTCTCAGAATATACACACTCCCTGCAGTTAGACAACCCGATCACAAGAAAAAATGTTTGCATGTTTCTGTAAAATATACATTTGTTAGATGTCTCAATAATGCTGTGGGGAAGATGTGGTCAGATTTAGGCACAAGAACCACTTGGTTTTGGCTTGAAACATGTTTGGTAGCACAAAAGTCAGAGGAAAAGCAGGGATGAGTCGGTGTAAAACACCCAGATTTGGTGGCTCAAATGCTGCAAAAGGTCAGTAAAAACAACTGTGTTTGGTTGTTTAATCACCACTGGGAAACACTGTGAAGGGTTGGTAAAAACAACCAGGATCAAATGTCGCCAAGAAACTGGAGCTAACTGCAAGGAGTGTGTATTTTCCTCGGAAAAATGGGACTTCTGGAGGAATGGGCATTTGTTTTGGGAACAAAGGGCTGTCAGAGAAATGGCCTTTTGGACCAAAGCAACATTTTTCTGACTTAGGGGGCATTAGAACTTTGGGCAGTGAAAACAATGGTAAAGCACCCCCCACAACAACAATCACAGTGTCACATTTTGTACTTAACATAAAGTTACATAGGTTACATTTACGCAAATAAAGTAATGTATGTTTGGTTCAGGCAAGTAAAGTTATGTAGGTTAGGTTAGGTTTAGGAAAAGAAACATGGTCATGGCACAGCTTAAACAGCTCAGAGTTCACTTGGTTTTACATGGGACACGAATGCTGGTCTCTTGAGGACCAACACCGGTCTCCTAGGAAAAGTCCTGTGTTGTTTGACCCATCCACCTCTCCAACCCACATCCTTACACAGACTTTTGCTCCTTATAATACACATTTCTTTTTTCCTGTCAGCGCATTTGTTACATAGGGCTCTAGTTTAGCAGACCAGGGTGCAGCGCACCTGCGCTTCGCCAAATGGGTGTGGCCAGGCGGATTTTGCAAGTTTGGCACACTGAACACACTGGTGCAGCTACTCGTCTTTCCCACCTCCGTCCCTCCTACCTGCTCAAGTCGGAAAGAGGGAGGAGAGAAGGCTTGGAGTGGGTTTTACACAGCCCATTCACATCACACCAATCACATGAGCCCCTCTCCTTGCCCTTAAATGCACCGCGCGAAGACGTAATGAGAGTTTACTCAATTCGCCATGGCAGAAGACCGCAGCAACGTCAGACAGCCGAACTAATTTGCAGCTGTGTTAATCAAATCAGGTTGGGTTTCCATTATGCGTGCCAATCGGTGCCAATCCCCTTTGATCTGACATCAGATGTGATGGGACAGTCGATATAGAGATACATTTATGTGCTGATTGCAGATAGTTGCATTGAATAGTGGTTTTGTGGTTATTTATTGCATTATTAATGTGCCTGGCATTCTGGAAACCTGCCTGTGAGGTTTTGGTGACGTGTGCGCACTGTCCGCCGGTCAGCCAAACTTCAGCTTACACCGGCTGCGCTCCGCCTGCACTGACAGCAGACCTGATTTCAGCTGGCGAGCTTTTAGCGCACCTTCGGCGAAGCCTTTTGGCACGAAACTGTCACTGTGCCAAGCTGGATCTGTCGACACCTCCCCCTGCTGCGCCACCACACCCATCTCAGTGCACCTCGGTCTGCCAAACTATCAAACTGAGCGGCCTTGGGTTGCGCTGCTCGAAACTAGCTCTGCGCAGGGTTCGCCACCCTGCGCCACCCTGCACTGTGCCGGGAAACTAGAACCCATTCTTGCAACCTTCCTGAATATGTGGGTTCTGAACAAATTAACTGGCTCCTGATAACGTGGGTTATAAGAATTCTGGTGCATTTCTTTTCGTAGGCATACATATGAACAGTGGATGAGAACATCCTGAGTAAAAGACAGTATGTTCAGTGGTAGGTTTAAAAATTTATAACATCAGAAATGTGGACTTTCATGCAGAAAAGCTCGACTCATTTTGACGAAAAGACATTAATAGAAGGATTACTGAAATTATATAAAATACTTGTGGCAATTAAGACCTCACAAGTTCAAAATTAAGAGGATTTAATTACTTTTAAGGCCCTCTATTTATAGACTTTTAGGACATTTCAAGACTTTTAAAGACCTGCAGACACCCTGTTGGACACTATAGAAAAGCAAATGAAATGTCAACAAGGAGTAGGTAAATTTATGTTTTCTCATTATGTTAATATTGTACTTTCTGTGTCAAATTACTAGTATACATCTGTGATTTCTAAATGATAGGGTTGGTCATCAAGCCACAACATGTTCACCTCAGCTCTCCATGTGATTTACCTAAAATAGATAGTCGTCTGCCTTTCTGATGATACCCTGTCCAGCCCCAGTCAATACTGAACCAGTGCACCTGCCTTCAAGAGTTAACTGTCTAATCATTTGCTGTAGTGAGTTCAAATTAAATGAACAACCCTTCCTTATTATACAATGACCTGAGGGGAAAGGAAACCCATAAGCTGTAGCAGGGGAATGTTAAAAGGCTGTTAACAAAGTGACTGCTGTGTTGATACAAACATTGCGTCGCTACAATACCCTGCGGCCCTCATAATATATATGAACTGACACTTCAAAGAGACAAGACTCGTTGTCACTGCCAAGTTGCCTGAGAGATTAGCTACTGTACACTTTGACCATTTTCTGTCTGCTGTATGCAGGACAATGTGCAGCAGCTGACTGTAATTTGTAAGCTTGCTACTGAGGGTTTCAAGGCCAAATTAAAAATCTCTCATTGTTCTCCTCTAAGATTAAATTTTACTAAGTGAATGAAGTCAGATTAGCAGATACTTTAGGTACTAACTGAGATAACATCACTGGCTTTTATCAGTGTGATCTACTGCAAATAAGATTATCTTGGTTTGTCTCCAAAACAAAGTCCTGAAAAAAGAAAAATGACATGTGGTGATTTAAAGGGGCAAATATACTTATGAGAGAACAGTTTTGTTTACATTATGGACCCGTTAAGACCTGGTATTATGTACGTAAGTGATTCGAACACAAGTGGAGAGCTGAACACACACACACTTATGTTCAGATTTCATTACTGCCCATGTCACTGACACTAGAGGGTCAAACGGCCCAGTGCACAGCTATTACATCTATACTCGTGCTAGCTGCTTGTTAGCATTCTTGCTTGTCACATTAGCAGCTGGAGATAACCTTGTCAGCAGAATTCAACGTGTCCTTCCAAAGGGCAAAACGATGGACGGTCAAGCAACACTTCATCCAACTCGCCATAAACTGCACAAGATTTAGAGCATTTTCAACTGCAACATCCTGCATTGATGATTTATGCTGTATTCACACTACAAGCAACAATACTAAAGCATAACAAACCACGTTATCACTGATTCGCTGTTGAGGTGTTGCTCAACCCTGAAAGGCCCACTGTTGCAAAATTACAACATCACTTTTAACTATCCTAAAATATCTGTGAAGGTTTAAAATGAAAAACACATTTACATAGTCAGAAGGAACTACTGTTTATCCCGGCACTGCAGTTGGATAGTAAATGTATAGGTTATAGGTCCGATCATGTGGCCATGGACTCAGACAACCTGCCAACTTTTGTTCAAGCTCGTCTTTTTGTTTAATTGGACTGGATTTGTCGAGATTCAAGTAAGGAAAATATCTTAAATTTTTTTGTGAGTGTAATTATTCCAATGTCTAGATCATGTCGATATTAAGTTACTGTGAAAACATTTATCAAATTAGATTTCCAGCATGTTATGTCTGTGTTGCAATTTTAAACACTGGGTCAGGGTGGTAGTCAAAATTGCATGTGGACTTTACACATTACATAGGCTTATTGCACTTCTCACACGTTCGTAAAAATCCTTTTATTTCTGCATCAGAAACCTACAACAACCCCTGAAAGGTGACAAAAAAATTGCTCACTTCTTTCTATATATGGGCTTTACAGGGTGAAGCGCTAGTAAATGTAGTTACATCATCATAGGCTGGGGAAGAGCGAAGAAAGGTGTGGAAGGAGATGATAGAGAACACCAACATGACCAACAACAGCAGGAAGGCATGGGCCACAATCCGCCGCCTTGGCGAAGAATATATCTCACCACCCACACTCACCACAATCACAGCAAACTCTGTTGCAGCACAGCTGGTGCCAAAACCGCCGCAGACCCACAGGAGAATACCGCCAGACAGCGGAACCAGATGACCCACAACCAGCCAGTGCCCTTAACAAGCCCTTCGACTTACAAGAACTCAAAGCTGCACTGAGCATGCTGAAATCCGATGAAAGCAGCAGGGTTCGACGACATACTGACGGAAATGATACTGCATTTGGGACCAAAAGCAAAGACCTGGCTCCTAGAAATGCTGAACTTGTTGCATGGCACAGAAAACCATCCCATCAAACAAACACATAAGATTGGTTGGCGCTTCAAAACATAACTGGAGTGTTGAAAAAGGTTGAGGCCAGCTGAACTTTGATTTGTAGCTCCTCATGCCCATCCGCAGCAATAAGTCTCAGGTGTCAGTTTGTAGCTTCATGTCACTGGCTTCCATTGAAATTGACTTGTAGCCTGTTGCTTTATCACTCGTGGTGTGAACCAGTATTAGTCCTTGTCAGAAAGCACTAGTGTTTACACTCCAACAGATGTGTGGTCAAATGCATCCCCGACCACCTCCTCAAGTAGTTTGAGGGATCAGATCACAATTCACCTTGGTGGTTGTTTACTAGTCTAGTATTTATTAGCATTTGCTATTGGATCAACCAACAAGCATGTTGATACAAAGTATAGACAGGGCTATGTTCAGTATGGATGAGGGAGCGGTCAAAAAGAAACATTAAAGTTGTCTTTTGTTTGGCAAAATATCAGAGAGCTTCACAGAGTGAAAGGAAGGAGGTGCTGCACTTTTTGTTTTGCAGGAATTTAATCCTGTCACATTGAGAAGTTTGTCAAGCAGATGATTACATTTTCTCCGCACAGTGGATATCTGTTGTTGTCAGGGGTCAAGGAGAGATGGTGATGAAAAGAGACAAAATAAGCATCAAGGAATAGGCGGAGTGTCTTTAAATTAAATCCATCAGCACTGAAATGTTGCCTCTGTAAGGTACTGCAATTTTGTTTGGTGGAGGCCATTTAAGAGCTGACAATAAATATTTTAAGAGAGTAGGTAGAGGAGTGCAGTGTCTTGAACAATATCTTTCATGACATTTTCTTTATGAATAACCTTTACCTGATCACAGAGCTGCCTTATCACAATGTCAGAAAGAATACAGGCTTTGAGGTAGAGCGTGATTTCACAGACAACGACAAAAAACACCGTAGAGGAAATGCAAATATGTTGGCTTTTCCCCAACAGAGTAAGGCTCACAGTAATAATGAGAGGGGCGGAGAGAGACAAGTGCAGCCATGGGCCAAGAACTGGCTGCCAAACAACAATAAAAAGCACTTGTGTGTGATAGATCAAGCTGTGAGAGGAAGATGAAGGGCACGCCGGGGTCAGATAGATAGAAATCCTCTGTGATCTCCCCCATTTTTCACAAAGACCGTCTGTGGCGTTACAGGAGACACAGCGGGGAGACAGATGGCACAGAGGCAAGATAGTATATAGAAAGCAAAAAGAGAGGGACACAAAGAAACTGAGAAAGAAACAATAAAAGAAGGAACTAGACATGGATGGATTATGAGACAATGGGCCCCTGGGCACAGACATGTAAAAGACCCCCCCACCCCTTCTGTATAAGAGCAAGACATCCAGATTGAAAGAGACACAAAATGACTACAAACAGCTGCAGCTGTGTTTTCTGTTTCTCAATGCAGTCATTCTATGTCTCTTTGTGGTTGTTTTGTGCCTCACTGTCATTGGCTTGAGTCTTCCTGGTTATTTTTGCCTCTTTGACCTCTTTTACACCTTGCTTTCAAGTGTGTCTTATATCCAGAATCTAGATATGATTTAACCTCATTACATGTATGCCTAGTATTAATATCTAGTGTCCACACTGAGATCTTATCTCTCTGTCCATCTTAAAAAAAGAACAGTTGAAGGCGTTCTCCACCATCTGCTTGGCCATGGCTTCATGAATGGCTCTGTTGTGATGAACTGCTTTTTGCTCGGTAGAGTTGTGGTTTTTTTTAGTCTCTCTGCAGCCATTTTGTGTCTGTGGTTATTTAGTGTCTTTTTGTAGTTCTTTTGTGTGTCTTTGCAGTTGTGTTGCATATGTTTGGTTGTTCTCCATTTCATTGTAGACGTGTTGAGTCTCTGTAGCTATTCTGCGTCATTTTGTGGTCATATAAGCCCTGTTTCCATCAAACACTTTCAGTATGGTACCTTTGGAACCAAAAGTAGCCCTTCAGACATGGCACCTAGACCCTAGTGTTTCCACCGCAAACAGTACTTGGAGTGGGGTTGTCGTCACTCACTGTTGTGTGCAGCACTCACTGTATTTCCTCCTTTATCAGTCTACACCTTGTTTGCTGCACGCTGATATTTTCAGAACAAAATAAAAACAGGCTGCAGTGAAAGTCTCTCTCCATGGGACATTTAAAAATAGCAGGATTGTGCATTTAGTCCTTCTCGGGCAAGCTAGGGGGTTTAGTGTTGCTGAAGCCCACAGGAACTACACTCCATGATGCTTTTTTCCCCCCTGAATGAGGATTGAGATACATGCAGTTTACATAATCTGGTCATATAAAACCACTTGAAGATCCACTTATTACAACAAGTGAAGGTTATATAAAAACTAATGGAATGGTCAAAGTTGTCGCAGTGAAATTTAAAGTGTGTTGACCTTAAAAGTTGCCAGCAGTCGGCCCACTGAATTAGATTATATTATTCTCTGACTTCAGCTGCTGCAAGAGGCAGCAAAACATCCTTTCATTTTATAGTTACAGTCTATTAATAAAACTCTCCACAACTCTCTGAACAGTGGCTACATGAGCTTCAAAACCAGCCTCAACTCAGCCCTGAGCGGAGTGACTGTCTGCTATTGACCAATCAACAGACTGCAGTGTTCACAGCTCCGCCTTTTAGCACCAGATCTGTGTGCTAGGTATTTCAACAGAGGGGGGACCAAAAATGGGGATGGTACAGAACGGTTACAATGGTACCATCCACAACTTTTCACAGTGGAAATAGAAAAAAGCGTACCAAACTGAACCGTATCGTACTGCTCGGAGGAAACAGAGCTTTAGAGTCTCTCTAGTCATTTCGCATTTCTTTATAGACGTTGTTGCATCTCTTTGTAGTTGTGTCTCTAGTTCTTTGGTGTCTCTTTGTAGTTGTTAAATTTGAACAAGAAATATTGTTTTCACAGTCATTTTAAACTGAGGATCTGGCCCCTGACCCTTTTGGCCCCTGAGCCTGTGCTTGGTAGGCCCGTTGGGAGATATATCCATGAAACTAGAGGGTCATATAGGACATCTGGGAGATGGCTGGTTGACCTCTGGAGCTTCTGTACCACATGGCTGGCTGAACACATCAGATCCCACTGCTAAACCATTTGAGAGTCCAGCTAAAGGTGGTGGGAAGGAGTGATATGGGGAAGCTCTGTGGTTTAGGGTGTGAACTGGGCCTTTTTCACATTAATCATGGTCAGGCGGAACACTGAATGAATCTGAGCAGCCACCCCCCGCTCTTTACTGCAGCTTAAAAATGATGGAAAGCCAGAAACCACTGGGGCTTTCCAGGAGAACACTGTAGGACGATATAGATTACTAGAGCAACTGCACAGAGGATTGCACAGGGGAATGTATTTCAGACTAACACACCAATACTTTGAACTGTTTAACTTGTCTGCAGACGCTCGCTGGCTTTGCCTCCTCCTAAAAAAATCTATTAAAGAACAGATTTACCAAACCTTATAGGAGTGTGACGACTGATGAGTATTTAAAAATCTCTCTGCCTCTCTGTGTGTCTCCTCTGCTATGGATCAATAACTCTTTTATACTGTCTATAATTGAAATGCACGGAGCCTGAGGTGATTTAGTTGGCTTTAATTTCCTTGTTCGTTATGAATACAAATATAAGCCCAAGGACATCAGATCTCCATTCGTCTATAAACACACACAAACACATGCACTCATTCCTGCCTGTGTTAACTGCGATATACCTCAGTCACATACATTCAACCCAAAAAGCACACTACTGCTGCGACTGATTATTTTCACTCATGATAAATCTGCTGCTCATTATCTCAATTACTAGATTAATTGTTTAATTTATAAAATGTAACAAAATATTTCTTAAAAAGTCACAGTAGCTGTAACTGTCGTATTAAATTTCAGCCTCCTAGGGCTAAAAATGTGGCCTCCAAAGGGTGAGGAAATCTTTGTCGACTGACCAACCAAAAACCCGTTGACCAAAAAACTGACTTTCTTTCAATAATTGCATAATCATAATAACCACCCATATATTTATTTTTCATGAAAAATACTTAAACCCCTGGCGAACTGTGGACACCTCAGTGAAATGAATCAATCATCCAACTACTGAGCCTTTTGGCAACTGCAGACCAGAGTTCACTGTGCATGTGTTGCACCCCACTGATATGATGCAATATGATGCCATGACTTTCCTTCTTTTTACCCTCCTTGCCTGTCAGTCAGAGAGACAAATAAAATACAAATACAGGGTGCCACCACCTGCTGGTGTGGAGGGTTATTTCCTCTACGGCAGGCGCAGAATATATATGCTCATTGGCCGCCCGGTGTAGTCCTTGTGGTGTGTTCATGTGCAACTTCTTGGCAGAGACAGAGGCAACCTGACGCGACGCAACAGTCGGCCTTGGTCTCCCCTTGTTCTTTGATGTCTGTGTCTGTGATGTTGGTGTGTCTGGGCCTACAGAGCAGCTGGGTGCAGCTAAAAATATCTGATTTTGTTTTCCAGAATGTAAGGCATCATGTTCAAATGTACAGAAACCTTTGAAATGGTTGAAAACCCAAAGACATTTAAGGCATTATCAAGGAAAATCAACAAATATTTTGGGGGTCCCACGGTAGATGACCATGTAAAATGTGTACCATTGAGGTCCAGTTCTTACTGCAGCAGCCCCCGAACTGATGCCATCCTACCCATGCTATCTATCGCTCGCTGTCAAAATAAAGACGAAATGTAATAAAAAAATCTACAAAAGAAAACATTTCAGATGCTGGGACCTTTTAATTTTTGTTACCTTTGCTTAAAGAATGACTGAAACAATTAATTGGTTAATATTGATGCAGATGAATTTTCTGCCAAAGAACTTAATTGTTAATCAACTCATTGTAAATCACACACATGGTATTTGAGAGACTAAGGCTTTAACTTAACAAATACAATTCAGAAAAATCTACTTTAACCAAGGCCTTATGGTGGCTGAGAAACATGCAGGCTCCTATTTAATAATAGGCAAAAAGGCACTAACCACTTCCCATTTCTACCCCTACTTCAGTCCAGCACCTGCACTCTTTACCCTCAGAGAACGGCAAAATTACAGGGGGAAAGAGGGGAAAGTGGTGTCAGCATGGTAGAATGAGGAGGAAAGAGCAAAGGAGTGCAGGACCTTGTTAAAAGCCCCTCTGTGACAGCCAAGGAAAGGCTGCAGCTCCGAGTCATTAAATGTGGCTGGGGTTGGGGTGACTGACTCAAAAAAGGAGAGGACGAGAGGGTTTCAGAGGTGAGTGCGACAAAATGAAGAGAGGAGCGATGGTTTGAAATGGGAATGAAGTAGAAGCCAGCTAAGGTAAAAACATGAGAAATTACAAGAATGAGACAGAAAAGCAAAAACTAGTACTTTCTATTTCAACCATCATTTTTAAAGGGAAATTAAACCGTTATACTGGTCTCTGAACAGTGAACAGTGACACTGTTGTCAATTACATGAAAATAACTAGAATTACTGCCCTGCCGTTATACATGTCTGCGCACCAATCACGTTTCTCTTACAGCTTACATCCATGTCTGTGAAAACATGAATGCTTCACACGCATTTCAACCCCGACAACACAGAAGCTCTTTACAATCAGCACAGTTTCAAGGTGGACACCCAAAATTTGTGTCACCAATCTGACCATATTTTCCTTTCTGTTCCTGAGACATGACCTTAAATAATGGCCAGAAAAGTGTTGCTGCAGAATATTATGATGTCACAATGATCTTGACCTTTGACCTTTTCAATATGAAATGTCATCTCTTCATTGTTTTATCCTACTAGATATTTGTGTGAAGTTTTGTAATAATTAATGAATGAATTTTGGCCAAAAACATGTTTTGTGAGGTCACACTGCCCTTGACCTTTGACCCTTAACCACCAAATTTGAATCAGTTTATTCTTCAGTCTAAATGGACAATGGTGTCAAATTTAAAGAAATTCCTTTAAGGTGTTACTGAAATACTGCATTAAAGAGAATGAGAACGATGCAAGGTCACATTGACCCCTTACCACTGAAACTCTGATTAGTACATCCTGGAGTCAAAGTCAATCTTTGTGCCAAATTCAAATAAATTCCCTGAAGACGTTGTTGAGATATCGCGTTCACAAGAATGAGACAGACGAGGTCACAGTGACCTTGACCTTTGACCACCAAATCTGAACAGTACATCCCCAAATCCAATCTAATCTCTGTGCCAAACTCAAAATTCCCTAAAGGTGTTCTTGAGCTATCATGTTCACAAGAAAAAGACCGACAAGGTCACAATGACCCTGACCTTTGACCACCAAAAAGTAAATCAGTTCAAATTTGAAGACATTCCCTTAAGGTATATATTATATATATATATATATATATATATATATATATATATATATATGTAAGGAGATATTGCATTCACAAAAATAAAACTGACATGGACACACTGAACAGTACATCCTTGAGTCCAAGTCGATCTTTGTGTCAAACTCTTCAAGGCATTCTTGAGATATTGCGTTCATGAGAATGAGACAGACAAGGTCTCAGTGACCCTGACCTTTGACGTATCACCACCAAAAAGCAATCAGTTGAGCGTTGAGTCAAAGTGGACATTTGTACCAAATCTGAAGAAATTCAATTGAGGCATTCTTTAGATATCATGTTCACCAGGATGGGAGGACGGACAACCTGAAAACATAATGCCTCTGGCCAAGGATTTGGCCAGCACAGAGACGTATAAAAAAGTGATGCTGCTTTTCAAGCCTGTGAGGATTGCAAGTAACAAAAACTGGGTTTGGTTTCATGAATAGTTTAAAGTTTCCTATACCGCAATGTCCTCTGGAGGAGTCAAACGGGTGTTCCCATCACAGAAAGCAACATATTTATGCTTGTGCTAAAATGTTCAGCCATTTAACTAAAATGATGGAAGCAAAAATCTTTTCTTTTTGTACCTTTTAATGCTCCAGAACCAGCAAACTCACAAGAGTTTTTGACCTCTGAAACATCAAAAAATATTTTACCTCATTGAGTCTTCAACCATTCAATCCTCGTCGAATTTTCAGTCACGGACACTGAGTCTGGCAAATAGCACAAATGAATAATTCAAGAGTTGAAGCAGCCTATCAGAGAAACTAACTCCTCTGGTGTTTGGAGGCCATCTCAGATAGTGGTATAAATCCAACAGTCGCCACACGCTTAATGAATAAGAGCGTAGATAAAATAGCTCAACAGCCTTTACATTCGGAAATAAGCTTTCTGATCCTTTAAATCTCCAGGCACCATTCAGGGTTCAAGAAAATGTCCAGTTTGATTTCTATGCAGGAGAGCAGCGCTGATACAATTCACAAAACATTCAGCTCTCAAAGAGTTTCCTCACACTTTGACATATTAAAAACATTCCCCTGACTCCAAATACATTCCTCTACCGACTTTTTTCCTGAGGTGTCACTCAGGAATTCAGTATTCATTTTCTATTTTGGTTTCAATGTGTCACTTAATGAACTTCAAATAACTTCTCAACTGCTGGTGTCCCACATTAATCCATTCCTCCTCATAAGACTTTATAAAGCCTAAAAATCCTTCCCCACTCTGCCAAATTACTAGAGAAGAAGATGAGAAACGATCTGGGTGGAGAAAAGAAGTAGTGTTACAGCTGGAAATTTTAATGGCATGAATTGCCTCAAACAAGATGTACTTTGAATTGACTTGCAACTCAGGTTCAGTGTTTCTACTTTGCGAGGCAATTTCCGATGAAAAGGTGAAGTAGTGTCTCTGCTCCCTCTTGCCGATGCTAAAAGCTCTGCTTTTAACAAGAGCCGCACAAAAAGAGACTGCTTTTAATCCGCAAACACCCTGACAAAGATGGAGTCGTCCTCGCAAGCTTTTGAGCATTTCAAAGTCGCCCTATCAAGGAGGGAAATCTAAAGCTGAGTGTCTGGGGAACAAAAACACTGGAGGGAGAGGACTCTCATTTGGCTTCAGTTCTCCTATGGCAGCCATGTTCCTCAGGCTGATGGATGAAGGGAGAAACTCATCTCATGACTAATTATTTATCTTCCCTCCAGAACTGTTGTGTCTGGGGGTTGGCAATAACACAACCCTCTGCTCTGACCAAGTAGTAAACAAACTAGAATGATGGAGGTGAGTGAGTCTCCTCTTTTTCCCTCACAACGCTGTAGAGCATGGCTGCCATACATACAGCCCACAGACAAAAACTGGCAGGTTATATTTCTACCCTGCTGGTTGTGTGTGTGTGTGTTTAAATAACTTCTGTCAGATAAAGAGTGATGTTATTCTGATGATGAATTTTAATGTGTGAGATCTATTGCACTTGGATTGGGCATCACTGTTGCTAATTAGGTCTGTCACTCAAAAATTTAAGAACTAACACATAATCTGTTGAAATGCACGATTTTTCCATCTCTGCTGATGAAATGCTTCCACACATGACAGCTGTATTGCTAATAGTGAAATATTAACTGATACTTTTTATGAGCAGCTGGTATAAAAACTGAAGTATAAACAAAACAAAATTATAAAACGTAATTTCTGTGGAGGGTAGTCAAGTTCTTTCAGAACAAACTGGGAAAACCAGTTCTTAATGCACGTCACCTTGTGCACACAGGGTGTTGTTATGTTGAAACAGTAAAGGGTCTGCTGAAAACTGTTGCCATAAGGTTGAAAGCACTTCAAGTCTTAAAACTAGAATCAATTCCTCCCTCTGGCAGTGAGAGTAATTCAATACAAATACTGCGGCTTGGTCAATTGATCTACACGTCAAACTATGATGCTTCAGGTACCCTTCCAGCATCATTTTTGGACACAATTAACACTCATTACATGCATCATGTCTTTTCAAAATAAACCTCTGTTTTCACAGGAAATGTACAGTTTCCACTTAATCCACCCGTTAAATGCTTGCAGTCTCTTTTCGAAATAAACTGAGAACGTGGGGTAAGAACTTCCTTCGGTTTAGGAAAAAAAAGTATGTGGTTAGGTGAAACAAGTGCGTTTCTTACAAACATATTGTGATGCCACGTGACATAAGTCACTTAGGTCACGTGTCATAAGTCATAAGCGTACAGAGGCTACCAGCACACTGCACTGTAATAAATCAATTCCGATGACTTTTTGTTTTACACAGTGCAATGAACAGCAGTCTCTGAGTGAAAGTCCAGAGTATTTTTGACCCACTCAGACTGTCAGAAAATAGTTTGTTGGGCACAGGGAAACAGAGATCTGTGTGAGTACATGAGACCGGAAAAAAAAGAGGGAGGATCACAGGGAATTTGAAAAAGGAAAACCCTGATGAAGACGCTTTTCTGCTCTTAGTTTAACTTTTTTCAACCCAAGGAGTTCAGAGCGCTCCGGCAAAAACGGCAGGCGCTTTGACTGCAGAAACGCGAGGTGCATTGCAATACAAAAAATGCAAGCAAAAAGCTTCATTCTCATAAAAAACAATTATAAAAAGCCGCCTCCAGCTGCTAAAACGCTTTCTGTGTGATCAGGGTCTTATGCTGATTCGCTTACTCTTTATACAACAGCAGTTGCTCAGAGCATCAAAAAAATCGCCTGGTGCATCTCATACTGCCGCTAAAGGGTGCTTTGGTGCATCAATAAGCTACTGAACAAGCATCGGTATTTGAAGAGTTGGAATGAGACTCTTTTCGAGTAATAAAACACTGTTGATGTGTGCTTATGACGTGTGACTGCAACATAGTTCACAGCATCTTCCCCTGCCCTGCTTTTTTCAAGCCTGCATCCACTCCAGAAATGCTTCTTGGACGCTTCTTACGCCATAGCTTTGACTATACTCCTAGCTGCTGCTCTGTCACGGTGGCCTCTCCTCGCTTCCTGCTCCCCTTAGCTCTGGGTTGTTGAAGTAAAACTCATCACTTCTGGTGCACCAGCAAAGAAAAACTTGGCACAGACACCACAATTCCGGTATACTGTAAAATACAGAGAGCTTTACCTGGGGGTGATAGGCTTATTCAGCATTGTGTGAACTCATCTGGAAAGGTCTTCGATATAATCAATGTTCATTTATATGTAAAAGTCCTGTACCCCAGCTTTAACTATAAATCCACCAGTCAATAGACAAAAAATAATCTGGAACCATTTTAATTATTAATATACGGTTGAAGTCATTTTTCAAGCAAACTGTCAAACTCTCTGGTTCCTGCTTCTTAAATGTGAGAATTTTCTGTTTCTCCTTAACTTACACAGCAGTAAACTGAATACCTTTGGGTTATGGAGTGTTTTAGGCTGAATGTCATGATACAAGACTTGCTGCATGTGCTTTGAAAGAGTTATTGATTGCTTTAATCATTCCTGCTGTCCTACTGGCTTTGTGGCTATACTTTTGGTGCCCAACTGCACTGTAAGAGATGGAAGACAAAAATCTACAGTCTTTCTTCTGTCATGCAAAATGTCATTGTGAATTTAGACATTTTCTAAAGTTACAGACATTTTACTACAAAGTCCAATCTTTGTGTTTCCACCGTCAGCATTTCCTTGCTGATCTATGGTGGAAGGATATGCCTGGCAGTTGAATGCAAGAAAACACTGGCAATAATCGGACACATGATTTCCTGTATGTAGAGATACCTACACAACTTTGCTGTCTGCTGAGTACCAGCTTCAACAAAATTTCTGATTGCAATTTTGCATAGGATAAGGACCTAATACAGCAGAGACCCTCTTCAAAATTATCGCTTCAAAAGCAGAATGGAAAGGAATCAATTAATCTTTTGAATGAACATATGGCATGTGAGTCTTGTATCAAAGTATACTTGAGGCCAATTTTCCTTAAAGGTTCCCTGTAGAGTATTAAAACCTGCACAGCTGTTTTTTTATGAGTGGGTCCTTGCTTTGTTTATCTCATGCTCACGCATGAGGGTGCTCATGCATGCACACAGATGACACAATGCACGGTCCTATCGCTGGTTTCATTCCATTCCACAGATTAATGGTTTGTAGTAACACGAAAAGATATGTAGCAATGTGCCAGCAAAGGTAAAGAAGAAGAAATCAACTGGCAAGTAAACATGAATGTAAAAAATGGTGGATTTTAAGGGATAGCTCGGATCCTTTGAAGTGTGGATGTAGGCTATGAGGTACTTACCCATAGTCGGTGTATTACATACTGTAGATGTTGGTCAGCACGCTTCCAGTTTGAGGATGAAGACAGGGGTATCGCCATATAAGCTAAGCAATGTACTGCTGTGGATGTGGGGCAGCAGCAAAATGTATTTTAGCCACCTAAAATATATCCACTGTTTTTTCTTACTGTCAGACAGCGATTTCCAACAGCGAACCAAAGCTGTTACATTGTTCTCTTCAAAACCAGACTACACTGGAAAAAAAAAAAAACAGTAATTTTAGCTCACTGAACACAGGAGCTGCTGGTCTACTGCTACTTCCATCAGTTAGTTAGTTTGTGTTGTTGTGTAACTTTGGCGTTTGAAATGGTTAGTTCAGATTCACCAAAGTCACACAATAACACAATCAGACTAACTGATGAAGGCAGCGGTAGACCAGCAGCTCCTGTGTTCAGTGAGCTAAAATTACTGCTTTTGTCAATGGAGTTTGGTGGTTTTGAGGGGGGTTGCAGAGGTGGGTTTTGAGACGGGATTTGAAGGATGTTATGCTGTTGGACTGTCCAATGTGTGGCTATAGGGATTTCCAGAGCCTGGGGGCAGTGCAGCTGAAAGCCCTGGCACCCATCATGCTGAGACGTGAGGTGTGAATGGTCAAGAGACCAGCAGAGGAAGAGCGGAGGGAGCAGGAGGGGGTGTACTCCTGGAGGAGGTCAGAGAGATAGTGGGGGCTACGTTGTAGAGGGCTTTATAATCAATCTGGTACTGAAGATGGAGCCAGTGTAGTTGGATGAAAATGGGGGTGATGTGGTGAAATGATTTGGTGCGGGTGATGATCTGGGCAGCAGAGTCTGTTAATGAGTTTTGGTGGGAGGCTGGAGAGTACTGCATGTGTGGACCAAGACCTCAGCGCTGGACTGGGACAGTGATGGGTGGAGTGTTGGCCAGAAACTGTTTTGTTGCTGACCCCTCTGCAGCGGAACATCACTCAGCTTCTGTGGCTGTGGCCCTGTCTGCTTCTCCAAATGGTGGGTACAGTATAGTAATACACTATCTCTGGGTAAGTGCCTCATACAACCAGACTTCAAAAGACCCAAACTGTCCCTTTAAAATGCCTTAAAAATCAAACTACAAATATTTAATGAGGAAAGATGTGTTTGATAGACCTCAGTGAGTTTTAGTGATTCACACTTAATGTGAACACAACTTTTGTTTGTTTACGAGAAAACTGCACAGGGCACCATTAGTCAAGGAAAACTTCAGTGTAAAGACAAGGTGTCCATACACTTTTGGCAATGTAGTTTATAATAATGATATTAATAACAATGATTTTGTTTTGTGGACGATGTTATTTTTTGACAAAGTACCACCACAGTGTATCTCATGGGCTACAGGATGTGCTATAAACACCAGGCTTTACTGCAGCATTACACTCAGTTTAAAACTGAGCAGACACCTAGCAGGAGGCATTCAATTCTAATAGAGGGAGGTCTGTGTCCTCTAGCACTTTGAGCTCCTCTAATCTCTTATTCATGTATTCAAGGTGAGAGGAGAGAGGAGCGGCTACAAGTGAGAGCTGAATGGGTCACAGAACAGAGATGAAGAGGGGGGAGAAAGCTCTGGTTGAAAGACGGAAGAGGAGAGAAGAAAAAACGAGATGGGAGGGGAAAAGCCCCAACATCCCTCTCATCCCTCCATGAACCTATCAGTGGATCCTGCGGAGGAGAAGAAAGGCTCTGGTCCTGGAGCTCCATACAGACCCGGATCAAAGGGAATCCCCATCTGATCCAAATGTCGTTTGAATGTTTTATGGTAGCCAAGACACTGAGGTGAGGCGCGGATAAGATGTGGCTCAAGAGAGCTCTGATCAGAGGTGGCCTGTCATTTTCAGACGAGAACGTCACACTGGGGAGCTTCGTTCTTTTTTTCCTGAGTGCATGAATTGTATACATATATAATTCAAAATACTGAGCAAATATATATCTTAGTGCGGAAAGATTGGATTTTCATAGTCCCTTTCCCTTTACATTATGTCTTGATATTGTCAGTCAGTGAATTCATTAGCAGCTGGTGAGGCTGCAGCAACTCTACACATTTACACAGTAAAGACTCCAGCAAATACAAGACTGTTGAATAATGGAGCTGAGATATGATGCATACAGCATACGCCCCCGTACACATATTTGAACAGACACATATCCAGTGTAACTGACAAACCAAACTGCATGGGGGCTAATTAATTTGTGTCACTGAAAGGTTAAGTGTAATGTATCACTCACATCTTTTTTTTAATTTTATCAACCATAACCTTTATATTCATATGCTCACGCCTACATCCTTGCAAAGCGCAGCATGTGGATAAACCCATATGCAGCGATGGAGATACATTCAATCATACGTGAATGTTGCTAATGCACGGAAACCTCTCCGCAAACCTACACGGATTATACAGCGACAAAGCCCTTCAAGGGTGCAGGGAAGCTATTGTGCTCAAAGCCTTGTTTCCTCGGAGGAGAGTGCACAGGACGAGGGTATTTACAGTTTATTATGCAGATGCCATCGCTAAGCACTCTCATGTAATGCAAATGCACACACACATGCGTGCTCGCAAACCCATTTAGAATTTAGCATGTTGTGCTGTCTCGGAGCTTTCATTTCATTTGTGCGTAATACTGCACATCAAAGGGATTTCTGAAGCACTAACATTGTGAATACATCAACGAGCAAGTAACTGAGTGCAAGGAAATATATAAATAATGCACACCTGAAAGAAAGGAAGATTTCACTGCACATATGGATGTATGAGAGCCTTTGAAGTCAAGTTTGGGGACACATTTCATATCTCTTACCAAGCTTTAGTGGGTCAGGAAGACAAAAAAAAAAGCTGGGTCATGAGTGAGCTGCAGCCTGTAATGGGTTAACTTCCTCTCCGGTTAGATGAGGAAATGGGAGGGCACTGTGATGTCACTGCTGAAAGAGAAACTAAAAGGAGCAAGTGACGCATGCTTTTACTCCCGTTACAGATCTGAAAGAGTTAGAAAAACCTGCATCCACCAGGTAAAGTTGTCATTTCTCATGATTGCAGTTTCTATTGTTAACTAGTTTATTTCAGTGATATAAAAAGCAGTAACTAAAATGCTTTAATTCTGTCATTATTTCACATGATATTTTCCAGATATGGCTGCTGCTGCTGCTTATAGTTTTATGGCTGAGGAGAATTTTCTGTGTTCCATCTGTCTGGATGTGTTCAATAAACCTGCTTCGATTCCCTGTGGGCACAACTTCTGTCTCGACTGCATCACAGAACACTGGAGCAATAACGCCACTGTATTTCGGTGTCCAGTATGTAACGAGAATTTCCTCAGCAGGCCTATGCTTCGGGTTAACACTTTCATTGCTGAGATTGCTGCAAAGTTCAAGGCAGCTGCTCAAGACAAATCTTGCTGTACCCCCGAGGAAGAAGGAAATGGAGACGTGCTCTGTGACACGTGCACAGGGGCCAAGCTCCCAGCCGTCAAGTCCTGCTTAGTGTGTTTCTTATCTTACTGTGATGCACACCTGGAGCGTCATCGGAGAATTCCAGCTATGGCGAAACACAAACTGATCCACCCGGCTGACAACTTGGAAAGCAGGATGTGCAAGACGCATGACGAGCCTTTTGAGTCATTTTGCAGGGTGGATCAAATGCTTCTATGCGAGTCCTGTGAAAGACGCGAACATAAAAGCCACAAGACGGTGAGTTTGGATGACGAGGCTCAATTGAGGAAGACCCAGCTGGGAATGGAGAAGAAACGCACAGATGAGATGATCCAGGTGCGTCGGCAGAAAATTCATGACATTGAACTCTCAGTGGAGGCCAGCAGAAAGAATGCAGCAAAGGTGCAGTCGTACAACGTGCATATGATGACTGCTGTGGTGGACTACATTAGGAGAAGCCAAGCTGAGTTCACACAGGTGATTGAGATGAAGCAGAAAAAAATTGAAAGAGAGACAAAAGACTTCGTTGAAGAACTGGAGGGAGAAATTGTGCAAATAAAACAGAAAAACGTGCAGCTTAATCAGGTGTCACTCAGCAACGACGCCTTCACGTTCCTCGAGAGTTTCCTGGCTCTCACAATCACTCCGCTGCAGGTTAAGGACTGGTCTAATGTGACCTTTAACAGTGACGACTTCACTGTGCAGGAAGCTTTGGCCAGGCTGGAGACAACAGTGCAGAAAGAAATAAGGTCGCTGTGTGATCCTGACTTGAAAGAAATGCAGCGACATGCAGTGGATGTGACTCTGGATCCTGACACAGCAAACCCTCAGCTCAGTATTTCTCCGGATGGGAAACAAGTCACACACAAGGACAGTAAGAGGAATCCCCCAAACACGCTTGAGAGGTTTGAAAATGTCCTTAACGTCCTTGCGAAGGAAGGTTTCTCCTGCGGAAAGTTCTACTATGAGGTCCAGGTTAAAGACAAAACAAGCTGGGATTTGGGAGTCGCAAACCAGTCCATCAACAGAAAGGGCGATATAAGACTGAGCCCCAAGAATGGATACTGGACTATTTGGCTGAGAAAAGGAAACGAGCTTACAGCCAATGCCGGCCCTGCCATTAACCTCTTTGTGCGGGAGATGCCTCAAAAGATCGGGGTGTTTGTTGATTATGAGGCGGGTCAAGTGTCTTTCTATGATGTGGACACCAGGGCTTGCATCTTCTCCTTCACCGGATGCACGTTCACCGAGAAGGTCTTTCCGTTCTTCAGCCCCTGTGCCAACGACAGCGGCAAAAATTCGGCCCCCTTGATCATCACTCCTGTCAAACGCAACAGCTGAGTTTCTGTTTTGTTTTTTCTTGTCTCTGAAAGAAAAGGAGACAGGGCGAGGGCGAGGGACTTGGAGAGAGATCACAATGGTGGAGCACTGAAAGGTGTTTATCTGTGAAACTCCAGCATGTCATTCTGTTACTGCCATCCATCAGTGTCAGCGCCGTGTCACTCTGTGCCGCCTGTCACACAGACGGCTGTAGATCTCCGACTGAATCCACATGCAGTCTGCAGGACATTCACCACACACACACACACACACTCACACACACATGCACAGAGTGACGCAGTCATACATCTCCCTGGGTTACAAAAAGAAATCTTTATGACTTGGCCATTAATTTTGATACTCCAAAGCTGCTCCTGCCTGCCAACATACCAAAGATGGGTGACATTTACAAATATTTTATCGCACTTGTGTAGCGCTGCTTGGAGTGCCACACACAAATACTGTTTCCTTATGATATGATGAATGGTACCTTAAACTGCTTGAATTATCATTGTGTTTAAAAAAAAAAGAAGACCTTTATGGGATACAGAGAGCATATTCCAAGGTGTCCCCCACTACACCACCAGCAATGGAAAATAAATCAGCACTTTCTCTTTCCTATTAAAACCATTCAGAAAATATTAAAAGAAATCAAGGATTCCTATTAATCTAATGTCTAGATGACAATTCTTCTAATGTGGCTCTAGATGACAATTACTTTTCTGCGCCAATTAATGTTATTGAGTTAAATGTGTAGTTATTGAATGGATCACAACACTGGAGCCTGACTGGCACATAATGCCGTGTCCTCTAATTAAAATCAGCCAGACCTGCTTTCCAAGTTCAAATGCAGCAAATCAGTGTGATTAGGAGAGCTGTAACCAACTGTTTATTGAGCAAAGCCAGTTAAACTCTGTTTGTTTGTTTGTTTGAATTAAATGGGTAGCATTTAATTCTGTTTCTGTTTTTAGAGTTGTGTGTATGAGTTTTTTTTGAGGACTGTTCTCCCAAGAAGAACGACAGCACCAGTTGTCTCAGCAAGTGCCTCCGTAGTGCCAAAGGACTCCAGAGACAGTAGTAATTATGGCGGGAGTAAAAGAGGAAGTCTATTAATGCCGATTTTTTTATTTAAAACTATGATTGTTCATAGACCTTAAAGAGTAACTAAAACTCAGAGTTTTGGTTGAAGTGCCTCTACCGTGGAAATTGTATAAATGTCTCTAAACTGTGGGGGGTTCAGACACAACCAGTCACAACTTCCTGCAGTTGAGGAGGCGAGGGGCTGGGGGGTGACATGTGGTGTTACAGTTTGGTACGTTTTCGATAAAGCAAAAAAGTAGACCATAAATTAAAACATTGATTTATAAAAATTAAAATCAGAAAGTGTGATTTTTTTTTTTTTTTACTTTAAACACTGAGCTATACCTGAGTGACTATCTTCAGGGGTGTCTTCTTAGTAGCATATAAAACTAAAACAGTTTCTCAAAAAATATTAAAATGGTATTGTTATAGTTATAAACAAATACTAACAAACAAAATATTTTAATGTATAAAAAGTAACATCATCATTTGGACTTTTTATGTGTTTGATTGTTTAAAGCAGTAATTACAGCCTGGCTAAAATAGGTTCATGAAGGAATATTGAAACAGGGCTCAGTTACATTAAGTATCTTTGTTAAGCCTGCGTTTCTACAGCAGAATATGGCCCTTATATCCGTGGCAACTGCTGCAGTGATTTCTTTAGCTTTGTTTGAATCCGTTAGAAATGGCTGCCTTAATGCTGCAGGGATAAAGTTAGCTTGTCGCTTGTGTGTTGCTCCTTGTTTTTGTTTAGTTCCACCAATTAACACACTGGGATGATGTTTGAAGTATTCCCACTGATTAACACTGATCTGTAATAGTTTCAAAGTCACTTGTGTGTGTATGATTTGTCGTATGTGTGAAGTCACCACTGTTTTGATTTTCACAGACGAATTACCCGATAGAGGACACTGTGTCATTTATTTGCAAGTCTTGTTTTTCTGTTTTGTTTTGCTTTTATTTTTTGTCATGATGCTAGTCTCTTGAGCATGTGTCTCTTAAATGAGGTTGTTATAATCTCATCTGCACAAAAAGTAGCTGAAAAGCTTTCGGAGGCAGATTAGAGGCGGTCAGATTGGCCCGCTGAATGTTGCACTATTAGGATGAGCTGAGAGACCACACACTGGGAAAATGACTGTGTGGAGTTCTTGGATAAAAACCTGGTATTGCATCTCAATAATGTCTAATAACAACAAACAGCAGTTTCCCTTCAATGATTGTGCATTTTAGTAATAAGTAAGGGAGGTAAATAGCAATGTCAATGTAATCTGGGTGGGGGGTTCACCAAAATTAAAGTTTAAGGTTACTGAAGTCATGTAAGGAAAAAGGCCAAAAGTAAGGGTTCCATCTTCGTTTTGCTGCTGCTCTCTTTTATATATCAACGGGAGTTCCATATATTTGACTTTTGGACTGTTGGTTGAACAAAACAAGTGATTTGTGAAGATGTCACTTTG
The DNA here is from genome assembly GCA_035609425.1 of Epinephelus awoara. Lineage (NCBI taxonomy): Eukaryota > Metazoa > Chordata > Actinopteri > Perciformes > Serranidae > Epinephelus > Epinephelus awoara. The sequence continues at coordinate 31,041,510 of CM069299.1, read as the reverse complement.
ATTGTCTGTTCTGTTGAATACGTACAAATCATTCACCACATTATTTGATTTGAAAATGCAGCCCTGGTCTGTGTACCGTATGATACCTGTGTTAGATTTACTGGAAAATATCTAATGTTTACTATGTGATTTTTGACTGAAATGCAGTGACACTAAAAATAATAAAGCATATTTAGATAGTGACAAACAGTAATCTCCTTGATTTATTCATCTGAACCGCACTTGATAAACACCCAAAACAATCTAACAAATCCTGCCAATAGAAAAAGACACTGAACGCCGAATTACTTCAATATGCAATTAAAGTGCATCTGTCAGTTTGAGGAATATAAACACAAATTACAGACTCTCTTGACAGCCTGAGATTCCCACAACATATACTTAGCAATTTTATAGCCACCACTCACAAAATAATCCATTACATTTCCTCCCCGGCGTGGTTTGAAAAATAATGTTAATTCTGCCTTTTCACAAACAGGGGAATGAGCTTTTAATGATTTGAAGCTTATAATTACAAAACCTATCTCAGGTAAAAACAGGCTATCTGCAGAATGGGAATAGAATATGGCAGGTGTTTATGAATAGACGGTTTGTGTTTACGTCATGTAAGGCAGCTTTGTGTTGCTGCTAATGACCAGTGATGGAAAAGCTGTTTTGACCTTTTACTTTATTAAAAGTAGAAATACTACCATGTGGAAATGTAAAAAAAGAGCATCCACAATTTACAGAAGTATTATATTTACAGTACTAAACGAACTCAGGCAGAAATGGATCATCTCAGAGTATAAAGTACAGTGTAGTTGATAATTTCATCTCCACCAGCTACACCCTAAAAAGGCTTTTCACACAATAATCCATCTGTATGGGTCCTACACTGTTTCCATTTCAAATTTCCAAACTTTTCCAGACTCAAATTTTCAGACTTGTCAGTATATTTTTCAGACCATATTTGACATCTGATTACAAATAGCCAGGTTCGGAAAACTTGCATTTACCCACTGTGGCCACTCGGTCCCCACTTCTACGAAGAAATGTTCCTGTCAAATATCTCAAACTGACAACGAACTGATGCTACCTGTACTCATATTATTTTACATAATCATATATTGCATAAATAATACACTATTATTGTTGTTCCCTCCATATTTGTAGACTGTTAATTTAACTTTCACAGCATTTGCACAGCCTTGTTTATTCACTGTGTCCATGGAAAACAATGATGAATGCAGCCATAAAGTTTTCTTAATCTAGAGAAATTAGTCAGTACTTTTCTAATAACTACATCATCGCATAACTTACAAATGTTCAGTAGGAGTTGGCGTCTAGTCCACAAACTGGATAAATAATTGAAGTGGCTACTGTGACATCACCCACTGGTTTATGTACTCCCGTTTTGGAGCCTTGAGTTTGCCATTTTGTCCATTACCATCTTGGTTTTTGGAGCCAGAAGAAACCGTATTTGGGCGAGAGGCTGGCACTGTAGAGGAGTGAGGGGTGGATATGACTGAGAAGCCCAGGACACTATTGGTAGACAGCCTGTCAGTCAAAGTGGCCCGCCCTTTGCAATGAATCACTTCCGTGTTAGCTCCATTTTTCATTCTCGGAGGCTGCTTCTTGGTTCAGTCACACACCATACATCTTGCCTTATATTCAACAACATCAAGCTTATCTGTTACGCAGTCTCTCACACAGTGGTAAACATTTTAGCTGTGCTGGCTGCCTGCTCCAAACGCTATGAAAAATATGCTGCTTGTATGATCAATTTATTTTTTTAGAAAAGTAGGGGCAATAGTCTGGAGACATAAATACTGTTTCATATTTCCCTTTTTTCATATTTATCCAGACCTGGAAGCTATTAAAATCAAATGCTATACTTTTCCATATTTGGTGGTGTTAAAGTATGAAGTAGCATTAGATTGAAAAACTCAAGTATAAGTACCATAAAACTGTACAATTGTAACTGCAACACTACTTGAGTAAATACTTACAGGAGTTAACTTTTACCTCTAATAAATCAGTCAGACCAGAAGTTGTTCTTCCAGCAATAATCCATGTTTACTTTACCTTAATATTGTTGACCAGTGACCAAGCAGCTATAAAGACACCTACCTTTATTTACAGTTCTCTCAGCCTTCCTCAAAATCGTTATTATGGTGGCTCTTCGAAAGGCAAATGCTGGAAACACACTATTTTAACATTTTTTCTTCTTTATAAAACATGTCTGAAAGTATAATTTTGCTGCTTAATCATCCCAGGATGAATTATCTGCAGCAGCAGCCTCAGTTGTGGTTTCAACATAGTAGCTCTACTGTATTTCAAATGTACTCCAGTCAAGCACTGTCATAGAAACAGGCTCATTATAAAAGAGGCTTCTCAACAAAGACAGCAGTCTGAGGCTTCTGTCAAGCAACAGTTTCAAATTAAAAGCACAGTCCTGGAGAGCACACTGTACTGCTTCTGGTGCAATAAGACAGGTGTTGATTTGCGAAGCTAACCAGGAGCACATCGCATGTAACTGCTATTGATCCAGTCAATAGGTGAACTCATGCTCCTCTAACACACCAGCAGCTGTGTAACTGCTCACTCTGCTCACTTTCTTTTGTTAAATCACAACAGAACTGCAAAGAGAATACCATCATGGACTGCTGTGAAATGCTGATACCAATGAAAAAATGGACAATTCAAGCAGTTTGTCCAGGGACCCTGAGGCAGTCTTTCTTATGCACTGTGAAAAGAGGGAAAAGTGCAAGAGTGAATAATGGAAAGCGTTGTATCTAACTTCTGTATAGATGAACCATCTATGGATTTTGAGACTGAAAAGATGATAATGTGTTACACTACCTTCATAACACACTTGAAAAATTTTCATAATTCAAAATATTTTCTTCCTCAGTACTTTAAATTTAATAACAACTGGTGTTGCATGGTTGGGATATCAACCTATAGAGCTTTGAGCAACTGACCCTTCCTAAGTCGTGCACCTTTTCACTCTGTGCTCCAATATGAGTTGCACAAGGTTGGTACAGAGCAGAACTTTGGTCAACTGTCCCCTTTCCAGTTAAACATAGATATGCTATGTGCCAAGCTTGTCTGTGTTGTAATTGAAAACCAAAATTTGAAGATGGTTAAAATATGTGGCTGGGTACTGTCACAAACTTTCTGTACACATTATATGGTATATAGTCACAAGTTAGCTAGTGTTAGCAAAATGCTAGGTAGCTAACAAACAGCTGCATCAAGAGAAGGTCGCCTGAAGCAAGATCACCAAAGTCAGCCAGGTTTGCTTCCTCCTGGGACAGGTAGGTTGCTGATACATTTTTAAGATGACATGAATTATCGTTAACTAGATCAAGGCTAACGTTTCTCTGTTTATATCACCTCTGTAAGGCTGCGTAAAAAGGGACTATCGTTAGGTCAGCACCATGGTCTGGAGTCAGTATAAATACATACTACTTCTCTGATCTCTAGTGAGGGAAAAGGTGATACAAAATTGGGTAGGAGCAATGTTGACTGAGAGTCTTATCATCCTCGGTCCTTCGGAAGCTTTAATATGTGTTTTTTTACCTTGTTCATAACAACTAACATAATTCAGTAAGTCAATATGAGTCAATATATATCAGTGAGTCAATATATCCTTCCATCACATAGTCCTTGGGTTTGCCTCTTGAAGCTATACTGCCTGAAACTATCTGATAACAGCAGCTAGCAGAATTGCCATGTTTCTTTTTGTCAAGCTTGTCCAACTCAGGAACTAAGGAGGGTGGGACTCATGATCTCATTGCGGTGGTCTTTACAACAGTCTGTTAATCACGGTGACCATCTGACCTTTTATCTTGTGCGACCATGAGGTTAACATTTGGGGTTTTGAGTTCGATGTCTTTACAGCTATCGACTGGAAACGGCATAAAATTGGAGAGAGACATTAATGGTCCCCTCAGAATAAATTGTAATAACTTTGGTGACCCCTTCACCTTTTATTTAGTGCCATCATCAAGTCAAAGTTTCCATTTGTCCTGGTTTATGACGAAATACCTGCAAAACTAATGACAATATTCTTTGTTGTTGGTGCTAATTAGCAAACATTGGCATGCTAAAATGATTAGAAATATGGTGAACATGGTAGAAACAATACCTGCAAAGCAGCATTTATATCAAATGACAACTTAACACCCAGTGATTTTTCTGGAACATTTCAGGATGGAGAATTTGGATAAACTGCAGAGCTGTATTATTTTTCAACAGGATGTTTGTTTTTTGTCAATGTGTTAGATCATAAATACAGTCTCTGAGTACACCAGTCTGGGTAATTACACTGCCTTAATGAATAACAGTATGAGAAAAATACAAGAATACCATGTGGTGTGCGTGTGTGTGTGTGTGTGTTTCGACAGGACCACATGCCTTTGTCCTTCACTATGTGTATCTAATGAAGTGCCAAATGTAACGAGATAAATCTATCCATTAGAGTCCCTTAACGAGACTAAATCCACATGGCTGCTAATGAGTCGGTGCTCCATCAGTCGTCCTCAGAGGGCTGGAGGATCTGACTGAAGCTGGAGACGACCCGGAGCCAGACAGAATCACACCCTCTAAGCCAGTAAATCCACGGCCCCAGCTGTTGCAGACCTCCATCATTTAGCTGCCGGTCCTTCAGGGAGTGACTTCAAGTTAGCAAACAGCTACAACTGATAGAGAGTGGACTCATAGCCGGCGCAGAGAAACACTAATCATCTGTAATCATTGATCTGCCATGACTGGGCCATAGTCATTAGCCTGATGCAACATTGCTCTATAGAATTTACTTGTTCCTGGGCTATCATTAGCTTTAAACACATGTTTTCTACACAGGCACTTCATGCTGTGCAACAACATGTGGTCATGGTAACAGTTCAGGTCTGAAATACTCAAGAAAGTGAAGTTATTAAAATAATAAAAATCCTTAATTCAAATTCTTTGCTTCAGAGCCTCATTTCACTCATGGAAGTATTATATAGCAAACAAGGTCATGTACATTCATCACTGTCACACTCAGACCCGATGCTGTGTATTGACCTTCCAAGTAGAAAATGGAGCAAAGAAAAAGGAAGAAGTTAGAAGCAGCATTTGCCAGTAAAAACACCAGAAAGCATTAAACTTCTGGGAGCATTTCAATTTGAAAGCTGCTGTGGTGACCCTGCAGCTGCATGGCAGCACTAGCTAAGGGCTAGTGCAGAAACGTATGGCTAGTTTGCCTACAAGGATTGGCATCCATCAGTGCCATACCAGTTTTAAGAGACACCTGCCAGTGCTTGGTGGTATCTGTAGGAGCAGCAGGGGTGTCATGCAGTGTGTAAGAAGAAGAACTGCAGTGACATCCAAACAGATTCATATGCCACTGAAACAACAGTCATAGGTGTCACCACATTAACATAGCTCATGCCACATCCTTGTAGATTCTGTTTTTATCACGTTTATTAATATGCAGTTATAAATATGCCAACTGAGATCTGGCTGACTTGATATTTTCATATTCATTCTGGCTTTCTAAACAAGAGTCTACAACCATGCTAGCAGTTCTGTGAGGCTATCATTCGGCACAGTAAACTCAGTTTGCTAACATGCTCACAATGACAATACAGGTTGATGTTTACCAGGTATATCCATGTTCACCATCTTAGTCTAGTGTGTTAGCATGCTAGCATTTGCTAATGAGCACAACACATAGTTTAGCACAGTTAAGGCTGCTAGGATTGTCATTTATTATGAAGGTATTAAGTCATAAATTTAGATGTGTCACTAACATGTGTTGCTCTAGGAAAATTCAAAGGATTGCAAAAGTCATTAGGACGCATCCTCTGGGAACCATTTATGTCTGTACAATGTAAGTAATGTCAAGTGGTGGACCCAACCAACCAGATCTAGCTGCCATCCTTAGAGTCATCAATGTTATCGAAGTAAATATAGTGATAGTTGCAGCTTTGTAACGTCCATCCATCCATCCCAAAGCCAAACCGTTGGGGCTACAGGCCGAGTCAAGCACCCCAGACGTCCCTCTCCCCAGCAACACTTTCCAGCTCCTCCTGGGGGACCTCAAGGCATTCCCAGGCCAGTGTGTTCTGGGTCTGCCACGGTACCCTCCACTAATTGGATGTGCCTGTAACACCTTTAACTGGAGGGGCCCAGGAGGAATCCTGATCAGATGCCCAAACCACCTCAACTGACCCCTTTTGACGCAAAGGAGCAGCAGCTCTACTCCGAGCTCCCTCCAGATGTCTGAGCTCCTTGCCCTATCTCTAAGGCTGAGCCCAGCCACCCCACAGAGGAAATTCATTTCGGCCGCTTCGCTTGTATCCACAGCCTCATTCTTTCTGTCACTACCCAGAGCTCATGACCATAGGTGAGGGTTTGGGCGTACATGGACTAGTAAATCGAAAGCTTTGCCTTCTGGCTCAGCGCCGACATCACTGCAGATGCTGTGCCAAACCTCACACATTTAAAATCTAGATTTTATCATACTGTATTAAATATTAACATTAGATGTTTTAGAAATGTACAATTGTGCATCCAAGTCAACCAGCAGCTTTGCTATGAACGCAGGCTTGAAGAGTAAAGCATGATTGCACAATTACTGAAAATCAATGTGTGTGGTAGGAGGGTTGTTTTGTTTGGTAATCATCCTTATTTTCCTTTTTTGGAGGCAAGGCAGTCTTGAATATATATAGCACACTCTAATATAGGTCAACTGTAAGTGCTTTACATTAAATGGACATGAAATCCATTTCCCTGACAATTTCCCTGTAAGATTTCCTGTTGGTTTTCCTAGAAGCTGCGAGGAATTGCAGTGAGAGGAGGCATCATGATAGTTGTGCACTTATCCTGCTTTAATGGCACCTTTATTATAATAGTGCATTATAATATTGTTCATAACTTGACGAACTGACAGAGAGAAAAATAATGGATAAGTGACTCTACTCTCTATCTCTAAGATGGAAGGGAAAAAAAGCTGGGTGGCTTTTCCAGTGACAGATCAGATTTGAGCTCCACAAAGGCTTTGATCTTAAGGCTTTCTGACAGGCTTTAATCTGAGCAGACCATACACGCGCGCGCACACACACACACACACACACACACACACACACACACACACACACACACACACACACACACACACACACACACACACACACACACACACACACACACACACACACACACGCATCTTTTCATTGAAGCCACACTATATACAAAATGGACTTCATTTATATCCAGCTGTCTGTTTGTGGTTTTGAGGAAAGTCAGTACAGTGACAATGCTTTAGTGAAGTCTTCCAGAGGACACTGTGGTTGATGAATAACAAGATGGTGTCTAAAAAATAAATGTGAAAACCATGCTAAGCTCATCTGTTTTCCTCTATGCACAAATTTCGATGAGTCATGCCGTACTGGGACTCTGCTCTTTATGCCCATTGAGGCTGTTGTCAAAAAAGGTCGTTTTTCTGAATGTGCCTGCTGCACCTTTTCTTTTATTTATTTTCACTGGGTTCGTTGCGGCAGGTGTACGTCTCCTCCAAATTCAGTTTCCTGAACAAAGCAGGGACAGGATGTGGAAAGGAGAGGACATTGAAACAAGAAGACAAAAATGATAAAAACTGAGAAGAAGCTGAGTTTACTCGTGTTAAGGCACCATTGGCTGTATTATCAGAGTGAGACAAAATGACAACAGCAGCACCTGGATGGAAGATAGTAGCCTCGCATCTGAAAAACATGATTTGAGTCCTACACAAAAAGTGGCAAAAGACAAACAGGGGCTGCAGAACAGCCAGGCAGGACCAACTCTACGTTTGAGGGATGCCAAAGTTTGTACACCTCTGCAGCAGGTGTAGATTTACAGGTCACAATATTAGATTAAAAAGAGACTAGTTGATAGGAGTTATTCAAACTACCTGCTGCAACTTATCCAGGTGTGGAGGAAAATGTCATTTAAGTGTTGTGCTGTTGATCTGCTTTGTGCTTTGTTCACATGGCTACTGCTTTGTACTGTAAAACACAACTCAGAAATGCTCTCCTAGACATGCCCTGCCCTTCCTGTGAACCTGCCAAAACCCTATCGATGACTCCAATCATATTGATGGAACTAGGGCTGCACGGTATATCCTTTTTTTTTTTTTTTTTTTTTTTTAATGAATGCCTTCTATGTTCAGTTTAATATTCACTTTGTTCAATAGAAGAATGTTGGAAATAATTTTCTTTACTCTTAATATTCATCAAGCACGTTGTTGTATTTTCACACGATAGTGAAAGCAGCAGAAAGGCAGAACTGAGTACACTTCTCATATCACGCAGCCCTAGATGGAACCCGTGACTCCAGATCTGCCCTCTGTAGCATCATTCACATGTCTGTGTGAAACCTGTCTGTTGTTTGCAAAATCCTCTGCCTTTTACCACTTTCCTTTTGACTTTCCACTGCAGCAGCATAATAAACTCAACTCTTCTGCTTTAGATGAGCCCTCCTCAGACTCTTATAGATTCAGCTGATTCAACCCAACGACTAAATTAGCTTGCAAGAAAAAGACACAAACACTGACATATTCCCATTCAACCTCAGTTCAGCTCACTTTTGTTTTCCCGCCAGTTTCTCACAACTTCTCCATTGTTGCCTTCTCCATCCTCTCCTTCTAACCTGTAGAATATGACAGCCCTAAATCAAGGGCCTGAGGCCTGTTTCTTAAAGAGGGGGCCCCTAGTAGTGCCTCTGAATTACTGCAGGGGGTCGCCAAATTTCATTAAAAGGTGTCTGAAAATACACGTTGACATTAATCGAACATATTATTAACGAAGAAAAGTTGACCTATTCATAAAACCTATTTAATTTACAGTACACAACATTAATAACAGGCTATCTGTTACCCACCTAATGCAATTAGCTAGCTAATGCTAAATCACCACGCTGCACTTTGTTTTCTTCACTCTGTGGCACCTATTCATAATGGGAAGGAACTAGTTTGGTTGAAATATACTGGCCAATTAGTAGCATTATTATTCCAAATGTACGGACATTTTTGTGAGTCACAATGGATCATTTTGTGACTTTTCGAGCAAGAGACTCTGACACACCGTGCGCTTCAGAAACCCCCTGCCAGAGTGGAGAGCGTAAAGCTAACACACCTAGCCTCGCTATAACTGCTTAGCAACTAAAGGCAAACTGCAATCAAAAGAAGACTGGAAAATATTCAGAGAATATCAGAGAAGTGCAACTCAGTTTTATACAATATATGTAGGTGGTCCCTGCTCCATCTCTCTTTGAGCTTGGCCTGAAAAACACTGAAGACGCCTGGTCCAAAGAAAGAGGGTGTTGCAAGCTCTTCAGACTGTGAAGCCAACAGGGTAAATTTTGCAACCTGTGATACTGGGCTACACAAAATTTAGTTGACTTAGTATGTTAAGTAACTAATTTTCTGGATTAGCCAGAAACAGATATTTCCCTTTGGTTATTTTATCCGCACATATATAATCAATATTATGATATTATGCAGGATTTATCCATATTAACCAATCTTAAATACTATTAAAACTGTCTTTAATGTTTATTCATTCATCTTTGTTTTAAGTTGCTTAGTGCTTATGTGTGCAAGAAGGCTTGAGCAAATCCCAGCATGCACTTGGTAAAACGCACTGTACACCCTGGACATACCCTGGACATCTTCAGCAATATAATAGATATATTCATCAGCTCTTTTCTATCATTATGGAGAGACAAGGTATAATTTTGCATTGAAAAGCAGTCTCAGCTGCCTCAACCTTTGTTTGTTCAAGCTTTAAAAGAATGGCCCTCGGTGGGTCAGTCCCGTTGTTGACGGGAGAAACATTATTTACCTTATATAATTGGTAACGCTAGCCAGCGGGGAGACTGAAAGAAAGATGGGTCGTGTGCAGATTCTTTCCAAGTGGACTACCTTATCACTACCTCTGGGAATTAAATCTATAACAGCACAAAGCACACACAGATCTTTGATGGAATTGTTGGCGACTGTATTTGGCAGGAGAAAAATGAGCCATTTAGCCGGCTAGTGCGAGGTTCCACGGGCCATGTTTGACGATGAGCACCACCAGTGAGTAAGCTGTGCCCTGCAAGTGCTGATATTAGTTAATTTGGAGCCCCTGTGTATCTCTGCCAGATTGTAAATCCAGACCAATTAGTGTCACCCCGACAGATGAAAACATGGAGCAACACCTCTCTGTCTTAAGGGCCCTCTTCTTTCTACTGCTCATAATGCAATTAATTAGAAAGCCCTCCTTTAATTAAACAACACACTGGCCCTGATTAAAATTACACTTATTGGGTGAGCTTTTGCACACACACACACATACACAAGCAGAGACTACAGTGCATGCATGTGCACATAAAGACATTGCCACAGTATTTTGGGCATAGCAGGTCAGTATATGTGTGAGAGCTGGGGGCATGTGAGGTTTTGATTGGCAGGACTGTTGGCATGGTGAGAGGCAGGCGGACGTGAAATCTCCGACGTGCAGTTTCCTGGTTTTAGCCGGGTGACCTCCAAACAGTCCAGACAAGCAGCACCGCGGGTTACAGCGAGCTAATCAAAAACAGCAAAGACCAAACAAGGCTACCTCTTTCAGACTGTCTCAAAATAACAGGATTAAAGTTTATCTCTCACCAGCAGTTATTTGATGCTGGTAGCATTTAAATTACATTCCATCAGGAAACACACAACCAGACAAAGTGGGACACTGTAATTCCAGGTAGGGTCTGTGTAGCACAACACATAATACTATTGGGGCACTACTGAAAAGCCAGAAAGGACAGGTTTCTTTATTCTTTTGTGTCATGATGTTACTATAGCGAGGTAGCACTGTCAGTACCTGGAGGCAGGCTGGTCCTTTTCCTTTTCTTGCTGTTTTCAGCAGTGTTTTCCAGAGAAGGACACTCTGACATGAGCGGCCCATTGGAGCTGTTGAAGTGGAGAGGGTCATTGTTGGATGTTGGGTCAAAGGGCAGAGCGTTGAGCCCTAAAACATGACAACAGAAAACACGTTAGATGAGAAGACACAGCGGTGTACAATTGGCTGTTGTCAAATACAGTGATCTGTATCTTAAAGGCGTGTTAAAGGTGAAAAGATTTTGCTTCCTAGTAGTGGAAAATAACCATAATTAGACCACATCTGCAGGGATTTGACAGAGCTTTCTAATCAATGTCACTGAGTCATGAAATGTTCCGCATGCTGCAATTTTTGCCTTTCAACATCTGACCTTTTGACATGCTGATTGTTCGTTTTATTGAAACAGGCTATGAAACCATGTTACTAGACTGAATGTAATGGAGGTTTAGACTCAAGTCACATGACTTGGACTGTCACAGATTTGATGACTTTAGACTGTTCTTGACAAAATCAAAAGGGACTTTCAACTCCAGTGCCAATGACTTGGCTTGATACATTACCCCAAGCCCAAAGATTAAAAAGTATGTTATTTAATATGTGTGCCACAAATCAATTCATTTACCTTTATTTCCTGAATCACCTACATTAACGCAATTTATTCCCAGCAATTCAACACTTACTTCCCCAAATCAACTTTGTTTGAAACTAATCCAACAGCATGTAGTCAAGCTGCAGGAGAGAACTATGAGGGAACATGAGGTTACGGAGCGCCAGTTGGAAAAAGGTTACCAAAGATAATTTCATTCGTGTACAAAAACTATGCGGTGGTCTACAAAAAATCATACACTGTAAACAAAGATGAACAACATGATAAAGCCCAATAGCTTGGGGGCGGCTGTGGCTCAGGAGGTAGAGCGGGTCATCCACCAATCGGGAGATCGGCGGTTTGACCGTTTCCTCCAATCCGCATATTGAAGTATCTTTGGGCAAGATACTGAACCCCGAACTGGGGGTTGGTAGAAACCTCAGGAAGAGCAACTAAGGAGGGATCCCTCTTCCAGTATGGAAAGACGTGCAATAGATGTTGAGTGTATAGGTCTTAAAGCCACCCTCTTTATGTTAATGGGTGGGTCATGGGCCAAACAAAAACTCAAAGTACACATCAAATATATTGTCTCCAAAGATCATGCTGCTGTATTTTCAAGTGTCTCAAGTGTTCAAGTGTTCAGTGTTAGTCTCATTTAGATATTTAATGCTGTAAAAAATGGATTTTACAACATGACTGACAACTGAGTGAGCCAATCGGTGGGTTAGCATTTAGTGATGCTGCTTGCGACTGTTTGGACAATGTTACAATTAATGGTAAATATTCTACTTTTGATAAGATACAGGGATGTTTTATGACGTTTCTAGAGGGGGAGGAGGTTTCAGAAGTGTACCTGTCTTAATCTCTTGAATGCACCATAGTTATGTGCATTTATTTTTCCCTTTTCTTTCCTTTAGACTGTCAATACTTGTATAGGCAACATTTTTCATTATCTATTTTGAACCTTGGAAAAGTACACACTGTGTTGCCCTGTCATAGCAGTTGATGCCTTACGGGTAATGTTCTATTTTGTACCCTATTTGTTTTCTGTTGCTGTTTTTGATGTAAAATCTGTAGCATATTAAAAAGCCAATGAACACACTTGTTTAAAAAAATTGATATATTTTTAATCTGTTGTTTAAATATCATTAGATTTGGTGAAGAGTGCATTATGACTTGTTTAGGACTCAAAACTCAAATTTAAGACTTGAGACTTGACTTAGGACTTGTCATTGTTGATGTGAGACTTGTAATTTGCAAAACAACAACTTTGTCCCACCCATGCAAGATATCATTGACTGTCTCATGAAAAAACTTACATGACACGCTTTTCAAGACTCTTAGCTGAACTCTGAAGTATTTTTGCAATGGTATGCTGGATGTCTACGCAACACACATTACAAAACACCCTTTTTCATGGTGACCTTTGCTCCCCATTATCTTTTAAAATGATGATACAAAATTAAAAAAGAGGACAGTTAACGTCTGAGATATTGTGTGAAGATATCTGATTAAAAGCCCAAGTTATTGGACAGAATTGACATTTCTCTAACAGTAATGTCAAAAACAAAAGTTCTTAAAAACATGACAGACAGACAGAATATAATGAGAAAAAAAGAAGAGGCTCTGAATCCTAATAAAATATGTCTATCCTGAGATGCTGGCCTGAGTTTCTAGATCTTACCTCAAATGTGTTATTAATGTGGGCAGACACACACACACACACACACACACACACACACACACACACACACACACACACACACACACACACACACACACACACACACACACACACACACACACACACACAGACAGGCACATAATATGACTCATCAAAATATAAAAAAGCCTGGGCTTTAATGCAAATCAACCAAATCTGCCTAATGGTTCTGAGCCCATATTCTTTTCTATAAATACTTTAATTTTCACCTGCTCATTTTCTTATTATTCTGTTCCTTTAACAGACTCAATAGTCTGACACAGGATAGAGAAATAAGTCATCCTTGAGTAATGGTTACAACAACAGTGAAGAAGTTATTTCCAAACCCTGTGCAATGACAAGCAACACAGTCTAAAACATCAGCTATTGTTCCTCTAATAAGAAAATTATACGTGCATGTATGCCTGTTTATACGGTTATTCTGAGGAGGGCTGGACGACACCAGGTCCATACTAATGTGAAGAAATACATATCAACTCCTAAATGACACCTGCTTCTGCATGTCTCTGTTTTTAAAAGGAATTGAATAGCCCTGGATGATGGCGAGTGAATCCTCATCTCTTTCAGATTTACTGATCGCTCACAAAGGCAATGAGGTGCAATTTAAGGTATCGAACTCAGACACTGTCCTGTTTACCTCCAAACATACTTTTTCATTGTTTGTGAGTTTATTGTCCTTTGCAGTTAACTTTGTACTTCTGTTAGAGAGAGACTGATATTATTTTTGTCCCTCACAGATCACAGACATAATGATATGACAAATTATTAGACGGATGGTGTTTATTTGCATTTTTCATCAAGTAATTAGCATAACTGATGTGATGGTGGAGCTGCAGTGTAGGGTCAAAATTACACATGCAAATTTGATCTCTGAGCTTCCTTTTGACACTGACATCTATCCCAGGTGAAAATCTTGTTTGAAAAGTACATATGGGGTGCATTAATGTTTCATTGACCCTTACGTGATTAGAGCGACTCTATCAAAAGAAGACTGTTTTCTTGCCGATTTTCTCTTCATGTTCCTTAAAATGTCTAAATTTCACTACACTGACTTGTGTCTGTGCAATGTTTGAAGAGATTTAAACATACACCAGGCAAGCTGGAGAGGGTACGTCACAAATTCAAAAGCCAATCACTGTCTAATAAACATGGAAAAGAAGGAAACACACAGACAGGCCGACAGACTTGGACACCACATAAAGAAACCTGAAATCTCCAGCACAGAGTGGACTTATACAGTAAAATGGTAAATGGACTCTACTTGTATAGTGCCCTTTTAGTATTCCGAACACTCAAAGCATTTCTTACCATGTCACATTCACCCATTCACACGCACATTCACACCCTGGTGGCCGAGGCTACCATACAAGGTGCCACCTGCTTCTCAGTAGCCGTTCACACACCAATGGAACAGCCAACAGGAGCAATTTGGGGTCCAGTATCTTGCCCAAGGATACTGCCGATCTTCCGATTGGTGGACGCCCAGCTCTACCTCTGAGTAGACGACGTAATATGAAAATCTCAAAAAAGCATGAAAAATGAAAGATGCTAACTACACTTACCATTGTGATACCTTTGCTAGTCATTGTTTTTGGTGCACAACAGACTCCTCATCTGAGTCTGGGTCTGACTGAGGCACAAACATGCATGGCTCAATCTCTCCAATGTTTCATCTCATGCTAACACTAACCATCTTGATGCACACTGCTCTTTCACTGATACTAGCACTAATCTCCCATAACCAAACCTTTGTCCACATTTTAACACTGTGCCAGTGTTGCGCAAACAGAAAGCAAAAGGGCAGCAGTGGTGTGCCGGGCAGAGGTCAGACTTAGAATTTCTCAATGGGAAAACAGTAGATGGGCTTAGGTTTATTTTTTACTTTTTATTTGGGAGAACCATGTAAAACAAAATGTTAATCATAGCAGAGTATTTTTAAAAGCTTCAAAACGGGTCTGGAGGGTAATTTTACACAAGGGCATATTTAGAGCTTCATCTGGTATCCAGTGCCAGTATCATCTTGCAGCAGGAAACAAAAACACTTGAAGGCATCTGGACGCAAAATCCAATTGAAAATTGTTTTAAAAATGTTTTATTTAGGTAGAAATTGTGAAAATATATTGGGATACTAACTAGATTTGATACAGCTCAGTTTTATCTATGTCTCTAACATACATTCTTCCCACAATTTAAGACCATAGACTACATGTACCTTCATTTCATTGTATTTAATTAGTAAATCTTTGAGTTTCCTCTTTGTTTCATGGTCGCCTCCCTGCGCAGAAGTTTAAATACTTCCTCTTTTGTAGTCTCTGGTGTGAATAGTGATAAGCCACATTTATAATTTGCTGCAAATGTGTCAACATTGTCCCTGTAATTTAGATTACAGTTCATCATCAACTCATATTGTATGCATTTATATTCGTCCGATTATGAACAAAAATGCTCTGCTAATGCACACTGTTCAAACTTTGATATTTCTTTTGTTCTGACAATTGGCCTGAGGCATCTTATTTTCTTTGTATTTAATATGTTTACTTGTGCTTTGTTCAGTCCTCTCCTTCCCCTTTTCTTCAGTGTAACTACTGCACATCAGAATTCACGGAAAGGTGCCAGCAGACGCTGACATGAGATTGGCTTTATGCATTTATGGATTCGCCTCACCCTCTATATCACTGTTATGTCTCATTCTATATATTGACAAGACCAGGCCCATAATGTGTTTACAAGGGATTTTAATAGCTGCCTTCATTCAGCTGAGCCTCTTCCCCATTCACTGTTAGACAAGGACTGATGGGGCTTTTCTCTGAATGATCTTTCACCAGTCTGTCTCTGTGTTTCGCTGTGTTTCTGTGGGCTTTTCCTCCGTCTCTGTACATATGTGGTACGTTTTTACGCAAGTCCATATCTATCTATCTATCTATCTATCTATCTATCTATCTATCTATCTATCTATCTATCTATTCATCCATCCATCTATCTATCTAATTAATGGTTTCAGAAACAGTCATAAAACTTTTCTTTATACCTGTATAGCACAAAGGCATTAACAAACGGGACTTAAAGGCACGAACACATTGTTGTTATAGTGCAGGTTTATCAAGAAAGAAGTCTGGAAATGTATACACTTTTAGTGAGATGAATAGATTAGTATTCCAGGTGGAGTGGGAGCAAGGTTCAATACTGGCCACTCAGCTCTGCTCGTCCACTTTTAAAAGCAACAGACAGTTTCTTAATGGGCTAAATGCTGAGTCCAGCCCGGCTTCTCCTGAGAGAAAGTGTTCATGTCTGTGTCTGGGAGTAGGGTCCCCAAGTTTTCTGCACATAATGGTAAAGTTTATGTAAAAATTATGTTATTTTAGAAGACCATAATGTAGATGCGTATGGCCAACAACTTCGTAGTTTTATGAAAATGTGGTTTTACTGTTTCATGTTTGTAGTTGTTGTTCTCTTTCTATACTGAAGTGATTAAAAGGGTTACATTCAGTTACCCATGTTGGGTGTATTTACATGCATATTGGTTTTATATTAATACCCATAGAATTATCCAGAATTATCCAACCAGAGATATCATGTTTTTTATTCCATGCATTTTTCTTCCATGTCAAAACTGGATTACCTACATTACCGACAATGCAACTCGATCACTGATAGTTCAATTAGAGATTTAGGTATGATGTGCAAGTCGCCGATAATGTAGTCTTGAGCCTCAAGCAGAGATAAGGAGCGGGTTACAGACTTCTGATAACCTCACTACTTTTTCTCTTTGTCAACAGACCCAGGGTTTTCTCATTTTCAAACTTGTAGTCTCCAGACCCAATCAATCAATCAACCAATCAATCAATCAATCAATCTGACTTGTGTAAAATTCATGGTTCCCCTGTAATTGATATTCTACATTGCTGCTGATTATTTTTCTGTTGATAGACTTAACATTTAAGTGACTTCTATCAAGGTAAGATAAGAAAAAAAATCAAGAAAAGGGATCTGAGTGATTTGAGCACATCCATGTTTGCGCCTCCTCTAATTACAGCCATGAAACGAACAAAAAAAACACTTTTTTTGCCTTTGAGATAAGACGTAATCTCAGCAGGCAGAAACACAGGCGCAATTTCATGCCAATATGATTACCAAAATTGCAGCGTGCCACCTGATTCGCAAAAACATCATCACAGCTGCGTCACTTGGCTTCACATTTAGCGTATAAAGACAGTGATCATTAGAAAATGAACAAATCAAAGTACAGTGAAATCATCTTTGCAGGTATTTTTGTTGCAACCATCACCTGAGAGCAGCGGTGCTGTATCTAGAGTCTGTTTACCCTCAGTCCCCTTTGTAAACACAGTTCCTCAAATTAACTCTGTTGCTTTCCTTTTTGGAAAACAGAATCCTTATCAAAACCTTCCTCTGACAGTACATGTGAATACTAATGCAGGTATTCACGCCTGGTTGAGCCTGCGCCAGTATTTCTCCCCAAAAAGTCCTCCACCTCTCTGCTGTCTGTGTAACGCAACTGTCTGGGGTTACATCAAACACACCTACGCACACCCTTTCACTGACTGCATCAGTCTCTCTTTCCTGAGATGTCTGCAGCCCATCAACATCCATCTGTCTGGGACTTCTCTCTTTCTCTCTGGTGCCACATGACAGACCGAGCAAAGTGTCAGTTAATCTTCTGTTGCTGATTTGATATTACTGCTGTCAGTCTACAAACTGGTCTTTGGCATTTTATCCCAGACATTCAAATGTATAAATAAAGGAAACATGAGGGCCAAAAGATCAGAGTTTGTGATTCAGACAGAGGAAGACAGAGTAGGTATACGTACACGGGGGTGCTGCTAGAATTTCTGGGCCTGGAAACATGTAGCCCCACCCTGACGTGTCTTACATCAAAAAGCAACCCCTCGCCACTCTAAACAACCTCTGGAAATGTGTTGTTTTTTAGATGTACTCTGGCCTGTTTGTGCAGATTTTGGTGCATTGTGTGGATGTGTTTTTATTGAGCTACAATCTGTATCTCCTCTCTCCATCTGTGTTCTGGCAGATGGATATGTGAATTTTTTTCTCCAAAGGCCTTAACCTGAATTGCCTACACTGCAAGCCAGTGCCACTATCACTGGAGGTGGGCAGACATATTCTGGAAGGCAGCACAAACACTCTAAAAGGGGGCAAGATGAGGTTAAGGTGGTGTATAGCCAGACCCGACGGATGCATTTATGCATAAGTATCTCCAGCTATTAGCAATTTTCCGTAGTAGAGGTTCTGTCAAAGTATTTTTATACCACATACAGTGCGATGCATGAAATCATACTGCTGACTACAAGTGCTGAGTGAAATTCCTCACTGCCCCATAAACAGTATGGAGTTCCTGATTTTGTGTTGAAAATTGTGAAATAGCACATTTGATGAATAATTTATGCAGCAGTGTAAAGACTGATTCCATTTCTTTAATGTAGCCTCTGATATAGCTCTCACACATTTTACATTCAGAAAGCCTCCACCTCCAATAATGGAAACATACCTCATGCACATTTTATTTTTCGCATGGGAGATGTGCCTGTAAAGCTGGGGAGGGCAGTTTTATTTTGGCGTCAATGCATTAAAAAAAATAAAATCCCATAATAAACCTTGAGTATATTGTAATCCAAGAGGACAGAGAGATCACTAGACTTCTGCACCTCCTCTTGGCTCTGTTCTCAGGCTTTAGAAAATCTAGCTTGTGACAAGAGAAATTGGCAAATCACAGGTCATTTCGGCAAAAAGTTGTTCTCATGTTAGAGACTCCTGCAGAGAAAATTGCGATTCCAGCATTGGCAAAAACTGCCCACACTGCATAGCAACCTGAAAAATGATGACAGACTTACCAAAAAAGAAAGTCTGCAAGAGAGTCTGACAATAAACACAATAGCTGAATTACCACCTTGCCCTTGTATGCCTCCACAAACCTGTCAAGCTAAACATGGACGTTTCACACACATCCTCTCCCCACCAACACAGAAGCTCTATTTTATTAGCACAGTTTCCAAGTGGGCAGCCAATATTAGTGTCACCAAATCAGTATCTGACCAAATGTCACCCTCTGCTCCTGTGGTGCTGACTTTTAACTTTCTGGATATAAAATGTCATTACTTTATCATTTCATTCTAAGTTAATAAGTTAAGCTAAGTTATGGCCAAAAACATGTTTTGATAGGTCACAGTGACCTTTGACTTTCAACCACCAAATTTTAAGTTAATTTAAATTTAAGAGTTTTAAGAGTTAATTTGTGAATCCATGTGGACATTTGCACCATATTTGTAGAAATTCCCTCTAGGTGTTCTTAAGATACTTCGTTGACAAGAATGAGATGGATCAAGGTCACAGTGGCCTTTGACCAACAAAATCTAATCAGTTCATTATCAAGTCCAGATGAACGTCTGTGCCAAATTTATGTGTTGAGATATCGCATTCATGACAATAAGATGTACATACGTACACTCAGATGGATGGACAACCTGAAAACATAATGCCTCCGGCCATGGCTATCACAGCACAAGGTATAAAAGGTATAAAAACATGTATCCATATCGATAAAGCTTTTCAGAGGTGGAGAGAACATGTTGCCGATACTTTAGCCTTCTGCAAACGGGCACGAAGGCATACAGTTCACTTTCATGTAGCCAACGTTAGCTAGAGGCTCAAATCAAAGCTTGGGTTTCACCTTTTTGCCTGCTACTAAAGACCACTACACCTAGCAAAGAGCAGGCAGCAGCCCTGGAGAAGGACCTCCAGTCAGTGGCCGCAGCCACACTAATCTAGCCAGGGCCAACCCCAGCGCTAGGGGCCAGAACAGCTCAGACTTCTTGCCAGATTAGCAAACTTTTTGTTGCTGCCATTACACATGCTCTGCAGTCCACCAGCCTGCCATGACACATCTGAGACGGCTGAATCTGAGCTGATAGAGCCACCGATGACAGGTCCGTCTCGGAGCTGCTGCTGTCTGCTATCCTCCCTATGAGGCAGTCCACAGTGGCAAGGACCAAGGCAGAGGAACTATGGGGTGGCTTGCTAGCGACTTCTTGTCTCATTTGTGGTCTGACAACCAGAGAAAGAGAGCATGGAGCAAGGTAAGTAGGGGTTGAGCAAATGCACAGCACTCATCTCTACAATAAAATGAGATTAAATAAATCAATGTATGTGAAACACTGGGCAAACGTGTGCATATGCCCGTACTGTCTGCTGGGACAGGCTTTGCCTTTCCTAGATTTCTGCCCACTCCAGCTGAGCTGGAGCTGCTCTAATTAATACTTTTGTAATAACAAAGATGAAATCTGAAATGTAATGTCATTTGAAAGAGGATGCTAACAGTTCTAAACCCACAGAGAATTGTTAATCAACTTAGTAATCAACTTTCCGGCCTGCAATTTTACTATTTTGGTTCACTGCCACTCACTGTTAATGCAGTTTAGATAAACCACTTTACTCTGAAGTTACTAAATTCAAATAAAAATAGAAATTCAATATAATTACCAACTTTTCTGCATTTTTGTTTACATTACTAGAGTGGCAAAAAACCAAGGCTGAGAGCAAAATGACAAAGGTTCCTGTGGACCCGATTAAAAGCTAGTGACAATATAGTATGTACCTTAGACCAGTAGCATACTAGGATGCTCATAATGATTTTTTTTAATAAAATGGAATGTTTTATGGAAAATTGTAGGATAACAGTAGAAACTGGCTCATTTGCAGCTCTGTAAGTGAGTGTGTGGAATTTTTTCACCAGTTTGGACTTACTGATGTTTCCAGCACCTTGCCAAGACTTAGCTGGGTGGAGTGGTGGTTGTAGTGCATTATGGAAATTTGAGAGAAAAATTACCATATGCAGAAAAAAATCAATATTAAATGAAAGTCTGAGAATATGTAATGAACATTTCAGCATGCTGAATAAAACCTGAAAATATGGAACAGGAATCTGACAAGACTGAATGGAATATATTCAGCAAGAAATTACATCCATGAGTTCATATCAGCTTTGTACATCTCGACACTGAAATCCTTGCTCCACCTCTATTAGCACTATATTTCTGCATGCAAGCAGCAGCAGACAAGCATTTACAGGAGGGAGACACACAGAACTCAATACAGAGAGAGAGGACCTGGAAAGAAAACCACTTGAACCACCAATCGCCTCATAACAGTAACAGATGTAAACTGGCTAATGGGAGGAGATCCATGGACAACACAGGATAATGTCTGCTGAATATGATACCCCCTTTTATCAGCAAGATGTGTCAATGCCAGACTACAAACAACAGTATTAAAAATCAATTTAAAACATATGGAATACATCAGCAGCTGTACCTCTTTGTCAGTCCTGAAAGATGCAGGGATAAACGGCTAACAGGCATGCTAGCAGCTCTCTGAGCTAATTTCAACCCACCACAGTTACTTAAATTATGAATTTGACCTGAGATTGCCCCTAGATAGAATATCTGTGAATCCCCAGAGTTGTTACAATTCATCCTGATTGGGACATGGATCAATCATGTCTCATATTTAATGGCAACCCATCCAATAGTTGTTGAGACATTTCACTCAAAAGCACTCAAAAGTGCGAACCTCAAGGTGGTGCTAAAGGGGATCATCAAAAGTCATTAGGGTTCATCCTCTAGGGACCACGAATGTATACTGCACAAATTGCAATCCATCTCAAAGTTGGTCAGATATTTCAGTCTGAACCAAAGCAGCAGACCAAACGACCCTTCCATCTGTAGAGCTACTATGCAAATGTGGCAACAAAAAAAAACCAGCAGGGGAGGTAAAACATGTTTGAGGAGATAGAGCTTAAATACATTTGGCAATGTGTTTACCTTTCAGTGGCTCTGATCTTTGTAAATAGTTAAATAAACCAAATAAATGTTAATAACACTGGCAGAGTAAAATGCATGGTAAAATCCCTACGTCCCCTTTGACTACCTCTCTGTGGATTTTAGTAAAGGCTGTGATCTGTTGAAAGATATTCTACTGCCCAATTTATATACACCTAGAATGTTTCTAATGGAATATGATATAACCATTAGGACTAAAACTGAAACATGTAGTTGATTTATCAATTAGTTTATCTATAGGACATTATTCAGCAACTATTTTGATAACCATTTGAATTAGCATCAATTCAATTTTGAGAACTCACAGAGGTCAGGGTCATGGTGAGATCAGAAGGGTAGCCCAGACATCTTTCTCTCTACCCAGCCTCTCCTGGGGGACCCCAAGGCATTCCAAGACCAGATGGGATATGTTATCCCTCCAGCATGCTCTGGGTCTGACCTGGGGCTACTGCCCAGTTGGACGTGTCTGGAAAACCTCTAAAGGGAGGTGTCCAGGAGGAATCCTTATCAGATGCCCAATCCACCCCAACTTTTGTCAATGTGAGGAAGCATCGAAATAAATTTATGTCCAATGTCTGAGCTTTAAAGCAAAATCTCTAACACCATGTTTTAACTGGGCGTGATGCAAGGGAGCATCAGCAACTAAGTCAGTTTGAGTGTATTTGTTTTCTATTGGACTGTCCTAACTGGAACAGTGCGACGCAGCATGGTGTAGCACATCATTTTGAGCAAAACTATTCTCATTCTATTTATTCCTGTTGCTTGTGTTAAATTGTGCGATGGACAAGAAATGGATGTTTCAAGAGGTTATGAGGAGTTGTCTATACGATACCTCCTTCACTACAAAATTCTAAATAAGGCCCCATCTGGCTGGATGAAGACTGACAGGGAATACTGCAGCTACAACAATGATATCTGTAAGTTACCCCCCGATTTAGTACTGTTGTGAATATGAATAATAACGAAATACTTACTCACCCATCTTTTCAGTTGTAACTCTAAGACAACAGCTGCTAGATAGTTTGTTTACATGATGTGACAGAGTTTCATATTTAATGGCTCAAGAGAGTCAGTGATGTTATGCTATGTGGCGCGAAAGTCAGACGCTTGCTTGCTGTGATGACATGGTGAAAGGGAAAGCCAAGCCACCCCGCCAGGAAAACTCATTTTGGTCATCTGTATCCACAATATTGTTTCTTGGGTCACTACCAGGGGTGAAAGTAGGATGGTACGGTCTGATACTCCATGCCACTAAAGACTGAATGCACGTAGAGGTACCAGAAGGAGGAGACAGCCGCTACCTGCCTAAATCAGTTGGGTATAGCTGGAAAGATATTCATAAAGTTGAACTTCCTGGATCAGCAACTGATAAGCAAAACATTACACAAGCAATGCCCCTTTCTAGCCATAGTAGGGCAGACAACTAGCTACAACCTGATGTTCATCAATATGAGGCGTCCTCCATGCTGGACAATAACATTGTTCTGTACAGCAACTGCACAACGGTCAGCTGTGAGATGAGTGTGCAGAAACCATCTGCAAAGTGCAACACCAAAAAGAGATACTACAAAAATATCTCTCACACTCTTAGATGGAACAGTGTTCCCAAAATCACTTCACACATCATGGTCTCCTGTTGGTTATACTACTGTTCTTAATTTGGAAAAATGTGCTTTTGCATAATTTAGGGCAATTTCCACTAGAAAAAATCCAATAAATTCACTGCATGTCCAAATTCTCAACAACTTCACTCTTAGAAAATTGTTATTTTTTTTACGTGCCCAATGTTTTGACAATTCAAACACAGAGACAGAGAAAATTTAATTCTCATTTAAACAACAAGACAAAATATTATGATTTTGATTTTGATAGTTTTGTCAACATTCTGTGACACTTTCACCATTTTAAATGAATCATTTACATGATGTTGAGTGTCTCTAATTTTGTTTCTACACCACACAGTAATAGAAAAATTGAATGAGTGTGTTCAGGGATGCATGGAGGTGGGGGTGGGAGGAAAACAATGTGATGAGATAAAGGATGGGGTAGTTCTACCGGCAAGAACTTCAATCAGTTGACAATTAGAGGAAGTTGGAACGTAGACAGACCTGTACATCTGGATCTTTGGACCATGTCAGTCCTGTATAGTCCTGTTCATCTTGCACAACATCTTATTCTCACTCATGAACAAGACTCAGAGAAACTCTTTCATGCAGGACAGCAATTCACTCCGAACCTGAAGCCAACAGTCCAGGGTTTCGTGGCAGAGTATTTCGTGGCAGAGTACCATGGCTACCAGCTTGGAGGTGCTGCCTCTAATGCCAACCGCCTCTCACTGCTACACACAACATGCAAAACATTTACTCCTACCAGGTTCTTAACTGTGAGTATTAACTGCTGTTCTCAATTTACAATTGAAAAAATGTGGGTCGCCTTTGCACTGCTGGTCAGGCAAAATAAGCAATTTGAATATGTCCCTTCAAGCTATGGGGGATTATCATGGCTATATTTCACTATTTTTCAACACTTCATAAACAAAATGATGAAAATAATCACGTATGGACTACATTTCCACCACAAAACCCTTAGATTTGAAGGACTGTGATGACATCACATAAAAATCAACAAACCAAAACATGAATATTTGATCCCTTCAATGACTAATTTGGTACTCAACAATCATTTCAGGGTCCATTCTCTGTGAGCATGTTTGGAGTGGTTTATTCCACTCTGTAGTTTTTCCCAAACTGGGAACTGAATGTTGTTTGTTGAGGAAACAACAAATCAAGTCATTTCTGGAACATGTTGAAGGAAGCCATGTCAGTTCATTACACTACTACACCAGGTTTTCTGTCTTCTCTTCTTGTTAAAATGATTTATAATTCTACACTGCGACATGTTCTCTGCTGCATCATTTTTCTGTTTTCTTTTGAAGTAAATTATCTGTGTAAGTACGTAGATTGCTGAATCTTGTTATGAACATATGAGCGAGTTTAACAGCAGAAAATTGGCACACATTAGCAGGTGAACTCATGCATCTGGAAGACTGTGTCCAAGAGAGAAGGGGAGAGAGGGATGGTGGTGAGAGGAAGAGCAGCCAGCCATGAAAAAACACACGTAGATTACCGTGTGTTCATCCATCTGAGGCAGATAAAGGTCCATTCAAAGACATAAAATATTTACGTCATTGAGTGGATTTGATTTGTTTTTCTACATAACTCCACATAGAAACTTTGTGCTTATTTGCCCATGCAGCTCAAAGGATTTGACTGCTGTGACAATGAAAAATATCAAGGACAGTGGAAGAATTTAAATGAATGCATGAACTAAGACTTCACTGCACTGGTGTTGGAAAATATGAGAGCGAACATGCTTTATGCAGCCCCAATCCTCATAAATATACACCACGAAGCCACTCAAACCCCATTCAATCACTCCATACATTCTGATGGTAATATAGGCCCAAAGATAATTATACCTTTACCCATACAAGCACATATCAGGGGGGGTGCAGGGAAAGGAAAAGAGCTGTCAACACATATTTGCTTCAAAGCTTCAAACCTTGACTTTACACTGTTTATGTGAAGAAAATATTGAATAATGCACAGCAGTAGGCACATTCTGTCAGCAGCTAAATCAACTTTTATTCTCAAAAGAGTAATTTGTGTTTATAAGGTTATGGCTTGTATTTGGCCTTTATATTCCAGTAAGTGATTTCTATTGTTGGCAAATTGAATGCAGGCACCATGTCCTTGCCTGTTATCCACCAGTCTGTACTTATGTTTCACTATTATGAAAAGTACTTTGAAACAGAACCCACTACTGACTCCAGTCAACTTGCTGACGTTGTAGTGATGGTTCAAGGTTCAAGGTTCATCTTCTATCATTCCGTAACACAGGATTGCAGAATGAAACACAAGTTGTAGTCTCTTCATGCTACTCAAGGAGGACTCTTAGTGCTTCTTCTTCTGTGCTTTGATGGAAACAATAGAGTTCCCGGGGCAGATACAACATATTTTCAACACTAAAAGGTCCACTGTGTAGAAGGTATATTGGCAGCAAT
The DNA here is from genome assembly GCA_035609425.1 of Epinephelus awoara. NCBI lineage: Eukaryota > Metazoa > Chordata > Actinopteri > Perciformes > Serranidae > Epinephelus > Epinephelus awoara. The sequence goes on along the minus strand of CM069299.1, from coordinate 31,015,391 downwards.
GGAATACAATATAATAAGTATGTTTTCTTTGGTGTATAACTGACTGAAAATAAGAATCGTTTTGTTTTCATTACCTTAGAATGAGCCATTTAACTACAAACAAAGCTGATCGTTACGTATATAGCTCCATGCTTCTACAGCAACCCAGAACGTACAAACCAAACAGCTCTATATAGGGCCATTCCCGTTTTCATGTCAGCCACCATAGTTCGCAGCCCCTTTGAGACAAGAGTGTCGTGAAAACACAACATTTTTTCACTTTTTAACTGTTTTATTCAATAGTTATATCAGTTTAAATCAATGGGGCCGATTGTTTTGGAGAGGAAGAGACCTTTGAGGGTAATTCCGGTATAAACCTCCCAATTGTCTGGATCTCGAGTTATCAGAGAATAAAGCTGAGCAAACATTAGCAGGTGCTGGTTTAGCGGCCCATCTGCCATGTGCCAAACAGTGTAGAGAAAACACTAATTTGTAACATTAAGCTGCTGTATACAATGTTTTTAGCGGTTTTAATAACCAGGTCCTTTGTTTTGGAGAGGAAGAGATCTCTATGAATAACTAGCCCCTTGGTAAAAATCTCCCGAACTTCTGGATCTTAAGTTATTAGAGAAAAAAGGTGAGCAAATATTAGCAGGTGCTGTCTCCAACAAGCCAAACAGCTTTGGAGAAACACTAATTTATAACATGAAAGTGCTTTATTCTGTGTTACCAGTTTAAATCACCTGGTCCATTCGATTTCAGAGTGGAAATTTTCTGGATAATTCGCCTCCCAGTAAAAACCTTCTGAAAAATGACCACTGGAAGAATTCTAACCTGTGTAGTTTCAGCTGGTTGAAATCTGGTATATACAGCGCTAGATGAAACTAAATCCTCCTAAATCTTACACACTGTTCCTTTAAATAATGATATTTAAAAAAAAAAAAAAAAAAATTTTTTCTTTATACATCTTTAGAGATAGAGGTGCAAATTTGCATTTCACAAAGTGATATAATAGAATATACCCTTTAGACCCTCTTAACCACTGGGTCATAATATTTGAGTGCTGCCCTGTATTAGAAAAAGGGCAATAAATGAACACCTTTCAGGTCACCTTTAATCGTTAAATTATCCAAAGGCTACTATTTGCAATAAGTTCCTTTGAGGGGTCATAACCTTTTTATGGAGGGGCAGAGAGGAAACTCAACCATCCGTGACCTTTCTGTCATCACTTGAATTAGCTGCTTCCTGCCCACTGAAGAAAGACATTCACTGCAGAGGGTGACAGAGCCAATGACAGTCAAGCTTTTTACAAAAATTATATCTGTCACAGAGGCTGTAAGTCACACTCGGCCACAGCAGAGGGTCCATGGTGCAATACAACCACCCACATTAATCTACTGGTTGATAACCCATTTCCAGGTTGGCTGCTATTGTTCATGTTCAAGTGACACAGTTCTGGTTGCATCACCAGTTGTGATAGCTCTAAGATTAGCTTCCTGCCACCAGCAGCAGCCATGTTCCCATATCTGGGAGTTTGTCCATGAATCTCAGTCACAAGACCTCTGAGAGTCTGTAGGTGAGAAGAGCAACGATAGATAAGTCAAACACTGGAACGTGTCACAGCTCTATTCATAGCCTAGGCTGTCCAGCTCGACGAGAAGGTCGTAGATGCCTGGCTGCCTCTGCTGAGTGACAGATGACCCCAACAGATGAATAAACAAGGTGCCTGACTGATTCAGCTTAGCAAAAGCAGGTTTGGCATACTGAGCATGTGGAACATCCCCACAAGGATATTAGCCTGGCTTTTCACTTGGTGCCTAAGTATTTTTAGCAGCAGAAACAATAAGGTGGCAAATTTATACAGTGGCAAGGAGTAAACAAAAACAAACACCTTGTTATTGCCTCTCACCTCTTCCTAGAGATTGTCCCTCACCTTTAAAAACACAGAAACCACCTGACACAAAAGGAACTGCACATTTGCAACGATGTGGCAGCTCTTGGAGAGAGTTTCTTTATTGCCTCATGAATTTATGTTCTCACAGACCCTCAGACAGCCAAGGTGCGACGTCTAAAAAAAACACCTTGGATGAATCTATCAGACGTTTCAGCTCCAGATGTAAGAACGCAAGCAGATGGACAGCCTTCATCCGTTCGATCGCAGCACTGCCAGCTACTTACTGCTTGCCACGAACAATGAGGACATGTGACAGAACATTTATCAATAGTTTCTCACTCATCCCACACAATATCTGCCTCTGGTGAAGATATGAAGTCACGTACATTTACTAAACATAGACATAAATACCCACAAATAAATAGGAAGGAAACTTGAGTTATAGCTAAGTACAGTGAAAAGTGTAAAAGTTAAAAAGTACTTATGATAAATCTGCCGAATATTTTTTTTTTTTTTTTTACTTGAAGGAGAGATTTATACCCAGAACTATGGAAAAGAAAGTAGCATTTATGATCTGGTGGAATGAGCTGACTTGAGTAACACTTTTTAGCTTTTCAGGCAATTTCTGACCTTCAACACTGCTGCTTATATAGACTGTGCCAATAACCCATTGGCTCGACATACTCAACTAATTTAAACATACTGCTCCCTATTAGTCAGGGAAAAGGCAAAAAGAGTTCTTCTGAAACCTACTCAGGCTGCAGCAGTCAAAGTGAAACTTGTTTTAAAACTTAAAGCTGCTGCAATCAATAATTTTACATTAGACTTTGACTCAGTACCTATATTTAATATGAAAGGGTTGATGTAGTGACAAACTGACACACTATCATCAATAATCAAACTCTTTTGTCAGGTTAATGGTCTAATATCTTACTGTTTTGGTTCACTGTCACTATGCTCATCAGCACCGATTCCAGTAACAGATAGCTTGTTACAACAAAAACTCTGATAAAACCCCCTGTACACTCCCTGCCCACCATCAAGTAGCTGGCAGATAAAGTTAGGGACTATCTGGTGAACACAGTGGAGCATTTAGCAACCAAAGAGTCAGATATTTTGTGCCATGACTCCTTCTATTCTGGCTCCCAATCACACACCAAGACAACAACTTAAGACTTCTATGTTGCCTACAGCCCTGTGATGGTGCCTCCAGCTATAAAAATGATGTCATTGTGACGTCGGCCCTAAAAGACTCTACATGACCAGAGTGGCTAGCTAGTTGCCCAATCTTATTTGTTTGAATGAACTTTTGTAAATGTTACTGGGTGCAGAATGAGTCATCAAACATTTGAGGCTGTTTTATCTGATTTTGCAGAAAGAGAAAAGACAGGGATTTAGATTAAATATTCTCTGATACTAATATGTGACATAAATTTGGTGTATATCAAGAGATAAATGATCATTTAAGACAGAGACAGACTTAAAACCGGGAAAATATATATTACACATTTCATTGGGAAAGATGATAATACTGTATATGAGTATTATGTTTAAAGCTTATTTATGCTGCCCCCAAGTGTCCCAAAAATTAAATTCTTTATTCTTTTTTTTGTTTTAAAGATAATTTTTAGGGCATTTTTGCCTTTAACTGATAGGCCAGTCAAGTGTGAAAGGGGGAGAGAGAGGGGGAGTGACATGCAGCAAAGGGCCACAGGCTGGAGTCGAACCCGGGCCATTACGGCAACAGCCTTGTACATGGGGCACCTGCTCTATCCACTAAGCCACCAACACCCCCCAAAAATTAAATTCATGCAGCTTTAAATTTCCAAGGCACCTATTTGCAAACTTTTTGTCTAAAGTTATCAAGTGAGAGCTGAAAGAAGCATTTTCAGTGTCAGTTATTTACACTCACACACCTTCATTAAACTGAGGACATTATAGAGGTGAAAATCAAATGGAAAGTAAAATCGAGGGATGTCAGGCAACAAATGTCCCTGGCCAAACCCAAATTGGGATGCTGCCACCACATGGCCAGCGTGCTAAACCCCAGGACACCATCAAGACTCAACTGGCCCTTAAAGGTTTTCAGCTGAAGCATGATTTAATCCGTTTTATAGGAAAATTTCTATTGACACATTTTTCCAATAATCATTACGGTTTGCTGAATACAATGCCATGCTGAAAAGTGTGCATGGTGCATTAAAGCTTGAAGAATCGACTATGCAGAACAGGGTATCCATGGTGACACCGTAACCCGTGGTGACAGGTATCTGTTGGCAATTGTACCAGCTGCTGTTGTTCAGTGTGACTCTTTCCACAGAGATCTGAATGCAGAAAAACTGAAGATCTCAGCTGCGCCAGCTGTCAGCTCTATGTTATGCACACACACACACACACACACACACACACACACACACACACACACACAGAGTGAGGCTGCGAGAAACATTACACACACAGTCACTCTCGTGCACAAAGACATACACACACTTGAGAATGCAACCAAGCAAACTCAGCCACACAAGTGCACACGGGCATACATAAACACAAACACACGCCTACACGCTCTCTTTGTGGCGTCTGTATCACACTCAGCCACATTCACTTCTGCATGCAACAGTGAAACAGCCGCACATCTTCTGTGCCAGTAGTGATGACTTATCAAATCAACACCTTTCTGTGAAAATAGGCTTAAAGGAAACAGTGAAACCACTCGGCCAGCTCTTCTATAAACTGCACTTTGTGCGGACTGTTTGTTAACATTCTTGTACAAAGAGGCCGGATGCAGATTTTATGGTATGGAGCCATTTATTGAGACAGCAGAAGCTGTGTGAATGAGATTGCTGGTGTGAAACTGCCTCATTTGTACAGCTTTAGCAGAAGTAAAGAGGGGGGGAGATCTAGAAAATGCCGAAAGGCTACTGTTTCATTGATAATATAACACAGAGCCTACTCAATGTTCTGTGCTGTGGAGATATTGAACACAAAAAGGACAGGAAGGAGGCATTATCTTTCCAACCAAGAGATGTAAATACTGGAGACATTTGGCATAAGGCATTTGATCTAGCACTGCAAGCAAATTCTAATAAATCTTTCATAAACAACTAAGGAAGGTTAAAGGTTGAGTATGGAGGATTTTTTTTTTTAATGTATTGACTCATACAACGGTACTCCCTCTCAAGCATCACTAATGACCCACTAGAAGTGTGTGACGGTTTATCTGCAGAGACCCTGCCCTCTGCCTATTTTTTCTTGGGTGATTTCACACTTGAGCTGTGTGATCCATTTTATCTGAACCCTGGAGAGTTTAGTCAAGTGTCTGGTTTATTGTGATGGCATCAAAGCTATCAGTCGAATCTTGCGGACTAACCAACCACTTAAAGACGCACTCTGTTCGGGTTTTTTTTTTTGTGGCGTGAAAGCAAAGAACCAACCACAGGATTTTATGATTGTCATTTGAGCAAGATTTCAAAAGCTAAACTACTATTGAATCCATCTGTATGTGTATGGCAGCAATCCCACAGTAATGAGCCTTAATAACATTCAGTTGATTTGCAGTCTAATATTACCAATAATGAAGCTCAGCGTAAGTTCAATCAGGACGACTTTCTTTGTGCTCATCCATTTACAATTCTCTGCTTCCCACTCCCACTGCTTCCTCTAATCAGCAGGCTATGGGTGTTCACTCTTCTAGTTATCCAATCAAACTTCACCACAATCTCTATCAGCCAATCAGGATGCTACCACAAAATTTTAAATCTGATCGCTCCTCTGCTGCTGTCAGCCCTCCTCCACCACCTCCAGCCTCATCCAGATCGTCAGCACTTACCATCAATCTTCTCCACATCTTTTTTTCATCTCGTCTTCACCACCTCTACCACCACCAGTCTCTAGACCCTGGGGGGATTCCCTAGTCAACTACGGATTCATCACCCTCCTTAAATCATACCATCTCGAAGGGGTCTGATTGTCAAAGACTTTCGACATTTTTTCATTCTCATGTGCACATGCTAATAAATATTATCTTCACCATAAAAAATGAGACTCTCTTGATTGAAATGCTTTATTTGTTGTTGAAATGCAGTTATTTGTTCATGAGACTTTTGACACCAAGGAACATAAATATACATATAAGAGGGGCCTCCGCAATGCTAGAGCAAACTATTACTCAGCTTTAATAGAAGAAAACAAGAATAACCCCAGGTTTCTTTTCAGCACTGTAGCCAGGCTGACTGAGAGTCAAAGCTCTATTGAGCCTTGTATTCCTTTAGCCCTTAGCAGTAATGATTTTATGAGCTTCTTTAATGACAAAATTCTAGCTATTAGAGGCAAAATTCATGACCTCCTGTCCTCAGATAGTACCTATCTAACCTCAAACACAGCTGTAAGACCTAATATATATTTAGATTGCTTCTCCCCAATTTCTCTTCAAGAATTGACCACAGTGATTTCTTCATCTAAATCATCAACATGTCTCTTAGACCCCATCCCAACTAGGCTACTCAAGGAGGTCTTACCTTTAGTTAACACCCATATATTAGATATGATCAATATATCCTTATTAACAGGCTATGTGCCACAGTCTTTTAAGGTAGCTGTAATTAAAACTCTACTAAAAAAGCCCACCCTGGATCCA